>CM024246.1:39536967-40136967 GCA_013421045.1 Propylea japonica | reverse complement strand
TTAGGTACTATAACTATGGAAATAAAATGGCATTATACATTAATAAATAAATGATTTCTTGGATTTTTGCTTGATTGAGGAACATAAAGGTTAAAATATAAAAATCCCATATAGTTTACATGCAGTGTGCGAAGTAAGTATTTCGCACACTACTTCGCGCACGGTGTCATAGTAACAGAGGAAAATGAAAAAAAGGGTCACTTCGCATATTCTTGCCAATGCGCGAACCTTGTCATTTTTTGACGTTTGTAGAAAAAATATATCTTGATTATAATAGAGTGAAATTTTGTATAGTCATGTCCCCCCGTTTACAAAGTTTACTATTTCTGTTGGCGATAAGGTAGCGCCACCCAGTCGAGTAACTCAAGTTTGCACCAACACATTGCATTGGCATAATATGTGTTCAATGGTTTCTGCGGCCGATCCACATAACCAGATAATATAGAAGTTTTCCTCACCGATCTTCTGCGGGTGATATGTCACGAAACAGTGACCTATGAGGAGGCCAGTAAGCTTTCTTAACCCTCCGTTAGTCGCGCACGGTCTGTGAGACCGGCTAGACACTTTTTATCCTAATTTTCAGAAATTCAGGGGGCAAGGCATCTCCGGCTCCGTCTATCTTTCCGTGAGGATGCGACAGAGAGTCCTTGCGAATCTCATCGTGAAACGTGCTAGTACGAAAAAAATATATCGTGACACGGTGTGGGAGACCGGCGCGACTACTCTCGTACCCTATTTTTTCATATCTTGATAGTTCGATTGTGCGGTGAGTTTCAGGTGTTTTTGTTCTGTATAACTTATAACGAGGTAAATTCATTGTTTTTTAGCCAGGTGGTCGTACGAAAAAGAGCAAGCTCGACTGCAGAAATTACTAGAGGTTTTGGATGAGGAAGAGGATAAAATAGCAAATGACGAACATTCAGATATTGATCAGTCTGAAGAAAAATTTGAATATTTAGAACAACAACTTGCGAGTGATGACTCAGAGCAAAATATTTCTGATGATGATGAGGAAGAAAATCAAAGTAATACACTGTCGTTTTTTTGGCAAAGATAAAGTGACGCGTTGGAAAAATTTCCCCCCACAACAAAAAACTGCCTAGAAAATGGCCTTCATTAAGCTAAAATATGTTTGAAGAATCATTTTTATTTGATGAAAGGTGTAACTTTTTGTTATTTCTAGTCTTCAAATCCTTAGAGTTTGATTTTTTCTTTTTATGACTGAATAAAATAAGGTGTATGAATAAAATTGATTTTTTTGGAATTTCCCCAATATATTTGCATCAATTCGAAATATGTACCAATCTTGCATTTTCTTGTCACTCAGTTATGTTTTGAAAGACATCCATTTGAATTTTAAGGCAAAAACTCATTCCACTTAGCATTCAGAGCTCAAGGAGTAAGCACGGTCTGTGAGACCGGCGCGACTACCCATGTTAAAAATTTTGACGCGACTATTCGAGGGTTAAGTCGTTTTCAGACAACAATAGAGCTTGTTGAGACTTCTCTTTCGAAGGTGCAATCAGTCTTCAGAGATATCTTGGTCAACCGATACTTATCGATAATATTCCTTGATGTAGATGGTAGTCAAATTGCCAACGTAAATAGAAATATGTTCTAAACTCATAATGCTGATATTCAAGAACCTCCGCAGCTCATAGTAATAATTAATGCCCTCATTCGAGTAAACTACGTTCTTCCCTTGATATTCACGAGCAATTCTACTCGTATAACTCGCGATACACCCCCACCCAATAACTCTTGACGCATAAGACACCGGAACTACCCCTAGACATTCCAGGTGGTCGAATCCCGTTACGGACTCACGTTCAACGTTGAAAACACGTTATTATAACGTTGTAACATAATAAATACATTGGTGCACTCATTAAGCCGTATTTACGACACCCCAGACGTTGCGGTCTACGCCTGGTAAGACTATAGCCTTTCTCTATTAATTTTGCAGGAATACGCGATACTTAGCGTTTTAAATTAGGATGGAGGTCCTTCTGCTCCTATCCCGTGAGTTCAGTCATCTTATCTCCGGCAATTCATGAAAATTTAATGAGTATCTCGGAACTTCTCCAGTTAATTCCACTGGATGTCGTATGAGGTCGCAGATAAGCTCCTTGAGACCATCAAAACTATTATGAATAATTTCAGATTTCGCCGCGCTTGAATAATGTGGGTTAGTCGTCGTTGCTCTAGGTGGATCATCGCTTTTGACATGTTTTCCTTCCGTCATGTCTATTTAATATGAGAAGTTACCACGAAGTTCATGGGGTGGTTTTCACATGAGAGAGATAAGCAAGAAACAAAAATAAAGAAAATACTAGTAAGTTTCTTGTATACCGAAATAAGTCAAAGAAACGCATAACAGATAGCATATGTCACTTGTAAAGACAATTATATTGCTCTGAAACCAGTACAGATATGCGAATGAAACTTGGTTGGTTTAAATAGGAAGTTATTACACATTTTCTTATGATCCATTAAGAATTTTATGTTATCATTGTCGCGCATATCTAAATCAATCTTGAGAAAAAATGGCACTTTCGACACAAACAATCATTTTTGAATTCATCGTCCAATTCGTTACAAAAAACCACCTCTGCCATTTTTTCGTATGTTGCGCTGTTTTTATGTAAACAAGTGAAACATCTAAGAGTAGTGCCGCTACTACATAATGTGTCGAAGTGGCAACAAATAAGCGTTAATATGTTTGTCTTCTTTTTTTGCATGAAATGTTAACGCGCATTATTGAAATCTCAAATTTATTTTTATACTGAAGGTGTTCACAATGATAATTATTTTTATCAGAATTATGCATGCATATGTTATCCACTTTCAACGTTTTCCTTCAATATAGAGGTTTTTCCCAGCAGGAATAAAAAAGATGAGATTATCTGATTTCGAATGTATTGGCTCCATTCTGAAATCAGTTGTTCTCGATCAATGCTAGTGATCAATAGTTTCTCTTTCGTTTGATTTTCTACAATCGATCATCGCTATGCAACGCGAAACACGCAATTTGACCCGAAAGGAATTTGCCCAAGCGGTAGTTTGACGAGAAGAAGGGTGGACATACACAAGAATTGCAGAAAGGTTTGGAGTTTCCCATACAAGTGTGTCCAGAATGTTGCAGCGATTCAGGGAGACAGGTATGAATGTCCGAAGACCAGGACAGGGTAGACCACGGGTAACAACTGCCATTCAAGAACGTTACTTGAGACAACGGTTCGCAACCGCTCGCCTCCTTCAAAATCAGCTTGAGCAAACACATGGGGTACAAATTAGCACTTAGACAAGCATATAGTGCCATTTGCCCCATACATTGGTGAAAATTTCATTTTTATGGACGATAATGCCAGACCCAATCGTGCGCGCATCGTTCAGGAGTACCTTGAAGAGGTTGAAGTCTCTCGATTGGAATGGCCAGCAAAAAGTCCAGATTACACACAGCCTTAATGGAAAGCTGAGAAGTTCAGAAAATCATCTAGCTACTCTTAATGACTTAGGAGTTCTGATCAGAGAAATCTGGGAAGGATTAGATAAGAACATTTTGAGATTACTCATTTTGAGTATGAACCGTCGTTGCCGAGCTGTAAGGGGTGGAAATACCAAGTATTAAATCACTTATCAGCATTTCAGTATTTTGAAAATTGTTTATTTCTCTTCTTTCACATAAGATTCGGTGAAATCCCGAATTTGCCTTCCATTTAATGTGTCTTGTTTCGTTCAAAACCTTCCCGAGAAAACTTAAAAAAAAGTTATAAAGTCAATGTTGAGTTAACTTTCATTGAAATTGAGATTCTCAGAATGTGCGTCAATTTTTTTGCGCAGTGTATATAGGAAAAAAGGCAAGAAAGGTTCTTCATTACTAACTGTAAGAAGAATTCAAAAATGATTTTTAGTTTGAGTTATCTCAATCTTGTAGGAAAAACAAAGAATTTGCGGACGAAAGTACTATAGAATGCCATTATTTTTTTGCAGAATCACCTTCTGAAGTTTGTAGCACATATTCACTAACACCCAGCATGTATATTCGATCTTTTTCCACCATATACAACTTCTCGGTCAAAGCCACAATTTCATCTTTGAAGTCGATACAACTTCAGAACAACCTGACCCAAATCGACGTACTTTTTTGAGTCCGGCGACAATTTGCACTCTCGTTCTCAGCAAAGTGAACGTAGCAGTTCGATCGCCAATTAGGTCCGGAAAAGCTGCTGGTACGAAACCGAAAACGGTCGATTTCGAGAGAGAAGAGAAGAGGCATCGCGGAAAATTCCATTAGGCGGTCGTCAGATGTAGTTACGCAGTTCGGGCTGACTTTTCCTCGACCGCAAAACGTGTAATTACCGGGAAAATGTTTGACGTTGCAATTCTAATTTATCTGAATAGGACGCCACACCAATCTTTGTCGTTCTGGAAATAGTTCGCATGCCGGCAAGCTCCCGTTTGCTGCGCCCTCTGTCGGCGCGTTTCTTCGGGGTTGCTTTTTGTTCTCGACCCACAAAAAAACTGCAACTTTTTGTTGGTAGAGTGTGTTCAAAATTGCTTGACAAACTTAGGAATATACCTCTGAGTAAGAAACAAACATAGAGATGCCCCTACGCGTGAATAGTACTTTATTGTAATCAACCAAGCATTTGAGTGAGATGGAAAGCATTTCACTGCCGTACTGGGGTGAAGAAAACAATGTACATTATTTTCGTGATTTTGTCTTAGCTTTAACTAGCGACCCGCCCCGGCTTCGCACGGACATCACATTAGAAACCTCAAAAATAACAGTACTTCTATACTATTTAATGGATGTTATACATATAAACCTTCCTCTTGAATCACTCTCACTGGAGAAGGTCTGTTATTATGACTGATTTGTAGCCAAAACTTTTGGAGGATGTTGCGACGCTAAGTTGCCTCTTTTTCTAAGAAGTAATCACAGTTTTCCACACATAATAATATTGTACAATAGATCTGAGATCAAGATGCTACGAGGTCTAATCAACCTTACTGCCGCTCCTCTAGACTTGTCTTATGTTTTATATAATTTTTATTGAACAATTAAAATCAACAGCTATTTTCAAGCTCAAGAATTCTATACGAATTATTTAAGCCAATATACTTTATTTTCTGTTCCTAAGTAAGTGCGTTAACGACCAAAGAAAGCTCTCATATTTCCCGTTCATCACCACAATTTCTTCGAATAAAAACCCATCGAACCAGAGGAAAACAACGCCGAGGGCTCCAGTCATCACCGGAACAAACAAACTCAAAATTAAATTCCGCAAAACGCTTAAATACACTGTCGGCGGATCCCGCCACCCAGAAATTTAAAAACTCGGAATACACAATATACCCAACGCGGCGCGAAATGAAAGAACCGAATCTGATAACAAACAAGAAAGCGTCTACTCCTAATTGGAGCGAATCCCCGTCGAATCGTTCGGAAAAACGGAAAAAAGTCGCCTCAGTTCGTTAAGTATCGCGCCTGCCGGTACGGATCTGTCGCGGGGCGCGCGCGCGTCGGGCAATCCATGCAAATTAAACGAGTTTTCGTTGAAAATTCTCCCTTATTCATCCCTCTCGCTGCCTGACTCCATGTATAATTCGCGCTTATAAGCGCGGCGTGGAGAGACAAAAGACCTGTTATTTTCGGGACGATCAAACAGGTGGCACACGGCGATACGCGCCCGGAAAAAAGCCCGGAAGTTGTGTGCAGCTACGACCGGCGGCGGTGTTTGCTTTTTTTTCAACTGCGTATGTTTGATGACTCGGTATTAATCCAACATGTAAATACGATTTGATATGGAATCCGCCGGTGGGTCCACTCTGAACGCCATCAATTTTTCAGCGCCTACTAATGCTGTCTGTGCCTTTCTTTTCACAGCTTTTTTACTCATTGATTGTTTTTGCCTACCACCTCTTGCAAAGCGTCTTAATCGGTTCACTTTATTCCTCGATGTTGCATCCATAAATGGTCGACAAATTTCATCAGGTAACATCGTCCCGAAGTAAATGAGCCATGATAAAGTGCACATACTGAAAACCTCCTCGAGCTAACTAATTTTTCTCTTGATAATTTCTGCACGCCTGTGAAGTAGATACAAAGACCTTGCCAAATTTGGGGGCCACATCCATTACTTGTTTAGGCTTTAGGAACCTGGAGCCAAGATGCCGTAACCGTTTCTAGTGAACAGCTTCACACTCACATAGCAGGTGTCTGGCTGTCTCAGTGGCTTCTTGACAGAAGCGACATGTACTATCGGGCGCCTTTCCCATGTTTTTTAAGTGATACCTCACGGGACAGTGCCCAGTGAGAGCGCCCGTCAGTTTCCTCAGTACCAATTTGCTGAGTGAGAGGACTTTCTTGGTCCAGCTCGTCGAGTGAGAGAGAAGTGACTTAGCTTGCTTGTGACCATTGGTCGTACGCCAGGGCATAAGCTTCCTCTTTTGTTCCCAGTCTTTGGCATACAAACTCCATCATCAAGAATCACAAGTGAATCCCTTCCAGAAAAGATACAAATAAGGGTTTCAACATTCTCCAAAAGTAACGGCCGCTAACTGCTCGGGACGCGTATCTAAATCATTCCCGCAGAACATCCCCAGAAATACAAATTTTCTTATCTGAATCCATTGTTTTATCTCTTTAGTTTTATCACCTTGACCGAAGCGAGGTCTTCTTGCTCTACATCGTCAAAATCACAAATGAAAACCTTTGATTCCTTTACAAGAAAAGATTCAAATAAGAGTTTCAACTTTCTCCAAAAGTAACAGCCACTACATCGTCAGAATATCACATCTGCTCCTCAGCTAAAAAGTCGAAACGACAAAACCGAACGGTCCAACCCTCATACGAATTAGCCGCTTATGCAAAACGACCAAACATCCCCGAAATTGGGGAGAAAAACCAAGGACGCAAACCTTGTTCTTTCCTTCAAGGGAAACACGTGGCGCCGTTGACAACTAATTTATTACGAAAGTAAGGAAGAGATAGTGTTCAATTTTAAGGCCACAAACTGCTCGGGAAGCGTATCTTCATCATCCCAGATCATCTCTCTAATTTCACCAGCTTGACCCAAGCAAAGTTTTCTAGCTCTTTCAAGAAGACTTCTGATCAGATAACGGGAGATAAACTCCATCGTCAAGAATCACAAGTGAAAAACTTTGATTCCCTCCAAGAAAAGATACAAAAAAGAGTTTCAACATTCTCCAAAAGTAACGGCCACTAGAGCATCAAAAAATCACGCCTTCTCCAGAATGACATCTACGCCTCAGCCAAAAAGGCGAACGGCAAAACCGTAACGATTCAACCCTCATACGAATTAGCCGCTTATGCAAAACATCCCCGAAATTTGGGAGAAAAAGCCAAGGACGCAAACCGTGTTCTTTCCGCCAAGAGAGAAACACGTGGCACCGTTGACAACTAATTTATTACGAAAGTAAGGAAGAGATAGTGTTCAATTTTAAGGCCGCTAACTGCTCGGGACGCGTATCTAAAACATTCCGCAGAACATCCCCAGAAATAAGAATTTTCTTATTTGAATCCATTGTTTCATCTCTTTTATTTCACCGCCTTGATCGAAGCAAGGTCTTCTAGCTCTTCTGACCAGGTCATGGGACATAAACTCCATCGTCAAGAATCGCAAGTGAAGAACTTTGATTCCCTTTCAAGAAAAGATACAATTAGGAGTTTCATCTTTCTCCAAAAGTAACGGCCACTACAGCGTCAGAAAATCACATCTGCTCCTCAGCTAAAAAGTTGAAACGGCGAAACCGTAACGGACTAACCCTCATACGAATTAGCCGCTTATGCAAAACGACGAAACATCCCCAAAATTGGGGAGAAAAAGCCAAGGACGCAAACCGTGTTCTTTCCGCCAAGAGAAACACGTGGCGCCGTTGACAACTAATTTATTACGAAAGTAAGGAAGAGATAGTGTTCAATTTTAAGGCCGCTAACTGCTCGGGACGCGCATCTAAATCATTCCGCGCAACATAATTACGCGGAGCATCCCCAGAAATACAAATCTTATTATCTGAGCCCCTTTCGCGTTAATAATAGATTTCTGGGAGCCACCTCTCGAGTTTCCCTGGCTCGGCGGCGGCTATTGCAAAAACTACTTCGGCTGATGAAACGAAGTTAAGCAATCATCCCGATGTTATTAGAGGGGCGGGGGGAGGCGCGCCAGAAGCCCCGGAATACGATATGGGAGTGATACTCGCCGAACCTTTGGCTTACTCCTGCCTGTTTTGCGGTCACCAGCTGCGGAACGAAAGGGGTAACTGATCGATTGCCGGTTTCGTTGTTATGGGGTAATATCGGAGTTTGTGTATTTTGGGGCGGTTTTCGAACGGTAGACGGATAATGAATACAAATAGTTATTAATTTTTTATAACCTTTCAAGACCAAACAGAACCATAACGAAATTGATGTTAGTTCGCTACCATCAAAATGTTTGATAAGTTAATGCGAGGGAAAGGTCATAGTACCGCAGTAGCAAAAAATGATTGTCCGAACATTGAATGTCATCATCAACCTCCAAAAGATATCTGGATTTTGGTAAGGAGCAATTACACCTCCTCACTGGCTTTCTCACAGGACACTGTCGCCTCAGGAAGCACCTATTGAAGATGAGATTATCGGACACTGACGAGTGTAGGTTCTGTGGGGAGAAGGAAGAAACCCCCATTCACCTAGTCATGGACTGATTTAGCATTGCGAGCCTAGGAAAGAATGCCTTGGGTGAGAAACTTGTGAGAGTGAGAAACTAGCCTCATTGAAGCCTTCATAGATATTAGATTTCATTAGATCCCTGCAACTGGAGGACAAGCTGTGGAGGGTATGGCCAGAACAGCTCTGTAAGGGGGCACAATAGACCTCGAGGTCGCAGTGAACTGTAACCCCTTTTTAAACTAAAATAAAACCTCCAAACTTGACTTACCAATTACCATTGAGCACGGCTTCGATAATATCTGGTTAACATACCTGCAAAAAAAACATATATTAATATTATTGCAATTGAACTTGAGAAGCATACAACAAACTCATACGGAATTATTAAAGAAACAATTTGAATTAATATTAACTTTACGATATGGCCCTACTGAAGCAGGCCTAATTTATTCTTTCTGAGATCCAGATACTTTTTGGACATTGTAGTTGTAAAGTTCCGAAGGAATTTCTTGAAATGATCCACTCCTCCAGAGTATTTCTCTTTCAGTTTTTTCCTTCGCCCAAAACTTTTTCATATATGTGCATTTGCCTATACCACATAAGTGGCGTTTGTACTCTCTTTCTAGCTAGTGTGTTAGCCTTTTCAACTGTTTTGATCTCTGAGTGACCAGAAACCCAGAAGAAAAAGACCTTGTGGTTCTTGTCTACTTCATTGAGTTTTCTTCGGTCCTTCCATAATAGCTTTCAGTCGATGACATAGGAGTTCAGTGCTTCAATCGCAGCTTGACCATCACTGTAATGTACCCAACTAGGGTAGGTTCGGCCAATCGCCTATACAGTAGAGGGATGGTGGAATGATACACTTAGACTCATCAAAGGTGTTTAATTAATTGGACATTTCACTGAATGACCATAGTAACATGTAATCGGACTCTCCTCTAAACAATTGATACTTGATTATTTATACAATCCAATTGTTAATGTTTATACTTAATATTAAACATAGTCGGCAATGGTTATACATTCAAAGATTACGCTACGCGTTATTTCAATAACATTTTAAGATGATGCGAGGTTGGACAGGACTTGCCATCTCACGTATGGTAATTACACAGGCTGTGTGTACTGACACATACTACATCACCATGTCACGCCCTTGACAGTTTTCTTCCTGGATTGTCCGTTCACGAAAGTTTGAGGCGTCGGTTGGTCATGGAAATTTGGCATATTCCACTCTGTATATTGAAATTTTAGGTTATGTTGTTTATTTTCATGTCAGATTGATACGCAATGTTGTCAACTTTGCATAGAGTTCTCTGATAAGTCGCAAGCTCATCGGACGAGGCCGGGTACATTCGGCAACGTTGACTTTATTTCACGTTATGACAGCAAACACTGCCAACTTCAGATAAATAAACAAGCGCCTACTATGCGCTCAAACTTTCGTGAACGAACTATATGAGTCTTTCTATTGTAAGTTTCTCGAATAGAAACCTAAAGATAGTGAACACTTGGTCCATGGCCCTTTTATTCTTGCGCTGGCTCCTTTTGTGGTTTGAGAATGATCTGTGTACCATTTAACGATATTCACTGTGATTTTTTGAGTGGTGTAATGCTTTTTCCATCATGAACAATTCGAACAAAACACAAAGACGCCAATCTGCTTATCACATCTACATTATCCCATCTTAACGTCAAACGTTAACTTCTCGCAGACATCAAACGATCAGCAGTCGCCAAAATTTAAAACTCCGGAATCCCTAGCACCGTCTAAACCGTATTTCCGCTTTTCCCTCTTCATCCCTTCAATCCGGATTATCGAACCAGAAACGCTCTTTGATAGACGCCCTGGAAACACTTCAACGCCGGTTTGTACAGTGTAAATTTAAGACGTCTTCGTTGACGTGGGGATCTCCTCCTTCAGACCCTCGCTCAGCTACACGCTCGGTTTGGCCCGTTGCATATGCATGAGCCGTAAATCTTGCTGATTGCCAAGTAATGATTGTATAATGGCGAACCCAGGTACATCTTGTCTCACACTGTTTTCGGTATTTGTCGTGTAGGCGTGCATACGTGGCATAGACGCTCTGCCAGTTTATCTAATCTTTAAAGCGCGTTTTGTTCGTTAATAAGCTCCGAGGAATAACTTGCATGTGTTGCAGCAGGCGTATGCTGCCTATTCAATTAGCGGGTTATTAACGTTGTGTGTTTAGAGGGTGGCGAGGGGTGGATGGATAAGAGAATACGCTGTTGGTTTTGCCATTTTTATTCGGGTTAAACTGGTTCTGGAGTGCTTTGTTCATGGGTTGAGAGAAGCGTGTGGTTTTGGTTTGGAGTGTTATTTTTGTAGAAGACTTCAGTTGTCAATTTTTGAAAATTTATAATTTAAGGGAATAAAAGGAACGTCGGGGAGGTAGCGTTAGCTGAATTGTTCTCTGACGAAGTAAATCTCACCCCTGAACCTAACTTGTGATGTTCTGGGTATCTGTGAGTATCTAGAAGAACTTTAAATGGATGCTATGGAAGCAGAAAGAATAGAAAAAAATATACAGGTTTGGAAATTCACTCTGAAACATACGATATATCAGACAGAAAATTCTTTCGTCCAGTTGCACAGATGAATAGTCGATACAATGACGTGCTGTAACACACTGAATTCCGTTGTCTTATTGCAATATTCTAGTCTTGTCTCTCCTTGATCGTTGGGAGAAGCATAATTCATTTAGTATGGTAGGCAACAATGAATACTTGAATCGAGTATTACGTGCAGCCTGAAAAATTAAATGACGCTATACGTGTACTGCAGGTTCCTTACCATACTTCGATAAGAGATAGACAAGACTAGATTATTGCAATGAGACAACGGAATTCATTCAGGTACAGCACTTGATTATCTCAACTATTCATCTGTGCAACTGGAGAGAAAAATTCTCTGTCTGATGCATTGTATAACCTATGTTTTTGATGTGAATTTCCAAATCTGTATACCACTCAAAACTTCTGAGTTAATACCGTCAAATGGTATACGAATGTTACTGAAATTACAGGAGCTGAAGTATACGGGCCAAGTACTAAGTGTTCACTATCATTAGGCCTCTAGATAAGTGTTTCCTAAGCAGAAATACTTGCAATCGAAAAAGCTTGGATAGATACCTGGAAAGAAACTATCAGGGGCGTGACATTCTGATAGTCAAGCTGCACTGAACTAATATGTCATCGATTTTAAGCTTACATGGGAGGACCGAAGATTCTATGAAATGGGCAAAAACCATTCAGCTATTTTTACCTATGATTCACAGAGCCTGAAAATCTTATATGCTGACATCAGCAGCCTGTCAGCAGTCCTATTGTCACCTAAATCTCAGCTCGTAACAGCTTCTGGAGCTTTCAGGTTTCAGTAAGTGAAATCATCACGAATTTTGTGGCCTGAGTAAGTAAGGTAGTGTTTTTCCAGAGGTTTATTCTATTATTCAACTCCCATAGCTGCTTCGCTGTCTTAATACGCATCATTAATTCACAGATTGTCAGATAGATTGTTGTATCTGCCCTTTTCAATACCTCGGCTGGTGCAAAGTCTGGATGCTCTTTTATGAAGGTTTCTGATCTGATCATGGGACATAAATTCTATCACCGACAATTCATCGTCGAAAACTTCAATTTGCTTGCAAAAAAAGATGCAAAGACGAACCTCAGCTAAACAACAGATCTCATCTTTTGATCGACAGTTTTTTATGGGGCCGAGATTGAGCAAGAAAGGCCGGTTCGCCCGGTTCGGAGTGCGGCAAACCGCCCGAAACTCGATTAGCAATTTCGGGATCATTCAGACGGGACGATACCGATCTTAATCAAATCCCTCTCGATTTGGGGAATCGGGTGTTGATTTAACCCACGAGCATCCGGTCGCACGAGATCGAGCAGGCATTATTCACGGCTTCCTTCAGGACGGGGCGGCGGTAAAGGGGCGGTGTAATTGGGCGTAATCCCTAGTTTCTGGTAGATTTCATATCGTCGGTAGGGCTCTCTTTTGAATGGGCGTCTTGCGGACGAGATCTTCTAGCACGCCGTCGTCGTCGTCGTTCAAAGAGCGTCTCTTCGTAAGCCCGATGAATGGATAAGTGGCGAGATGCTCGCTCGCGTGAAGGAACTCTGGAGGATCTAGGGATGTTTGGGGATTATCGGAGGATACGATGTTTTTGCTTTGTGGGGAAGAAACTTCGGGAGGTTTATTCAAACATAAAGGAGGAGCGGATTGGGGATTCTAAAATATGTCACGGCACTCTATATCTTATTTTGTCTGCTCGTAACCGTGTTTTACCTTGTTTCGATTCTTATACTGGCTGAGTCAAAATTATGTCAATTTGCACTACCAACATCAAATTCTGCGAAAGTTGAGTCATTTTCAACAGATTCATCTGGTGATATAAACAAGGCTCAAAGTCAGCAGTTAGGAAACTGAGCCACCATACAAGGGTTGGCTCATTCGAATACTCATTGAGCAAGAATATTCAAGTGATGATAATTCAGAAGAAAAATGTCCTGCCAACTTAGGAGCATTCATTCAAATTGTTCCGTTTTTTCGAATGTAAATTTCCTTCCTCCTATAATCTTATTTAAGTCACCATTGTAGCTTTGAGTCGATGTCTAGTTCAAGGTGTCATATCTACAAATTGTGTTCGATTAGCCCAATGACTGTCTTTTTATACTGACATCAATGAGGTCTTTAGTGCGTTGCCACGCTAGAGCTACATTCTGCCCAGTTATGTATGTGTAATTGCTTCTTACCAAGATCCAGATATCTTTTGAATCTTGCTGTCTCAATGATCCATCCCTGGGAGATTCCGCCAGAGTTTTTTCCTCTCGGCTTTCTCCTTCTCCAGAAACTCCTTCTTATAGGTACATTTACCCATACCACTGATGGGTTCTGGGCCAATGAGTGACATTCGAGTGCCCTCTTTGGCAAGTGTATTGGCCTCTTCGTTTCCTTTAATTCCCGAGTGGCCGGGAACCCAGATTAAAAAGACCTTATTTTTCTTGCCTACCTCATTGAGTTTGTTCCGGCACCCCCAGATCATCTTTGAGTCGATGACATAGGAGTTCAGTGCTTTAATAGCAGCTTGACTATCTAGACATCTTTCAAAAGCTAAGATTTCCGCTTGAAAGATGCTCATACAGGAGCCTAGTGACAGTGCACACTTGGTACTTGGCCCGTATATCCCAGCGCCAGCTCCTCTAGAGATTTTGGAACCATCTGTATACAATTTTACGGTATATTCTTTGAGGTTATAGCCCATTCGTTTTTTGACAACGAAAGAGATTGTTGAGCGTTCTCGTTTGAAGTCGCTGTTAGCTTATTTCTTTGCCTTGGTGCTGTTGTATAAATTAAGCTAGTGCGCTTGCCCCTTCTTGTTCCAATAGTTGACCCACACTCTCAATCAGTGTGGACCCCCAACCTAACCTAACATAAGGACCCCGGTCCAGTGTAGAAAGTGTTCGCTCTATTTTCTTGCAAAGGCGTCAGTTTTTTCACTAATTCCAATGCCCTGGATAAAAATATCTCGTTTTTTCGTCAGTATTATGAGGGATTGTTTTCAGCTTCAAATGTTTCTTCATTTTCAATCAATATTATCTGCTTTTTGAGGATTTGAACGAACATCATCCATAGAAAATTCAAAGAATTAAAATGTGCCAATTGATCTTTCTGTGTATAAGATCATTTCATATACTCCATTGAAACCTGCAACACTTCTTCGAATAATTCAAATTCACTTATCCATTCAACTCACTCGCATTCGCACGAAAAAAAAACAAACCACACGCCTCATACATATGTATCGCGCATAAGGATTGAATGAACCCAATAGACAAGAAAGTTATGCAACTCGGCAAAAACTCGAAGTGCCACTTTTCCAGTTCGAAACGATAAATACATTAAATATCGGACGGCGTATCGAACAAGCGCCTTTTAAGGTAACACATGTACGCGAACAACTGCCGTAGTTCATTTAGACGTTACGTATACGTCTATTTTCGTACCGAGCAATCATCTTGTCGCTAGAAGGAATCACGATGATCAGTTTTGAAACCGCTCATATCAAATGGGGATCCCGATCGAATAGATCACAGACGAGGCAAGTACGTAATTGGAAGAAGAAGAAATTACGATGCTGTTGAAAGACGCAAAACAGGTGTTTTCGTAAACGGTTATAAATGCAGAAAACGTGCTCGTGTTTACACTAGGATAATGGCGGCGGTTCTGGTTGAACATCTGAGGTATTCTGATTGCTTGGTGATGGTGAACGACCGTGCGTAGCTGATTGTGCTCTTGGTATGAACGTTTTGACCTTCAGATGAGATGGTCACCCTTCTGTTATGGTATTTTGCGGTATTTGTCTCAACGTATCAAACCAAATCATTGACTGCGGCATCAGAACTGATGTTAGCTTCAGTTTTCCAGTAACACACTTTTCTACCATTTCAAATTCTCAAAATATAAGTCTTTAGTTTTCCTTTTCGAATGAGAGTTGACAGACAGAAATCTTGTTTGAGATGAGAGGTTGAAACATCTTCGGCACCTAGCCTTGTAACAAAAAAGATGGAAAAGAAGAATCTTCGATTCACTTCGACCATGGTCTCCTTTCAGTTAGATTTGTCTGAATTATTGTATGGTATCAGGTACAGATTCAAAGACATGCCCTTTTAATTCACCAGTTCAGAAGTCTAGACAACATATATCTACCTAGTCCGTTCACGAAAGGTTGAGCGCATAGAAGGCGTTTGTTTATTTATCTGACGTTGGCAGTATTTGCTGTCAAAACTTAAAATAAAGTCAACGTTGCCGAATGTACCCGGCCTCGTCCGACGGGCTTGCGAGTTATCAGATAACTCTATGCAATATTGATAACATTGCGTATCAATCTGACAAGAAAATAAACAACATAACCTAAAATTTTAATAAACACAGTGGAATATTCCAAGTTTCCATGGTCAACCGATAGCTCAACTTTTCGTGAACGGACTATAGTTTCGGTTTTTTTCTATGGAGGAAAAACCTTTCA
This sequence comes from Propylea japonica, assembly GCA_013421045.1. Taxonomy (NCBI): domain Eukaryota; kingdom Metazoa; phylum Arthropoda; class Insecta; order Coleoptera; family Coccinellidae; genus Propylea; species Propylea japonica. Next base: position 40,121,232 of record CM024246.1, on the reverse strand, counting down.
ATCTTATACGTTTTTCTCTTTGGAATATGAAATTGTATCTAGAGACTGCCTGCATATATCATTTCATTGTATAGTAGTACCGTAGGAGAGTCAACAGGTGAGATTTGCAGATTCTGTGGAAGCAGAAACAGTTATACCTACAGATGGTATGCAAGTGTCCACAGCTGGCTGCCTGAAAACAATTCCAATGGGTAAACCGGTCCTTCAAACCCAAGAGGTAACAGCCAAGACTCTTTTTTCACCAACGCCATTTCCGACATCTTTGGTTTCTATGAATGGGTAGAGAACAAAAGATCTACATGGTCGTAGTTCCCGGACGAATAACACAGCCATAACGACTTCAGCTCTAAAAAATAATAACGAAATTTGGGGTAATTAGTTATGACCTCTTTTATTCACCAGTATTAATTTCTACAGCGGTCTGTATCAAATCTTGATATATGATCAAAAAATCTGCCGATGAAAATCATTTCATCAATTGTTTGAGCTTCCTTATCAGATCTGATATTCTTCGAAAAAACTTTTAACGTGAAAAATTCCCGTACACAATAAAACACAAAAGCCACAAGTATTCTCAAGGCAACAATAACCTTCCGTGAAAACAAACAGGCAAAAACTAACGATGGCTATCGACATACACGCGACTGTTCACACCATTCCGCAATCAAGCGACTGTATTATAAAATGCACGATACCCGCATGAACAGGACTTTAAAGCGATCGACGAAATCGTATACCAAGTCATGAAATTTCCTAGTTAACCGTTCTCCACGCTTATACACTCACCGACAAAAAACCTGGCCATCGAAAATTTTGCTGCAATTCGTTGTCCAAGAACTCTTATTATTTTTCATCGATTTGAATGTTTGTTTAGTGTTTCGTCTCCTCCAAATCTTTGCTTACTTATTCATCATTTCCTTTTCTAATTTATTTCTAGAGACTCTATTTTTGTTTCAAAATACAGTTGAAGAACATCTTGTGATTGCTGTTAATTCAGGAAGTTTCGATGTTTCTACACTGCTCAACAATTGATACTTGTTCTAAATTCATTTCTGAAATATTCGCACCAAGACTATAAATTGAGTCAGATATCAGAGTATTTTCTGTTGATAATATGGTTCACTTGAGAAAAGAATGAAAAAACCACGAACATGTAGTCGTCGTCTTAAAGTCTGGTTCGATATTAAAACTCCTGTTGCAACTCTCAGTGATCTATTGAGCCGCGACGCCAGGTAAGTGGGATTTCTCTTAGCATTGAGGATCAAAAGACGATCTTGGGCCGCTGTTGTACTCCGCTGCAGACCTCCCCCATGAACATGAGATCTGGGTCGTTTTGGATGAAACTATTCCAAGCCCGACTCACGACACTTGCGAAACATTTAACCGCCGGGACACTTCTCGCTGGGACAAACCTTCCTGTATCCACCGTATGATTTGGTCAAGTTTCACAGGAGCCAAACGTCTTCTCGGCATGACTGATAAGCTAATATTGTTCTCATTTCTTCAATTATTGTCACCTTATGTGTTTGAATGAGAGAAAAAACAGATTTAATAACAAATACTCCACCTGTAACAGCCTACAGATAATATCGATTTTGTGAACGAGAGCCAATGAAGTGAGGAATACTATGATATAATCAACTCAAAACATCTTACTTCTTCCTTAGAGAACATATAATGTACAGATATTCACGAGATAACTTGAAAAAAATACAAATGAAGAGAAGTTCATAAGTGATCCCTAGCAATTGTTGATCAGTGTATTTGAATACGTGAATCTTCAAAAGAAATCGAAATATAATAATGAAATAAAACAAAAGGATGACAAAAAAATGCGTCTTCGTAATAAACTGAGCGCAAACTCTACAAGTTTCCCGAACTATTTCATATGTGGTGAGAAATCTTTCAATACTTAAGAATTCATCTTCAATTGGGCGTAGAATCAATTAAAAAATTCCGAAAGTTCCTGGACAACAAACTTGAGCAAAATTTTAGGCGTCCGAATTTTTTCCGGTTAGTGTATTTACTTCCGCCAGGTCGTTATTTGGGAAGATAGCAATCTAGACCTGGACAATGACACCGGACATTAAATCGATAGGAAGTCCTAGAAGGACGCTCGATAGGATCTGCAGCGAGAGAAAGGCCCGTGTTGAGACTTGTTTATGTTACTGCCTTGATTGGAAAAGCAATATGGGTCTTCATGTACGTAACATCTATTTGCCCGGCTGCCCTGGAGCAATCCTATTCCCTCAGGAATCTGTGGCTTATACGGTAAAGGTTATTGGCAGATTCAATTCGAAATTGAGATGGAGGGAGAGAAGAAGAACATTTGGCCGATCTGTATCCTGAAAGTTGGCAATTAGGTAATGAGGGGGATGCTTGGTAGAATTGAAGTAGTAAATACTGATTCCCAAAATGGCCGCAGGATGATTTTGGTGAAATCACATATTTCGTTATGTCGTGGCAGACGACAGTCACGAATTTTTCGTCCTGAGAATCCGTCAATGGGAGATGAATACCCTTCAGCAAGATCCTGAAGCGGTCTTCGAAGAACAGAAGATCTGAAAAATCATAGCTTGGCAAACCAAACTAGATTTAGAGCACCCTCTTTGCCAAAGAATAAAGAATTGAAGGTATTTGTTTTAAGGTTTAATTCTGCGAAAACGGCGAGGCAGGGTTTTTCTATGAAGTTTTTCTTCAGCTATGATGTACCCAGCTACAGTAGGTTCGGCCAAATCGCCTTTACAGTTGAGGGTTTATTAGTTAGAGCATTTTAAACTCACTACAGATTAAAAGTACTCCATTGGATGTACCTACTGAAAACGCAATTGTATGATGTAATTTAATTCTTACTGTCTAGTCAAATAACATCTTTTATTTGAACATGCTTCATTATTGTGTGTATGGAGAAATTATGAATTGATAAACATGATCGATAATGGTTATAAACATATAGATCAGATTACTTGTGATCTCAATATCAGTTCTATCTATATGATACACGTTTTGAACATGAATTAAGGTTATACAGACTGTATCACGTATGAAATTCATACAGGCTGCCTGTATGGTATCTCATTTTCCACTGGCATAAGCTAATTATTTTCTTGTTTTATCTATTGTATTATTTAGATATAAGAGTCCTACTTTCTTCTGCTCCATGAGCACGGAGTTTTCGCATAACACAAGCGGTAACAACAAAAAAATCACCTGCGGTAACGATAAGGACGCTTTTGCCAAAGTTTACCACTTCGTTCCTTTCGTGAAATTGTCGATACCGATTTGATACCTTTGGGGTACGGGAACCGCGTAGACCGCGATAAATAACGATCATTATCGCGACTCGTAATTAGGTCACATTCCCTCAGTTTAACTGCTATCTTGACGCAGCACACGAGAAGCGTTTATGAGAATTCTATCCTCTCGCCTTACATTACGCAGTTATCTTAGAATTGAATACTCCTTGGAGATTGAATATATAGCATGAGATATATTCGAAGAGGAATGAAGAATTAAATTTTGTGAACCACCATGAAGTCTTTTCCACTGATTGATGCCACGAGACACTGATATGGATGCTGAAGGATCAACTGAGTTGTATTATATCTTTCCTACACAATCAACTCTGCAAAAATATGAATTCAGTACCAAGAATCCTAACCTTGTATTAACGACTTCAGTTCTTATAATAATAATAATAATGAAATTATTTCAACTCTTCGGATACTAGAAAGTTTCTTCGGCCAAAGGCTCCAGGTCACTTTTCAAAAAGCCAACTGATGTGACAGTAACTTCTGATCATTAGTTTCAGATTATACACCATGCAGTTATCAAATGATTCTCATAAAATGAATTGAAGTTGTTTTCATACTTAAACAGAGATGGCCATAAAAACCGTAACCATTTGGTGGTTCCAAGACCTTCCAGGCCACCCTGCAAAGTTTTCACGATCCTCCCATCCAATACAAAAAATCTATTTCCTACATCCGAAACATAAAACTCAAAAAATGGCCTCCCAAGGTGCACGACCCCAAGACGCCGTAATACAAACCGTGGAAACGGCAAAAACAAGTCATACAAAGGAAAAGACGACGTGATTACGTGCGAAAGCAAATATGTCCTCCTCCGCCTCGGAAGAACCAGTTAGGCAAAAGAGAGAGGCCCGGGACAATATCGAACATAAAAGTTCCGTCGTTCGTTCCATGTGTTATTATTTCCCTTTTCCTCGACGACGACGTGGAAAAGGAAGGAGACGCTCCTTTATTACCATAAGTCCGCAGCAACGGCGCAATGCAGCAGAGACCCTCTGACGACGGCTTGAAATGCCGCCGCCGCGTCGAACTGTTCCAAAAGTTCACTTATTCCATATCGTGATAAGAATTCTACGTGAGTCGAAGAACGCGACCTAGCTCGATATGCCCTTTTCTGATGTCGTGGCAGATTGATCCCGATAACGAGAAGGCCATCGGTTTCCTCGTTTTCACTGTAATGGCGGAAAGTTTGAGGACGTTTTTTCATGTAGAAGCCAGGGTAGGATAAGGTGCTCACACGAACAAAATATATGTGAAGCTCTGGAAGAAGATCTGCGTCGTCATAACCATCAATAGTTGGGATCTAAATGAATATGACAGTAAATGGCATGAGAAATAATCCAGAAGCATATTCCTAATAAACGCTCAGCAAAACTGCTCGAATTCAAATTGTATCGACAGTCTATCCAAATCCGAGAGGCCAGCGTAAACAAACTAGAAACGCGATTAGGACGCTTTTATTGGTCGAAAGTGGCGTTCCTGAAGTTTCGACCAACAAGAGCGTCCTAATCGCGTTTCTAGTTTGTTTACGCTGGCCTCTCGGATTTGGATAGACTGGAGTATAAATGAATTCGATACTTATAGGTCCATTTTTTATACGCATCTCTCGGGAAAAGACTGAGCTTATAGCGCCCTTTCAAGCACCCCGAGATTAATTTAGAAGAAATCGGTTTGTGCGTGTCTTGAACTGCTGTAAGTTGTAACCAAGGGGAATACATCTTGAGGTAGGGTATTCCATAGCCTTGCAGTTCGGTAAAGAAAAGCCTTCTGATACACTGATGTCCTAGCTGTAGAAAGGTGCACGGCAAACTGGTGACTGTTATCGGCTAGCCTTGTTTGTCGATCAAATTGAGCCCCTGGTGGAATCATGGAGGCAATGACAGCAGAACACCTTCCGCGGTAGTATCTGTGAAAAAGGCATAAGTCTCCAACCTTCCTATGGTGATCGAGACTATGAAGGTTGGCAGTGAACGTTGGATCATCTATTAGGCGCACTGCTCTTTTTTGAAGGAAGTCAAGTAGGAGTAACAAGTGCTTAGGAGCTGAACTCCAAGCATGAGAGCAATATTCCATAACTGGACGCACTTGAGCCTTATATGCTCAGTTGCAGGAACGTCCATTAAAATTTAAAGGTCCATTAAACCCTTAATCCTCCATTAGTTCTTTGTAATAATGGAGAATTAAGAGTTTAATGGACCTTTAAATTTTAATGGACGTTCCTGCAACTGACACATAGAGTAATAAATTATATTGAGATACTTTACGAGCTGCTATCGAGCGAATATAGTAGCTGATTGTAAATTCGCTCAGTGTAACCGTGATCACAAGCCAACAATCTGATAGTAAAAAGCTGCGACTAATGTTGAAACCTGGGCTTCTTTACACGCTAAATCGCTGGCGTTTTGGCTTGTTGGAATAAAAGTTGCTACTAAACAATCTGTGAGGTCTCATCTACTCGGTGGTTCCTGGTTTTTTGAATTTGAAAACGTATTTGACATTCATCTTAGATCCTTGACAACGATACAAACATAAACCTCACGAGGAACGCTATAGATTGTTGGCTTTTCAGCGAGTATTCAGTTTTCTGTGTAATCATCACAATCTCACAAGCTGATTTACTCTCTTCTAAATTCGCTCAGTAGCAGCTTGTAAAGTATCTCAATGTAATCGACCACGATGAGTCATTATTGTTCTAACATCGTTGCTTTTTCCGGTCTGGTAGTTTCATACACTGTCGGCGAATTCTTCAAACTATGCGGACATACTTCCTCATATAAGCAGACTGTAATTACTATGGGTAACCGATGTGCGAAAGACTCGCTTTCTCATCAGCACGCAACCATGTGATGACCACCATAACTGTTTCAAGGTCATCTTGCAAATTACAGCTGCAGATGCATCAAGGCTATCTTAAGCGCTGTCAGCCGTAGTGTTCACAGGGGGTTCATAGACACCCGTACCTTAGGTTCATAACTTTCCTATATCAGTATCTCATTCTGAAATATGCCAATGTTAATCAATGAAAAATCCGTGATAATCTGTTGTAAGTCACAACATGCATTTTAATTCATGTCATACCATTACCAAGCTGGTCTCTTTCATCCCTTACATTTCCCGAATTGGCCAAAAAAGAGCAATATCGCGAACATGGCGGCAATACCATCTGCAGCAAAATCTGCGGCTTCGCCCCATAAAGGTTATTGGCAGATCCAATCCGCAATCGAGTTGTTAGGAAACATAGAAAGGCGGCACGCGGACGTTTAGGAAGAGAGTATTTTTGCCGGAGGCAATTAGATAATGAGTTCTAGACGGCTGTGGCGGCGGCGGCGAGATAGGCAAACTATGGAACGGAAACGACGAAATGAAAATTGGCCCGAAAGTTTAGCGCTAATGAAATGAAATTGATGACGTCTGCCGTATTTTCGAAAGTCCCTCTATCTCTCCACTTCCGCGATATATTCAAAGGGTTGTGAAATAAATTCCGGACGGAAAATCTCCTGAATGTATAAGTGAGAATCTGCCGCGTCGTTCGTACCTAGCGTCGGGACGCTGCTGCCTGCTCGACGTCGGTAATTCATGAAATATACATTTATTTACCGAGCGGCAGGGAGTCCTTTTGGAGATGTCATGAAAGTTTCAAGCTAATGATGAATAATTCGGCGTGGAGAAGCCACTCTGTTAGCCGATACCTGCACTCCGCAATCCAGGGCTGGAAGTCTCATTTTCCAGAACGATGGAGGTGCCTGGGCTCATCCACGCTAAGATTGCCGGAAGCTCTCATCTGGGTACAGCAGAGTGAACTAGATTTTCTCATATCTCTGTTTGGCTTTGCAAACATCCTAACTTAATCGAGTGTCTTTTCTATCTATCTTCAATGATTCAAGAGACTAGAGCTTTTCAAATTATCTCCTAACCATTTTTTTTTCGACGTCCGAAACTTCTTCAGATTTGAAATCGTGTTTTATTGATTCTACTCGGCTAGAAGGATCTGATTTTAAGGTATCTCACTGCCTAGGGTCTCTGCTGATCTGGGAGTGCCTCAACAATATAAAGCAACTGACAAGAGGCAAGAAAATGACTCCACGGGGTATTAAAGAAATGAAGGAGCTGATGAACTTGCAGAGACTGCATCAATGTTAACATCTGCTTGACCAGAGTCTTTCTGCAGGCTTGCATAAGACCAATATCAGGCAGCGGTGCAGCAATAAGTGTTGAATAATAGAAAAAACCCTCTGGAGAAAACTACTGGCCTTATTTATGCCAAAAAATTCGTGATGTTTTCACCTATCCATACAAGAAAGCATTTGAAGCTGTCACAAGTTGGATTTCAGGTGTTGGTGGGACTGTACTGTATAGGAAAGTCAATAGATGAGATTTGCAGGCTCTGTGGATCAAAAGCAGAAACAGCTGAATATGAACTACATTGAGCAAGTTTTTTCACGTTGAGAAATTTCCATCGCATGAGGAGAGATCACTTGTCCAGAATATAGGCCCTGATCGAGAATTATGACTATCGACTATAAAAACAGCTGCATACATAATCTCAGAGTGTCCAGCATTCTGTCGCATCAAATTCAGATTCTGTTTTGGACATATAACCATCGCTCAAAACGATCTGGAAAACTTATTCTTGAATAAGATAATCAGCTTCATCCAGAGCCTGGATCTGATCGAGAATAATAGTAAAAATAGAGCAATAGCATACTATACTTTATCCATGACTACTGAATATATTTCTTGAAGATTTCAACAATTGGCGACCGCGACAAGACCCTTCTATGACAAGCGTGGAAAAAGTCAAGTAGACACATAAGAAATTTTTGGAGAATGGTATTTTGTAATAAAAAAATGGTTCAATTGATATGATGAGAGTATATTTGGCCCTCGATTGACGAAGTATACCCATATTTGTTAGTTGAATTACTTTAGAATACTGAAGGAATATCAATTCAAAGAATATTATATTAAAGCTTAATCTATGTAGCATCTGACAGAAGTGATTAATACATCATTATTTCCTTGTGATTAGTGGGTATTATTGAAGCAAAGCACAGAAACATACAATGGACGGATTTTACAATGGTCGTGGATGAAAACTGTTAGTTTTTTCTCATTTAACATAGAGCGAAACACCTCAAGGCACCCCAGAATTTTTGTCCTTCATTTTTTCTGCAATTCCAGTGAAAGAACACGTCGTTAATCGTCTCTTCAATCACTCCAAAGCCGTATTTTCATTTCGCCGTCAATTAGCCGATATTTTCCGCGAGACGGAAAATCATCTTTCCGCTTGTTTGAGAAAGAGGCGGCTGAAAAACTGAGCGATAAACAGTCGTTCGGCCGCTAATGAATCGGATCCGCGGGCGGCGGTGAATGCGGGCGCAAAACTCGCTCATTACGCCCCCGAGTTTTCGGCTCTCGGGCGCAAAGAACAGAGGACCAGATTTTATTTGATTATCTCATGAATTATAAATGGACTCGGCCGTCCTCCTTCTCGTTTTACGCCGATGCTATCCGGAGACGAGATTGTTTGGCAGGCAATTTTTATTGCGGTTGTTCCTCGGAAAAAACATCGGGAAGTTTCTAAGACCATAAAAGTTAGGGAGGAAAAAGTGCCGGATTTTGGTCTCCCTCTGTCTGATTGGTCAAATTTCTGATTTTTTCTCGACATAAAGGAAAATTTCATTTTCTGAAAGGCTTGTTTGTATCAGAGACTATTTGGAAAGTTTCTTATGCTTTCAAATTAGCTGTTTAATAATTTTTTATTTCCATTGTGTTGTTTATTTCCCAGTCATAAGGAACAAATAGTTCCCGATAATTCTCGAAAATACTGTCTTAACCCTTCAGAAGGATTGTGAAATAGAACCATAAATTTTGATAGTTTTAGATATCGATTCTTCACATATTTGATCTATTTTTTTTTGTTAGTCATTTTGACATAAATTTGTCCCACGTTTTTGATCATTATTCCGAAACTAAATTCGACATTTAGGATGAAATACCACTATTTAAATCTAGGGAAGATGATTACCCTTCAGTTGGGTCCTGTAGCGGTCCTAGAAGAACAGAAGATTCGAAAATCATCACTTGGAACGCCAGACCTGGTTTGAAACACCCTCCTGGTCCAAGAGCAAGAATTGCGTATTTTGTATCTGAATATTGAAGGTATTTATTCGAAGAGTTTTAAGTTTCAATTTTGTAAAAACGGCGAGGCAGGGTTTTTTCTACTGAGGTTTTTCCCTGTGCTCTGGTATCATACGACAGAATAGTAGGGTACCCCGTTTTGCACCAACCTCAGCTTGGGACTTTTTTGTTTCATGTATTGTATTTTGCTCTCAATTAAAAAGAATTTATATTTATTAAATAGTTTCCCAAATATTATTCCGATCGTACTGAGATTTTGCATTCATATATTATTTAGCATCAACCTCAAGTCTTACATGACATTTTTAGGTAGGTTAAAGTCTTATTGCTCCACCAATGAACTGGCGTTCAAAAGCACCTGCTCATGGGTTTCTTCAAAAATTTTCTAACAACATTTTGCAAGTCACAAAGCAAGATGACCTTGAATCGGCATGCTGAGCAGGTTTTTCTTAGACTATGAGCAAAAAACAACAATTGCAGATGTACTCGCACATTATTTCAACCCATCTCCATCCCAATTTCCCATTTTCCAACCGACAACCCTCAAATCCAACCGAAAACCATCGTTTCCAATCTCATCCTCACTTATCAGCTCCGGCAAATCTGGAATCCACGCCCGGATCCTTATTTCCCGGACTTAAATCATCCGAAAAAAAACCGTCGTGACAAAGGACCATCGCACCCCTAACGAACGAATAACCGGATGCGTACAGGTCGACCTGGGGGCGCGCCAAAAACATCAGCCTCCGGGGGCAGCAGAGGCTGCTCTTGTCTCGCGTCACATCCAAGCAACGCAGGACTCAACCCGAGGAAAATAAATCGCCCCTAATGAAGCGTGAAATGTATTCGGGTAGCCCTCGAGTTTTCCCGAGATTTATGCGATTCACATCGGATAGCCTGCTGTCATTAGACACTTAAAATTCGGCCTCGGTAAGATACCCCCAGAACTGACACTGACTGATCGTGGCCGAGGACCACCGGGTCCGAAGATAGGAGAGAGGGTGGTGGAGCCTTGGCTTGATTAATGACGACGAAGCGCTCATGCAAAGTCGAGTGTTGCTGCCAACGCCGCCTTTTCAATTTTGTTGTTTTTTCGGATTATTTACCCCCGTAGTATCCTCGGGACTTTTGGCTTACCGCGATCATTTCTGCATTAGGATCGTTGCTGATTGTATTGAATTACCTTTTTGCACTCTGGTCAAGAGATCTTTTGGTCGTTAACCTATTAGATCTATATTTTGCCCAATACTGTAGCCTCCTTTTTTTATACGCATCTCTCGGGAAAAGACTGAGCTTATAACGCCCTTTCAAGCGCCCCGAGATGAATTTAGAAGAAATCGGTTTGTGCGTGTCTTAAACTGCTATAAGTTGTAACCAAGAGGGATACATCTTGAAGTAGGGTATTCCATAGCCTTGCAGTTCGGTAAAGAAAAGCCTTCTGATACACCGATGTCCTAGCTGTAGAAAGATGCACGGCATACTGGTGACTATTATCGGCTAGCCTTGTTTGTCGATCAAATTGAGCCCCTAGTGGAATCATGGAGGCAATGGCTGCAGAACACTTTCCGTGGTAGTATCTGTAAAAAAGGCATAAGTTTCCAACCTTCCTACGGTGATCGAGACTATGAAGGTTGGCATTTAACGTTGGATCGTCTATTAGGCGCACTGCTCTTTTTTGAATGGAATCAAGTAGGAGTAACGAGTGCTTAGGAGCTGAACCCCAAGCATGAGAGCAATATTCCATAGCTGGACGCACTTGAGCCTTGTAAAGTAATAAAAGCTGCTTTGGAGTGAACAATTTCCTCGCACGAAATAGATAGCTAAGCTTCTGTGCAGCTGACTTGGCAACTGAGCAGACGTGCTCATGCCAGGTTGCATTTGGACTGATATTGACCCCTAGAAGCTTAAGTCCATTGGTTGGTTTTATTATCCATTATTAGTTGGGGTGCAACTGTCGATGTTTTTCTTGTGAGCAGAGTAGCCTTCTCATAGTTGATCATTTTCTTAGAACACTTCGATTTTTAGAAGGCAGGAGTAAAGCTTGCAACACCCAGAAGAATATTGCATGGTAATTATATGTGCTTGGTGGTTTCTGTAGTCGAAGAGAAGAGAAGAGAAGAATTTCGGTAGATGTCACGTTTGAAGCTGTCATTTTTTGACATTTGTCGAGTAGAAACAACGCCATTAATAAATATGGAACAATACACGCTTCAAGAAAGCATAAAAATCGAAAACTGTTGTACTGCACCAATTCATCAAAACCTACCTCAGCAGATCCTCTGATGGCCTCGCCCAACATAAAATTAGCCATCATTTTCCATAATTCGATATCGTCTTTCATTGAATTAACAGAGACATGCGATGCGTTCGAAACGAAAGACATTAAATTGTTGGAACGTGATAGGTATAGTTAATAGAATAAAATGTATTGCACGTAAACCCCAAACGAGCCTGGGGGCCTCGTAGATATCCGTACCAGCTAGGAATTTCGTTTCTCTCGCAAAATAGACCGCATAATTATAGCATAACGCGGCGTTGTATTAAAATTTCAGTTTTAGCGCGGGCGATATCCCGTTTTGCGGTTTCGGGCGTTTCGAGCTCTCCATGTCCGTTTGCTATGAATGTTTTAGGAGCTCACTGACGTTCTCAGTATCATCGGATTATTCGGACCCGGCTAAAACGTAAATTTGAAATCCGGGCAGAGCTTGACGTTTGGACTGATGGAAATTTACATGGAATACTAGCGGCAGGCATTCGGGCACATTTGGAGCGTTTTGATGGTAGAGTTCTAGAATATTCGATGATTTTTCTCAATCCAAAAGGTTTTGCATGAACTTGTGGCTTATCTGTCATGGCTGGGGACAGAGAAAACAGGCGATTATATCTCAGATTCGCACATGAGCTTAGAACTATCCAGAGAAAAGAGTCCTGAACCATTTTGTGACATACTGAGCTATCTATGATTTAATTCTTGGAGCATATTATAACTCCGGGAAAGCTGACATCCTTCCAAACTACACTCACTCTACAGGCTGGAACCTTGACGTCAGCCTTCGTAAGAGCGATGTCTTTTAATTTAATTTGAATCAACTTAAAATCGTTTTTTGACAACGATATAGATAGAGCTTGTTGAGCATTTTCTTTAGAAAGTACAATTAGTCCCTGTGCCTGTCTTTGATCTGGTGTGTTAGTTCAGTAGGAGCGTTTCCTTTTTTTTCAAATCATCGATCACCGAGCTGATCTTCATAGATGATACCTAACAAGAGGGCACAGGTTCGGTTAAGTAAGTGTTTGTACGTCTATTTTCAAGAATATCGGTAAGATACCCTCGGCACTGACTCTGACGGATCGCGGTTGCACAACGTCCTGTTGATTAATGACGACGGCACAGCCGAAACGCTCATGCAAAGTCGATTGTTGCTGCCTGCGTCGCTCTTTCAATTTTGTTGTTTTTTCGGATTATTCACCCCAGGGGTATATTCGAGACTTCTGGCTTACCGCGATGGGGGATTTTCCAACGTATCTGACACATTTTCCACACGGGGTTTTCTCGGATGAACGTGCCGCGGGGCCGCGAATGGGTTTCGTGTTACCGCAACGATGCGAGTTTAGATATTCGAGATGTCTCACGTACTCGCTTCCTCCACCAATAAACGAATCACATCGACATGCTTCACCTTTTAAGGTTCTTTTATGCACGAATTGGAAAAACCATTAGCTCGCGCTCCATTTCCTCGAATGTCAACTGATTTCAACCTCTTAGTATCTTGAAATGAAGTTTCTTTTTTCTGAGTATCCAACTCGATAGAATTCCTAACAACAGGTGCTTACTACGGATCAAAGAAATATCTGAAAAGATGCCAGACGTTCTAGAAATAATTGGGCGCAAGTTTGGCAATTATCTTGTTTATGAAGCGTTTCGATTCGTATGCCAACTCAGATGAAGTGCGAAAGTTATGCCAAGATTATCACATGTAATCATTTCGTACATCATGCCTAAAGGTGCAGTTTTGAAAGTCTTAGATTGGACCTCTTTAGTTAAGTTAGTTTAGTTTAAAAAAGGGTTCACAGTTAACTGCGACCTCACGGTCTATTGTGTCCCCTTACAGAGCTGTTCAGACCATACCCTCACAGCTTGCCTTTCAGATCTGATAAAATCCAAAATCTGTGAAGGCTTCAACGAGGCTGGTTTCCCGCTCTTACAAGTTTCTCGCCCAAGGCAATCTCTCCTTAATCTGACTAGGTGACTAGGTGAATGGGGGTTTCTTCCTCCCCCCCACAGAACCTACACTCGTCAGTGTTCGACAATCCCATCCTCAACAGGTGACAGTGTCCTGCAAGAAAGCCAGTGAGGAGGTGTAATTGTTTCTTACTAAGATCTAGATATCTGTTGGATCTTGCTGTTTCAAAGTTCTGAAGGAACTTCGTGGAATGATCCATCCCTGGGAGATTCCGCCAGAGTTTTTCCCTCTCGGCTGTCTCCTTCTCCTTCCTTCTTTTTTTTTATAGATACATTTACTTATAGATTGAACCTCTCAGTTCAATAACTTACGATCGTACGCCATTCGATAGTCAAAATGCGTAGCATGTCAGCATCAATTTTCTGATACCTACGCGAAACCGATCAAAACGACTTATCGACTACAATCCTTGTCCTAAGAATCTGTTTCTAAAGACGCAAGCGACACCAAATCGATAAAAACTTGGTCGGGGAGAGCTCCACTAGGTCTCGTCATCCGTTTTTCCCTAACAAATCAATGAACACAGGGGTAACAATAATTGGCCTCCAAGGGTGGCTCTGGCAGCCCCCCAATCGATTGCTTATCATGTCCGGGTGCAATGCCGGTTCAGAATTATATGAGCTTGTAGGCGACGTCGACGACGGCGGGCGTCTAGACTCCACGACGCCTAGCACTGGGTGTATAAAACCGGCAGTAGGTCATCGGGTGTGTTGGGATCATTTTTTCGACCCCTCGATTTCGACCTTCGGGGTGCGGCCAATTCTGCCGAATAATAGCGGACCATTTTCTTTTGTTCCTTAGGTAATTCCGGCGGTAATCTGATGGTCTACATACGTCCTGGACGTCCCGGAGGGGAAGTCGTTAATCGATCGCTCTGTGTTTCGAAATTTCGGCGAGTTAATGGGACTGTAATGAATGATCTGGAAGATGTAAATTAGATCGATTGGCTGGTGGCGCCGTCAGTATTCGCGGGTTATTGATCTTGTGCACGAATGTCGGCATGTGGATTGGAACGAAACGCAAAGCGTTTTCTCGCATGTCCAACACGAAAGTGCTTTTCTCCATTTAGCCCTTCGTTATCTATGCGTTTTCGGTTGATCAGGCTGCCAATACTCATTCTTCCATGTATTGTCGCCAAAAAGATGCAGTTTAATAAGCTCTCTTCTGTATCTCCAGACAAATTGTGGTCGATTGGCGCCGTGGGTACCTTTCCTCACTGAGATCTTTTTGTGCGTTATCATATTAGAGCAACATTTTGTCCAGGTCTGTAACCTCCTTCGCAAAGTTGATTATTTTCCTATGAGACTTCGCTCTTATAAAGGCTGGCTTCAAGATCACGACGCCCTTAAGAGTAAGTTGGTTTGCGTAGTTTTCCTGTTCCTATATCTAAAGGGTTTTCCAATAAGGGGTGTTATTTTGATATTCGAAGAAAAATGCCATTTTTAAATATGAATGATCGGATGTTTATTTCATTATGAAAAGAAGCTATGCCGTTAATAGTGGAAAATAACATCAGGCAAATGACCACCACGACCACGTTGACAGGACATATCCTTTTAATGAATTCTTCATAACCAAATCGCAAAGTGGCTGCCCTATCCTCGATAGCCTCACGAATTTCATCTTTGAGGTCTTGAATCGACGCTGGGCTATTGGCGTAGACCTTTTATTGCACGTAGCCCCAAAGGAAGAAGTCGCAAGGTGTTAAATCACAAGATCTCGGTGGCCAATTGTGATCACCTCTTCGAGAGATAACACGGTCCGCATTTCAACGACCCAATCAGCAAAGACACGACGTTGTTGATGATCAACCGGCTTGAGTTCTTGTGTTAACTGAAATTTATAAGCCTTAAGTCCCAAATCTTTATGCAAAATTCGGAATAATGACGTTTGTGGAATGCCTAATTCCAAAGAACCACGATGAATGGACAAACCTGGGTTTTCTTCAACTCCTTCGGCAACAGCAGTAATATTCTCGGCTTATCCTGAGCGACGTGCACGGGTTTCACTCTTCACATCACTAACTTGTGCCAACAGCTCGAATTTTTCCATCATTTCTTTATTGCGGTCCGACAACGTGCTTCACGACAACCCAAAAATGTTCGAGTTTCATGAACCTTCTAGCCAAGTTTTCACCATTTTTATAGTGAATTTTAATGATTTCAATGCGTTCATGAGCATGTATCGTTTCATTCTCATTAATGGCGTAGTTTCTACTTGCCAAATGTCAAAAAAGACAGCTTCAAACGTAACATCTACCGAAATAGCGGCCTATTCAAAATAACAGCTCGAATTGGAAAACCCTTTAGTTATACCACAATAACAATAAAAGACTGGAAAAACAAGAAGAAAAACTGACGACATCATGTAAAGAAATAGATATAATTGTACGTTAAAAATTCGAAGAGACGCCAAAAAGAAGACTTTCTCGAGTCAGATTAGGCTCAACCAAAATCAGACCAAGCCACAGATTGGTCCTCTTCATCTCGAGAGAGCAATCATACTCGACTGACGGCTCGGCGGCAGCGTATTTATACTAATGCAAGAATTATGACGGAATTTTTAATTCCACCAGCGACCGATGATTTATGGACGACTTAATTAATTTCGGGGCCAGCTGCCGTGGGTCCAGAGACATCAACGGCGGCGGTGCCCGGACTTTTTTCTCCGCTTCATAGGCGTCGCGCTAAATTGGAACTCGGAAGAATTTCCGGCGCGGGCGGAAGGCCGGTCGTAATTCAATTGTTTGTAAAACACGAACCTTAATGAAGGTCGTTTTCTACAAGTGGCGACGGCCGCCTCGGCTGGAAACATCTTCCCTTACGTCCGGGAAGACACCCGGAGTTTAGTTGTACCCTTGTTTCGCATCTCATTTAGCGTGTTTTGCCGGCGGGGAAATCTGGGAACATGGCGAGCGAGAGGAGAGACGGATAACTTCGAGCCATCAGAGCAGTTGTTCTACATTCGCGAGATTCATCAATTTGAAATTTAATCATCTCAAAGTTGCCAGGCTTTTGCCTTTCGACACATGAATTTTAATGGGGAAACTGGTTTTTCGCGGTGGTATCGAAAAACCATTTTGTTACGAAGATTGTTGTTTAGAGTTTTCTCTCATGTTTCAATTTATGCTTGGAGGTTACTCTAGAGACCTCCAAAGCTTTATCTTGAAATGTCATAGGGATGAAATTGAAGAAACAAGCTGAAATGTAAACAGGGAAAACCATTTAGGTTAAGTTTAAAAAATTTCTTTCTTCCATAGTGTTTTATTTCTCTTTCTGTTCATATTAGCTTTGACTTTTACCTTCCTTCTTTTTTCTCCAGACATTTTCACACTATTACAATTATGTCGTTTTGACATAAGTTTGTCACAAGTTTTTCAGGAATTGTATTCAATATTGAATGTTGCCCACAATCTACAGTCAAATTTGATATTTTATGCTTCAAATTATTTCGATTTTCAAAAGAAATTGCTCTATAATATAACCCTTAATAGTAGGTTATCCATATACTTATAAAAGATATACAGGGTGTCCCGGAAAATATGGGAAATCTCTCGGATTCAGATAGAACATAAAAAATGAAGATGACAAGTTCCCATAATTTTTTTTCCTAGCGGTCCGTACGAAGATACGACCTCCTAAATGACGCCACTAGAAATCCATTTCAGTGGAATAAGTTTCAAACTACTCGATATAATTTGATGAAAATTTGATATGACTAAAAGTATTAAGGACCTCTTAAATCAACGCACTCAAATTTCAATTAGCTTGTTCAGTTTACCAGGGGCGGACTGAGTTGTACATTTTAATGCTAACATTTTTAACACCCTGTATGATAAGATGCTAAAAAATACCAATTTGGATACCTTGAACATTAAGCTAAAGAAAAGGTGCTCTTGTTCAGTGTCGATAAAATGAACCGTTTTCGAAAAAAAGAATGAAAAAAGAAAGTAATTGAAATTTATTCCACTGAAATGAATTTCCAGTGGCTCATTTAGGAGGTCGTATTTTCGTAGGGAGGGCCGCTTGGAAAAAATTATGGGGAATTGTCATCTTATTTTTATGTTAAATTTGAATCCGAGAGATTCCCCACATTTTCCGGGACACCCTGTAAATTCAACTGAGACATATGGCTCGAAAAATAAAGATTATTCAAGAAAAATTAAAGATATTTGGCAACACCGATCGTTCCAAACTTTAAAGTCGTGATTAAGCGATTTCAAACTAGCAGCTAGAATATGCAAAAATTTGTACAATTCCGACAAGACTGTAGTTTACGGTTGACATTTCAGGGTAACACGAACGACGTTGCAGTCTCTTTTATATTACCCCGCATGGAAACTGCCCTACAGTCTCATAAATTGATTTATATTATCTCTAATAAATTCTATTTCGCAGTCACTCGAGGCGAATTACCCTCCCTAGAAGGGATGGCACGGGGGTGGTATCACGCGATCTTACTCGAACTGCGTCACTAAAACGACGCTTGGCGTCGTATCTCCTTACCCTAGAAACCCCCACGAGCGCCGCAGCTCGCAAGAACGTATTCGCGGCCTATATTCAGTTTTTATCTTCAGATATCTTGAACAACCTGAAAATTGAGTCGGGAAAAATGGAAAATGGGCAAGGATCGAATATACAGAATGTTTCTAGTTCGATAACAAAAACTTGGAGAGCGTTTATAAAATCTAGGATAATGGAAAGAGAAAAGAAATCGTAGTTAGTTTCGAAGATTTATTAACAGTATTCTTCTTTACCTTCATATTCTCATGCTCGTTATTGAAATTAATGATGGTATTCTGCTTTTCATCTGTAAGTTACGATACTGTATCGTACGATTGATTTGTAACTGGCAGACGTACAGATTCGTAAAAAAATGCAATTCTGGAATGGTTCCTGTAACTTTATTATTTACAGTGTCACTTTTGAACTACTTATCGAAAAACATGACCTTTAATCTTAAGATTAGATCATCTAACTTTATGTATTATGAGTAAATGGTTTTGATTTGAACTTGAAAATACATTTATCTGAATGTAGTTTTCGTTTGTTACTTTTATCTGATGAATTGAAAACAGGAAAGGAAGAAATTTCTTGGTTAAAATTGCTGTAGAGCATTTATTAAGTTTATAGTACACTGGTTCTTCAATCTGAACATGTTCAAAAACTGGGCATTCGGCATTTTCTCAATCTAAAAATTTTCTGGGCATCCGGCATTTCAAATGGATTCATTTGATCACATAGTGTCAGTTGCAGGTACGTCCATTAAAATTTAAAGGTCCATTAAACTCTTAATCCTCCATTATTACAAGGAACTAATGGAGGATTAAGGGTTTAATGGACCTTTAAATTTTAATGGACGTTCCTGCAACTGAGCATCAATCTTTTCCAATTCTTATAAAGTTCCTACTTCAAAAAAGAATGATTTTCAGGTCATGTATATTATTGAGAAATGTTCTACTTGTTATTTTTTCTTCGTATAACAGTTCAATAAAAAAGCCATATTATTTTTATTCATTGTTTATTGTTATATTAAAACGTTGGTGTTTGTCCTAAAATAAACAAACCATTCAACGTAACCTCACAATATATCATTCAATAATGCTTCCGATCACCCGTCGAGTACTCGTAAATATTTAACGATTTCTGCAAGCTACAGATTCCTTAAAGAGGTCCAGAATTGCCATTTTTCTATAAGCTTATGAACAGTTACATATTGGCTTACAGATGAAAGCAGAATAACACCATAAATTATTGCATTCATATTTTCCCGTCTGAATAAGTAAATTAACATTCCTCCTTCATTCCCGAAGAAATGTTTTTTCATTTTCTCGAATGTCCGGAAAACTCGACGGCACTTTTCGCAAATAAAAACAAACGAAGCGACAGAACTCATTACAGCGTAAGGAACAAATTTCGCGAGGGAATATGTTAGGATTAGCGATTTTTTCCTTTTTTTCCAAGCCGTGTGTCTTGCTCCAGTTTTCTAATTTCGTATGCATGATTCGTGTATAATTCTCAGTTTATCCTTCGTATTTTATGGTCCCTGACGCCATTGGGAGGATGAAAAGCTCTAGATGGCGCCTACGTCTAGATCGTAAATTCGTATTAAACACGGAAAAATAGGAGGTGGGAATACGGGAGTTCGTGATCCTTGAAGATAATGCCGAATTTACAAGGTGTTTTTTCCTTTCAGCTCGACATTGTCACGAAAATACAGTATGTACAACCCAGCCTGCCCCTGGTAAACTGTACAAGCTAACTGAAATTTGAGTGAGGAGATTTGAGAGGTCCTTAATACTTAATAGTGATCATATCAAATTTTCATCGAATTATATCGAGTAGTTTGAAACTTATTCCACTAAAATGTATTTCCAGTGACGTCATTTAGGAGGTCGTATCTTCGTAGAGAGGGCTGCTATTTTCCAGGTAAGCTCATCACAGAATAAATGGAAACTCAGGAAATCATTTTTTGTTTTTTTTCAGATTTTCAGAAGACATTTTTTTTGAATAACCGAAACAAGCTAGCCGATTCAAATAGAGTTATGAAAGAATATAGATCTCAAACATTATTATTTTCGAAACTCCTGAATTCCGAATGAAAGGGTCCAATCAAAGTGGAGACATGAGATCCCCAAATGCTTCTCTGTATCGCAAACTCTCACAAAAATATACCCGTATGGATAAAACCGATTAAATGAAAACAACTTATACGACTTTTCCGTCAATACATAAAAACTTAATCAACACTCAAATCGTTTCCTCAGTTTTTCTCTGATACGACGAAAACATGTTTCTTCTTCTTAATTAACCTCACGACCAATCTAGATTGATGGGGTACAATCAACTACATCTACATCATTCCATTTTTATTGATACTTCGACAAAGATAAACATGACGTCAGTCGAACGGGGCAGAAAAAATATATACAGAAAAGATGATAATGAGGAAGGAAACAGACGCAGATCCGCCATTGTTGTTGGCCGAGCCGCAAAGTCCTTGTCGTCCTTCGACCTCCTGGCCCCGTTTCCAGGATCAGAACCATCGCCCGGATCCTACGCTAATAAAAATTTACTGATGTATTATATACGCAACGGATCGGCGTCGCGGCGCCGGATCGCGTGCTGGCGATGCTGGCGCCGTATCGTCCGCCGAGATAACGCAGACGTCTGCCCGGGGGGCGGCGGCGTCGGAATTTCAGCAAATTAAACTTCCTCGAACGGACCGAGCCGCACGCGATATCGGGAAGTCAGGGTGCGGGATTCGAAAAGTCAAGTCGTATATACACGTACAAAAATAAATGAATATAACTTGTTTTAACCTTTAACAGATTGTAAGAGACAAGTATTACATCTTCATCAACGCAAAATAGAAATTTTCAAGCTGAAACTTCTATATACATCGAGATTTCGTTTTGACGTCCGTTTTGACCTCCGCTATGACGTCCGATCATAAAATACGTCTTTCTAAAGTGATTGGTTTTGTTAGAAGTGGAAATTTTTGTAGAAAAAGAATAGACTAAGATCATTGTACCATTAAATGATGATTTAAATATCAGTGAATCACCAGAATTAATTCAGGTATCTAAAAACTCATGAGAAATGAATTCTGGCAACTACTTCAACCTAATATACTTTGGATGAATGCATTTTTCAGACGTATCTTCACATAAAGTGCACATATGCTTGATCAAAAGTTCTCCTGTGTCGTATACGTGAAAACCTTCGCAGATGCCACCCGGATACTCGAAATTCTATACGAGAGAAAAGCCGTATCGTTGTTCCATATTTAATATGGCCACCCCTGGGTCTCCCGTTACGGCTGAGCGGCTACGAAAACAAAAGTCGAGTGTTTCCGACTAAAACTTGGGGGCGACAACACACTGTTTTGACTTTACAGTTTCCGATTCCACTAGAGGGGTTGAAATGAGTGAAAAAGCGATTGTCCTTTAGGTTTCGGAACGAAACGGGTTTATTGCGTAGATGAAAGAGAAACTGTTGGAATGAATAATTGTTGGAGTTGCTTGACGCGTAGATTTGATACGAATAAAAAAACGGAATTTGTTGCTTCTGAAAAAAGAATAGGGACATCTGTTCTCGAGAATTTCTCACAGCGACAACTGGATAACGTTATTATTTTTTGCTTCTAAAATGATTTGCAAGAATCTAGCTGAGTTTCGAAGTCGACAGCACATTCAATCTTTAGAAGTTCATGGTTTCTTATATAATCTACAGGAAGTTCTCTTTAGTCTGGATTTCTGGACGCTTAGAAACCAAAAGAAATGAAGAAGCTGTCATACTAGCCAGAAAGGAAGTGCAATAACCACTTACTTGCTCATAACCTTTCTGTGGTTTAGGCAAATGCACCTGCAAGAGAGAGCTTCTGGAGAAGGGAGAAAACTGAAAAAAAGCACTTTGGAGAAATTTTCCAGAAATGGATAATTCCAAAAAGTTCCTTCGGAACTTCAGAACACAACTGTCCGAAAACTATTTGTACAGGGTGCGGCAGCATAACTTCCTTTTTTTTAAAACTCAATAAAACTCATTGTATGAATCCGAAAATTTTTATTCGTTTTTTATATTATAGGCACATACATAAAGTTTTGTTTATCCAGTTTTGAAGATAAAATCAGGTAGGTGACGTCCCCCATTCTCCATACACTGAGTAAACCGATTTCTGGTGTTTGTCATGACTCCAGCCAGTACAGCAGGCATTATGTTGGTAATTTTTTCGCGGATGTTGTTCTTCAAGTCTTGTAGGGTCCTTGGACGGTTCACATGAACACGAGATTTCAAAAAATCCCGTAGCAAAAAGTCACAAGGGGTCAAATCGACAATTGCATCAAAAGCCTTTGCATTTACCTGAATTCACAGTGTGGTGTGCAATTTCCTCAAGTGGAATTATTGATCCCTAGTTCTTTGAGGAAAATGAAGTCACAGTGACAGTGAATTCGGACCGGTATGTAAACATGTTACAGGTTTTTTCCCACATCCAAGAAGAAATTGCCAACATAACGCCTGCTATACTGGCTGGAGTCATGACAAACGCCAGAAATCGGTTTAATCAGTGTATGGAGAATGGGGGACGTCACCTACCTGATTTTATCTTCAAAACTGGGTAAAACAAAACTTTATGTATGTGCCTATATTATAAAAAACGACTAAAAATTTTCTGATTCGTACAATGCGTTTTATTAAGTTTTTAAAAAAGGAAGTTATGCTGCCGCACCCTGTATATCAGTAAATAGAATTAAGCCTCCCAACTGGCTTTTTTATAAGACATTGTTGACTTAGGAAGGATATTATGAGAATTGGCTCAACAGAAACTGACGAGTGTATAGATTCTGTTTCTGTTTACTCAGTTCCAGAATGCCTAACCATTGCAAGCCTGAGCAAAGAACGTTTTGGACAGGAAAATTACAAGATAAACTTGAATCTAACCTCCTCGAAGCACTCAAAGATACTGGAGTTACAGCTGAAGCTTAGTTGCCCAATAGACCTCAATGTAGAAGTGGAATGTAACCTCTTTAGCTGTCTAGAATCTATTCATCATCAGATCAATGACTATTATACCATAAACGAAAAATCTTCCGGAATACGAACATCAACAAACCATAAAGCAGCGTTCGACTCAATAACCTTCTCCGTTCCGATTCACCTGAGGCAAGATCACTTTCTGACATGAACATAATATCCATTTCCAATCGAAAACCATTCATCTCCGGCCATTATGCATACAGAGACCACCCCGATAAGGTCTCCTACCCACTTCTCGAGAATCCGGGAAGGCGGGGGTAGGTATTATGCGCAAAGTAATTTGCTGATTGCCTGGCAGGGCGCGCTCTATTTATTCCAAACACCTTATCCAGGGATAAAGATAATTATCGCTCCATGTTTAAGGTGCCGGGTCGTCGAGTGTGTTTACGATATTAGGGAAACTTGCCCTCGTCATTTTAATGGAACCAATTCGGAGGCTATCAACTTACCCTTCGCGCAAACTGCGGGTCGTAAAGTAGACACTTTCCAATTAATATATTACAATATTTAAGGGTTACGACGTACACGGTTATACGTGAAAGGAAAAGTTTTCCGTGTGAAAGTATAAATTAGTTCGTCGAGTTTAAAAGATTGGGGATTTGGTGCAAATTGCTAGGAAACCTATTTATAGCTTAGATGAACTTTCTGGTGTGAAGCCAAACAGTTTCAGTGTGCAGAATAGTAATCACATCGCTGTACTGCGCTACAGCAAGCAAAGTTTCTTCAATATCTTGGATAGTCGCTTGGTTCAGTTGTATTAATGCTTTTCCAAGGTATTTGAAGGGATCTTGGCTTCTTTGTTGCTCACTGGTTACTCAGAATATACTGACGATGATTTGAATCAACCTTCTCAAGCAAGTCAAAACTTGGCATCGCACAATTGTTCACCAACATTTGTTAGAATATTATGTTGTTTCATCTGAAAGGTCTTTAAGAATGAAGAAGGTCTTTTGTGTGTTATTATACTGTAGCTACATTTCGCTCAGGAATGTAACCTCTTCAGCAAAGTTGGTTATTTTGCTAGGAGTTTTAGTTACCGATCTATTGCAGGTGATATCTTAAGAAATACTGACCAGTTAGCAGCCTCATGGGTCGATTACATTGAGATACTTTACGAGCTGCTACCGAGCGAATTTAAAAGCGAGTAAATTAGCTTGTGAGACTGTGATGATTACACACAAAACTGTCTACTCGCTGAGTAGCCAAAAATCTAGCGATCCACGTGAGGTTATGTTTGTATCGTTGTCAAGGATCTCAGATAAATGTCGAATACGTTTTCAAATGTAAGAACCAGGAACCACTGAGTAGATTAGAACTCACATATTGTTTAGTAGCAACTGTTATTACACACGGCTTGTTTACATGCCAACAAGGCAAAACGCCAGCGATTCAGCGTGTAAAGTAGCCCAGTTTTCAAACTTAGTCGCAGCTTTTTTACAATCAGATTGTTGGCTTGTGAACACGATTACACTGAGCGAATTGACAATCAGCTACTAAATTCGCTCAGTAGTAGCTTGTAAAGTATCTCGATGCAATCGACCCATTAAGGTTGACGCTCACTTGGACGAGACGAGACGAAGCGAAGAGTTGTTTTCCGCAGGCACGATTTGCACTGAATCAAACGATTCTGATCTTCGCTTTGCGCCTCCCAAGTGAGCGTCTACCCATTTGATTCAGTGCAAATCGTGCCTGCGGAAAACAACTCTTCGCTTCGTCTCGTCCAAGTGAGCGTCAACCTTTATACTTTTTTTTTATTACGATAGAGCTTTACATCTTATTGGCACAAGTGATTCGTCCTGAAAATGTGGAGAACATTAGTTTAGTCAAGTGAAAATTTCGACTTTTTCAATACAACGTAAACATTTTCAGCAAGGAAATAAAGAATTATTATGATCAAGAAAAAACAAATGTGAAAATACTGTGAGCGTCTTTCCACGACTAAATGTTCTTTCTTCTCGAACATATCACATAAATCCAACGAAAAACTCTGATATATTCAAACCTCCAGCTCACCCTCACTATCCACATCATCCACATCGAAGTTTTTCTGTATAAGAGAGCAATTCTCATCCTACAATACTCCCCTTTTACTACACATCCCCTTATTAAAATCCTCGAGCGTAAATAAAAGGCCGGAACAAACAAGACACTCAAACGGGCCGAAAGAACATCGCGCAAAACCTCAATTCCTCCTCGAAATTAGCATATTGAGTCGAATAAAGCGATCTAGCCGGGGCAGAATGACTCCATTGAGCCGGAACCCAGTCGCTCGTAATGCCGTTTTCATACGGGAATTTCCCGACCATCGCGTCCCTTACCCTACGTCTAGGTTATGAATACGGAGGCGGATGATATGGGGGCTGTAGGGCCGGGCGGATATGCATATACCGCAGAAAACTGCCCAGGGTAGACTGAGGAATTATTGTAAAAAAGAAGCCACAAAATATGTAGTAGGTATATTATAATAGAAGCGAGGAATGGAAACGAGAATACACCAACGTTAACCTCAAAGAAAATACCGTAAAATGGTATACAGATTGTTCCAAAACCTTTACAGGAGCTGGCGCTGGGATATACGGGCCAAGTACCAAGTTTACACTGTCGCCAGGCTCCTGTATGAGCGTCTTCCAAGCGGAAATCTTAGCTATTGAAAGATGTCTAGATATAACTTTGGAGAGAAACTATCAGAAGTGCGATATTGCCATACACTCTGATAGTCAAGCTGCTATTAAAGCACTGAGCTCCTACGTCATCAACTCAAATATGATCTGGGAGTGGCGGAACAAACTCAATAAGGTAGACAAGAAAAATAAGGTCTTTTTTACGTGGCCTTTTCAGCCATTCGGGAATCAAAGGAAACGAAGAGGACAATACACTTACCAAAGAGGGAGCACGAATGTACTCATTGGCACAGAACTCTTCTGTGGTATAGATAAAAGTACCTATAAGAAAGAGTTTCTGGAGAAGGAGAAAGCCGAGAGGGAAAAATTCTGGCGAAATCTCCCAGGAATGGATCATTTCACTGAGTTCCTCCGGAACTTTGAGACAGCAAGATCCAAAAGATATCTGGATCTTAGTGAGAGATAATTACACCTCCTCACTGGCTTTCTTACAGGACACTGTCGCCTCAGGAAGCACCTGTTGAGGATGGGATTGTCGGACACTGACGAGTGTAGGTTCTGTGGAGAGAAGGAAGAAACCCCAATTCACCTTGTGACGGAATGCTTTGGCATTGCGAGCCTAAGGAGAGAAAGCCTCGGGCGAGAAACTTGTAAGAGTGAGGAACTAGCCTCGTTGAAGCCTTCACAGACACTGGATTTCATCAGTTTTCAAAACATTCTTTCAGTTTTGCTGAATTGACAGATATGAGATTATTTTATGTTTCGACTACCAACGCATATTAATGAAATATAACCATGAACCAATGGGCCAAATGAACGAATTCAAGAAAGCATTGAAGGAAACAGCTTTATCACAACGCTATCTAGTTCTAGAGCATGGAATGTGATAGAGGTAAAATAGAACACACTTTCATACAGTGAACTGAAATAATCTTCAATTGATCTATCTAACTTCATCACACTGTATGAACTTAAATTTTATATATCGATTGAAATGTAGTCTGGGAGGATTCTGTGTTTCTGAAAAACTTCTTAGGTTTTCACTCCCAGTCTCTGAAACAGAAATAAGTAAAAAATTCTAATTAAGATGAAGTGCTCCTGCGAAAATCTTTGCACTTATTTGTCAGGAGCAAATTGGTTTTGAAAAAATTGTAGTAAACTGAAAAAGGAAATAAATGAAAAGGATAATGTAACGTTTCGGTGTCTATATCAGACACCTTCTGTTGAAGACATTTCTTTGATAAATCTATTCTGTTATATTTTGGTTCACTTTGATTTTAGAATACAAATTCATAATAGAAGTAACCTTTGAAAACAATAATGATTTTGTGAACAGTCAAGTGAGAAATAAACTTGTAAAACGTGAATCATTTTTCAATCAAAAACTTTGAAATTTGTACAGTTTTTCACACCTTGTTTAGACAAACTTCGGAGTCTAATTGACATTCATTAATTTTGTTTTAATTATTTCTGTTAAGGAGACTGGGAGTGAAAACCTACAGTTTTTTAGAAACTTAAATTTTGTTCATTTCATAAGGAAAACCTTTCGAAGCATCACGTCATCGAATAAGAAAACTACTCCATATCATATCGACCGAGAAAACACCCTCAACCCTTCATCGAGGTCCTTTTCAACCCGACCAACCACTCGTGGTCTCAACGGCAGCCCTCTTGTTCTTGAGCGGCAGAAGAGACCCGGTTCTGACACATTAGCAGGATTCGCGGGTAAATAAATATGCCGTCCGTCCGCACTGCTGGCTGTCCCGGAAAACAACCGACCGTCGTTTGAGGTTGTGCGGCGTGGATTCCCGGATTGATTCTAGGGACGAAATCAATTACACACCCCTAGTTCTCGGTTAGAGGGTCAATGACCGACTAGGCATGATCCGTTGGCTGCTTCAATGGTGGTATCACTGACTCGGGACTTACCCCATTTTCTGTGAAAGGAGTTCACTTTCGACGATACTAACCTGCAACAAGAAAATAATGTTAATTATACATAAACACATAAGTATTATCATAATTTAAAACTAGGTCCCAACTAAATGATAAAACATATAGATCTACAGGACTCGTAAGCATTTTATTGCCTTTGTATATTGATTCCATTGATATTTTCCTTTGCTGCTGATTCGCTTGAATATTAGGTATATGCGGGAATGGAAAGGATCTCGTAGCATAAGTGATTTCATATGAAGAGTTTTCCAATAAGTGGTGTTATTTTGAATATCTCGCTATTTCGGTAGATGTCACGTTTGAAGCTGTCATTTTTTGACATTTGACAAGTAGAAACTACGCCATTAATAACAATGGAACAATACACGCTTCAAGAACGTATTGAAATAATTAAAGTTCACTATAAAATGGTGAAAATTTGGCAAGACGGTTCGTAAAACTCAAACATTTTTGTGTCGTCGTGAAGCACCTTGTCTGACCGCAATAAAGAAATTGGTGGAAAAATTGGAGCTGTTGCGACAATTTAGTGATGTGAAGAAAGAAACCTGTGCACGTCGCTCAAGAACAGCCGAGAATATTGCTGCTGTAGCCAAAAGTGTTGAAGAAAACCAAGATTTGTCCGTTCCTCGTCGTTCTTATCATAATAACACCTCTTATTGGAAAACCCGTTACTTAGGTGCCTATACGAAAGAAAATAGAAACTATAGGAATTTGAAACTGCACTTCCAAAACGTATTTGGATCTCCGCAAGAATGAAAATGATGACGCCACCTCAAGAAAAGTTATCTCTTGTGTCTATATTAGACTTTTTAAGTTTAAGGTACAGACAACAAAATAATAATGTGGAAATATTGTAAAATTCAGGCGTAGGTATCACAACATTAAGCCAACTTTCGTTTTGAATAGTTTTTATTGTTTCTTAGATATTTATACGCTTGCCTTTTGTCCTTATGGAACTCAAGTTGATACCGATCTTTTTCATGGTTTGAAAACTAAATCGATGCAGTGAGAGATCAGAGGACAAAATTTCCATTATGAATAAGATCAATAAACAATAGACTACATTGTCTACTTTAGAATCATTGCCAGTTTTTCTAATTATCTTATCTGTGTATTCTATCCTAGGATCGGTCAGCGAAAAAGACCAGTGTTTCTTGGTCACATAGATCACTCCCACAATTCACGACATACTTCAAGCTGGACATACTGTTTCCAAGAAATTCCTCTCGGTCAGCGAGTTGGAACTTCAAGGGGAATTTGAACCGGATATCTTTTAAGTAATAAATATATCGCTAGAAACCATTCGGAGACACTTTAAAACTTTACAATACTCCGTACGTCATTCTGGAATTGCTCACATAAGTATCCTCCGCCGATATTGATTTTTCGCGGGAAGAATAAGGATATTCTTTCAAAATGGGCTTTCAGCAATATCAATTGAGGAAACGATGTAGCCTCGATGATTTTCATATGGAATCGTGATCTCATTTTACTAGAATTTTGTTGAATCACCAAAGCTTGTTGGCCTAGGAAAAATTCATACGGGTGAATCAGTCCTGGATAACCAAGATATAACGGCCAAGGCTCTTGAGGTCCTCCTTGGGTTTTCATTGAATGAGTAAGGTAGAAACAGCTATTACAACTAGAGAAATATGAATAGTATATTTCCAGAGGTTGTATGACTTCCTCCGCAGTATCTATTGCAAATCTCCCCAGTTACATCCCTTCCCTTCCCTTCAGCTCTTTCTTCTCCTTTTCTTTCCTATCCAAACCGCCATTGTCTTCAGCTCGCACATAAAGCAGGATGCACGCTCGACCGAAAACGTCCATTCCGCAATCCTCTCTCGTCGTCGAAACGCCATAAAAAAACCTCCAGAGGTCTCCGAGTCCATTTCTGCATCGAAAACCGAGACCCTGAAGAAGAATTCGTATAAGAGAAACCCGAGAAACAATCCGAATTAAATGGAGCGAGCCACCGTGTTGCGCGGCCTTAATTCCGCCGTCGACCGGCAGAGGGAGCCCCGTTCGATACGTGCTCGAACAAAAATTACCGGAGGAAGGCAGTAAACGCCGCGGCCGAAACGTCGTATCTGCATATTATCGGGAGATTTCGCTTTTATTGCTTGCACTTTACGAGCGACATGATCGGGGCCGACAACAAGCCGGCAATATCAATTCAATCTGGCGGAAGACTCGTCCTTCGGGACCGAACTCTTGTAATGATGAAATAAAAGTTGTAGTTTCGACGAGAGGATTTTTCCGGTTTGAATTCATTTGGTTCACTTATTCATATGAAGATGTTATTCAATCAAGAGTTATTTTAAGTGGGTACTGGGCAATATTAAGGGAAAATGGGAGAAACTGCCTTTGATTAGAATCTGTTGACGCCTTTGATGGGAATCCGTTGCGAGCACACACTCAATGTTGAGCAATAATGATACCAATCGAATTGAGTGGGCTTCTCTAACCAAAAGAGAATATTTTTGTTATAATTGAAACTGAAACCCTCAACAAATATCATTCAGCAAAACCGACAATTACTATGACTAACACAGTCATCAACAAATTACAAAATTACATAAAAACCGATGTTATGATTCACAATTTTAATAAATTCACCCCAAGAACCGATACATATCACGTCGATACAAATCGACATGTCCCCATCGCCCATTAAAACGACTCAAAACAACGATACAAACATTTACCGGACATTCTCAGACAGTTACGCGTCAACCCCCGTTTCCGTCAACGTCCAAAGGGTGGCCCGCACACGCTAACGACCCTTACCCTGTCGCGAATTTTCACATCATGCAAATCGCGAATGCAGGGTGCGCACGCGCGCTACCTACCGACCCCCCGGTAATTTAATACTGTTCGGATTCACGGACACCCGGTAACCGTCACGCGATCACGTGGTTCGGGGGAATTTCGCGTGTCGATGTACCCCCGTTTACGACCGTTAGAAATTTCAATTTCGGTATAATTTGCGGGGTCGTAAAGATGTTACTGGTTTTTATTGGGAGAAACGGGGCATGGGTTTGCTAGTTTCCTGTGTCCAAGGACGCTTTTGCGTAAGAAATGGAGTGCAAATGCAAAATACAGGGCGTTTGAGTCATTTTCGCTAGTTGCGCTCAAAAAGCTATACTTTTTCATTACAAAAACATTGATGACGCTGTTGAAACTCTAAAAAAAAATGAAACGAAGGTAACAATAACACAAAATTATTTTCTAATCTTAATTCCACTTTGCATCGATGTGTTTCTTTGATGAAAAGTCCTCGCAAATACAGTGGAACTTCCTTATAACGAATGTCTGTATAACGAATTCCTCTGTATAATGAATTTCGTACAAGACATTGCACCTTGAATCCAAATTCCATGTTAAAAACATCCTCTAAAACGAAGTAAATTCTCTCTATGACGAAATATTCAAAGAACATCACTCTTTGAATGGGTATTGGTAAGAAGGTATAAGGGTAGGTTTTCCCGAAATTTTGCCGGACCTACGTAATAAATCCCGACCTCAATCTAAATCATTACGGCGGGCAGAGAGATCTGTTTCAACAGTTTGAAATACACCCCTGGCTGTTTGGTTTCAATCTAAATATTACGTTAGTGTGAAAAGTTGGGCGATGATTTCTAAAAGGAAGTGCTTAAGTTTGAGTGATAAACTTAAATTTATCAGTGAAGTCGACCGTGACATTGCGACTATAGAAACAGAGTTTCTGTATAGCGAAATTTCCTTATAACTAATATTTTGTTGAGGATTTAGCGCTTTCGTTATAGGGAAGTTATGGAATATATTAATTTCAGTTTCAAAACTTCCCTACTGCTTACGATCGATTTTCAGAGGCATATCTACGCTGAAAAAGCCTCGAAGTATCCTTCCTTACCGCCAAATATTTAATCGAGTCAACAAAAACCGAAATTTCGCCGGACCAGATTCGATAAACTCAACATATCGAATAGGAACATGGAAAGTTTGACGACCCAGAGTTAGAGGTGGATCTCAAGGGCAACGGGCCAAATTTCGCATGAGAAGTTGACCACTTTTAGACCCTCGAGACTACCTGCCGGCATTCTGGCCACGACCAGTTACCGAATTCGAACAAGCGGTCTCTGAAAAAAATCATTCAAGAATTTGTGTGTGTCTACGTAGCATAAATTACCGTAAGAAATTGAGCGGATATCATGTGCAATCGTTATTCTATTAATTTGGCAATGCTGTATTTCGACAGAAGATATATCGAAAATCAGATATTCTTTGTCTACGTATGTTTACTTTTGAATGTACCCATTATACGTATGTTGGCTAGCTCTAAATTAATTAATTAATCACTAGTGACTAATGAATCACTACTGTCAGGTGCTTTATGGATTTAGCTATAATATCTTATTGTTCAAACTGATATTTCTTCAGTGATTTAGAGTGTGTGAGAATACCTTTTGTGAATAAACTAAACGCTCGTTGCATATTTCACTATGTTTGAATTATAGATCTTAAAAATTTTTCGTATATGAAACAATATAGCCTATTCATTTCATAGTATAAGCAGAGGAGAAAGTAAACGGGGTACCATATATTTCTACAAATAATACAAGGTCTTTAAGGTTTCTCCTCATGTATAAATTTTTTTTTCTCATTTCATCTGATTTGTTATCTTGATATCGCATATGGAAAAACAAAACAATAGATATAATTTCTTAAGGCAGACGGACTTCGGTCGATGGATATTGACTGTAGTCAATGAAAACATTTATTATTATTATTATTTTCTCCTCAAAATTTCTTCGATATAGTAGACACAAATGATCCTCCTTTCGCTGAATTGAATTTCCTAGTAAATTCCTTGCGCTACATTGCAACATTTACGCGAAATTCTTCAAATCTCCTTTTTTCCCGCTAGCTCGTAATATGCCATATGTAAAGTTCACCACAATCCCATCTATCATCCGAAAACTTTCTCCGTGACCCCGGAAGCGAGGCCTAAACCGGATTCCCGATTCCCAAGACGTTACCGGTCGTAAAAAGTCGCCCTCCATTTTCCCTAAATTTGTATCGGACGTGAAAGGACGCGAACTTTCCACTAAAGGCGGAGGGAAAAGGTCAATTTCGATACGATCGGAATTTTATTCAAATCGGGCCTATTCGGTAACTTCAGTTGAAACACTCGATGATTTTCGTACGATCTGTGGGAAAATTCGCAGAGGAAACCGAGAAAATTTCAACGTTTATACTACACTGCGCGAAAAAATTAACGCACATTCTGAAAATCTCAATTTTAATGAAAGTTAACTCTACATTGACTTTATAACTTATTTTCTTATGTTCCCTCGGGAAGGTTTTGAACGAAACAAGACACATTAAATGGAAGAAAAATTCGGGATTTGGGATTTCACCGAATCTTATGTGAAAGAGGGGAAATAAACAATTTTCAAAATACTGGAATGCTGATAAGTGATTTAATACTTGGTATTTCCACCCCTTGGGGTAATTACAGCTCGGCAACGACGGTTCTTACTCAAAAACTGAGTTGGATTCCTAAAGTATTCAGGAAATAACACTGAGCATATCTTTCATGTGGACGTCTGTATACAAGAGAACGTCGATCACAATGGTAGAGGCAGAATCTAGACTCCTCTGTGAAGAGAACTCTTTCCCAATCAGCCTCTTCCCAATGGATATGCTCTCTCGCAAAATCCAAACGCGCCCTTCGATGGGCTGGGGTAGGAGCTGGGCCTCTTGCCGCGACACGAGGCCTTAAATCATATTCTCTGAGGCGATTTCTTATTGTCTGAGTGCTAATTTGCACCCCATGAGTTTGTTCAAGCTGATTTTGAAGGAGGCGAGCGGTTGCAAACCGTTGTCTCAATGAAGAAACTCTCAAGTAACGTTCTTGAATGGCAGTTGTTACCCGTGGTCTACCCTGTCCTGGTCTTCGGACATTCATACCTGTCTCCCTGAATCGCTGCAACATTCTGGACACACTTGCATGGGAAACTGCAAGCCTTTCTGCAATTCTTGTGTATGTCCACCCTTCTTCTCGCAAAACTACCGCTTGGGCCCATTCCTCTTGGGTCAAATTGCCTGTTTCGCGTTGCATAGCGATCGAGTGTAGAAAATCAAACGAAAGAAAAACTATTGATCACTAGAATTGATCGAGAACAACTGATTTCAGAATGGAGCCAATATATTCAAAATCTGATATCTCATCTTTTTTTATTCCTGCTGGGAAAAAACATCTGCATTGAAGAAAAACGTTGAAATGGATAACATATGCATGCATAATTCTGATAAGAATAATTATCATTTAGAACACCTTCAGTTGTAGAATGAATTTGAGATTTCCATAATGTGCGTAATTTTCAAACATCAATTTCCGGTCCTCATTAATTTTTCAAAACTCATTACGAATCCCAATGCTTTTTTCTGTTGAAAAATGGCGTACACACATTTCCGCATCCGTATTTACAGCATGTTTACGACGAACAACATGTATCCAAGAAAAGAAACGCGAAAATGACATATCGTATCGAATTCGTCGTAATAAACTTCTCGAGCATCACAAAAAAAGGGAGAAAGACGGAAAGCTACAAAGAGAAACTACAAGGGCGCAGAGCGAAATAATAAAAGAGTACACAGCGCGTAGCGGCGTCGTACACAAAATAACCGCCGCAAAATAACGCGCTCGTATCAGGAAAAGTTATTGGCTCGAATTTATCCGGGTTTGGAGGCCCGACATGATAAATATTTGATGCAGTCGGTTAGGTATTTCGCGTTTCCGCTCACGGGCCGAATATTCATTTTGAATAAAACCAATTTCGGAGGCATTTACGGACCCGTATTGATGCCCCTGTCGCATTTCTAATACGTATTCGCGCGGCGGGCGAATCGACTGCGAAATGCCGGAGCGCATAAAGTTGTCGCGCGATACGTGACCCGAGTCGAGAAAGAACTTTTTTTTTCGAGTCGCAGTTGTTCGAGTTATTGAAATTGTCGGGGAGACGCATCTGGGGGTGAAAGATGTATCGGACGTGGGGGCGGCGTATCAATTTGCCGATACAGGCGACGGCGGTATGGAGTTTTTTCGCGAACGTGAATTTTTGCGATCGTTTCCAGTGTTATCCGTATTTTCAGTGTATTCGAATTAGAGTGGAACTTTCTTATAAGGAAAGCGCTAAATACGCATAAAAATTCGTTATTAGGCGTCACACAGAAAATTTGTTTTTATAGTCGGCAGTGTCGCGGTCGACTTCACTGATAAATTTAAGTTTATCATTCAAACTTAAGCACTTGCTTTTAGAGATTTTCGCACAACTTTTCACACTAGCGTAATGGTTAGATTGAAACCAAATAATCAGGGGTGTATTTAAAACTGTTTCAGAAGGATCTCTCTGCCCGCCGTAATGATTTAGTTCAAGGTGCTTATAACCAGTCCGTAAGGTGTTGTGAAAATTTCGCTTGTTTCTCCAGTTCTTGTAGGAAGATATCTCTGTTTTTCTGGTGCCCGAACATCGAAGTATACAGGGTCTTCCTAAATTGAACGTTCAAATGAAAAAGAGGAGATTCCTCAAATGAGTTTAAGAAAAAAAGTCCCATAAACATGGGGACGCAAACCTTTCGTTTTCGAGTTTGAATTTGTAGTAGTCTCACTACATTCAAAAAAATAAATAGCCACAAATGCAACCACCTTCACTTTTTAAAAAAACAAACGTTCAATAATTTGATGTGTCAAAACTGGCACTGAATTCATTCACCACAGATTACAAACTGGCCTTCCTATCATAGTTACGAGAATTTCGAGAGAATCGTTCCAATTTTTTTTCTCGAAATCGTTGGTAGATACGACAAAACTACAAGAGACCGAAAAGTTTAGTATAAGAACAAAGCTTCTTTATATTTTCTCAAATTAACAGTTGCTCACCAAAAAAAAGTTCTGCAGAAGAACAGGTGGCAGTGTTCCAGAAAAATATCACCATGTAGATCTTCTATCGAAACTACCATGTCACGTAGTGAAAACTCTCAAATGTAATATCTATGCCAAATTTCAGTTGAATATCTTGTGAAGTGTAGATACTATGAGAAAAAAAACTTGAAAAAATTCAAACTTCAACACCCTGTATCTCGAAAACGAAACGTTTGCGACCCCATGTCATGGAACTTGTTTTTCTTAAACTCACTAAAGGAATCTCCCCTTTTCGTTTGTACATTCAATTAGGAACACCCTGTATATGTCGATGGTGACTATATGGGTTTTTATCCATTACTCTCAGTAACAATGTAAATTATTAGTGCATCATTTTGGAATCGGTTGAGTTAGTTGTAGTTTTTTCGAATGAATTATGTAACTTTTCGTCTCGAAAGAAAGAAGTGAATTATTAGGAATCTTCCTGCTCTGGCATTTCAACTACAGTCCTCGCATCAAGCGTGTAATACCGCAATGGCTTCCCCTCAAGCATCCGCATTCTATAGCCGGTCGAAAAGTCAGGAACAATCAGCTTCATCCCGGGGCGTCGTTCTCATCTGGACCGATTCTCATAAGCGTCGCGAAAATGGTCGTCGTAAATTCATCCCTCTCTTCCCGTATGGAACGTAGTAAATTCCTGGGCCGACCAGGCACTCGGGCCTGTCTCTCATCAAAACTCCGGAGAGAATTTATGAACGCCTTCGCGATCATCCCTGATGGTGAGACAGCACAAGACTTTGATATATGACGCCGCGGGCTAAGAGCTCGTACAACGACGATCTCCTTTTCTTTACGGTCACGGACGTGAATTATGCAAAACTTCGGTCGAAGAAGATACGGATATAATGTTGACCCTCCTTGGCATTGTTTATAGGTTGGCCCGGAGGATCAAAGGTCCTTATATCTTTCACGTGGTTGTTCAGATATGGGTGCCAGGGTATTGTGGTGTTGAAGGAAATGGAAAAGACGATGAACTTGCGAAAAGTGCATTAAGATAAACACCTACTGGACTTTCTGTGGGCTTGAGAAAGACCAATACAAGGCAACGGCCCAGCAATGGAAGTTGAATAACAGAATAACCTTGAAAACAGCACTGAAACCATTCAGTCCGAAAAATACCCAAACCAGAGAGCTCCTAAAGTTGTCACGAACTGAGCTTTTGGTAATGGTGGGACTTCTGACAGGGCACTGTCGGTACACATCATTTACAGCGTATTGGAAAGTCAGCATATGAGATCTGCATGCTTTGTAGATAAGCAGAAACAACTGAACACAGAGCTGACTGACCTAACACCAATTCATGTCGCTCCTTATGAAGTTGTCAGTTTTATCAACGACCTCCTTGGGTTTTCATGAGTGAGTTAGATAGAGAACAAAATATCTAACTGCTTGCAGTTCACGGAAAGCTTAGCAGATATTCTTTTCAGCAACTTTAACTGAGATCAACTAAGATTCTCAGTCCAGCTCAGTTTCTCACTTGTAAGCCGTTACCTTTTCACCTCACTTTGAAGAGATTTATCTAAGAACTTTTGGAAACAATGTCTTACCCCTTGCCTTAACTTACGAGACTTCATTTGACATAATGAAATTTTTATGTATCTTTGTTCCAGTAGAGTTTTGACATTTCTCGTAGTGCTCCTGAATACTTTGTGAACAGTTGCCATGAGGATAAAAATGGGTCATTAATGATCAATTTCGTATAAATTAAAATCACATTCTATTTTGAGATCGACAGAAAAGATAACTAATGCTACTCAAAGCCTAGTCAAAGAGCGTCTAAAAACTAAAAACATTTTCTCCACTGCAAACTGGCGTTCAAATGAGCAAGATTTTCATCTATCGGCTTCGAAAAGAGTTCCAAGCGAGGTGAAAAAGGTCGAATGGCCTCATACCTCGAAAAATCACCTAGTGTTCCGGAAATAAGAGCGGGCGTGAATAGTTGTTGATAAGGGGCCACGCAGACGGTAAAAGTTGAAAAAGTGAGGCAATAGAGATATCGGAAAAATATCCACGTAGAGCGAAAAGGGTGCACTCAATGGCGGAATTCCATCCAGACGACAAGAGGTTCATATCGCGGAATCATTTATATGATAGACGTTCCAGATAGAGTCCGAACGATTCTCGCACAAAAAGGACTCGCTCTAAGTTTTCGCCATTACTGTGCCGGAGCGCAAACGGTGAACCGCTTTATTGCTTATAACAGATTACGGTCTTTGGAGACATAGAGGGGGAGCCACTGTGTGTGTGTGCTCGAGATGCTGATAAGGTGTGTATGCCGCTTCGAAATCATATTTTCCACGGTATTTGCCGCATATTCAACGATGGCAATTTCGGCCGATAAGTTTCGGTGATATATGTGTATTTTGGAATCTGGTTTTCAATGGATACGCTTTCTGCTCCCAATTCCTGCCCAGGTTTATGTTAAAGTTCGTTATTTCATTCAATTCGGTGTCTAATAATATCCTGTCGTTCAGCTGTTTTTTCTTAATATGTATTCGAATTAAGATCACTGAATACCGATTAGTATAATGTGTGTTCAAACCGTAGTAGTTAGACATATTTAAATAGGAAGTTTTGCAGTTAAGGTGAATCCGCTCTCAGAAATGGCATACCGTACCGCACTAGGATTCTAAATCTTGGTTGGATTCACCTGTAAACTTGACTTTGTCTGATGGATTTTTCACGTCTTCGTCATGACGAAGAAGTTCGGCAAATCCTTCATTTCTGTCCAGTTTTCCCGACTCCTTAGAGCAAAAAACTGAGAGACAGACTTCGAAAAAAAACAACCGTGGCTTCGTCAACAGGGTGGCGCTCGGATACGTCGGTCTGAGCCTGGAGCCCTACGACCTGATCCCTTTCATAAATATTTGCCTAACGCGAGATGAGAACGGACCCCGAAGATATATTTTCGAATGTAGCGATAAAGACGCCGCAGCAACCGATCTCGTCGAACAAAATCACCGCGGTTACCACGTGAAGGATATAAGGATCCTTGATCCTCCGAGCCCACCTATAAACAATGCAGCCTCTCCTCCCGGGGAGGTCAACATTATATCCCTATCTTTTTCGGCCACAGTTTTGCATAATTCACAACCGCCATAGTGAAGAAGAAAGTCTTTGTACGAGCTTTTATTCCTCAACAGTTGAACATCTCACCTTATACTCATTTGAACACCTACTTAATAATAGGTAGGTAATATGCGAATTATTCAGTAACGATTTCGCAATGTAGAGAACAACACGTGTTCGCAATCTGAAATCAAATTGTATTTTAGAGAACACGAGTAACAATATATTACTTACTGCCATTTTTGCAAGAAAGTGATGCTCCTGATTTTAAAGATTATAATTGATGAAGAAGTAAGTGGAAGAAAGTACAATAAGGAAATGTACGGTTGAAACTCAACCATAAGAAAAAAAGCTTTGGTCGAAAGGCTTAGTTTTCATGCAAACGAATTGTTTTTTTCCTTTCATTTGATTTTACTGAATATCTTGGAAGTGAAACAAGAAAAATGAAAAATCGAGAAGAATTGAAATTTGCTTTGCAGAGCCATAAAATAAACGCATCCATTTTCTTCTGTGTATGCTGGTTCTCTCTCAAAGATAGTGCCTTCACTACAAAATCATGGCTGCAGCGAAATGAAAAATTATTGATTCCAATCTATTAATTCTAATGCGTACTCAAATTTCAAATATGAAAAGACAAGAAAGACGATTGCAAGAAAAATAGCGTCTGTAAAATTGCATTCTACTGAATATGAAACTATTTACATATTCAACAAATGTGGTGATATACCAACAATAACATTCGACCTTGAGCTCTAAATACCAGCCAAACACTCGAATATTTCCATTTCATCGATAAAACACAATAATCTCACAACTTCAAAGGGACAACCGCATCAGTTTTTAGTCGATTGTAAAGAATGCGCGACAGAATCAAAGCCGCGAAAAAAAGGACACACTGTTCGGAATTTTCAATCGCGAAAATTAGGTCGGTTAAAATTCGAATCCCGTCATCGGTTCGGGTTATTGTCGAAACATTTCCAGGGTGCCCCGAAACCGCCGAACGCGTTCCAACAATTCGCCCTTTGTTCGGGTTATCGGCAGAGCACTTCGCTCGCCCATGAATTCAATCATTGTCCCTCTCCGAAATGCCTAAACTAGATCGAATTGATTTATATTATAACAGATTCTATCGAGTTTTTACGGACGGCAAAACTAATTAGCCCGATCAATGAATACTTCATCAATCCCGGACCTTTCTGGTGCACGGGAATGCAAATATAAGCGCGACTGTTGATAATTGAACGCATACAATTCATATACGAATCGAATAATTTGATTAAATTTTTGATATGATATTGTCAATATTCGGCGCTATGCGTATAATGATTCCTGTTTTATTCATCCGATCAGGAAATTGAACCCGGCGCGAACCATATGGTCGAATGTCATATTTTATGGCAGGTACTGGAACGCTGCGGCACGGGGACATCTCTAGAGATCGGATCGATGCTACTACATTAATTTGGAACAGAATAATTCGGAGAATTCGAGAACATAACTCGAATATTTACATTACACATACACCTTGATTATTGAAATGTCATCATTTCTGTGGAATTTTCAGTTCATTTTTGACGTGCACCATCGACTTAATTCAAAATCAACGATTTGATTGCCCGTTCAAGATTCATAAAATCCACTTTGTATATATTAAAATTTTTGTGGTTTGATTTTCTTGTGCTTTTTCTTTAATGTCATTTGTTTGTCTTATTCGTGCAAGTTTATCTCGTATTTTTGATCAATTGGCCGAAACATATATCGGAATAAATATATTTAATGAAAAGTAAATAATTGTTTACTAGCAAGAACTGAGTGCTAAAAACCCAAGAAACCTTAACCAACAATTCAAAATTTTAGGGAAGGTTGTTCATTTTCTTGTCAGATTGATACGCAATGTTGTCAGTGTTATAAAAAAGTTGCACAATTCAAGGAATTCTCTGATCTACACTCGAAAGCTCGTCGGACGAAGCCGGGTCCATTCGGCAATATTGACTTTATTTTACGTTATGACAGTAAATACTGCCAACTTCAAATAAATGAACAAACGCCTGCTTTGTGCTCACTAATATGTGAACTGAGTATATTACTATTGTGATCAGAATACCTATAGCCCGTTCACGAAAGTTTGAGCGCATAGTAGGCGTTTGTTTATTTATCTGAAGTTGGCAATATTTGTTGTCCTAACGTGAAATGAAGTCAACGTTGCCGAATGTACCCGGCCTCATCTGACGAGCTTGCGAGTTATCAGAGAACTCTATGCAATATTGACAACTTTGCGTATCAATCTGACAATAAAATAAACAACATTATAGTCCGTTCACGAAAGGTTGAGCACATAGTAGGCGTTTCTTTATTTATTTGAAGTTGGCAGTATTTACTGTCATAGAGTAAAATAAAGTCAACGTTACCGAATGTACTCGGCCTCGTCCGACGAGCTTGCGAGTTATCAGAGAACTCTATGCAATATTGACAACATTGCGTATCAATCTGACAAGAAAAAAAGAACATAACCTAAAATTTTAATATACACAGTGGAATATGCCAATTTCCATGGCCAACCGACGGCTCAACCTTTCGTGAACGGAGTATACCTTAAAATTTTAATATACACAGTGGAATATGCCCAATTTCCATGACCTACCGACGGCTCACACCTTCGTGAATGATTAGAAGAGTATTCTGATTGAAAATGCTTGAAAATTTGAATTTCTACATGGTGTTTCAGAATTGATGCCAAACATTCAAGGGGTGATTTCTCAGACCTTTTTATGAATGAAAATTGGCACATGTTGAAATTTTACATGAAAACTGACTGAAAATGTAAATATTTTAAAGTTATGATTATTTTTGAATTCTTCCTTCGATTTGTGACAAAAATCTCAACTGTCTTTTTTTGTGGGTTGCCGTTTTTATGGAAAAATATCCCACACGGAAAAGGCAAAAGAGATTTTTTGTCGAGAATTGTACGAGGAATTCGAAAATTTTTGCTAGTTTAAAATATCTCAGTGGCAGACAACTTTCTCTAGTCAGTTATCAAGTAAAACTTCATAAAGTGCTCATTTCACCATTTTCTGTACGTTACCTTTGGCTACGGTTTAATTGTTTTTTTGAATACTATTGTCATTTCAGTTCAACAATACTCATGTAAAATTGATGCACAACGTATTTCTGTCATACGATTTTGGTGTTCATGTTGTGTACCAATGGTTTACACCATACAGGTCGAAGTGATCGAGCCTTGTGTTACGTCTTTCGCAGATTCTTTATTGCTAGATTGGATTCTTCTTAACCTTTGCGTTATAAGGATTTCCCTCATAACTCACTAACAAGAAGAGTCTGCTATCAGAAAGAAACATAAGCACCGTTTTCAATCAAGATTTGATTCACCTTTCATCCAGCAAATCTTCTGCTCCTTCTCTGATGTAATTCCCGAAATAATCCCCGTTCCTGGCCTGCAGAAAGACTCCCTCGGGCTTATTTAGAGCGCAAGAATTCCCAACAATTGGGTCGCCGCAATATAGAATCAATTACTTCAACATAAAGTTACGGTCTCGGCGAAACGATTCGGCCATTCCTCAGCCAGACACATTGATATAGAGACCCGA
This sequence comes from Propylea japonica, assembly GCA_013421045.1. Taxonomy (NCBI): domain Eukaryota; kingdom Metazoa; phylum Arthropoda; class Insecta; order Coleoptera; family Coccinellidae; genus Propylea; species Propylea japonica. The sequence continues at coordinate 40,078,783 of CM024246.1, read as the reverse complement.
ACGCCGGGAAACACAGTCCTAATAGCAGCGCGGGTCTACAGAGTCTGTAGACTGTAATATGGTCGAGGACACGTAAGTTGTAAGTCTCTCTGTAATTGCCGACGCCGCTGGCAACGGCAAGGCGATATTTTATACACATTAACAGCAACTTATACCTAGATACCGACTTCTCCGACTGTTTCCGAGCGTTATGGAAAGGGTGGCGTGACGGTATTTTACATATTTTATTGGTAGTTTCCCGCTCGCCGTATATACACGGTACAATCCAAGATAAACGATGCTGTTCGCAATAATATTATCTGGGACAATTAATCAGCCAGAGTTGTCTCTGAGAAAACGTTACCTACCGATTAATTAATGCAGCCCGGGGCCAGGTACGAGCTAATGCCGCGCTCACATAAATTCGTCGCTAGACGCTGCTGGGGGATATCCAGCTACTTCGATTTCGACGGTGACGATCTGCCGAGAGCAAGACGAATGGTAAGGTGGTTTAGCTGCCAGATGACTGATTTTCTGGTGGATTTTCGTTTATTGAAATTTAAGTTTGAACGCTCATGTGTTAAGTATTTCAATTGTTTCGCAGAACTTTTACTGTTGATCTTTTCAAGTGATATGATATTCAGGACAATGAATTGATGCTGTTCAAGCATACGTAATCATGCATTTAGAAAGTCAGAAATAAAATTCTGATAATTTCGAACCACGTCTCAATTATGTTGTTCGAAGAAAAGTGATTTAACTCCAGTTCCAGAGACGAAATGATCTCTAGTGCACTACGCAAAAATTTAGCGCACATTATGGAAATCTCACATTTATTCTACAACTGATGGTGTTCTCAATGATAATTATTTTTATAAGAATTATGCATGCATATGTTATCCACTTTTAACATTTTTCTTCAATACAGATGTTTTTTCCCAAAAAAAAATGAAAAAAGATGAGATTATCAGATTTTGAATGTATTGGCTCCATTCTGATATCAGTTGTTCTCGATCAGTTCTCGTGATCAATAGTTTTTCTTTAGATTGATTTTCTACACTTGATCGCTATGCAACGCGAAACACGCAATTTGACCAAAGAGAAATGTGCCCAAGCGGTAGTTTTACGAGAAGAAGGCTGGTCATACACAAGAATTGCAGAAAGGTTTGGAGTTTCCCATACAAGTGTGTCCAGAATGTCGCAGCGATTCTGGGAGACAGATATGAATGTCCGAAGACTAGGCAGGGTAGACCACGGGTAGCAACTGCCATTCAAGAACGTTACTTGAGAGTTTCTTCGTTGAGACAACGCTTTGCAACCGCTCGCCTCCCTCAAAATCAGCTTGAGCAAACTCATGGGGTGCAAATTAACACTCAGACAATAAGAAATCGCCTCAGAGAATATGATTTGAGGCCTCCTGTCGCGGCAAGAGGCCCAGCTCTTACCCCAGCCCATCGAAGGGCGCCTTTGGATTTTGCGAGAGAGCATATCCATTAGGAAGAGGCTGATTGGGACAGAGTTCTCTTCACAGATGAGACTAGATTCTGCCTCTACCATTGTGATCGATGTTCCCTTGTATACAGACGTCCACATGAAAGATATGCTCAGTGCGATTTCCTGAATACTACTGGTTTCGGGGGAAGATCGATTATGGTATGGGGTTGAATATCTTTGATTGCTCGCACAGACCTAGTGGTCGTTGATAATGGAGCTATGAATGCTGATAGGTATATAAGGAACCTTCTTGAAGGGCATGTGGTGCCATTTGCCCCACACATTGGTGAAAATTTCTTTTTGATGGACGATAATGCCAGCCCCCATCGTACGCGCATCGTTCAGGAGTACTTTGAAGAGGTTGAAGTCTCTCGAATGAATGGCCAGCAAGAAGTCCAGATTTCATTCCGAATGAGCAGGTTTGGGACAATGTAGCACCCAGAGATGTAAATGGAAGATTAGGGTGCTGCGAGAACAACTTATCCTCAGTTTCCACTGATCTTATCTGGAGAATGAGAGAATGCAGTACCTTACTATGATTTCATTTGCCAGATATCATTTCAACTGCTTTCGTCAAATCAAAGTCGTTCACCCTAATGAAGTGATATCTGGTGTGCAGAAACGTTTCAGTACCCTTTCCAGAGACACACAACGTCCCTTTATAGATGAACAGACCCAGGAGAAGGCCTGTTTCAGATTTCTCCACTGAAAAAACAAGTCATCAGGCAAATCCGAGTCAAAAAATGATTGCACCAACCAACATCGATATGAAGGGCCATATCCAAAATTGAAACAACGCAAATTTGACGGGCTTTCCGTCAGGAGGGGTCGCTAATTTGCCGAATCGAGTAATCCGATTGGTCATCAGTCGGAAACAAACAAACAACTTCGATAAAACCGAACAACAGAGCGGGACCAATGGGCGAATCATCGATGGGGAAGGCGAGAGTAATGGTTCGATTAAGCCGGGAGCCAGTTCCAGATATATCAGCGTGACTGTCGGCGTCCGAAACCTTAATGTACCTGTTATTTCACAATCAACGGTCGTAATTAAACAAACAAACGCTTCTCGCGCCGTCTCATCGGTTCCGTAAATCGCCGCCAGAGGGCCGATTTCGAAGTACGCTTTTTTTGTAGAGACCCACCGGGATTTACGGCAATAAAATGGTTCGGCGATACTGATGATTTTTTAGATTTTCCACGTCAAGTAAAAAATTTCTAATGGTTCAACCTCTAGTCCGGTCTATTTAGACATTCGAAGTTACATAAAGTCCCAACAAGCTGAAATTCTGTGAAGTTGTTCAAAACATAATTATAAACAATGTCTAAAAGTTCCTCATCATTCCCCTGTGAGGAAAAAATTTTATTCGAGGTCAAATGTCAAAAAAATGAGTTTTTCGCGATTTTCAGCAAAACGGTAAGTTTTATCATAAAAGTACCTCAGACAAAAATTGTAGATCATAAAATTATCTATAAAAAATGTATCAATACTTTTTTTCTTACGAGCCACCGTTTCTGAGATATAACGATTCAAAAAGTCATAAAAGTCGTTATCGTCATAATATGCACACGTTTGCACGCCACCTATGAGGTAGTGTACTTAGCGCGTAGTTATAACTTTTTGAATCTTTATATCTCAGAAACGGTGGCTCGTAAGAAAAAAAGTATTGATACATTTTTTATAGATAATTTTATGATCTACAATTTTTGTCTGAGGTACTTTTATGATAAAACTTACCGTTTTGCTGAAAATCGCGAAAAACTCATTTTTTTGACATTTGACCTCGAATAAAATTTTTTCCTCACAGGGGAATGATGAGGAACTTTTAGACATTGTTTATAATTATGTTTTGAACAACTTCACAGAAATTCAGCTTGTTTGGACTTTATGTAACTTCACTCTCATTTCTTGGTCTAAATAGACCGGACTACTCATGGAGATTGAGAAATATAAGAATATAGAGATGAAAACTTCGAGCATAATGAATTTGATTAATATTTTATTCGTTCATAGCTTCTGGATGAATTATTCGATGAATCTGCGCTTTTTACGCATTCTATTTTGCCATGCGTTAAAAGAAGTGAAAAGCTGTAATTGTGGCTATACGCAACTTTCTCTCTAGTTCAGTTTAATTCTTCTCAACTATTTTTCAGACCTTTTCGAATCTGCACGTCCCGAAATCTAGGGGAAAACCCGGATAGATGCCCCACTTTTTGAAATTGCCTCATATTTTTGAAAATATCGATTTTATATGAGTAATTTCTATGAATGTAGAAAGCCAGATTATTTGATTTGAAATACTGAGACTTGTCTCTAATATAGCAATCCCAAATTTCCCAAAAATTCGATCTTTGTGGAACCCTTTCTTGGGGATAGATGCCTCCAAGTATGGATAGTTGCCATGAAAATATTGAGACGGATAGATGCCCTTCATACTATGTGAACCAAAAACCCAACTAAATACATTGAGATTTTCTATGCCTAAAACAGCACTTTATCTACGCAACATGGATCGAATTAACAACAATTGTGCATCTTTAATTGAATTTCAAAAGCATATATTAAACGAAAAGTTAATTCTTTATAACAAAATAAAGCATTATTCCAACATTAATGATAAATTATAAAATATTAAGTCTCAACAAAAATAATCAAGAATAAAGTTTAAAATCAAAATACCACAATGAATCGAAAATCAGCTAAAAAGTTTAAGTTTAGATGCCCTAAACCTCTAAAACTTTGGCGTTGTTTGTGAAGTTCGCTGCGGAGATGATCGCACACAATAGCGAAAAACGACCTCACTTTACAATAACCCTTACAAAACTAAGGTCCGCGTGACTGTAGCATCTACTTATAAAATTAATTTTTTGTAACGTGTTTCCGAATTTAGGTATTTGAAAATGGTTCATCTGTCCGGGTTTAACCCTACTGAATAAAAAATTCATCATAGCAAAACCCCTCCAAAATAAACTCACGAGTTCCGCAGAGAGGATATTATTACCTCGAAAAAAGAGACATCAGCAGTCCACAAAGTTCCTACGCCGCCTATCCAGATAATTCGGCAGGCAGTATATCGGCGTCCCATCAGGACATTAATTTTCATGACGTCGCGGCGCTAAAACATTCGCCAGATCGTTATAAACCACCCCATACATCCCGGCGCTCGTACGCTCATAAATGTCTGGCCGATCGCGGAAATCATTGCCGCTCATTGCTCCTTCTGTGTTCCGTCACAGAGTGAGGGAGAGAGTACTCTCGGTTGGCCTCAGCCCGCGTTTTCGAAACACTCAATTTGCATATTCATTGCGACCGGCATTATTTTCTACACGTCGAATGTTCTCTCGCGCTTTTGTCGACGTCGTCGTCGTATCGTTCGATTTTATGGTACATTTGATGGTAATGAGCTTGTCAGGGACAGCAGCTATCGACGCGCGGGAAGGACGTCACGGGAAGAAGAAGAAAAAATGGGGTGGAAAGGGATCTCTATTATCTGGAATAATTTTTATTAGTATTCATGAAATTTTTCGTTATCTCGGTTCGAGCCCTTTCTCTCTCGACGAGTGGGTTGACATTGGGGAGAGAACCCTTTGGTCTTGCGATATTTTTTGGTTGGAAGAATATATGAGAAATACTGGAGAATATTGATGGCTCTACTAGACGTGGATACCCACGAGAAGAATGAACCATTGCATATTTACTATTGACGAAAAAAGACATCCAGTTATATGAACGGAGTATTGTTGATTTTAGATGCGTTTCCTTTTTGAGGTGTGTATCCACGTTCTTCCTTTCCAAGATGATTTTTGCGAAAACGAGCCAAGGCGAGACACATTGTAACTGAGTTAATAGGAGTTTTCTTCTCTTCCTCAAGAGTCTACACTTATCAGTTTTTGTGAAGCCCATTCTCATCGTATACTTCCCAAGGCGACAGTGTCCTGTTAGAAAGCCAGTGAGGAGGCGTAATTCATTCTTGCTGAGATCTAAATACCTTTCTAAGAAAGCAGCTACAAATTTCTGACTGAATCTTTAGGAATGATTAATTCATAGTGTGTTTTTTGAGTTGCTTCCTTTCCCAAAAACTATTTCTGATAAAGAAGATTACTCTACTTCTTCCTTCTCCAAAAACTCTTTCTCACAGAAGCTTTTGAGTATACCTTGGAAAAGCCTCTGCGTCAGTAGGTGGCGTTTGTGCTTCCTTTTTGGCTACTGTATTTCCATCAGAAGCATTAACTTCAACTCAACACAATTCTCACAAACTTTCCGTAGAAAATATTGTTTTCGAATGAAAAACTTGTGGGTGCGCACGTTCACAGGTTAGCAAAACCTTCAAGAACTACAACAGTGGAACTTCCCTATAACGAAAGCGCAGAACCCCCCAAAAAAATTCGTTAAAAAGAAATTTCGTTATACAGAAAATTTGTTTCTATAGTCGGCAATGTCGCGGTCGACTTCACTGATAAATTAAAGTTTATCATTCAAACTTAAGCACTTCTTTTTAGGCATTTTCGCACAACTTTCACACTAGCGAACGGTTAGATTGAAACCAAACAGCCAGGGGTGTATTTAAAACTGTTTCAGAAGGATCTTTCTGCCCGCCGTAATGATTTAGTTTAAGGTCGGGATTTATTACGTACGTCTGGAAAAATTTCGGAAAAAACCCACCCTTATACCTTCTTACCAATACCCATTCAAAGAGTGATGTTCTTTGAATATTTCGTTATAGAGAGAATTTACTTCGTTTTAGAGGGTGTTTTCAACATGGAATTTGGATTCAAGGTGCAATGTCTTGTACGAAATTCGTTATACAGACGTTCGTTATAGGGAAATTCCACTGTTTATACACTATATACCGTGAATACTAACGAAAAAATCCATAACCAAATTTCTTATACCACCAGCAACTTTACATTATAAACATAAATTCACCACCCAACCCTAAACTTCAACTCTTCTATTAACCACCCCTCTATCCGCTCTGTTTCCAATTTCGAATGAAAAAAGAAAGAAAACGATAAAGCATCGATCACAGCCCCTAAGAACGACGCGGATATTCCATAAAAATAATTAGTTTGACGGGCGGAAAATGAATAAGAAAAGCGTCGGTCGCCAGTCGCGGTTATCTTTTACTTTCATTAGGGAGTAGGTGCGAGCTCTCTCCCATCAGGGATCACACCGGTACACCGGTAACCTTTTCCGGGGTGGCATTTTAATTCGATTTTTTGAGCTGGCGCCGAATTTCCCCCGAGTTTCACGCGGTACGGATATATAGGGGGGTGGAACGCTCCCCCAGGTCCCTCCTTGGAGGTGAAGGGGTCGGGGTAATCCCGGTCGAACGGAGCGAAAACGGAAAGAATCTCTTTAATGAGAACGAATGGTTCCCGTTATTTTGGCAAAGACAATATCGCCTGGGTCGGAAGGCTAATATCCCCATTGTCTATTTTCGGTAAGGGAGGGGAATATTTTTCTCCGCTCTCACTCAGGGTGCAGGGAATATGGAATGGAGCGGTGGAAATTGGTTTTCGATTGGAAGAAGTTTCTCCGGTTCCTTGTGTTTCTTCGAATGAAAGGGCTCAACTGGGATGTTTTGAGAGAAGGAGAATCTTTTTGTTTTTATCCGGTAAATAAACGGATATTTCAATTCTTTGTGATATGAAATAGCGCAAAAGGAATAGTAGTAGCAGCTCAGTTTAAGGGTAAACTAAAAACATATTATTCTCTACTTATTCATTTTTTTTCGAATTGAGAGCAAAAAAAATTCAATACATGAAACAGAAAAGTTCCTAGATGAGGTTGGTGCAAAACTGGTTACCATACTATTCTGCGTATGATACCAGAGCACAGGGAAAAATGTCAGAAGCAAAAACCCTGTCTCGCCGTTTTTACAAAATTGAAACTTAAAACTATTCGAATAAATACCTTCAATATTTAGATACAAAACACTTAATTCATGCTCTTGGGCCAGGAGGGTGTTTTACACGAGGTCTGGCATTCTAAGTTATGATTTTTCGAATATCCTGTTCTTGTAAGACCGCTACAGGACCCTATTGAAGGGTAATCATCTCCCATAGATGTAAATAGTGGTATGAACCTTGTTCCGATTGATAATTGAAATTGTAAATGCATAAAAATATTCATTTTCCGCCGACCTCGAAATAAAATGCTTTTAATGTGTACGAAATTGAGCATTAATGACCCATTTCAATGATCAATTTTTTTAGTCATTTTAATGTGCAATCCTCATGGCAACCGTACATAAAGTATTCAGAAGCACTACGAGAAATGTCAAAACTCTACTGGAACATAGAAATTCCTTTACGTCAAATGTGTGTCTTGTGCGAATTGAGAATCAATTTTAATCAAGAATTTATACACTATTCATGTTGAAATCGTCGGAAAAATCTTGTAATAAACTCGGTTATTAATCGAGCGACTAATGGTCTCGAACTATTAACGCGTTCGCTCCGCTCACGCATTAAAATATCTTGACCATTAGTCGCTGTCTTTAATAACCTAGTTTATTAAATAACTATTTCTGTTTCCTTATTTCATAAGTAGAATTTTTTGGGCGTTCGCAGATATTGGCGTGCCGAATAAAACTCAATGAAGTAGGCAAAAAGAATAAAGTATCTCAATATAAGGTTTTTGGTACTCAGGCATCAGAGAAATCGAAGAGGTTGGCACACTTGCCAGAGATAAAGCACTAACGCCACTTACTAGTCTAGAACTATCAGAAAATGCATCTGTAAGAAAGAGTTTCTGAAGAAGAAAGGAGGAATCTTTCAGGAATGAATCATTCCAGAAAGTTCCTTCGCAACTTTTAAACTGCAAGTTCCAAAAACTATTTAGATCTCAGTAACAATAAGTCACACCTTTTCATTTGCTTTCTAAGGGCACATTGTCACCTAAGAAGGCTTTTGATGGAAACTGACGAGTGCAGATTATGTGGAGGAAGAAACTCTTATTCACTTAGTCACAAATCTTCTGGTAACTAGTAGTTCTAGGCAGGAAAATGAATTGAAACAAGTAATTTGTATGGCGGAAATATTGCCGCATGGCTTGGTTGTATCAAATATTTCCGAAGCACTTTATAGGTTTTCACTCCTAGTCTCTGAAACAGAAATAATTTCAAAAAAATTCAATTGAGATGAAGTACTCCTGCGAAAATCTTTGCACTTATTTGTCAGGAGCAAATCGGTCTTGAAAAAATTGTTGCGTAACAGTAAAACTGAAAAACGGAAATAAATGAAAAGGATAATGTAACGTTTCGGTGTCTATATCAGACAAATTTGTACAATCTTCAGAATTGTGTGTTTTTTCCTTTGAGGTCTAATTGACATTGAAAGTTGTCAACACATAGAGATGTTGATTTATTCAATTTTGAAATTTCCTGATGTCATTTCTTCCTTCAATAATCAATCCAAATACGATATATTCCAACAGAACAATTGGCCAAATTAAATACTTCATCTAACAAATATGAAAATAAAATCAGGTTCCGTCATTACGATCTTTGTGTTGTTCCAGTTCATCATATGATCTCCGCTATTTGAACATACATGATCAGCGATTTGTGATCTTGTAATGTCTCTATTTTCGATGTTGTTCTTATGTTTTTTCTATCTCTGTAGATCTTAATGTCTCTCCCGTAATTTTTTGATTATTTCCGTTCAGAGACTGGGAGTGAAAACCTATACAGTTTTTTAGAAATGCAGAATCCTCCCAGATTATATTTCAATCGATATCTGCATAAAATATGACAGTTTGAACGCATTTTCCTTCAAATCATAGAAACACTAGTGTAGGATTTTTCTCTCGAAAACGAAACAGATAGGCCCTTGTTTATTCGACATCATCCGAAAAAAAACATTCCTACCCACACCAAATTCGCATATTATATTCCTCGGATGTAAACGATAATCCTGTCTGAAATCTTCCGAGCCGTTTACCGGATATGAATCCGGCGAATTGTTATTATAGGCTCGGTAATCCCTCGCTACTACGTTCGTACAAAAGGAGGACCGCATAGAAATTTCGACTGGATCAAAACCGGTCCGAACGAGAGCTAGCTACTGCGATACCCGGTATCACAGGACTCGGCGGATAGGCCAGATATAATTGCCGCGGATAAGGTTTAATCCGCGGATTCTCCGCGTCCCACTTCCGGTCCGAGCTCGCTCGATTTTTGTCTCTCCGGACGGTTGCGGCAGGTTCCACAATGATGATTAGCCGAATTGAACTCCGGGAGGTTGTTCTTCGTCGGAACGAAATGAAAGTGGACGAAAATCTCTGGAGGTTCGTGGTGTACCCTTAGAGGAAAAAAAGTTGGAAAAGGATGGATACGTCGTGATTAGCGAGAGCTCGTTGTTTGACAGTTTGGATCCCGGTTTGGGTGGTAACAAAATAAAGTTACGGTCTTTTAATTGATAACATCAATCCTACTGCTGTAATTCCATGAGTTCTGGCGAAAAAAGATGATGATTCGAGGAAAATATTGGGAACTTTCGCTTTCCAAAAGTGACGACTTTGTTCGCTATTTTTTTCGTTTCATAGCTTATGAAATAATGAATATATTCTTTCGAGATATGGCTTCCCAGAATCACTCGTATATAGAACAATGAATTATATATATTTCACAATATCAGCAGAGGAAAATGTCAAGGGACATTCAGTTCTGCAGCGAATTATATGGGAGCACAGCCAAGAAACGCATTAGTCCTCTGTCCCTATATTTGAAACATAGAATTAATGCATGTTGAAAAAACTTTATAGGTTTTCACTGCCAGTCTCTGAAACAGAAATTATTAAACAATGTTCAATTGAGATGAAGTGTTCCTGCGAAGATTTTCGCACTTATTGGTAAGGAGCAAATTAGTTTTGAAAAAATTGTTGTCTAACATTAAAACTAAAAGAGGAAGTAAATGAAAGGGATAATGTAACGTTTAGGTGTCTATACCAACACCTTCTTCAGACAAACTTGTAAAATCTTCAGAATTGTGTGTTTTTTCATTTGCAGTCTAATTGACGTTGAAAGTTGTCAACACATATAGAGATGTTGATCCATTTAATTTTGAAATTTCCTAATGTCGTTTCTTCGTTCAATAAATCAATCCAAATACGAACAATTGGCCAAATTATCTACTACATCTAACAAAATATATGTGGATTCATTAATTTTCCTTTCATAATTATAAGGTTCCGTCATTAGGATCTTTGTGTTGTTCCAGTTCATCATAAATAATCTCCACTATTTGAACATACATGATCAGCGATTTGTGATCTTGTGATGTCTCTATTTTTTATGTTGTTCTCATGTTAGCCTTTTCTTATCTCTAAAGGTCTTGATGTCTCCCGCGTATAAGATTTTCCACACATACATATTAATTACATTTTTTAATTATTTCTGTTTTAGAGACTGGGGGTGACTACCTATAAAGTTTTTAGAAATGTTGAGAAGTGTTATGATCAATCAGCCAGAAATTAGCTTATCCATTCTGAAAATCTGTTGCCTGCATTTTCTTCCATGATCCTTTCGCTCTACGTTCATCAGAAAATTTTCCAGATTTCAATGACACCTCTTTTTCCCATACGACTACGTCGTGGCTAGCTACTAGCATCGAAGGCAAAAAAAAACGAAGCACGTCCAGAACGTCGCATCCAATATTCAGGGCATGTGGGCGGTAACGGCATGTTGGTAGGAATTTTTCCAGTTTACCGAAATATACTTACAATTTATACATTGTCTCGCATTTGTAAAGTTTGTCAGTTTGTTCCCGAAAACCGAAGTCGCTCTCTTATTTTAATATTCAGCGAAGGAAGGTCGTCCGGGCCTTTCGATCGGGAAAATGGGATTCGTGCCTTTGGTCGGGGGGGAAGGACGTGTGTGTAACGCAGTGGCGTGCCGGGATGATGCTTTAAGAGTTCATGGTTTATTTTTTGTTTTATTTGGGCGTCTCTAAAGTCTTTTTTGATTATTATGGCAGTCTTGTTTCATTTATGCGCCAAAATGAAAATTTTGAACTTTTTAATTATTTCTGTTCCAGAGACTGGAAGTGAAAACCTATAAAGTTTTTCAGAAATGCAAAATCCTTCCCGATTATATTTCAATCGATAGTTCTCAACATGTTTCCAATTACTTCATAAGCTCATTAGTTCGGATCAGAATCACTCTGTATAATTTTGCAAAGATAGTTGATGGAGTTTTTGGAACATCATCAGATTTTTCCGGATTTTTCATTTCCTTCAACTCCACAATAACCTGCCAACCTTAGTAGAGTCACTTTATTGCCTTGCAATAAAGGTAGGAAATGAAAAAGCTGATGATGTTGCAAAAACTGCATCAAGAATTATATATGCTGTACCTGAGCCTTACTGTGACCTTTGAAAAGACCAATTTAAGGCAGCGGACCAATGGGAGTTGAATAACAGAAAAACTTCTGGAGAAACAGCTCTGGACCTACTCAGTCCATAAAGTTCGTGATGATTTACCTATCTATACCAGAAAGATCCTGAAGTTGTCAGGAGCAGGGCCTACAGACGGGGTACATTCGATACAGTATGGATCAAAAGCAGAAACAGCTGAACACATGGCATGCTGGTGTCCAGAGCCGTAATGAATTAATTTCTGGCTAGTCAGCCACTAGGGTTCTCAAGAATTTCCAAAAAAAAATCAAAAGGCCTCATCAACTAGCGAAAACATTCATAATAAAATGACGAATCCATTGATACCTCAAAACAATAGATCGTCTCAACAAAATGCAAAGTTGTTACATGTTAGAGTCTCAAAAGAAAAGAAACAAGTTGAATCCTAGGTATTACATACTCGCATCTCAGTTCTCTCTCCCAGCATCTCACTTCTGCCCTCATCCTCCAAGACGTGTTTGTGCAAGCCGGTGAGAAAAATCACATACAGAAAACGCGAAGGCGAGCGTAAACATCGAATTTAACATCCCCGAGTCTCTCCTCCCTACGGGAATCAACGTCGAAGGTTACGACAAGGAAGTCAGGACCCTTCCAAGGTCCAACTACACAGGCACGCCGAAGAACCCCCAAATCTAATTTCTAGCCTTCAATATAGAAATAATGGAAAACAAAAATGGCGTACCGAAAATAATCCGATTTCTGGTCTAACAATAATAACGTCCCGAAGGAACCATCCCCATCAGGAACACGGCGGTCAGTTTGAAACGTTGCTGGTGGTAACTTAGTTTGTGACTGTACTTTTACTGCCAATTCTCGAATTTGAAAGCTGTTTCTTCGCGGGTACTTGTCGCCGTGAAATCGAGGATTGATGGAAACGTGGTACTAATACGTGAGAATGAGGAAGTTTATGAGTGATATTGGACTTGCTTGAAGAATGAGCTGCAAACGTGCAGTCAAGTTTGTTAAATGATGACCCTGTCTTTAGGAGTCTTTGCTATACAGAGTGTTACATAATAATATCCATATAAACATAGGTCCGCAAAAGCTTCGTTACGCAGCTACAAGGAGAAGAAATTTCCAAAGAAAATTAGTTTTTTCATCATAACTCCTACAGTTTTCAACAGTATTCATCATTGAACTCCTGAATCTGAACTAGAATCTACAGGGTGTTTTTTTCCGGAGCCACGTCTGCTTTTCCCTCTCAAACTTTTTTGCGGATCGCCACTGATCAGCATAAAATCAATTTCTGATATTTTCGTTCAATTAAAAACTTTTTCGACTGTAATTTTTTCGTATCTCTAACTGTTTTCGAGTGAAAAATTATTGAACGATCGTATGTTATTCGTTAAGTGAAAAAAATACAGGGTGCGGCAGCATAACTTTTTTTAAAACTTAATGGAAACGCATTGTATGAATCAGAAAATTTTGATTCGTTTTTTATAATATAGGAACATACATAAAGTTTTGTTTTACCCAGTTTTGAGAATAAAATCAGGTAGGCGACGTCTCCCATTCTCCATACATGAGTAAACTGATTTCTGACTCCAGCCAGTATAGCAGGCGTTATGTTGGCAATTTCTTCTTGGATGTGGGAAAATAAATTCCTGTAACATGATTACATACCGGTCCGAATTCACTGTCACTATGACTTCATTTTCCTCAAAGAACCAGGGACCAATAATTCCACTTGAGGAAATTGCACACCAAACAGTGACTTTAGGTGAATGCAAAGGCCTTTGATGCAATGTCGATTAGACCACTTGTGACTTTTTTCTATGGGATTTTTCGAAATTTCGTGTTTATGTGAACCGTCCAAGGACCGTACAAGATTTGAAGAACAACATCCAGGAAAAAATTGTCAACATAACGCCTGCTATTCTGGCTGGAGTCATGACAAACGCCAGAAATCGGTTTACTCAGTGTATTGAGAATGGGGGACGTCACCTACCTGATTTTATCTTCAAAAATGAGTAAAACAAAACTTTATGTATGTGCCTATATTATGAAAAACGAATATAAAATTTTCTGATTCACAATGCGTTTTACTGAGTTTTAAAAAAGGAAGTTATGCTGCCGCATCCTGATAGAAATACCCTATAGGAATGCCCCAAAATTTGCCTTTATTTTGATAGCTCGTCATCTGAGACTCAACTTAAGCTTATTCAATATCAGCATACAATCGTTCAATAATTTTTTACTCGAAAACGGTTAGAGATACGAAAAAATTATAATAGTCAAAAAACTTTCTAAATTGAACGAAGATATCAAAGATTGATTTTACGCTGTCCGGTGGCGTACCGCAAAAAAAGTTTGAGAGGGAAAAAGGACACGTGGCTCCGGAAAAGGAAACAATCTGTAGATTCTCGTTAAGATTCAGGACATGCAATGACGGAGACTGTTGAAAATAGCTCGCATTCCTAAGTTGAACTAAACTATCTCGAAAACTGCAGGAGTTATGAAGAAGAAAAACCAATTTTTTGGAAAATTTCAACACCCTGTAGCTCCCTAACGAAGGTTTCACAGATCCATGTTTATATAAACTTTTTTTCTTAAAATTACATGTAGATTCACCCTCTCAAGTTGTGACATACTTATTATGTAACACCATGTATTGATTGTAACTGAAAGGGTTCACTAAATCAGGTCCAGTTCTCCAAGTGATGATCTTTCAGTACACCAGATAAAACAAAGAACTATCTAGATATCAACTGCAAAATCAATTGAAACTAGGAAATAAAACCGAAAAGCTTATGGAAACTTATGCCATAGTCACATAATAAAACCTAATCAAATGTTTCTGGCCGATAAACCTCTTCAAACACACCGCGTTTCTCCCCTAGTAAATCCCTCCTCATATCGGCATTACGCGAAATATGATTTTCAGCCATTCGTACGGATTCACCCGTCCGTATCGCTAAGGGGGATCGAGGGGTGCTTTTTCCTCTCCTCGAAAGATCCGAGCGTATGACGCAAAACCGCGAAAACGTACGCGATGCACACAAACAGATATATATTTGCGAGAGCGAACGAAGAAGGGAACGAACCTAACGGCCCGCATATTCTCCGGATTCGCGTATATGTAGTTTGGAGTGGATTTAAAATTCGATACGACTCCCCAGGCAAATTCGTAACACAATCGAGAAAGTGAACCGTGCAGCGTCTCGTCCGTCCGGAGGGTCGATCGCCCCAGTTTTCCACCCCCTGAGGCAGTGGCGGGGTGGATGCGGAAATGTCTCTTGCTGCTAGGCTCGTGTGGAGGATGGCATCTCCAGAAACTGCACTTTGGTTTTGTGATTGGAACATTTTTTCGTGCTTTCTGAGACAACAAATGAAGAAAAAAAATTTTTATACAGTAGACTCGATAATCCAGATCAATTATTGCAAGGGATGATCCGCATTAATGAGGAATCCAAGATACCGCGTCTAACAATTTAGTAAAGATGCAATTTAAAAGAGTTGAAATAAATAAAGGCTTCATTATCGAAATCATAAAACAAATATATTATTTGGAATGATTAGATAGTTTACGTTTTCTACTGTAAGGGAAAAAGAATGCTGAACAATAGCTTTCTCCTGTATATCTTTCAGAAGCTGAATATCAGTAATTGCCATGAGTTATGGAATAAAAAGACTGCATCGAATTGATCTATGCTCTAAATGCATTTGCTAACATTATCCCCGTCTTCGAGGATCGAAAAGATATGTGCTAAAAGGCCATTTTGGTATTTCAGTTTTGTTAATTAAATATCATTATGATCCATATGCTATATCAGAGCTGTATGGTTTGGAGGTAGAAACATTCCATTCCATTTCACTAATTAATTATTCTTGTCTGACTTCTTTTGTCTTATACCATTGTGCACTATTATATACCAAAAGATTGCCAGATCGTCGTCATAGAAATTGAGTTACGACAAGTAAGAACCGTAAACCACGTATGCAACGATCGGAATTCGGATTATTGAGTCTTGCAACCCGGATTATAAGGACATAATACAATCTTGACGTCAATCCGGACTAGCAAATATCCGGATTATCGTTCTCCGGATTATCGAGTCTCTACTGTATATCGATTTGATGAAATAAAAATATCGGGAATCACATTTGAACTGAGCTCAAGCTCAGTGTGTTGAAGCGTAACCAGGCCCTGTATTCTGAACAAGTGATCTTTCAAAGCGTAACGAACTTACCTGCAAAAATGCATACCGCGCAATGAAGTTCGTATTCGCTTAAAAAGATCACTTGTCGAGAATACGGAACCAGCTGATAATGCATGTATCCTAAAAGGAGAAACAGACACCACCAAATTCTATAGATTTTGCTGTAGATAATCGAATATCTTGGGGACTGTTTACAGATTTTGATTGAATCACGAAAAGCATACAAGAGCTTATCCGACGGTGTAACAAAAGGTCTACTTCCAATTTCTACAATATAAACATATATCGGCTGGCCCAATCTATCATCGCAAAGTGTTCCTGTTCAAATAAAGGTACATGCTGATAATATGCCATGATGAAATCGGAATACATTATTTTCGATACACTACGGTGAATCGATTCCGGAAATGTCGGACAACTCTGTCCAGCATTTAGTTGGGTATGTTTCAGTTTGAAAAAAAGTGGGCCAGAATCCTGGCATCTGATTCCCAACCAGCAGAAGGTATCTAGTTTAGAAGATTAGCGTGTAATAAGTATTTTGCCTGTAATGTCCAAAGTTCTTGAGAAAGTATTAAATGCTTAAATCAATGAATATTTCGATGACAATAAATTATTCTCTGAGTATCAATCGGGATTCAGAAAACACGATATGAATACAGCAATCACTTTAGCTTCTGCGACAGATGACATCTTGCACTACATGGGCGAAAAAATGATCGCGATATTGATTCTCTTGGAGGCATTCGACACAGTTAACCACCTTCTTTTACGTGCAAAGTTAAAGTATTATGGTTTCAATTATTCTGCTGTATCATTCATCAGATCGTATATGTTGTTTAAGATATCCTGTTATGGTATATAAAGGTTTTTTTTCAATATTCCGATTGAATTTTCTATGGTTCTAGTTATACTATGGCCACGAAATTTTGGATGAACATTCAGAATATCGATCACCATTCACAAAATCCACTCGAATCGGATATCTTTTTATGGAACTATGGAGTTTCTTTTCCCAATATTCCAATTGCATTTTCTATGGTTCTGTTCACACTATGGCCACAAAATTTTCCATGAAGCTTGTTATCAGCAGCTTGCATTTGGCCGTAACGTTTCTTTCCGATTGGTTACGTATTTTCTGAGATATTGAGGAACAAAAATTTTGAATGTCCATATTTTATGGAACATCATGTACCATTTGGCTGATTAACAAACTGAGCTGGGGCATTTGGGACCCGAACTAATCCTGAAAGTTCCTATGACAATCCCTTCGAAAGTTATTGTGCTAACGCCACGGACAGAATTGAATTTGACCACGATTCGTTATCAGGGAGTCAAAAACTGATGGAAGACTTATCTTTAGCTTAAATCCGGAATACCTGAAGACCATTCCTTAAAACTTTTCCTCATGGAGGGAAATAAAGGTGGCACGCGTTAAACGTTTCGCAGTCTCGTACATTTTTACGGCTTCATTAATGTATAGCTTTTCAGATACAACCGAAAATGGGGTGTTGAAATTGGAGTTTCAGATTAAAAAGCGGCGACGCTCTCGCATTAAGGGATATCGTTTGCAGAAACGCAATTGGACATAAAATTGCGCGGGAAGAACGCGGGGCCATTGCCGCCATAAGGAACTGTAACCGTCCGGATGGAACCCCACTTTCAACAGTATCTTACCGCTTCGAGGAGTCCCATTTATCGGGGATTGTTGAGAATTTCGAAGGACTTTTAATATAACCCGGGGCGCGAGAAACAAATTAGACACAATTTAATCGCTCCATTTAAGTAAATTGGCGAAGTTTAGGTTTAATAAATTCGGGACTTTACCTTATCATCTGCTTCTGCGAATGGTACCGAAACTCAAGAAAACCGACTAACCTGCAACAAAAGAAGAAATATTAGATGCTGGGAATGGCGGAAGGTAGCTTAAGGGTGGTTTTGGCGGCCCTGGGGACGGGGAAGGCAGAACGACAAAATTGATTTTTATCGGTATCAGCATAGCTGCATTCAGGGGTTTTTTGTTGAGGGAAAAACTACAATTGCTGTGAAAGTATGCTCCATTATCGTGAATCAGTCCATTTCCTACGGAATTTTGATGCATTCCACTCTTATTCCTTATAGAAAGTTCAGAGCATAAAATTTGAAAAAATAAGAATTTCATAAGAATATTGACGCACTCAAATATTGACGAATTTGAATTTTAAAAAGGAGTTATAGAACAATCAAAAAAATTCTTCAAACTTCGCATAAAACAATAATATTTTTTAACTTCGGTCTTTTTTGAGCGCTCGTTCTACTTGGACTAGTGTTGTATAGTTCTGCCTAAAGGTCAGTAATGTTCAATACTAATAATCTCAAGCAGAACGCAAATTTTTGTGGCTGTTGCGTTAATACAGCCATAGAAAATTTTATTGTAATACCGAAAAATATTCTAATGATCTCATAAGAAAACTTTAGATTGAAATGATATCGAGTTTGAGGATGTAAATTGGCGAAAAAATTTTGAAAGGATTGTGGAATCCGAACCGTAGAGGTTTGATACTTTCATTTATGGTTTTTTACATATTTCAATTTCTTAATAATTTTCAAAATATATACTCCTGATCATGCTGAGGTTCTTCATTCAAAAATTCAATATCAATCTCTAGTATCATACAAAATTTTGAGGTAATAGCCTTATGGCTCTACCAATGAACGAGCAAAGGCAGGGGGGCTTTTCTAAAATTGTTTTCATACGAGAGAACACCTTCGATGATATACAGGTTTGGAAATTCACATCTGAAACATAATATGATATACAATGCATCAGACAGAGAATTTTTCCTCCAGTTGCACAGATGAATAGTCGAGACAAGCACGTGCTGTAACACACTGAATTGGGTTGTCTTATTGGAATATTCTAGTCTTGTCTCACTCTTGTCGTTGAGAGCAGCGTAGTTCATTTAGTATGGTAGGCAACAGTAAATATTGAATCGAGTATTGTGGGCAGCCTGACAAATTAAATAATTCTATACGTATTGCAGGTTCCCTACCATACTGCGATAAAAGAGAGACAAGACTAGGTTATTGCAATAAGTCAAAGGAGTTCATTCAGTTACAGCACATGACTATCTCGATTATTCATCTGTGCAACTAGATGGAAGAATTCTCTGTCTGATGCATTCTATATCGTATTTTTCAGATGTGAATTTCCAAATCTGTATAAATAAGCTCCATTATATGATTTCAATTGATTTTCATCTTAATATCTGTTTTCAGAACGTGTACTTCAGATAAAAGTAATCATTTCAGCATTTTACTCTCTCATTTTCAATATTCTAACTCTGTAACACATATTTTCACTTCTTCGAGAGGCAATTTGCAATTGAGATACACAAAACTGCAAAATTCTGTGAGGATATAATTCAAAAAACCTTCAAAACCTCCTTATAAAATCTGAAATTGATATTGTTTTTCAACTTTATTCTTCGAGTACTCATAATCTTCTAATGATATGTATTTCACTGGAGTTCTATGCATGAACTCCAGTGAAAGCAGAGACGAACTGAAATCGAAAGGTTTCGTTGCTAAATGAACGAAAAGCCGATTAGTCATCATATACGGGAAACCTGTTCCTTCCAAGAAGTCGTGAGCTTTGCATGAACACAACAGTTATAATAATACATACATGATATATTGATCTCAAGAAGGAAATATGGAGAATAAGACATGTTTATAATTGCCTTCTAACCTATTTTTCGATAAATATGCAATATTAGATATTGTGAGAGCGAGAATGGAACACATATGTTTGGGAATTGTCTCATTTTCTGTATCGAAATTTTTGACGCCTTGAAAATCTCCTTAGTCTAGCGACTCCACCTTTTGCTCAAGCGCAATCTGTTTATAGAGTTTTTGGACAAAATAAGCAGAGTACCATTAATGATTCAATTGCTTTAAATTAAAAGTTGTCATTACATAGTCTTCCTCCACTAGTTTTATTATATTTCGAAGTAATTTAAACCGATGAAACAAATAATAAAATTATTCCATTCCATTATTAAAAATGGAACTCAAGCAACGAAACCATTGATTTTTGCGGGAAAAGTTTTCGGACCGTGTTATCTCTCGAAGAGGTGATCAGAATTGGCTACCGAAATCTTGTGATTTAACACCTTGCGACTTCTTCCTTTGGGACCACGTGAAAGAGAAGGTCTACGCTAATAGCCTAGCGTCGATTCAGGACCTCGAAGATGGAATTCGTGAGGCTATCGGAGAATAGCAGCTACATCAGCCACTTGCGATTTGGTTATGAAAAAATTTCATTAAAAGGATATGGTCTTGTTAGCGTGGTCGTGGTGGTCATTTACCTGATGTTATTTTCCACTATTAACAGCATAGCTTCTTCCTTTTAATAAAATAAACATCCGATCATTTATATTGAAAAATGGCATTTTTTTCCTTGAATATCAAAATTACATCTTTTATTGGAAGACCCCTTTATTTCGGAATGAATTTAAACCGATCGAAAAAAGAGTTCTTATGTAATGTTTTAGTGTAAACTGTTTTTCGGCACTTATAGAAAAATACCAGCATAGAAACTCAACTTTGCGAACTCAGATAGAATAACAAAATGCAACATAAAACGGGAAAAAAGGGTTGCGACCTGGTATAGTCCGTTCACGAAAGGTGAGCCGTCGGTTGGCCATGATAATTTGACATATTCCACTGTGTATATTAAAATTTTAGGTTAGGATGTTCATTTTCTTGTTAGACTGATACGCAATGTTGTCAATATTGCATAGAGTTGTCTGATAACTCGCAAGCTCATCGGACGAGGTCGGGTACATTCGGCAACATTGAATTTATTTTAAGTTTTGACAGCAAATACTGCCAACTTCAGAAAAATAAAGAAACGCCTACTATGTGCTCAACCTTTCGTGAACGGAGTATATATTGTTCCGTAACCCTTCTGATGAGTCACAAAGATGAAAACAAGACTCTACAGAAGAAAAATGGCTTCAAATCTTCCCTTGAAAACTCGAAACCTGCGTGAAAAAAACTTTAATTCAGCGTCTCACAACCAATAAAATTTCACGCAAAACCCCCGTGGAGCAAAGTCAACGCCCCCATTTTTCTTTGCCCGCTTCCGGTATCAAAGTCGCGTCGCTAAAGTTACGCGAACGAAATTATGCGTTAATGCCGATACTTTTATCGTATATATCGACATCTACTGCCGGAAATAGAGAAAAGTTTACGTCGCTTATAAATCAACGTCATTCTTGGGGAAAACTTTCAATTCCGCGGATCCGTACGGACGTCGAAATTTGACTTTTTCGATTTTCGCTATACACGTAAGGAAGTTTTAGGCGAGCGTAGTAACTTTTGCTCTGTAAAGCGCTCGGATTTTGGAGACGGGATGATATATCTCGATATGATTACTGCTTTTTAGGTCGATAGGGGTCTTGAATACCACATCATCCGTTCTGAGATGTATTTATAAGTCCATTCGTTTCAGATATGTGAAATGTTTTCCAATAAGAGGTTGTTATTTGAATAGTCCGCTACTTCGGTAGATATTGCGTTTGAAACTGTCATTTTTTGACATTTGACAAGTAGCAACTACGCCATCAATAAAAATAAAACAGTACACGCATTGAAAGTATTAAAATTCACTTTAAAAATGGTGAAAAATGGCAGAGACCGTTCGTAAAACCCTAACATTTTTGGGTCGTCGTGAAGCACCTTGTCGGACCGCAATAAAGTAGTTGGTGGAAAAATTCAAGCTGTTGGAACAAGTTAGTGATGTGAAGAATAAAAACCGTGCACGTCGCTCAAGAACAGCCGAGAATATTGCTGCCTGCAGCCGAAAGTGTTGATGAAAACCCAGATTCGTCCAATTCTCGTCGTTTTTTGGAGTTGGCATGCCACAAACGTCATTACACTGTATTTTACATAAAGATTTGGGTCTTAGGGCTTATAAAATTCTGTTAACACAAGAACTCAAGCCGGGCGATCATCAACAACGTAGTGTCTTTGCTGATTGGGTCGTTTTTTGCGGAAAAGTTTCCGGACCGTGTTATCTTTAGAAGAATCACAATTGGCCACCGACATCCTGTGATTTAACACGATGCGACTTCTTCCTTTGGGACCACGTGAAAGAGAAGGTCTACGCCAATAGCCCAGCGTCGATTCAAGACTTCAAAGATGGAATTCGTGAGGCTATCGAGGACAAAGGGCAGACACTTTGCGATTTGGTTATGGAAAATTCAATCAAAAGAATATGGCCCTGTAAGCATGGTCGTGGTGGTCATTTGCCTGATATTATTTTCCAATATTAACGGCATAACTTCTTCTTTATAATGAAATAAACATCCGATCATTATATTGAAAAATGGCATTTTTCTTTGAATATCACTGCCTCAACTGCAGAAGTTGAAAACCGAAACTACCAATTCAAAAATTACAAACATTTGGGCAAGTTTTGAGTGGAACGAGCGCTAAAAAAACGACGAATCGCTATAATTTTCTGAATGTTCATAATTTCTGAAATGATTTTTTCTGGCAATGCCCATTCATAAAGAATCATTTCTCTCATCTTATCATCCCATTTCGTACAAAATCTTCGTCACTTTTGCCACACAATAAAATCTACACATCTAAAATTCAACTATTGGATTCGTCATATCAATTCCTTCACACCCTCTCTCTTATTTATTCAAACCATTAAGAAGAATTACTATCGAGAACCGTCGTTCCAGGAATATCGATCCGATAGGTCCGAGTATGTCGCTATGACAATTAAATTGCACGAATGCGAATTGCACGTCGTCATACTTGATTGATATGAGGAGAGTCCGATAATCACGTCAAGTTCCCTTAGGAGGATAACAATGGTAACAATAGGACGATTCGTCAAGAGACCAGAAACCGCAGCAGTTCGGTTGATTTGCAGCTGATTAATTGGCCGAGCGGAAATAAATATCCAAGAGACCTGGGGTCATCCAAAGCATGCACGTATAATTCAATTTCTTTAATGATGGTTATTTTCTGTGAATGCAACTGTTTCCAAAAGGAAGGAAACTATGTTGATGTACTTAGTTCATTCGAGAAGACGTTAAGTGTTAGAAACTTCTCGTACTTCAACAGGTCCTAGTCCAAAACATGCAACAGATGCCAATATATGTAAGTATCGAGAGAACAGGGCTGCAATAATTGGTCGATTACATTGAGATACTTTACAAGCTGCTACTGAGCAAATTTAGTAGCTGATTGTAAATTCGCTCAGTGTAATCGTGTTCACAAGCCAACAATCTGGTTGTGAAAAAGCTGCGACTAAAGTTGAAAGCTGGGCTACTTTACACGCTCAATCGCTGGCGTTTTGGCTTGTTGACATGTAAACAAGGCGTGTGTAATCACAGTTGCTACTAAACAATCTGTGGGTTCTCATCGGTTCTCATCTTCTCGGTGGTTCCTGGTTCTTTGAAACTGAAAACGTATTGGGCATTTATTCTTAGATCCTTGACAACGATACTAACATAAACCTCACGTGGATCGCTAGATTGTTGGCTACTCAGCGAGTAGACAGTTTTGTGTGTAATTATCACAATCTCACAAGCTAATTCACTCGCTTTTAAATTCGCTCAGTAGCAGCTTGTGAAATATCTCAATGTAATCGACCCATAAGAGTCCCTTGAGAGTATTCTACAATTAGAAATAAATCTGTAATGATGAGCTAGTCTCTAGGTAGAACTCACAATGATTGTGAATTATCTGGAGAGTAGTGTGAGCCAATGAAGTTACTATACTATGAATGACAGGGCATTTTAGTGTTTAACGAAATGCAAAAGCTTATGAACTTGCGAAAAGTGTATAAAGGTTAGCACCTGCTAGACCTAAGCCTTTGTGTGAGCGTGGAAAAAGCCAATATAGGGCAGCGATCCAACAAGGAAGTTGAATAATAGAATAACCCTCTAAACAACCTCAAAGTATCATTTTATCATAAGTCAGTTCCCTATTTCTGAACAGAACGAGTAGATACCAAACTTCTTCTTCTAAAACCACTACATTACAAACAGCCAATCTAATCAAAAACGGCAACAGCACGTCACCACGAGCATTATAACTCCCCGAAAGCACGCCACTGCTTTCGACGACTTATCATGACTCAATTACGTCGTCGAACGAGCGTAGTCGAATGTTTTGCATGCCGAAACAAAACGATAATTAATGAAGTCGAATAGAACCCGCTTATGTAGGGTCATAACATAACTACCGTAGTCGTATACTCGTATACGAGTTCAAGAGCGGGAACTAGTCTAGTAGCAGTCGGTCCTCTTTCACATCATCCTGGAGATGGCACAAAAACGGTATATGCAGCCCGGGATAAAGTGTTATTTAATTCAGACGTTAGTATTTACTGAATGTGCCAGAGCATTATACCTAAATGCCGCCGACGTCTTTCTCTCTCTAACACTCCCGCGCCGCCGTTCATAGCCGCCTTTCAAAGATAGTAGCAGATGAGCTTTCTAACGTAATTACGTAATTTGGAAAGGAGAACACGTTGATATAGCGAGGAATTAATGCCTCTCGAATTCTTCGTTTCGGTAAAAATTCTGGAGATCCTTGGTCGTTTCGTTCTTGCTGTTGTTGTTTCTTAATGACGTGTACTCGAGATAAATTCGGAGGAGACGCGATTTTCAAAGACGCTAATGTCTGGATTTTTAACGTTTGTGTTCGGTACTTTGGTTCTCTGTTGAATTTTCAGCCTAGGAATTCGGGAATTGGGTGTCTTGTATTTCACCCAGCTAGTTTGATGAGGTTGTACGTGTATTGACTTGGTGTAGCATTGCAGACGCAGTTGCTTGGGTATACACATTTTTGGAATACTTTGGACGCATTAGAAAGAATCTTCAACATGCCAAACTGGATAAGGTTTTATGACAGAAAGGCAATCTGTTTTACTGACGTGTCTAGTTAGGAACCATTCACATGCAATTTGCTGTGTTGACAACCTTGTCTGTTTATACAGGTTTGGAAATTCACATCTGAAATATACGATATACAATGCATCAGACAGAGAATTATTACCTCCAGTTGCACAGATGAATAGTAGAGACAATCACTTGCTGTAACACACTGAATTCAGTTTTCTTCCTTCATTATTCTAGTCTTGTCGCTCTCTTATCGTTTAGAGGAGCGTAGTTCTTTAGTATGTTAGGCAACAGTAAATACTTGAATCGAGTATTACGGGCAGCCTGACAAATTAAAAATTCTATACGTGAAGTGCGGGTTCCCTACCATACTGCGATAAGAGAGAGACAAGACTAGATTATTGCAGTAAGACAGTTGAATTCATTCAGTTATCGCACTTGATTATCTCGCCTATTCATCTGTGCAACTGGAGGGAAGAATTCTCTGTCTGATGCCTTGTATATCGTATGTTTTCGATGTGAATTTCCAAATCGGTATGCTTGTTGCCAACCTGATTGACGAAGTATCAGGATAATAGAACGAGCGCTCAAAAATAATTCAATCGATATTTGCATAGGTTTATGTTCAATTGAAATTCCAAATCAGCAAGTACGTCTGCACACTACCGAACAACTTCCAATAATCGAATAAACGATACGCGAACTAAAAAAAATCCGGCAACACCCCGTGCGAACAAACAAAACCGTATCAATCGCGGCTGCGAAATAATAGAACGTATCCCGTATCGCAACATGGCCGACTTCGCAATTGCGAGGCGATCATCTGTGTAATAAAACCCTTATCGACGTCTTCCAGCGGAAAAATTCCTTCCCCGGTCATTTTTCGGCTAGGATCATTTTTCAACGGAACGTGTGTCGATATTAAACATAATAAATCCCCTTTCTTTATAAAATATGTGAGCCTGAACCGCGGTCGAACGTTACGGGCACGTATCGGATATAACGAGAAACATAAAACGATTTCTTTATTAACCCTCTAATGCCCAAATTTTTTTTTTTTATTTCAAAATTATTTTCGTATAGTTTCAAGATAGCTTATATATAATCTACATCTTTTTTCTCAAAAAGTTAACTGATTTACTTTTACACCTGATTAAGGTGTGACCGCCTTGAGGCGGATCTGAGCATTTAGGACAAAATATTTTATCATGTATTCAGATGGAGGCAATATTGAAATGCATAATTTTTCATAGAGATTTTATTTCATTAAAGATATTGATACATAATGCTGCTTATTTAGAATGGAACAATGAAAAACAATTTTTTGCAGCAGTGCAACATAAATTTATTTTGCATTTACAGCAGGTACACTGAGTTTCTGACTTACACCCAGGTAATTTGCATTGACGCTTACCGGAACGATCTAGCCACTCAGGCCAATGATCAAATGCATCTAACCTCGTATCATCAGTTGGTAAATACGTTTTTTTAGGCAATTTTTTAACAACTTGAGAAGATGACAAAGCTCTTGGACGACCCACACTTTTTTTAGTGACTCCTCTCTGAGATCCTTGCAAAGTATTGCAGCTACCTCTTTCCTAAAGGAAGGGAGCTGTGGCTTCAATTCTTTTGGAAATGCTTTAGTTATTCTTCTGTGAAGTAGGTATGCGTTGACCATAGCCATATCTATTAGGTGAAAGAATATTCGGTTAGTCCATTTATTAGTCTTCATCTTGATTCGGTAGCGACCTATAAGACCATCCATCAAGTCTACACCACCCATGTGGGCGTTATATTCACGAATAATAGTTGGACAATCAACTTCTATCCTTTTTTTCTGCACTCTATCATAGCGTGAGATTTTCTGTTCTATCTCAGTCTCATTATTTTTGATGAATTGTTTTATCCCTACATATGTTGATGCTAATCTTACACATTTATTATCTTTCCAAAGAGTAGTGGAAATGTCAACACCATGACAGGAAGCTACATATTCTTCAGAATATCCGCGTTTTTCTTTTTGAACTTGTTTGTCCGTAGATAATTTGCAATTAGCAATTCGATTTGTACGTATTGTTCCCAAAGAAAATATGCCTCTGCTATACAAGTAAATCATCAATGGTATTGCGGTATAATAATTATCGAAATAAAGGATATGCTGCTTATGATCTGGTATTATTTGCGACAATCTTGATACGACATTTGAAGCTGCTCCCAAATCTGGTGCTCCCGTTGGAACTTTATTATCACCTGCGCCAGAATATAACTCGAAGGCATATGAAAATCCGTGTGAGTCGCAAAGTACAAACAATTTCATGCCCCACTTATGTGGTTTGGCTGGCATGTATTGCCGTAAATGGGATGCCATTTTTGTGGAACACATTTGTTCATCAACGCAGAGGCGTTGATTCATGGGCACCAACTGAAAGCGTTTGTTAAAATAATCAACAATTGGTCGAACTTTATATATCGCATCATTCTTGTTGAAATGAAGAAAGCGACGTATTTCTTCGAATCTATTTCTTGGCATAGTTTGCCGAATGGGTTCAAAGGAATTTTCTGCCCAATACTCTCGAGTATTCGGCTACTTATAAACTGACATGTATATTAGAATACCTACAAATTTTCCTATTTCTGACGCTGACGTTACAAATTTTGTTGATACTTGTCGTGCATACAAATTTGTTTGGTCAGCAATATGTTGATAAAAACTATCATCGAAGAAGTAGTTGAAACAAGCATAAGGCGTTTTCAGCTCTGAAAATTGTTGAGGTAATTCACTGAGTCCTTTGAATTTGATTTGTTTTTCATGAAGTTGCATATGCTTTTTACGCCACAAAATATTTTTGAATTGCTGACTTTTTGGATCTATATCTTTGGAAGACCCAATAAATCCACTGAGTGGTGTAAAATCTGGCTCACGTTGGCGTTTATTACCTTTGGATCGAGCATTCTGACAATCTGGAAGATGAGAATCTTCAGTTGGCAAATCGATTTGAGTACCTGTTTCACTATCAGCTTCTTCTTGTGATTGTGTTGCATTGCTGCCGGTTGATTCCTTCTGATTTACCCACTGTACTAACGGCAAATAATCTGCAGAGTCATCAAATTCAGGATTATCGTCACCATCCGTGTCATTCATAGAGTTGCAATGAGGATCTTCGAGTACGGCGAGATCATTTTCATCTAAGTCACTATAATGAGAAGAGTTTTCCTCGATATCAGTGTTCAACTCATCAGAATCAATACTGTCCAATAAAGAAAACATGTCATCTGATGTGATTTTCGATAAGTCCACAGGTCGACGAGCCATATTACTTCCTGGAAGTAAATATTTCATTGCACAAAATACTCGAGATAATTGATTCATCCTATTTATTTTTTTCCTCACTACTTGCCCAAGACCGCCTACAGGCGGGCAGAGGAATATGTGAATATACAGAATATTCTAATACTTTTTTGTCTCAATCTCAATGAATATATCAAAAATAATATCTAATTTTACTCACCTGCAATTTTTTTCTTATTTTCTATCACACGAACTATTCATATATAATCCTCGAAAAAAAGGAACTCGGAGTATTACCTCATCGAACGAACAATCAAGCATGACTGAGCCTAATTCGTAAACAATCCGTCGAGCGTAGTTTATTTCAATTCCGTCTCATGAAACGAACCTATACTGAAGGCGGACATGGGCAGTTAAACTAAACTGCTCACAGTGAGAAATTTTATATCCACTTATATGCAACCAGTCTCAAGGCGGAATTGGGTATTAGAGGGTTAAGTCAGGTTTATCCTGAGAGGGCAATCAGATTCTGAAGGACCAAGAAACTGATCAGGCCCGGACTGAACTGTAAGTTGTGATTTCAAGTGAACAATTCGTTGGGGACTGTGTTTTAGGAACATGACGAATTTAATCATTACTATTATAAATTCAATAGATTCCAAAAACAGTGATATATCCTAAAACAAGTTGCACAATAGAATCCTATTACAGCACGTATGCGAAAAGATAGAGGTCTAGATATAAATCCGGAAAGACACTATCAGAAGTGCGATGTAGCCAATAGCCATACACTCAGATAGTCAAGCTGCTATTGAAGCACTGAGCTCCTACGTCATCGACTCAAAGATGATCTGAGAGTGCCGGAAAAAACTCAATGAGGTAGACAAGAAAAATAAGGTCTTTTTAATCTGGGTTCCTGGCCATTCGGGAATCAAAGGAAACAAAGACGCCAATACACTCGCGAAAGAATGCGCATGAATGTCACTCATTGGCCCAGAACCCTTCTGTGGCATAGGTAAATGTACCTACAAGAAGGAGTTTCTGGAGAAGGAGAAAACCGAGAGGAAAAAACTCTGGCGGAGTCTCCACTTAGTTCCTTCGGAACTTTGAAACAGTAAGATCCAAAAAATATCTGGATCTTGGTAAGAAATGATTACACCTCCTCACTGGCTTTCTTAGAGGACACTGTCGCCTCAGGAGGCACCTGTTGAGGATGGGATTATCGGACACTGACGAGTGTAGGTTCTGTGAGGAGGAGTAAGAAACCACCATTTACCTCGTCACGGAATGCTTTGGCATTGCGAGCCTTAGGAGATAATGTGTTGACTTTTCCTACCAACCATCATAACCAAGTTATGTTATTTGACATGCGTTGTAATTTGATTTGATCGGATTTCAGTGTTGACAACCACAAAAAGAAAAAATATAACTGAAAGCAATCGTGTAACCAATTCATTAAAGCATTGTTTTGAGAACGGTTATGAACTCATACTGACATAGAGAAAATCATATTAATGAAGTTCTAAAGTTCGAAGTTTCTTTCGTTGGTGGTCTCAGCTTGAAGGTTTTTCACAATGCTTTTCAATATCATTCATTCCAATATCTTCCAATTTTGCCTGTCTCCCTAAAAGTCTTTTATCCCCGGAAAAATCCAGTTTGTTCGGAAAAACCCCAGAGATTGCGTGCCCGCCAACAACAAGGTATATACGTAGTACGGTTGAACTCTCCATCCAGGCACTAACTGTATTATATTCTAATTTGTTTGAATAGCCGAGCAAATACGGAGTAACAGATGTTCGCTTCATACCGTCCAAATTAAACAGTGTGGGATTTTTGTAAGCGTAATTTAGTGTTTTAATATAACCCTCTGGTCGGAAACGAGCCGAGCTGTAGAAGTTCTGCCGGAGGAGAGAAACAACGCTTCTACACCGGCAGTAAACTTCACCGAGACCCTCTATAAGGGCTAATGAAGCCCATTTTGCAGAGAAAGATGCCCGGGTTCCACGTGTTGCCTACCAGACTTTTATCAACTTTGACGCGGATTTTTTTTCATCAAAGTTGAGATTTAGTTTGGAGGATCTGTTGTGCTGATTCACGTATTGTTTTCTGGTAATATCCCAGCGTTTTGATGAGCTCAGGTCACTGTAATGATGAGAACAGAGTATTTATGTTATCTGATAGTGAAGCATCTCTACAAACTCTTGAATCCTTGTTGTTTCTCTCCAAGTCTGCAAATGCAAACTCGAGCTTAACAACCAGGTCAATCTTGTAAGGGTACCTGATGATACTGGCGTGCATGGTAATAAAATGACAGATGAACTAGCAGAAAAAGGAGGTATAACCCTTTCCATTGGGCCAGAGCCATTCCGCAGTTTCTAGCCAGTCATCAAAAGATGGCAGTTGATGAGGTGGAACAAAAGGGGAGTGTTTGAGTCCTGGAAATGGACTAAGGACCAAAACAGGCTGAGTTATTTCTTTCTTTCTTAACCAGCTGTACAAAAAATTCAGTAAATGAGATCCGGACAGAATTATCGGGATAATCTCGTCACTTGAAGAACTTGTGAAGGGTTGCTGATGGTATATACTGCTTCTGCCTAAAATCCACTGAGACAGTAGCCCTTGAAGTGTTCAGCTGTCTGAATGAGAAGGCTGTGATACTTTGGCTCCTGTTGTTTGAAACCGGGGCAAATAATAGATGTAGCACACAGGAAATTGACAGGGCGTATTGCTGCCGCAATGATAAACAGCGCGAGGTTGTACAAAAGATCTTGAGGTCAAGGTGCTATGTTATCAGCCTTATCGCACCTTTTCAAACCTTATTTATTTTGTTATTTATGTTGTTCGTGACTTGATGCTCAGAAGATTTCTCCGCCTTCCGCTTAAGCTAGCATATGTGCTAATATCTCAAGTCCAAAAAAAGTTGTTGGAATATGAGCCAACTTCGAGAGTTGAGTGCTGTTGAAACCAAAACTATTCAAAATAGTTAAGATGATTCAAATTGAATTTTAAATGGCTCAATCAGTATGCCCATAGTCGTCAGCATTTCAATCCATGGAGATTAACATATGAATAATCTTCCATCAATCCCTTCAATTCAAGGCCAAATCACAACGAAAATCAACATGAAAAGACCCACTATACATAATATCGAACGTAACCGTATTCCAGAGTGTAACATATCCGTAATAGGATGATCGAGCCGTTCGACCGACCGAAATTTCATTAGCTCAGTCGAGCGTCCATGCTGATCTATCAGTTGCCGAATCGTCACGGCCGTGACTTTGAGGTCTCTAGGCGTGCGGACTGCATCAATGTGGTCAATTAAGCGTTTACGTCCTTTGCTCTGAAGAGTATGTTGGTGTTTGCTGTGAAAATTGCGGGTTTGGATGCGTGTATCGTTTGCCGAAGTATCGAATTCACCTGACGTGATGTTCAATGGTGAGATATCGGTTCAAAGAGGTTGAACAGATAATCAAAAGGCATTTGAGATGCAAAAGTTCGTTGGCATTGATGTGTTAGATGGTTTTTGGCGCAGATCCATATAAGCTACAGATCGGAGTTTTCTGTATCGACCTTGTATCCAAAAAAAAACTCATAAGAAATTCTGTATGCAGCCGCAACGACAGATCTTGTTAAGCCTTCTAAGTTTATTTGGGAACAGAAACATGAATGATTTTGATCTAAGATTCTTGCTGATTCAAGTGAATCATTATGAATCTTAACAAAATGCCCACGAGGTGGAAGGGTATTCTGAATGGATCTACACTACTGGAAAAAATTAAAGGATCAAAAAAAAGTCAAAATTTTTCGGCAATTTTTACATGCAGTAACTTTGAGAGGAATGGTCGTACAAGGAATTTAAAAAAAGGAATTGTAGCTCCAAGTGTCTAGTTTTTGGCTTAGAATTTCAAAAATTTTAAGTTTCAGTGCTTTTCGAGTAATGATAGAAAAATCAGCAACAAAAAAATTCTCAAAATTTCACCCCTTTTTTTTCTTGTCTACGAACGTGGAAATTTTATTTTTGCATAATCATTATAATGATGGATACTTTCTTAATTCAGCTTCAATTTATTTTTTTATTGACCCCAATACGTCCACTTCTCGCCGAGATATCGGTTGTCAAAGGGAAAACAGGGATGGCAATACCCGTTATCAAATTAATAAAATTTTATTTGTTAGTTTATTTTTTTTCTGAGATTTATGTGAGTACTATCTGCCATTACAATGTGGAAAAAGCTCGAGAAAATTCTTTTTTTGAAGATTACCACCAAAAGCCCTTTTTTTGTTAAATTTTCATATTGATGCGACATGAAGAAAAAAATTTCTATGAATAAGCAATGGTTGTTCATTAATGGGAGTTCATTAAAAGTCTTGAATCCCTTCTTCAATTTCTGTGCGATCATTGGTTGCTGAGAAATCGATGATCAAAAACAATGGATCCTTTTTCATTTGAAGACCGATTTCTCACGGAGAAGTGGACGTATTGAGGTCAATAAAAAAATAAATTAAAGCTGAATTAACAGAGTATCCCATCATTATAACGATTATGCAAAATAAAATTTCCACGCTCGTAGCCAAGAAAAAAGTGGTAAAATTTTGAGAATTTTTTTGTTGCTGATTTTTCTATCATTACTCAGAAACCTGAAACTTGCAATTTTGAAATTCTAATCCAAAAACTAGACACTTGGAGCTACAATTTCCTTTTTTTAAATTCCTTGTACGACCATTCCTCTCAAAGTTACGGCATGTTGAAAATTGCCGAAAAATTTGGAATTTTTTTTTTGATCCTTATTTAGTTCGTTTATATGTTTTGCTCCCGCAAGTGACCAAACCTATCAGTGATGATAACACTCATGATTCTGGCGTAAACCAGCCTGCATTAGCGGGAAAACTACAAATCCAATTAGAATGATCGGATTAAAATATCTCCCGGCCGTTGTAGCGAATTCGGACGGCGCACAGTCGAATTTTAATGCGGCATCGCCAACAATCGATGACGCTTAGGCATAATGCACACGTACCTCATCATATAGACAAGGATAATACCTGACAATACGCGGACTTGAACGCTGCACGACGCTTTAATCCTCTAGCGAGAGTTCGCTGCCGTCCGAAATGAATATTCGACCGTTTTCCGCCCGTTTTTAGAGCGCGCCCTGGGCGGTTCCCGGATTGAATTAATTTTCGACGATAATCTCGATTTCGTTCCATTGAATTTTTACGGTTTGGGGGACTGAGACGGGAGAAGTTCGGATGGAAATGTATCGATAGATTTTGATCGAGAGTGTTGTTTTTGCCGATTTCACTCGGCATGATTCGAATGGTTTTCATTCGAAAGTTTTTACAAGTTGAGTTTTCAAAGTTGAGTATTTTCGGGCTTAATGCATTAAGTAATGAAAGTAAGCCAATAATCTTCCAAAAAGCACATCAAGGTTAACACCTGCTGAAACTAAGGCTTGTTGTGGACTTGGGAACGACCAATATAAGGCAGACGTGATCTTTAGATGCGTATACGAATACGCACGTCTCTCTTTTACCTACAAAAATGCAAACAGCGCAATAAAGTTCGTATTCGCTTTGAAATATCACTTGTCGAGAATACGGGGCCAGACCAAGATCTATAATTACTATGGATGCGGAATCACGTGACTCAACAGGGAAGCGAACACGTGGATACATTAGAGAAAGAAGACATATGCGATCTTATCGAAAAGAAAGAGATGAAGAAAGTTTGTGGGCAACTTGTCAAAATCATATGGAAGATGTAAACAATATTTAGACTTTGCTTTGCCCACAAGAAGTTGATGCGGTGAATATAATTTAAGTTATACTAATTTCTGAATTAAAGTCATATATTTTTTGATATATTTCATTTGGAATGATCTATTTGTGTTTTTATCTACATTGATTTGACGTTGCCCACAATAGCTCCATCACATTCGCCAAGTGACCTCTCTCTCTCATGCGGTGTCCATTCTATTAGGTCTATGGGCCAGACCAACAGACAATAAAACAAAAAACGAAAGCCGAATCAATCCTTAACACGGATTGCCTCCGAAAAACCACAAACCTTTTGCTGATTCAACTCGGGCGTAAGATGAAGATATTTCGTACTCGCACCGCCCGGGCGCCCATTAAAGTTTTAATATGGATCAGACGTCCGGAATCCTATCATCCGAAAAGTGCTGAACTGGCAATTTCGAGCTCACACACACAGATAGCAGCCGCCGCCCGGGCGGACGTACGGGCATCCATCACGGCCGCCCGCGATCCTCCCGGAAAAGTATAAGCCGACGTGGCAGGAGGCGCCATCCGCGGAATAAGAATGAGGTCCGGGGGCCGCGAAATTGGATCCATCCACGAGACGAGGGGGGCAACAGTGTGCGAATCGATTTAACTTTGAATATTCGCCGCCCCCCACACCCTGTCTTATGTCTACATGGCGCGATGTTTAGGCGGACGCACGTAAAATATGAATTTTCGCGTTTTTTCGGAGGGAGTTGGGCGTCGGAGGTTTTTCTGTGTCGTGAAACTGAGGTCGTTATGGTTAGGTTACCATTCCGAGAATTGCGACCATGTAGATATATTTTACTCTACCCTACTCATTCATGGAGGTCTTCAATGGCGTTGTTAAAACCGAAATCTCCTCAGAAGTCTTGGATGTTACCTCTTGACTATCCAGGATCGATATTCCCTTATGAATTGTGCTGAGGGCAGCAAATTCTCAACACTTGTTTACCACGAGTTCAGCTTCTGATAGTCCCACCATCACCTAAAGCTTAGCTCGTGACTGCTTTAGGAGCTTTCAGGTATATAGGTAGGTGAAATCATCACGAATTTCTTCATGACCAATTCGCATGCTGCTCATATATCTTGGTACTGGTCACTCCAGAAACAGAGGAAACGAAGAGGCTAAATACACGTGCCTAAAAGAGCACAAACGCCACTAACTGGTCTAGAACACTTCTGCGCTTCAGGCAAATGCACCTTTAAAAAAGAGTTTCTGAAGAAGGAAGAAAATGAAAGAGAATCATCCGAGAATGTATCCTTTCAGGAAGTTTCTTAGGAACTCTAAAGGTTGACGCTCACTTGGACGAGACGAAGCGAAGAGTTGTTTTCCGCAGGCACGATTTGCACTGAATCAAATGGGTAGACGCTCACTTGGAAGGCGCGAAGCGAAGATCAGAATCGTTTGATTCAGTGCAAATCGTGCCTGCGGAAAACAACTCTTCGCTTTGTCTCGTCTCGTCTCGTCCAAGTGATCGTCAACCTTATACTGCAGAGTCTAAAATATAAAGATCTCGGTTAGAATAAGTTACAACTCCTAACTGGTTTTCTAGCAGGACATTGTCGCCTTGGCAGGCAAATTATGACAATTGGCTCAACAGAACGACTGTAGATTCTGTAGGGAGGAGGCATGCTCGGCAGAACCTTAAATGCTGAAAAAATATCAGTTTTCTGTTGAGCAAGCCTGTTGTTGCTTCACTAACACAAGTTCAATTATGTCTCAGCTTTCAGGATACTTCGTCGCAGAAAATTCGTCCGCCATTTTCGTGACTCATTTTCTTCCGCATGCGGCAGAAGAAAGTGTTGGTCTTTTCCTAATAGCTAGCCTTCTTCCTTCACATCTTCACACTCGATACACATACTGATATGATTGAAACACGATAGCCGAACCAATCAATAAACCAATTCTCCAACACAATAAAATTTCGAATTCATCACCCGGAAAACCCACCCCTTTCCAAGCAATTAATATCCATCCATCCCACCTTCTACCTAGCGGAAAAGCGGAAAAACCGCTATTCCCGTCACATTAGCGCATTTTTCGCCGCCAGAAAAACCCCATCGCCAAACAAAAGAAAAACGCAAGAGACAATGGCCTTCCGAATCCGAAGAAAATTTCGGGATCTCAGAAGAACAATGCTGCACTCAATTAATGTCAAGGCGGAGAGGAGAGATCCGTCTGGTCGTGAAGCAGACGCGGGGACGACGAGATACAAAAGAAAGATTGGGGGACACTAGAGGGGGGCAGGGGGGTCACATAAATATGTATTCGCGACACGGGCGAGGACGCGATAATTGAATGGAGGAAAGTGCATCCTGCAAATTGTTTTATGCATCAGACCGAGTCAGGAAGTTTTTGCCGGGGATGAGTTTAAATTTGGATTTATTGTCGCTTTGGGGAGACTAATGTTTAATCTCTTGAAAATGCTGGATGCATCTCGACGGCCGCGTCAACGGTTTGTTTATGGTTTTCCACTTTGGATAGTTTTTCGGTAGTTGTTGAAGGGATTTCTGAAGAGGTCACATCCCCACAAGCGTAGGAATTCGCAGTGTTAAGCTCGGTATTCCATGGGAGCAGAAATTTCATTAACATCCTCAAGAAGAGTTTTTTTCAAGATACTTCAGTATTTCTTTAGATATTTACATATCACTGAAAATTGTAAGGTACAGCATCGATGAACTCAAGAGCATAACAATTCAATTCTCTAGCAATTTTTCAAACAGTTGTTCATCTTCGGTTTCCGAATGCCAGACGGCAACTATGCAACTTATGGCCCTTGGTTGTGGTTCGAAGACCACCTGGACCAGTGAAACATACCTACCTCGAACAACTTGCGAGAAGCGAATTAACATAAGTGAGAGGTATTAGCTTATTCGAGTATTTGAGAAAGAAACGAAGAATGCCGCAGCGAAAATGAAGAAGATATATTCGTGAGGCCTCTTGAAATAACACAATATCTATGCATATATCCTTAGATGACGACATGAAGAGAATAACTGGTCTAATATTGGTCTATGACACGATACACTTACACCGGTATGCCGACGCGCATCGAGATGTGATGTCACTGCGGAGCATTTTCATTGCATTTGCGGGATGGAAGTGTTAGAACTCCAGAGAATGATTGGAATAATGCAATTAATCGCAAGTTTCATTGAAAATGCAATTAATTAACAATTTCGAATGAAATTTCTCCGATGTCTTTGTTTGTTGATTCTAAAATATATCACTGAAATTGTATAAGTATGGATGTAAGTGAAAAGTATTTATTTGTTAATACAGAATAAATTCATTGAAAGTTCATTAAAAAACTTCGAATAAATAAGAATTTTTTATCATTTTTACGGAAATTTCAATGAATTTCACTTATAATTCGTGAATTTGAAAAGTTTTCAGTATACTTTTTCCTTCATATTTTGAAAACTGATCGTCTTATTTAGATCCCTGTCTTAAGTTGGTACGGATTGTGCTCAAGCAAAGAATAACATCGAATGGAACCTGAATGTTATTTTTCAGTTTTGCAACCGTATTATCTTCTAACACTTTGAAAGTATTTTTTCCTCAGATTATGAAGTACTGACGGGATACTTCCGACTTCGGAAAGCAAAAGTACCTTATTTCGGTTCCCTTTTAACTCTTCTGTAATTCGTACAGCCAAAAACCACGCAATTAGGCATAAATGCAGGTATAATAACAATAATAATATAACTCCACTTTTATCTCTGCTCCTCAATGACGTAGATGAGCGCGCCGGACGAGTTCAGACTCCGAATCTGGCATACCGGTGTGAGTGTATCATGGTCTATGATGAGTTATGAAGGAGATGAAGATATGAGCATAATGGAACGTACGCTGGAGGTCATTATGTTTAGGTTAGCAGAGCAAGAACTGCGACCATGTAGCTATTGTTGTCTACTCTATACTCATTCATGGACACCCAAGAACAAAAACTATTGAACTATCAGAGAAGTTACCCCAGAGGATAACATTGTACTTCAAGTGACTATAAACCATACTGTAGTAAACGCTTACCACAGAACCGATAGGTATTGAGTTTTTGATTTTACTTATCGCATAAAACGAAGCAATTAATTTTCTGCATATACATGGTCGACATGTGCAGACCATTTCAAGCTTTTGTCTTCAAAAATCCAAAGAAATTTGGTGCAATTTGTGCAATTACTACAAGCAAAACATAAGGTCCTGTAGACACCACCCGCATCAAAATTCGCTTCGCGAATCCTTGCACCACATAACACCGAATCAGGACAATCTGGAGTCCGGTCGGGGGCTAATTTTTCAAAGAACGACGTATGCACGTCCCCAGGAGTTTTTGCAACGGACAACCGACGCCGACGCCCGGAATCGAATCAACGCCCGCGGTAATTATCGCCCCAGGCGTTAATTCAATCAAAGTAACTGCAAGGGAAAATTTTCACGGAGAAAGATTTCCCGGTTCGTCATGAATAATTTCGCCACGGAAGAAATGACGTCTGGTAATTTGATTCAGCGTTCGGCGGGTGTGTTTTTTTCGTTTATTTTCGACGTGATTTCTTTTTGTTGGTTCTACGTTAGTGAAATTCTTTGGGCGCTTTGAGACTTTGAATTTATAATCAAACTAACTATGTTGCACCAATAATATATTTTTAAGAACTACTACAGCCCACGGTATTGCCGAAAAGGCACATTTTTAGTCAAAATGAGTTTGTTATTAGTTAGTCTACATGATTTTTATAGTCAGGTTGGACAGATGTAGATGAGGAAGATGTTTATTTCGAATAAAAGGGTTTCGGTATCTCAACAGTTAAGATGAAATGGTTTTTTTTTCTGTAGGGTCAACGTGTTTAACAGTGATAGCTCGAAAACTCAAGACAGAAGAGTTTTGGGTACTTCCCAGGAAAGTTTTCCAATAAGGGGTGTTATTTTGAAATTGAAAGAGAAATGGCATTTTTCAATATGAATGATCGGATGTTAATTTCATTATGAAGAAGAAGCTATGCCGTTAATAGTGGAAAATAACATCAGGCAAATGACCACCACAAACACGTTTAAAGGACCATATCTTTGAGGTCCTGAATCCACGCTGGTCTATTTGCGTAGACCTTCCCAAAGAAAGAAGTCGCAAGGTATTAAATCACATGATCTCGTTGGCCAATTGTGATCACCTCTTTGAGAGATAATATGGTCCGAATCATTTTCATGCATTTCAACGACCCAATCAGCAAAGACGTTGTTGATGATCGGCCGCCTTGAGTTCTTGTGTTAACTGAACTTTATTAGCCTTAAGACCCAAATCTTCATTCAAAATACGGTTTAATGACGTTTGTGGAATGCCTAATTCCAAAGGACAACGTGAAATGAACAAACCTGGGTTTTCTTCAACACTTTCGGCTACACCAGTAATATTCTCGGCTGTTATTGAGCGCCGTGCACGGGTTTTATTCTTCACATAATTAACAAGTCCCAACAGCTCGAATTTTTCCACCAATTTCTCTATTGCGGTCCGATAACCCAAAAATGTTCGGGTTTCACGAACCGTCACTGCCAAATTTCCACCATGCGTGTATTGTTCCATTTTTATTAATGGCATAGTTTCTATTTGTCAAATGTCGAAAAATGAGCTTCAAAAGTGAAATCTACCGAAATAGCAAGCTATAAAAAAAAGAAGACCTTTATTGAATGCAAGAAGTAAACTTTCAATAGTAAATTTTGTGTCAAATAACGAAAAAATCAGAACACCACCCCCAAGCGAATAAACTTCAACTAGATCTACCCCTAGCACGTCACCCTTTCCACGGCCGACTTGTTTCTCTCCAGGACGACCCCGCCGTCGGGCAATCGATAAGTTCGGCGCCACCAGCTTGTCCGGCGTCGCCTCCAAGCTGTTTCATGAACTGTTTGCTCGAAAATCTAATTACCGATCTCGTGCCATCTCTGTTCGTCCCCCACGGCCGGCGGACGGACGGACGCGGCCAGTTTTAATGCAACATGTTTGTTTTAACCTTTCTTCCTTCTCGTCGCCAGATATCTCTGATTTCCTCGTCCTCGTAATTTCTGTGCTGCCGTTTTGTCGGTAAGTGAAACGACGCTGGACGTCGTCGGAAGCCTGATGTCGTCGCTTTTATTGCTTACAACTTTTATCCGAATCGGTGGGCGGCGTGATTGAGACGAGTTTCGAGAGATTATGGCGGAATTTTGTTGAGAGTCTTGGATAATAGTGGGAGCTTGAATATTATCAGAGTGTGTTGAGATGTAAGTGGCGCCATTTTGTTTGGGGAAAGCGATATACGTAGTACGAGAAATATCATGAGAGCAGCAAATTTCTCCGGAAAAATCGACAACAACAAGTTGCTGAATAACATTTGAACAAGAAGCATGAGTGCGTTTCATTAAGAATATTAATTTTCGTTGTATTTTTTTGATTCATTTCACAGGAAAAATTATACAGGGTGTCCCGTAAATACCACGCGAAAGTGACACTGGAGATAGATTGACATTAGGTCTTTCAGATAGCATCAACATGACCTCAGTAAAAGTCCGCTGGTTTTCGAGATATAACCACTTTTGTGTTTTTTTGAAAATCTCCAATTTTCGGTCTTCAAACTCATGTTTTTTTTTACCCAGGCTACCCTGAATAGTTGCTTTAAACAATGAAGTAATAACTTCACCGAGAACTAGAACAAAATCCTTTTAAAAAATGTCTAACTTGTTGTATTTTATGACGAAGTTAAAACGTTAACTTAAGTTTGACTGACTGATGTGAAAAAAAATCAGACTGAATTGACAAATAATCGTAAAAACTGGTCCATTTCCAGCAGTTTTCAAAATGATACAACACTACCAATTTTTTTATGTCAAACCTTAGAAATTATAATTTTGTCGCGAGAGATGTGTTTATGCCGAAATAATTAAAAATTAGGAAAAATGCACTAGTATCACCTGTTGCCAAATTACATGTTGCTTGATATTCTTTCCTCGCTACCGTTTCAAACAACCATTATTTTTGCTCTTCTTTCTCTTTTATCTCACTTTCTCTTTCATTTTTTGTTTGCAAAAGTGGTGATATCTCGAAAACCAGCTGACTTTTACTGAGGTCATGTTGATGCTATCTGATAGACCTAATGCCAATCTATCTCCAGTGTCACTTTCGCGTGGTACTTACGGGACACCCTGTATATTCGAATGGAATCTGACCAGACTTTTTCATGAGTGACAGATTATTATGCACGCATTATGTATAGGTATTTGACAACAACTGTCAAGTTTTGCTGCGGGTTAACTGAAAAAAACTGCTGAGAGCCTCTCAGTTTTTTCAACCAGAAACAATTCAATTCAAAATTACAAGTTTCTGATTAGTGGAAATTAGGACTATTGAAAAGTCGCTTCAAAAATTGACCTTTTGTGTTACTTTTCTTCTACACTGTGAATAGTAGTTCTAATTTTACTTAAGATTTACCCAAAATTATATGTGATTTCATAGCTGTTTTGATGTAATGAGTAAGTACCTGGATATTTACATAGAACTTTTTGTATAGTTACTTTATTTCAGGTTTTTAGCCAAAGTTATAACTGAGGAAACGTCGTACTCCCCTGATGTAGTCAAAACGTAATTGACGTAGAAAATGTTGTGTATATTATAATAAATAAAAGCTGAAAAAAATGCTTCATTTCTATCATACGATAAAAATTATACCTATCGTAATATTTCTCAGTAAAATTTATATGGAATATTACAATACTCGTGTAAAAATGAGATGGAGAAATATATCAAATTCTGTAAATTCAATCATGAAATCTACATGAAAAATCGTGTATTTTCGAATAAAAAATTCAGGCTTATGGTGTAATAACATCATGAGAAAATGTAAAATACAGCACTTTACGTTGGCTATAGAATGACAACGAAAAGGGCTGTAATTTTACAATGAAATTTCTAGCAGTGTAGGTTTTTTAGGAAGTCCCAATTATTTAATGAGGTGACAGCTAACAGAACATATTTTCAAACATGATTTTTTGAGTATCAAGAATTAAGTTGAAGGACAAATTTTTGTCCTACACTGTATACGGAGTGAGAATGCAAAAGATAAATTTTTTTCTTGAAATGGACCTAAAATGGACTCCATAACGAATGTGTGAATAACTAAGTGAAAGGTAGTTTACAAAATTATTGAATTGTCGTCAGAAACTTCGATTTATCAGACTGGATTGAGTGTGAGTGGCAATATTGTATTCAGAGTGCGCAGAAACAGTGTCACTGTTGAGGTCTGGCTACCCAATTGTTGGATTGCGGTAATTATGTCATATCCACATAAATTTAACTGGAGAACTATTTCCTGTCATTGCAGATAGGAGGGTGCATGGGAATCCACAGTAACCGGAATTGAGAAATAAAACCATACCAATTTTACGCAACCATTAGGTAGATAGGTTTCCTGTTGAAAAATTATGCAACAAGAACTAATAGTGTTTGGCAAGTTGACACAACTAATTTGTCCGTTGAAATTTTTAGCCACAATGTTTTGCAATAGTTGGGAAAAGACATCACTATCATCAAAACTGCAGATGAAATCTCCATTCAATATTGAATTCTTATATTCTTTTGCTATTTTTTTCAGCTGTAGGTTGTTTCCTACATTTTGACAGTGGAAAATGTCGTATAACATTTGGGATTTCTTCATATGCTAAGAATCATATTGGAAACAATCATCCATGAAATTATCTACCCGATTGAAATATTGAAAAAAATCATTTTTCCGCCGACCTCGAAATAAAAAATGATTTTGATGTAAACAAAATTGAGCATTAATGACCCATTTTAATGCTCAATTTTTTTGCCATTTCAATGTGCAATCCTCATGGCAACCGTACAAAAAGTATTCAGAAGCACTACGAGAAATGTCAAAACTTTACTGGAACATAGAAACATAGATATTGCATTTTGTCAAATGTATGTCTTGTGCAAAATGAGAATGTTATTTAATCAAGAATTATACACTATTCATGTTGATGTCGTCGGAAAAATCTTGTAATCAACACGGTTATTAATCTGACGACTAATGGTCTCGAACTATTAACGCGTTCGTTCCGCTCAGGCATTGAAATATCTTGACCATTAGTCGCTGTTTCTAATAACCTATAGTTGATTAAATAACTATTTTAAGCCGACCTCGAAATAAAAGGTTATTTTAATGTGTACTAAATTGAGCATTAATGACCCATTTTAATGCTCAATTTTTTAGCCATTTAATGTGCAATCCTCATGG
Source organism: Propylea japonica (assembly GCA_013421045.1). Classification (NCBI taxonomy): domain Eukaryota; kingdom Metazoa; phylum Arthropoda; class Insecta; order Coleoptera; family Coccinellidae; genus Propylea; species Propylea japonica. The sequence goes on along the minus strand of CM024246.1, from coordinate 40,035,481 downwards.
CAACATCAAAACTCTACTGGAACATATAGAAACATAGAAATTCCATATTGTCAAATGTATGTCTTGTGCAAAATGAGAATGTAATTCAATCAAGAATTCACATACAAATCATATCGATATCGTCGAAAAATCTTGTAGCCAACTAGGTTATTAATCGAGCGACTAATGGTCTCGAACTATTAACGCGTTCGCTCCGCTCACGCATAAAAATACTCGACCATTAGTCGCTGTCTTCAAAAACCTAGTTGGTTAAATAACTATTAATGTATTTTATTAATTTGAATTTCTTTAGCTCTTGAAAAAAATCATTTGGCATTAATCATATGATTTGAGAAAAACAAAGCGAACATTATCTATGAGAATTTTGACTCATTTCTTCAATATTTCTAGAAGAATTGGTATATTTGTGTTTTCATTTTCTCGACAATTGAATTGTGAAAGGTTTTTATGCACATGTTTTTCACGAAATAGCTCACTATTTTCCACTTGAAATAGAGCCAGTTTTTCGATATAATTGACAGCAATAATTATCAATCGATAATACAGATTCTGATGTTTATTTTTTCAGTATTTTCTCGAAAAAAATTCCACCGTTTGCCATGATTTGTTCACCATTGTCCATTGGTAGAAGCTTCTAACCAGAAAACGTTCAAGTATAGACCTAACTTACTGTCCAGACCATTTCGACATTTCTTGATATCTTCAAGAGTGACCAAATGGAGCATTTCAAACTTCCATGAATTACAGCTAGCCCTGCTCACTTTTTCAACCGACTGTTTTGTTTCATTCCAAGAAATAATGGAACGCTCCTACCAACCTGAATTCTTCATGAGACCTTCCTCTATTGCAGCCGTTCTCAACGAATTAGACGTCCATTAAGTACTAAATCGATCGCTGCAGCAAGAACGGAAGCAAAGAACTTTCCGTGTCCGAGCGTTGCACACCTACAGTCTATAAATAAGGAACGCTATATCGATTACGTCGATATCAGCGTTTCCAGAAGGGCCCGCCAACGTTTTTCGTGTCATTTATTCATATCTGTCAGTCGGCGGACTTTATTCGATCGGGTAAATTTCATTGTCTGTTGATTCCCGGCCCTTCTTGGAACTCGTAATCGAATCGAAAAGTTCCCTAATCGGTTTCCTTCGAGCTCAACTCAACCCTTTATCGAAGGGGTTGTTGCGGCTAGGGAGTCTAGAGTCGGAGTGGTCGGGTCTTTGAGTTTGAGATGGGGATGCTTGTTGGGTTGAGATTGGGGTTAAATTGGCTATGCAGTTTTATTATTGGGTTATGTCCGTAGAAATTTTATGATTTAACTATGAAGAAATGGGGTGAATAGTGTCAGGAGAAGAAGTGGAATGGTGTTTCAGTCACTTTTTTTATTGATAACGCGTTTTGGTGCTGCCCCCATCTTAGATACTTATATTTCAAGTGACTGAGTTCCACAAAAAAAAATTAAAATACCTTGGCGATAAGTTACAAGTTTTTGCACGTTTTTCAAGATGGAAAAAGATCATTCAAATTTGAATTTCTGTTTTCTATGGGAGGCCTATGCGTAAATTAGCTTGATGACCACACTATGTTCACTGCAGAGGGCGTTATATCTCCTATATTATATACCTTCAAGACTCCGACACTGATTTTTTGGGTATTCAGTACCTTTTTGGACTGCGGCCAAAGAGGAATTTTGTGAGTTACCATATTCGAGCAATATTTTTCCCAGGAGGTTAACCTCTATCAAAAGTTGATTATTTTCTTAGGAAACTTCTCTCTCAAATAAGCTGGCTTCCCCAGTAGAGTAAGTCTGATTTGCGCCAATTCATTGCATCTTGATATTAATAACCTACAGATATCGGAAATTTCCTTACAGATCTTGTGCAGGTGATATTTTACGAAACAGTGAACTATAGGAAGTCCAGTAAGTAGCATTTTTTGACAATTATAGAGCTTGTTGAGTTTTTTCTTTCGTAAGTGCAATCTTTGACCTGGTGTGTTAATACAGTATAGTTATAGTAAAAAAAGGGTTAAAGTTCACTGCGATCTAAAGGTCTATTGTGTCCTTTTGCAGAGCTGTTCTGGCCACACCGTTTACAGCTGGAAGTGGAAGGCATTCCAGTTACAGAGATCTCATAAAATCCAACATCTGTGAAGGCTCCAACGAAACTATTTCCTCACTCTTACCAGTTTCTCGCCAAGGCATTATTTCCTTAGAATTACGTGACTAGGTGAATAGAGGTTTCTTCCTTCTCCCCACAGAACCTACACTCGTCAGTGTCCGATAATCCCATCCTCAACAGGTACTTCCTGAGGCGACAGTGTCCTGTGAGAAGGTGTAACTGTTTCTTACCAAGATCAAGATATCTTTTGGATCTTGCTATTTCAAAGTTCCGAAGGAACTTAGTGGAAGAATCCATCCCTGGGAGATTGAGCCAGAGTTTTTCCTTCCCGGCTTCCTCCTTCTGCAGAAACTCCCTTCTTATAGGTACATTTACCTATACCACAGAAGTACCAATGAGTGACATTCGTGCCTCCTCTTTGGCAAGTGTATTGACCTCTTCTTTTCCTTTGATTCCCTAATGGCCGGTAACCCAGATCAAAAGGACTTTATTTTTCTTGCCTACCTCATTGAGTTTGTTTCGGTACTCCCAGATCATCTTTGAGTCGACGGCGTAGGAGCTCAGTGCTTCAATAGCAGATGATTGTGGTGTGTGGACTACCCGCCTTTCGGCATTAGTCCATATGATTTTTGGCGCTTTTGCCGGGACGGTTCTTATCGCAGCGATACGAACGGATGAAAAATAACGATGTCTATGACCAGCTTAACGCATCTGACGACCGACCCGTGTATTGTCAGTGGGAGCGACAGATCGCAAGAAAAAACCTGATCTTGTCCCACACGGACGCGCCCACGCACCCAGTGGTCGTCGTCTTCAGGAGGTGCACAAAAGCAAGCCGCGGCACCGTCTTCTTCGCGGACCGGAATCGCAACAGCCTCGAGGTTAACGTACCTGAAGACGTCGTAACCGGTTTCGGACCGCGATTTTTCGTGCCGTGAATTTTCTCTCATTGTTGTCGGGGAGGCGAAAGAGACGAGGAGGAAAGTGGCTCTCGAGATGTGGAGGGCGAGGACCCGAGAAAGAATCATTGTTTTATTGGGTCGTAAATCAGAGTGGTATTTACTGGGAGACGTTTCATAAATTGGCTTATTAGATGGCGCGTAATAAGCGGTGAGGTGTGCTGATGGGTAGATGGTTGAAGGTTTTGGTTTCTGTGGTGTATGTCGTTCGAGAAGTCGATTTGTGTTTAGGGAATGGATGATGGTTTCATGTGAGCTTATGGTGTTTTTGTCGTAGTACCAGAGAGTTGAAAGGTTAAGTACCGAGTGTGCATTGTCGTTAGGCTCCTGTATGAGCATATTTAAAGCGGAAATCTTAGCTATCGAAAGATGTCTAGATTCATTTTTATTTATTCTTTTGAATTGAGAGCTAACAAAATACAATACATGAAACAAAAAAGACCCTAGCCGAGGTTGGTGCACAACGGGGTACCATACTATTCTGGCGTATGATACCAGAGTACAGGGAAAAACCTCAGTAGAAAAAACCCTGCGTCGCCGTTTTTACAAAATTGAAACTTAGAACTATTCGAATAAATACCTTCAATATTCTTTATGAAACTTTCTTTTAAGACCGCTACAGGACCCTATTGAAGGGTAATCATCTCCCATAGATTCAAACAGTGGTACATATTTCATTCTGAATATCGAATTTAATTCTGGAATAATGATTAAAAACGTGTGATAAACTTATATCAAAATGACATATAAATCTAGAGAGAAACTATCAGAAGTGCGATATAACCATACACTCAGATAGTCAAGTTGCTATTGACATCTGAAATATGAAAGCGTATCTAAGACGATTTAACCTAACAGAGACAAGCAGACAATGCGAATGCAACGAGCAGGACAAAGACGTCAGACACATACGAGCACAACGCACAATAGAAACGAGACTCAGAATAAGACAGAAAATAACAAGAAACAACAGAAACACGACACTACAATTGAGAGTAGACAGAAAATCAAACGACACGGGCATAAAAAAAACTGAATGAATGGGCACATGACGCAATGGAAGACTAATAGACGAAATGGACAAAACACTGCAGCATGACACCTGGCTGCAGTGCGGACATATGGACTTATGCCGAAAGGCGGAAAGTCCACACACCACAATGAAACATGAGTCTTCGACGAGAAACTTCATCAATGCCGTAAAAAGCATTGTGGTTGTGGTAGCCATCAACACGAAAACGAACTGTCTGAAACGGTATAAGTGCGTGATGATTCCCTTTACCAAAGTGCTTTTTACAGCCCTGACAAAGTATCTCGTCGACTATCTGTCGACTCCATCACTATGAGCCTACCCTCAATCGCGAGTTTGCGAAAAAATTGGGTGATATTGGCATCATCGAGATTGAGCGATTCCAATGGCGACTTTGGAGAACATTTAAACCCCACTTTTCATGTTTTTTCTTCATCTGGACTCCATAAACTGGGGTTATATCAATGCGAAAAAAATACAAAGCTAGATATGAATGAACGCTCTAATTTTCGGATTCGACTGAATTTAGAATGGGACTGAGGAACCTGGTGATTTAGAAATTCAATTGAACAGAAAGTGTATGATAAGACAGTGTAGAAGATGATATTATCTGGCAAATGGTGTCCATTATTTTACATATTAGGAATTTCAAATACCCGGTCAATGCATTTCGGATAACTTTGTCCAATATTTCGTTGGATATGTTGGCTATAGCTGATTAAATGTTGTTCTTGAAGTGGGATTTTTGATATCCCTCAAAAAACTTTTGTGAGGGGTTAAATCAGGCGAATGTGCTGGGGCGTGAAAACCTAAAGGAAAGCCAGGAAAGAAAAACGCACACCAAACAACACGTTTGTGAAGTTGTCTGGAGTTGTCAGCACTTCAGCAAAGTCACCTAAATTGACCTCTGCGTTATTTTAATGGGGTTATCTGAAATGGCATGTTTCTAACGATAGTCCAAGACTTTAGCCAACAACATTTGTTCAGCTATCGCTAACATACCGAACACAATGCCAGACAAAGTTGTCCAACATTTCCGAAATCGATTACCCCAGTGTATTGATAACAACAGACAGCATTTTGTCAGCTATCATCTTTGGAACTGTCTTAACATGAACTTCAAATGTTGTACTTGATGATGAAAAAATAATCGAGTCGATGTTAGCACAAGTTTTTGCTCTACCCATTACAACAAAACGCAAACTGAATCGACCAAAATGTCAGTATTTCAACATCTGTAAACGGCAAAAACTACTTCGCAATACAACCGCATTTCCTTCAGTTATTTTCCTTTTATCGTAGGCGTCGACAACTTAATAAAAGACCCCGTCCATCCATTATCAAATTCCTCGTGAACTAGTCCGTAACGGGTTTCTTTAAGAAGTGATAATAATGGTGATCTCGCACCGTTTCAATTCGACGACCATGCAACAACTGCCATTATAATTATTCCCATCAGATCGAACATCTGCTATGTCCCCTTAGCAGAGAAAGATGCAGATGATGCCTTAAATGGCTGCAGAGGCACAACTGACCAACATCTTCTTGTGGTCGCGGTCTCGGAGATCGCGCGCGCGAGCGTACCCGCCGAACCGGTCTGGCGAGATTCGCTCGATTAATTCGACCGAGACCGCATTCTCCTCGGGCAGTTTGCAATTTTTATCATCGCTAAGGTTCACGGAATTGCATAATGCCCCCCGAGACGAGGTTTGTTTCTATGCGAACTTTCGCTCTTCGCTGATGCGGCAACCTCGGAGGAAGACGAGACTACGTCGGCGGTACAGACGGAGAATGCAGTCGGTTGGCGGCGTTTTGGGAACGGCGATGGGAAAAGATGCGATAGTGACGAATTTTGGCGAATGGACGATTTCGTCGGGTTCGATCATTCGAAATAATCTTAAGATGGTGCAGAGTTGGTGTTGAAAACATATGTAACTTCAAGTTCAATGAGATAAAATTAAAAAAAAAGAACCAGGTTGGACAAGATGAACTTTGTGTGCCTAGAACGATCGTTATAAACATTAAGCCCAGTCAAATTAGGGTTTTGACCTCGGAATTTCGGTATAAACTTTTATTTTGTCGTCCTCAATATTGTCTCAAAAGTCTAAATTGCTATCGGGTGGAATTCTTCAGATATTGATGGTCAAAGGTTATGAAATCGGTTTATCTCTGTTTTTATTGCTTAAATGAGATTTGTACCTGTTATGAAAGTTGTAAAGTATAAAATTCTTGTTTTTGAAATAAAAACATGATTGAAATATATAGGGGTCTCGGAAAATGTGGGAAATCTCTCGAATTCAGATAGAACATAAAAGAATAAGATGACAAGTTCCCATAATTTTTTTCCTAGCTGCTCTCCCTACGAAGATACGACCTCCTAATGACGCCACTGGAAATTCATTTCAGTGGAATAAATTTCAATTACTTACTTCTTTCATTATTTTTTTCGAAAACGGTTCATTTTATCGACACTGATCAGGAGTACCTTTTCTTTAGCTTAATGTTCAAGGTATCCAAATTTGTTTTTTTTTTGTAACTCATACAGGTGTTAAGAATATAAGCATTAAATTGTACAACCCAGCTTGCCCTGGTAAACTGAACAAGCTAATTAAAATTCGAGTGTGGTAATTTAAGAGCTCCTCAATACTATTAATCATATTAAATTTTTATCAAATTATATCGAGTAGTTTGAAACTTATTCCACTTGAATGAATTTCCAGTGGCGTCATAACGGAGGTCGTATATTCGTAGGGAGGGCCGCTAGGAACAAATTATGGCAACTTGTCATCTTCATTTTTTATGTTCTATCTGAATCTGAGAGATTTCCCATTTTCCGGGACCCCTGTATAATTCAGAATTATTAATAATATAATTATAATTTTTTATTTAATAATTGACTTTATACAACTTACAGATAACCATAACTCACACTGTTCACACTCGACCCCAAAAACGGTTACTGTATGAAGAAAAAGAACAAACAAAAAACAACTTTCATGATAGGTAATAGGTATAAATCACAGTAAATCAATAGGAACAGAAATTTTCGGGAAAACCCGATTTTTATGACCTTCGACCTTCAATATCTTGAGACGCGCACACGATAGCAATTTAGAGTTTTGAGACAATATTGAGGACGACAAAACAAAGATTGATACTAAAATTCAGCTCATTATCTTTCATTCCAGGTTGATCCTTCTTTTAACCTAATTTGACTGGTATAATTCCACATTGCCAAAATCGATTAACGGAGTGAATTGACAGCAATGGACAAGCACGATTCAGCTTTACAAATAAAGTATAGCTGAAATAGACGAACTGAATTTTAAATTTAGAATTCTTGAAGCCGGACCAAACGAAAACGAACTAACTTCCATTCATTACTACTTATTACTATTTTGATGTAGAGCACACTCAAGATCGTTTGAAAAAATAGCAGAAACATATCCATTTTCCAATACCAACTATCCTGTAGCTTTAAAGATCACCATACTATACAATCGCCAAAAGTTCCATATCAGCAAGGATCTTGTCCTGCCATACCCTGTATAGTTACCATCAAATCTGATCATCACCGTACTGATGTTTCCCAAATTCGTTATAAAAGCGAGTTTTCGTCCTAACGTTTCATCTTATCAACGACCGTTGTCGCAATATGCGTAACATCCTTCGATTAAACATAACCGAGGACGTCTAAGCGACCCTTTAGGGACGTCCTGCGTCGCATATCGTCGATCCCTTCGCAAAAACGGCCGAATAATTCTTGTTAATCGGTCCGCAACTGTGTACCGTCGTTGACAATGACAATTATCGTTCTCCCTCATCCGTATCGGCCATCGATTTGAAACGGGGACCGTCGTTACGGACCGCCGCTGCGACGCTCCACGTCGTGAATACGAATTGATTGGAATTTCGAAGGATTATTATTTGTGCGAGGTATTTTCGCTGCTGAATATGGGAAATGTAGAGTTCATTCTTTGCGTTTCGGGTTTGAAGATATTATTAGGTGTACAAATAAGTTTCCGCGGTTTTTCATTTGACCTCGTCATCCCTCTCGAATTTCTTTCCCTAGAACTATCTCTTCAAGTTTAGAAATAGATAATAATCACTTGGGGTTGAATATGCAGAATGTGGGGGATGAGGAAGCAATTCGAGGCGTAATTCTACCATTTTGCCACCGTCTTTATTGATTTGTGAGCTGCAGCATTGTCTTGGAGGAAGAACCCTTTTTTCTTTGATACATTTGGGAGATGATTCCTCGATCAAAATAAGCAGCCTCAGCTGCAAATTTTTTCACATTAAAGAAGTAAATCAAAAGTTCCCGCAAATGATGCTTATTCGGAATAAAACTTGACATTTTTGCACGAAAAAAATTACGTGATGCTGATACGGAATCACTAGTACTTTAAGGTTATGGTGTTGCCAGATGACTAAACTTGGGATATTACGTTTTACATCTGACAATTTCTCCATAACCTTCTGGTGGGGCCATATTTTGACAAACCGCGGAAACTTATTTGTACACCTAATAATTAAAAAATTGTGAGGTTAGAGTCACATTCAGGTTATTTAACTAAGCAAAATCCACTTTGCAAGTCGTAGAAACAATGCAGTTATTGCAGAATGAATTAACTTTATGAATTTTTAGGTTTTAAAAAATTTTTTAGTTTTAGTGCTCAAAAATGCAACTGCTTGCATTGTCTTGATGAAGATCCATCTTCGGCAGTTGGTTTTCTCATTTTTGAGCGCTAGTTCAACTTAAACGAGTGCTACAACGAGACCTATTTCATTCAAATTTAATTATACAGTATGTTTGAAAAATTATATAACTTACAGATATGATGTGAGTGTTGTTTTGTAGCTTATATCCTTGCGTTTTAAAACATTGAAAAAAAATTATACTTCAATGTGCTAGTTCCTGTACTATTGCGGATTTACTAAGAAAATCAGTATACATATTTTTACTATGAACTTTTTTAAAGAATTTTTTTTATGGCATTTTCAAGTTGAATGTTTTTATATTGTTATACTTTAATGAAAGGCGGTAGTATCATCTTTCAAAAAACATTTTTTTCACATCTGTAGGACTTTTATGTCCAAAGAAATCGATATTATTTGGGAGGGTCAACGAGAATAAGAAAGTAAATTTAAAATGGGGGCTACTCCAAAACTAAGGGGGTAAACTTCCAAGTTTGGGTGTTTTTGTCGATAATATTAGGTATATTTGATGACCTTAAATTATCGCTAAGTCATGAGCAAACACACTGTATATGAGGCTGTCTGTCCGTAAGCACGATAACTCTCGAAAGAATTATCCTAGAGACTTGAAATTTTCAGGGTAGGTTCGATTCCTAAATGGCGTGGTTGAGATCGCCAACCAGCAAAATCATACAGGGTGTTTTATGAAATATGACCATTCAAATGTTCAATATCTTAGACAGAACAACGCCGATTGGGAATTTTGCGACCAGATGCAAGAAACTCAAAAAAGCCTTATAAAAATTTTGTAGCCATTGTGTTAACAAAACCAAAGAAAATTGAATCAAAATATTGCAAAAATAAATCCCTATATTTCCACAAAAGAAATATTTGATTCGAGTGAAATTCATTTTGACGAAGAAGGTTCTTATACTGAGTCTTATACGAAGTTTTTTCGCCATAGTGTGAAAATTCAATTGGAATTTTAGATATAAAAATCGTTATATTTCCACTACAAAATACCTATTTTATTCGGGTGAAATTCATCTTTATCTCAATTTTTCGTGAATTGTCCATTTTTTGGAATATTTCAGAATTTGCCAATTCGATCGAGCTGAAATTTTGCAGGTATATGTAAAATTGAAAGCAGTAGGTCAAAATTTCATTGGAGTTTCGTTAATACAATCACAAAAAAATCTATGGTAAGATCGAAATGTAATATTCGCATTGAAAAACTTTCGATTGAAATGAAATCTAGTTTGAGGATGCAAAATGGCGTATTATACGATCACGCATAGTTTCAAAAGGATTTTGAAATCAGAAGCATAGAATTCTGATATTTTTAATCAACCTTTTTTATATATTTTTTTCAATAATTTCCAGAATATAATTCCGATCGTGCTAAGATTCAACATCAATATATTCAGCATCAAGCTCAATTTCTATACAAAATTTTGAGATGATAACTTTATTGTTCCACCAATGAAGGAACGCTCTTGCTCTGAGCTTTTCTTATTAAATTTTTCACCCCTTTTGATGTTTCTGAATTCTCTCAAAAACACGGTAAGAAATTCAAGAAGCCTTTTAATAAAATGATCGTAATATACAAAATCAATTAAGGCCCCCACGCTTCGTCTTCTCGCAACCCATTATCTGAAGAGCTCTCGTATCGTAATTGTTTGAACTAAGACCGCCAAATGTTGACACAACACCGGTCTGAAAGCGAGGCAGACATCCGGGCCGTTTCTCAAGGTTAAGACGGCCTATAACCCATCCCGCTAAGCGCATATCCCGACATAATATAATGCGAGCGAGCGAGGAATCGCCTCGAGAAAACCGTGAGAGAGAAGCGTAGTCGTCAAGCGAATAAGCTCAGCGTTTTTTGCGAAAAGTCGTTTGCGAGATGTCGGTCCGGACATGTGGTCCTTCGAGCCAGATTAGGGATACAATAGAACTTCGATTTTTGAGTTCCTTCATTCGTTTGGTGGTATTCTGGAAGCTTTGAGGCGTCGACGAGACGGTATTTTGATTGTTTTCATCGGCTTTGAGTCTCTTCAGTTTCTATCATCTACGCTATCTATGTTTTTTTGACAGATCTGTGCAATATCCATATTGTGGGGTTACTCAGACATTTTCAAAAACATGAGAATAATTGTTAATATCACTATTTTCTGTTTAATTGACCTGAAGCTCTATTGTGAGCCTCTTGGCGGAGACTCGCGTAGAAGCGGCATTCTGTTCCTTTTCTGAAGATTCTACACTCGTCAGTTTCTGTTAAGTCATTTCTACCTCATATTTTTCCTAAGGGGACAATGAGCTGTTAGAAAGACAGTGAGGAGGAGTAATTTATTCTTATGGGTCGATTACATTGAGGTACTTTACTAGCAGCTACTGAGCGAAATTAGAAGCGAGTGAATTAGCTTGTGAAATTGTGATGATTACACACAAAACTGTCTACTCGCTGAGTAGCCAACAATCTAGCGATCCACGTGAGGTTTATGTTTGTATCGTTGTCAAGGATCTAAGATTAATGTCAATTACGTTTTCAAATTTAAGAACCAGAAACCACCGAGTAGATGAGCACTCACATATTGTTTAGTAGCAACTGTAATTACACACGGCTTGTTTACATGCTAACAAGCCAAAACGCCAGCGATTCAGCGTGTGAAGTAGCCCAGCTTACAACATTAGTCGCAGCTTTTTACAATCATATTATTGGCTTGTGAACACGTTTACACGGAACGAATTACAATCAGCTACTAAATTCGCTCAGTAGCACCTTGTAAAGTACATCAATGTATTCGACCCATTACTGACATTCAAATACTTTTTGAACCTAGAAGTTCCGAACAAACTTCTTGGAATTATCAATTTCAGGTAGATTCTTCCAGTTTTTTTCAGTTTCCTCCTTCTCCAAACACTCTTTCTCAAAGGTGCATTTACCTATACCAGAGAAAGGTTCTGGACCAGTAAGTCAGTGTCGTTTGTGCTCCCTTTCTGTGTGTTAATGAGTTAGCCTCTTAATTTGATCGCATAATATATTACAGTAGATTAGGGCACAGTTAGGCTTGCTACACACTCAATCAACAAGTTCTTTCATGCGTTACCTTACCATAACTTTCTCCTACGAATAACAAAGCTTATCATCTTTCTGGTGAACAGATAGCAAAGACTGGCAGATTTGAGATTTTTGGTGTTAATATGGTAGTGAACGCCAATTCCAAACAAATCTCATATATGTGAAAGTTCTAAAATACTTATGGCGATAAAATGATGCTCCAAAATGAACAACTGAATAGTCGCCAGCTAAAATCTTTCAAACAATTTCAATTTTCACGAAGAAAAACATCAATTTGCAGCAATATACTTCGAAAATTACCGCCCGCAAACCCAGGCCGAAAGGCACCATTTGTAGCGTTTGCGGCCAAAGTAACGCGGGCGAAAAGCCCCGTTTTCATTCAAAAGCGCGGGGGCGACAACAATGGTCGCCTCACAATAACTAAATGGCCGGTTTCGGAACGTTAATGCCGATTCCGAGCGGGCCAATTAGAAATTACATTTTCCAGATGTACGCGAAACTTCGAGACAATGTCGACTGTAAGTAGAGCGTACAATGAACACGATGTTACGAAATAACGGCAGGCCGCGAGGTTATCGCGGTTCCGGCCGGTCGCCGGTGAGCGTATTTCGGAAACGAATTCACGGTCCAGTGTTTACAGTTTAGAGAAAAATATTTCGATTCATATTCAGCTTGGACTCTCAATTTTTGTGAAAATGCAAAATCTCCACCGGTCGTAATGAAGGCTGCAGATGAACTTGGACCGTGCTCGATTAACACCGTGACTACCTTTCTGCACTGCGATCAAAGAGGTCTTTTGTGCGTTACCAAACTAGAGCTGCATTTTTCCTAGAAATGTAACTTTCTTTGCAAAATTTTCGCTTTAATGTCGGCTGAAGGCCAGATGCCAGTCAGTAAAATAAGTCTAGTTTATCATTGCATTGGCATATGGCATATGGCCGATCCACGTAACTTACAGATATCGGAGCAGTCTTAACTCGTTTTTTGACAACAAGAGCTTGTTGAGCCTTCCCTTTTGAAGGTTTATTTAGTCCGAGATTTATGCTGGTATTCTGCTATCATCTGTAAGCTTATCTGTAACTTTTTATAAGCTTAGAGGAAAATTGCAATTCTGGACCTCTTTAAGGGATCTGTAGCTTACAGAAATCGTTAAATATTTACGAGTACTCGACGAGTGATCGGAAGCATTATCGAATGACATATTGTGAGGTTACGCTGAATGGTTTGTTTATTTTAGGACGAACACCAACATTTTAATAAAAGAAATTCATGATGAACAAAAATAATATGGCTAAGTTTATTGGATTGTTATCGGAAGAAAATCATAACTGGTAAAACATTGTTCAATAATACACATGACCTGAAAACCATTCTGTTTAAAAGAAGGAACTTTATGGGAGTTGGAAGGAAAAGGTTGCGTGATCAAATGAATCCATTTGAAATGCCGGATGCCCAGAAAATGTTCAGTTTAAGAAATGCCGAATGCTCAGTTTGTGAACATGTTCAAATTGAAGAACCAGTGTACTATAAATGCAATAAATGCTCTACAGCAATCTCAACCAGGATTTTTTTCCTTTCTTGTTTTCAATTCATTAGATGAAAGAAACCAACGCAAACTTCATTCAGATAAATGTATTTTCAAATTTAAATCAAAACCATTTTTTCATAATACATAAAGTTCCATGATCAAATGTTACGATTGAAGGTTATGTTTTTCGATGAGTTGTTCAAAAGTACCACTGTAACTAAGAAAGTTACAGGAACCATTCCAGAATTGCATTATTTACGAATCTGTAAATCTTACGCTACAGTATCGTACCTTACAGATGAAAAGCAGAATACCACCATTAGTCTCTTTGCTTGTCTTTGACCTGGTGCAGGCAGACTTTCTCAGTTCATAAAAATTGAAAGTTTTTCTCATAAATGACCTCAACACAGATATGATCTAACATCAATCATGAATTTTTCTATGATTCCTCGAATTCAAAAATAACAATAATAAATTTTTCGATATACGTTGTTGCACTCAAGCGGTGGTCCTCAGATCCTTGTCGATGGATATCACATGCATCAATATTTGCAGACAATGTAGCCTGTGCTTGTCTGGTGAGTTTTAGAACACGGATAATAAATTCAATGTGTCAGTTCACTGCACTGATATATTTGCCAATTAATAAGTCAACCTTGAATACTCGAGATGGAGCAACGTGGTTAAGAGTACTTTTCATTTGGTACAACACCTTCGTCAACTCTCGCTTCGAAGATTACAGACAATTTACGACTTGTTAAGTTTAAAAAATGGTCATGTAATGAATGCATCGTACATTTCATTTGCCTGTTCGAATCTCATTCTTCATCGTCCTATACCAGGTTCTCCAATCTCTTATTGTTTTTACTGAACAGATGAATATTATAGAGAACTTTTCATGAAAACAAAAATATGATTCCACAGTTATTCTGTCTATGTACTCTACCAAAACTTTGTAGAGCAGAATAGTGGGAGAATATCTCATTTTCAAAAGGAATTCATGGCTATTGGTCGATTTGATATGTTTTTATTTCCCAACCTACTTCAGAGACTTCTGAAATATGTTCGATACCATTAATCGAGTGGTCTATCACTGCGGAATTTTAGTGTACAAAATGCTGGAATTGGGAATGAATTACACGGAATTAGATGAATTGCATGGAATTTGATGGAATTGCATGGAATTTGACGGCATTATAACGGAATTGTTTGGAATTGAGAAGAATTGAATGGAATTTCAATGGAATTGAACGGTATTCTGTTAGCATTGAATGGAATTGAAAATGCGCAGAATTGGACAGAATTGTGAGGAATTGAACGGAATTGTAGAGAATTTAACGGAATTATGATGAATTTAACGAAATTATGATGAATTTAACGGAATTATGCGGAATTTAATGGAATTATGGGGAATTTTACGGAATTGTGAGGAACTGAATGGAATTATGCGAAATTGAAAAGAATTTTTGTGAATTTAGTGGAAATATTTATCAAATTGGAATTTTAGTGTACAAAAAACTGCCAGTGATAGACCCCTCGGGGTCTATCACTGCGGAATTTTAGTGTACAAAATGCTGGAATTGAGAATGAATTGCACAGAATTAGATGGAATTGCATGGAATTTGACGGCATTATAACGGAATGTTTGGAATGAGAAGAATTGAATGGAATTTTAATGGAATTGAACGGTATTCTGTTAGCATTGAATGGAATTGAAAATGCGCAGAATTGAACAGAATTGTGAGGAATTGAACGGAATTGTAGAGAATTTAACGGAATTAAGATGAATTTAACGGAATTATGGGGAATTTAACGGAATTATGGGGAATTTTACGGAATTGTGAGGAACTGAATGGAATTATGCGGAATTGAAAATAATTTTGTGAGTTTAGTGGAATTATTTATCAAATTGGAATTTAAGTGTACAAAAAACTGCCAGTGATAGACCCCTCGCCATTAATTCTTCGCATATCCAACATGTTGTCGCTTAGCCAAGTTCTCATCGTTTTCAACGACGGTTGTGTACATCCCTAAGTCCCTAAGTGAACGCATCTTATGTATGTCCCAGACGATTAAACGTAGTACACAAATTGCCGAGGTACCAGCAAGTCGTTTATGACGCTGATGAAGTTTGTCGAAGATGATAATCCTAATGTACCTACCGGAGAACACGGTAAAGAGCATCATGAAGGTTTATAGTTAAGAAAGAGCCTCTTCCAAGAGGAGATTATATGGAGCAGACTGAGATTTCGTTTGAAGTGTTAAGTTGACGGAGCTGTACGTCGTGTGAACAGCTTATTACGTTAACGAATTGCTAAAGGGTTTTCCAATAATAGGTGTTATTTTGAATAGTCCGCTTTATCGGTAGATGTCACGTTTGAAGCTGAAATTTTTGGCATTTGACAAGTAAAAACTACGCCATTAATAAAAATTCAAGAACGCATTGAAATTATTAAAATTCACTATAAAAATGGTGAAAATTTGGCAGACACGGTTCGTGAAACTCGAGAGATTTTCAGATTTTCATTACGTCGTCGTAAGAATGAAAGAGTCGTGTCTGTTGGTGTGAATAGACAGAGGTTGCCCTCATTATTTATAAAATTAAAACCAGTTCTTTGATTGCGTAGTTGTATCAATTGACTCCTGTTTAATTTGAAATAGATATTTTATTGCGGTTATATTCGTCAGGTGTGTGTGTCTACGTGTTTTGCATAATAAACAGACCAGAAAGTTCAGATCTGAGTCGCATATGATTGTGTAGAATTACACTTGTCGTTATAATGATTCTAAGGAATATTCAATAAACATGTTTCAAAACATATTCTACCAATCCCTCTTTTTTCCCGAACAATAAGGATTTTTCTGAGGTGACTCACTTTCCTGACATCATTTTGAAAAATTACAGATTTTTGAAAGGTATACCACCAAAAAAATTGAAGAAATCTGAAAACAATGAAACAATTCAACAACTGAATTCTACAATGGTAAAATGGCCAAAATTCTAGGATAAAGTTCGGTAAGTGTGTCTCAAAATAAACATATGCTACTAAAGAAATGATGTCACCATATCCAAACAGAAATGATCATTTTTCACATCAGAGAATTTCCACGCAGGTAAGAATAGACAATACGTAATCGTGTCATGATTAATGATGTGTTGATTGAGATTTGTTTTCCCAGAGAAAAACAGATAGAGAATAGATGAACACGTGTGTTTCTGGAAATTTGACCAAAGATTGAGAAATGGTTCTCAGTAAGAAATTTGTCACAGCAAGAAAAACGAGGATCATAATTTATACTAGGCAGTTTCGAGGTTAGGACGGTCGCACTTAATCTAGATATTTTCATCTCTACGAATCAGATTCCTGAGATCATTTCATGAAAGAAGCTTCCTCAAATGGAGACTAAAAAATGCATTGGTTTTTAAGAGAAGAGTGTTGAATTTTCACTTAAAACTGACTGAAAAAGTGGTACGCCATTGAGATATTTTAAACTAACAATTATTTGAATATTTTTCTTCGAATTCGTGACAAAAGTGTATAGTTGAGAAAAGTTTTATCATCAATCCAGTTACAAGAGAATCTGATATCAATTAATCAATTTTAAGGCAGTTTCAACTCAAAAACCCTAGACACTTAAATAACTGACCATCTTACAACCTGTGCCTTAGAAGAAGAGGGGATTCGAAAAATCATCACTTGGAATGACAGACCTGGTTTAAAACACCCTCCTGAACCAAAAGCATAAATTAAATATTTTGTATCTAAATATTGAAGGTATTTATTGGAATAGTTTTAAGTTTCAATTTTGTAAAAATGGAGAGACAGGCTTTTTCTACTGAGGTTTTTCCCTGTGCTCTGGTATCATACGCCTGACTAGTATGGTACCCCGTTTTGCACCAACCTCAGCTAGGGACTTTTTTGTTTTATGTATTGTATTTTGTTAGCTCTCAATTCAAAAGAATATATAAAACCTGTGCCAGAGCGAGTTCGTCTACAGACCCGTATTATCCATCAAACTCAAGGTCGAAACCTCGACTAATGGCCTGCGATACGTCCAAATCTCACCGTATGGAAAAGGAAGCACGGTCCAAGACCTGACGTGCATTGTTTTTGAAACGTCATCCTTCGCTCGGAGGAATCATAATTTCGAATTGTCGGACCGTTGAGGGCACAAAAGAAATACGTCTGTGCATTCCGTGTCGCGCTGTATAACGCGAGGCGTTCTCAGGTGACGCTGCGTATACCCCTCACCTTATTGCATGTCGAGAACGAATATCAGCAGGAATTCAGGTCTCTTTGTTGGCGAAATGTACAGAGATTTGTACCGCTAGATGAGAATTTTTTAGTTTTTTGTTTTAGGGTTTTTATTTTGGATTTTATGAATTGGTCAGTTAAGAAATAAGTTGTAGCACATATGTCTAACCTGTGTTACATTTTTGCATTCGAATATTTATGTAAGAAGTGACAATGTTGAAAATGTTGTTCATTTTTTCTTCACATTGAAATTTTGAAATTTCTCAGGGATATAAACAGTGATAAAAAGATTCATTGAGAGTCTGAATAATCAGTGTTCGATTGCTCTACCCAAATAGTCCATGTCATGACTAGTTAGAATTTTACTTTAACGAAATATTCAAAGAACATCACTTTTTGAATGGGTATTGGTAAGAAGGTATAAAGGTGGGTTTTTCCAAAAATTTTCCGGACGTACGTAATAAATCCTGACCTTAAACTAAATCATTACGGCGGGCAGAGAGATCCTTCTGAAACAATTTTAAATATACACCTGGCTGTTAGGTTTCAATCTAACCATTACTCTAGTGTAAAAAGTTGTGCCAAAATGTCTAAAAGAAAGTGCTAAGTTTGGATGATGACTTAAATTTATCAGTGAAGTCAACCGCGACATTGCTGACTATAGAAACAAATTTTCTG
Organism: Propylea japonica; assembly: GCA_013421045.1. Taxonomy (NCBI): domain Eukaryota; kingdom Metazoa; phylum Arthropoda; class Insecta; order Coleoptera; family Coccinellidae; genus Propylea; species Propylea japonica. The sequence goes on along the minus strand of CM024246.1, from coordinate 40,017,136 downwards.
TGTAACGAAATTTCTTTATGAAGAATTTTTTTGTTATAGGGAAGTTTCACTGTATATGAAAGCATAATCCTAGCACGATCAGGATTATATTCTCCGATAAATTAAAGAATCGATAACTAAAAATATCGAAATTTTATAGTTCTCATTTCACAGTACTTTTGAAAATTTGCATTTGCATTCAACTCGACAATTAACATCCTCAACTCGATTTCATTTCAATTTAAAATTCTGGAATTTTTTCGATACAACGATTGACTATTCTATGGTTGTATTAACGCCTCTCCCACAAATTTTTACGTACAGCTTTGAATTGTTTTTGAACATTTTACTGCGAAATTTCAGCTTAATTAAGTTCTTAATTGTTCGAAAAATTGAATTATTTAAGAAGGAATTGAATTTTATGGTTGTGATTATGCAATCATTTCGAAATTTTATCATCTCTTCAATGACTTTAATTGCTTTTGACTATTCTCACAATGAACATCATATTTCAAGAAAAATTCAATGTTGAAAACAAACTCGTAAAAAACACAACACAAAACAACAATATCCTACACAAGAATCCATGTTATTCCACGCAAAATCTCATCACGTAGATCAGGATTTTTTTTAAATCTCGACCTTGGCTCAAATCCAAGAAAAATAGATTGAAACGCGTAATGATTGATCGCACAACCTGGAATAAAGTTCAGAAATAAGAACGAGCGATGTTAAAGGTGGCACTATCGAAAAAAAAAATTGTGCGGCAGTTGTTGATAAACACTTCAACGATCTGTTTTCTCGACCAATTCTCGATTTTTAGAGCGCGCGCTATTCATAGAGATAGAACGCGTTTAAAAATAAACGTTTTCGTTGTCGAAAACCGAGAAACGGCTGTTTTCTCTGCATGGAAACAGCGAAACAACGTTTTCTGAACGGCACGGCGGGCGGTGGAAATGATAAAGATTCTACAAAATAGGGCGATGGAAAATATGTCGACTGTCGCGCAAAATTATCTGGATGAATGAATGTCTATATAGAAATTCTCAAGGGCAATTAATTCCTTACGTCAACGCAACGTTGCGAATTCCAAGCTGAATGGAAGACGGACACATACGCGAATTTCAAAAATTTATAGAGCAAATTTAAGTTTAAGAAAATCTTTGTAATCTTGTTTATAAACAGAAAGAATTCAATATTTTTCAAGTGTTAAATAGTTTCCACTCTTGTGAAAATTGAGTTCTTACATGAAGATATTTCAGACAAAATATTCGATTGAAGCCCACAGACTGAAAAATATTTATCTACTCAACAAAGTGAAAAAAATAAAATGAACTTGGGGCCTTCCATTAAATTCCAATGGAGTTTTCCCAATGAAACTAACTGATAGACGAAAAGTAAGAAGTAAGGATGTGAAAAATTCCTTCATTTAGGTCTTCAAGGAAGTAATTCTTATTCTTTTTACTTTGTATACGGAACCTAGGAAGAATATTAAGTATTTGATGCCTAAATGATCTGAAAAATCTAGATATCCAATTGAAAAATTTCAATGTTACTGTGTGAATTTTTACAGGCTCTTCCTCTCGTCTCAATTTCCACCAATCAGAAACACGCAATTCTGAATAAAAAATGGTTTCTAGGTGGAAAAACTGTATGACAGCAGCTGTCGGCAGTTTTTTCGAGATTACCCGCAGCAAAACTGTTGTCGAAGTAAAGTTCTTCAAATAAGAACTTTCGTGCAGTTGCAAAAATTCTCGTCTTTAACTCGGATTTTTGTTGCCAGCAGCACTCATGCTTTTTGTTGAAATATTACTTAGCAATGTATTATTTCGTTTTTTTGCGGAAGAATTAGATGTCCTTATGATATTGCTTACGATAATGATTAAATACAGGTTTATCAGCTTCATCTCTAATTATTACTAGAAAACTGAGATCATTGCTAAGGAAAATTTGTTGATTAGCTAATTCATGGGAAATGAATTTCCTTCGTTTTTTCACTTTTCCTAACAAGTTATGAAATAGTTTCCATGAATGAAGAAGAAGTAAAGAAAAATCTTCGGAAAAATCTAAGAAGAAACTGGGGTTAATGTCAAAGAACTTTTCTTTCTTTCTTCTTTCCGCACTGAGATATCATCGAGGATATCATTAAAAGCATCATTCTAAGCTCTCAAATGGCTGGTTTACAAGTGCTCGATTACAAAATTGCTAAGAGAAAAATCGTTATCATTTTTACAACTCTCGGAACTTCATTTTTTACAATATGACATCGAGATATCTTGCAGTACTGAAACAAAATTAACACGAATGTTTAAAAGACATCAAAACACGGTGTCATCTTAAAGTGAACAATTGGACTTTCTTATTTGACTGATTATCTGCAGAATCGCTACCGGTGTGAAGTTAGCAGCCACTTTCTTCGGATTGAGCGGCCGTTTCACCAGTGGCGTCGGGTGAAATATAATGTATCATAACTTTTGACTGGAATGAAGTAGCGATATGAAATTTCTAGAATATCTTTCTGAAATGATTTCCAATATTATACTATAAAATCAGATTTTTCACCCACCCGGAACTGTAAAAAAAAGCCCTGGAAAAAAAAAGGAAAATTATGATCAATCAAAAATAACCGAAGAAAATGGCCTCTACCGATGAAACTCACAGTATACGTTTATTATGACCTAAGGAACAAGTATTATCAACCTCATCTCCTTCGGAAGGGGCCGAGGGGTGAAAATCGACGCCGCCTCCATAGAACCTATTATTAGTCTGAACACATCGAAGAAAATGACCTCTACCAATGAAACTCACAGGATACGTTCTTTGTCATTTAAGGAACAAGTTTTATAAATTTCATCCTCTTCGGATGGGGCCGAGGGGTGGAAATTGACTCCGCCGCCTCCATATCTCACACTTATAGAAAAACACCGAAGAAAATGGCCTCTACCGATGAAACTCACAGGATACATTCTCAATGATCTAATAAACACGTGCTATCAATTTCATCTTCTTCGGATGGGGCCGAGGGGTGGTAATCGACGCCGCCGCCTCCATGTCTCGCACTTATCATAGAAAAACACCGAAGAGAATGGCCTCTACCGATGAAACTCACAGGATACGTTTATTATGACCTAAGGAACAAGTGTTATCAATTTCATCTTCTTCGGATGGGGCCGAGAGGTGGAAATCGACTCCGCCGCCTCCATATCTCACACTTATAGGAAACACCGAAGAAAATGGCCTCTACCGATGAAACTCGCAGGATACGTTTATTATGACCTAAGGAACAAGTGTTATCAATTTCATCTTCTTCGGATGGGGCCGAGGGGTGGAAATCGACTCCGCCGCCTCCATATCTCACACTTATAGAAAACCACCGAAGAAAATGGCCTCTACCGATGAAACTCACAGGATACGTTTATTATGACCTAAGGAACAAGTGTTATAAATTTCATCTCCTTCGGATGGGGCCGAGGGGTGGAAATCGACTCCGCCGCCTCCATATCACACACTTATAGAAAAACACCGAAGAAAATGGCCTCTTCCGATGAAACTCACAGGATACGTTTATTATGACCTAAGGAACAAGTGTTATAAATTTCATCTTCTTCGGATGGGGCCGAGGGGTGGAAATCGACTCCGCCGCCTCCACATCTCATACTTATAGAAAAACACCGAAGAAAATGGCCTCTACTGATGAAACTCACAGGATACGTTTATTATGACCTAAGGAACAAGTGTTATCAATCTCATCTCCTTCGGAAGGGGCCGAGGGGTGAAAATCGACGCCGCCTTCATGTCTCCCATTTATTTCAGAAAAAAGTCGAAAAAAACGGCCTTTACAAATGAAACCCATAAGAATTCGTTTTGTGTGATCTAAGGATGGTTATGTACGGGTTTAAAAAAACAAAAAAATTCCAATCATGTATGATATATTACGTGCGTACAATGATACTAAAGCAATAGTTATTTGTTGAGTTACATGAAATAATAATACAATACAAAATACAAAAAGAAGGTAATCTTTATCGTAAATTCATGAAATCAAGATTCGAAAAAGTAAGTTCTTTCAATACATAATTTAAAGAATAGCGTGTTGAGGTTTTTTCATAAAATACGTTTCTCTCCAATTTTGTGGTGATTTCTATGAATATTTGCAGATAGTTCAAACATACTTCTCAGAGAATTTCAACCGAAAAATGAAATGTTAGTTAGATAACACTTGTTCCTTAGGTCATAATAAACGTATTCTGTGAGTTTCATCGGTAGAGGCCATTTTCTTCGGTGTTTTTCTATAAGTGTGAGATATGGAGGCGGCGGAGTCGATTTCCACCCCTCGGCCCCATCCGAAGAAGATGAAATTGATAACACTTGTTCCTTAGGTCATAATAAACGTATCCTGCGAGTTTCATCGGTAGAGGCCATTTTCTTCGGTGTTTTTCTATAAGTGTGAGATATGGAGGCGGCGGAGTCGATTTCCACCCCTCGGCCCCATCCGAAGAGGATGAAATTGATAACACTTGTTCCTTAGGTCATAATAAACGTATCCTGTGAGTTTCATCGGTAGTAGAGGCCATTTTCTTCGGTGTTTTCCTATAAGTATCAGATATGGAGGCGGCGGAGTCGATTTCCACCCCTCGGCTCCATCCGAAGAAGATGAAATTGATAACACTTGTTCCTTAGGTCATAATAAACGTATCCTGTGAGTTTCATCGGTAGAGGTCATTTTCTTCGGTGTTTTTCTATAAGTGTGTGATATGGAGGCGGCGGAGTCAATTTCCACCCCTCGGCCCCATCCGAAGGAGATGAAATTTATAACACTTGTTCCTTAGGTCATAATACACGTATTCTGTGAGTTTCATCGGTAGAGGCCATTTTCTTCGGTGTTTTTCTATAAGTGTGAGATATGGAGGCGGCGGAGTCGATTTCCACCCCTCGGCCCCATCCGAAGAAGATGAAATTGATAACACTTGTTCCTTAGGTCATAATAAAAGTATCCTGTGAGTTTCATCGGTAGAGGCCATTTTCTTCGGTGTTTTTCTATAAGTGTGAGATATGGAGGCGGCGGAGTCGATTTCCACCCCTCGGCCCCATCCGAAGAAAATGAAATTGATAACACTAGTTCCTTAGGTCATAATAAACTTATCCTGTGAGTTTCATCGGTAGAGGCCATTTTCTTCGGTGTTTTCCTATAAGTATGAGATATGGAGGCGGCGGAGTCGATTTTCACCCCTCGGCTCCATCCGAAGAAGATGAAATTGATAACACTTGTTCCTTAGGTCATAATAAACGTATCCTGTGAGTTTCATCGGTAGAGGTCATTTTCTTCGGTGTTTTTTCTATAAGTGTGGGATATGGAGGCGGCGGAGTCGATTTCCACCCCTCGGCCCCATCCGAAGAGGATGAAATTTATAAAACTTGTTCCTTAAATGACAAAGAACGTATCCTGTGAGTTTCATTGGTAGAGGTCATTTTCTTCGATGTGTTCAGACTAATAATAGGTTCTATGGAGGCGGCGTCGATTTTCACCCCTCGGCCCCTTCCGAAGGAGATGAGGTTGATAATACTTGTTCCTTAGGTCATAATAAACGTATACTGTGAGTTTCATCGGTAGAGGCCATTTTCTTCGGTTATTTTTGATTGATCATAATTTTCCTTTATTTTCCAGGGCTTTTTTTCACAGTTCCGGGTGGGTGAAAAATCTGATTTCATAGTATAATATTGGAAATCATTTCAGAAAGATATTCTAGAAATTTCAGATCGCTACTTCATTCCAGTCAAAAGTTATGATACATTATATTTCACCCGACGCCACTGGTGAAACGGCCGCTCAATCCGAAGAAAGTGGCTGCTAACTTCACACCGGTAGAATCGCTTCACTTCGCACTGAATCGATCTATAGCAAAGCTGCATAATTACTGATTTTGCATCATTTTGAAAGTGATTCATTCTAACCAGAAGGAAACCAATGAATGAGACACAAAAATCAAAAAATTGTGTTTACAATATTCCCTGGAAAATCTCATATAGGAGAGACATCAAGACCTTTAGAGAAAAGAAAACGGGAACATAAGAAGAACATCAAAAATAGAGACATTACAAGATCACAAATCGCTGATCATGTATGTTCAAATAGCGGAGATCATAAAATGAACTGGAACAACACAAATATCCTAATGACGAATCCACATGTATTTTGTTAGATGAAGTAGATAATTTGGCCAATTGTTCTGTTGGAATAGATCGCATTTGGATTGATTTGTTGAAGAAAGAAATGACATCAGGAAATTTCAAAATTAAATAAATCAACATCTCTATGTGTTGACAACTTGCGATTAGACTGCAAATGAAAAAACACACACAAAATTCCGAAGATTTCACAAGTTTGTCTGAATAAGGTGTCTGATATAGACACCGAAACGTTTTCATTTATCCCTTTTTTAGTTTTACTGTTAGGCAATATTTTTTTCAAAACCAATTTGCTCCTGACAAATGAGTGCAAAGATTTTCGAAGGAGCACTTCATCTTAATTAAAATTTTTTGATAATTTCTGTTTCAGAGACTGGGAGTGAAAACCTAAAAATATTTTCAGAAATGAAGAAAAGTCCTATTTCGACGATTTCCTAAATGAATCAAATGGCAAAAAAACTCACCTTAATACTGTCGTAGCAGGCGGTGACTCTTCCGTTCTGGACCTCAACATTGGCAGGCGGATGGGCGAATTTGCACTCAGTGTCCGGCCTGGAACACTTATTCCTCTGGAACTCCCTGCACACCTCCAATTGCAACCAACGGGAATCTTTCCCGTTCAACAGGTTATTCATATTCACCATAGCGGCCATTTTTCTCTAGATAAATCCAATCGGCAGAATCCTCGGAAAAGCGGAAAAGTCCCTTGGGGCAGATCACAAACTCGCGCAGAAAAAATTTCCCGAAAATTTCTAAATATTTAAATTTCAAATCTTCAGGTCGAGTTATTGTCCATTCTTGTTATTTGTTGTAAACGACACGACGTTCGCGAAAAACACACAATTTTCGAAATCGGTTATTATAGCAAAAATAAAACGGTGTCAGTTTTCCTCTGCTCGGTTTTCCCGACTTGACGCACCACACGTGAGAAGAAGCTACGAAGCAGGTAGGCGATAAGCGAAGCGAAGTGATCAGGATTTGGAACTGTCGACAGTTTTAGCGCATCGTGTTCGAATCCTGCGTGTATCGTGGATGCTGCGTCGATCTGATCTGATGTGGTGGTGGTGGACCTTCGTCTGCAAAAGAAGCGAAAGCACTGTTAAAACTGAGCGTTCTCCGTCGCCCCTCCTGCGCTCGCCGTCTTGGTGCGTTGATCGCGCGCAGTTGCCGCTTCTACGCACCAATCGGACGACGGGGGACAAAAGAGTGTCGTGCGTGAAAGTGATAAAGATCGGGTATATTCTCACGCCGTGTGGGTGAGATAGCAGTGACTCATTCACGAGGATAATTCACTGGTTATATTTAGAACAATTATTATTCCTTGTTTTATAGGATATTTCGTGATTAGCATGACGAACTGTCGAACTTGCGACTTTATTATGCGTTTTTATGATGGATAATTGATAGTTTGACAGGATAGGGACGCCTTTTAATGGTCTAATAGTTTCCTTACAATTATTTTCCTTTAGGAAGGTGGTGAATGGGTTTATCAGATAGTGGCTGGTTTGTCACGAAATTTTGAGTACAATTTAGCAAACATATGGAAAATTTTGATCTTAGTCACTTGCATTTAAAAATTGGGAAGGAACCTGCAAATATGATAATACTCCAAATAAACATTTTTACTGATCAAAATTTTTCACAATACTCAACATAAGTAAAAAATTGAATACACGCAAATATATTTTTTATGTACCTTTATATCCGATCTGTCAAATGTTTTACAACTCTAGGTTTTCTATTTTATGGTCCTGAAGTACTGCAGAATAAGTATGTGAAAGATTGGAACGGAGAAGTTGAATTCGAAAATGAACAAAATGAAACTAAAAGCATTCAGTATATCCTAATTTAAACTATCTTTTTTTTCGATATGAACAATCATGTCGAAGCATTTTACTTGTATAATGTTGTTCATGATATAAATTGGATTTGTTAATGTCAAAAGCAATAATATTAAGAAAACTTGTAATAGATAGTTTTAGTCAATAGAACCTTCATCTGAATATCAAATTATGGCCGATTCATCATTATATTTCTGAAAAACTGATGATTCTATGAAAAATATAAATTTTTTTTATTTAATTTTTTTGTTGGATACTTATAGTTGCGCATTGAATGCGAACTACAGGGTGTTTCCTAAACATGCGGCAAAAATTCAGGGGGTTGTTCCTTGGACTATTTAAAGCATGTTTTTCATGTTTTTTGAAAAACCTCTTTGTTTCGAAGATACAGGGCGAATAAAATTTTTATATTTTCAAAATTAATAATAGTTCAAATAAAAATGGGTACCGCACTGTGTTTACTTAGTAGGCACAATTTATTTTTAAATTGTTTAACAACATTCCAATTACTAAACTCGGTCAGTTTTTGACTAAAATTGATAAGTTCAGATGGTAAAGGAATACAGATTAAACACGGTTTTCATTTGAATTCGTTTTTTTGGCTAGAGGTGGTCATTTTCAACAGTTTTTGTAGGTTAAGTTTTCATAATAAAATGTTATTATCTAAAATTTTCCCCTGTATCTTCGAAACAAAGAGGACAAAATATTCTTAAAATAGTCCAAGGAACAATCCTTGAATTTTTGCCGCATTTTTAGGAAACACCCTGTATAGATTGAGTGCTATCTGAACAATATATTCGCACTGTTTGGCCAAATGTATTGTTTGCGAATTGACAAAAAACTATTATGATGTGAATTATTCGATCAGCTGGCTTATTAATTGTCAGATTAATAACTGAGTTGATTACAAGATTATTCCGACGATCTCAATATGAATTGTGTATGAATTCTAGATTGAAATACATTTTCATTTTGCACAAGACTTACATTTGACATAATAAAATTTTTATGTATCTATGTTCTAGTACAGTTTTGACATTTCTCTGAATACTTTGTGAACTGTTTCCATGAGGATTGCACATTAAAATAGCAGAAGTTGGGCATCAAAATGGATCAATCATTAAGGATCAATTTCGTAATCATTAAAATAAACTTTTTTTGAGATTGATAAAAAATGTATTCTATAAATTATTCGTTGGCAGTAATCTAGACTTGAAATGTATGTATTATCAGATCAAAGAAAAACTCTAAGAATTTTTTCTCGAATTTTCTGTATTACGAAATATGAAAAAAACATCTCAGAAACGCCAAATCCAAGAAAGAGAGCATTTTTTTATATTCCCTAGATTTTCTGTACACAGAAACCCAATAAAAATTCCATACACATCATTCAATTACATATCAATACTCATCTCAAAAATAAACCAAATTACAAGTACCAATCGAGTAAGTATATGATCTCATGGCAAACCCAAACACTCCGAAGTATCCAAACTCAAACATCAAAGATTCTCATCTCGCTCTCCTCTCAGTTTCGGTCGAAATATGATAAATTACTAGACGTGTATCGAATCAAAGTTTTGAGGTCAATCGAAAATGAATGGCTCTCGATATCAATAACTTCGTAGGTAGGTGGGTCGGCCGGGCAAGTAGACCATAACAGTCGAGAACAACTGTCGATTAAATAATGTTCGATATTTCCACTCGAAAGTTTCCTTTATTATTGTTAACTTCGAGTGGAGGCTGTCGTAGTGGAGCTTAGTTGTTCGATATTAAGTGAATTAGCGTGTTGCTGAGGTTGGGAATTAAGAGACAGAGGGAGTGTTTCGGTATGATACCAAGGGATCGAGAAGGAAACTAAGACCCCTATTTTATTCCAGAAGAAATTCCTTGTTACAATCTTCCTAGGAAAATTATGATAGAAGCGTTTTATTCCGATGGAATTCTATCGACTATTTCCTCGTCGTAATTTGCACCAATCAGAAACGCGCAATTTTGAATTACAAATGGTTTCTAGGTGGAAAAACTGTTGGCAGGACCTGTCAGCAGTTTATTCGCGTTTACAAGCGGCAAAACTTGACAGTTGTTGTCACTCAGGAAATAGTCTTGTCAAATACCATTCGGGCATCATTGCAAAGTAATATTTTTTGACAAAAAGCATTCGTGCAGGTGCAAAAATCCTCGTCTTCGACTCGGATTTTTGTTGCCACCAGCACTCATGCTTCTTGTCAAAATATTACCTAGCAACGTGTTTTTTCGATTATTTTCGGAAAAATTAGATGCCCTTATGATATTACTTACGATAATACAGGAGTGAATGTGGTGCAAATGAAGAAGCACTGGGTAAAATTTAGTTGCTCTAGTCTGGCCCAGCACTTTGTAAACCGAATAGTGACTCGTCCGAAAAAAGTTCGTTGCGCCATTGTGGTAAGAGCCAGTCTTGGTGATGTACTACCTTTGCCGACTAAAGACTCTATCCAGGTGATAGCCAAACTACTCTTAAAGGTCTCCTTATGGCCGATAGATGCTCAAGAAATTATTTCGAAGGACTGTTACAGATATATTTCGATTCCTTCGAATTCGCGATGAAATTTTCTTTTCTACGGAATATTCTAAATAATATAGGGTATTCCCATAATAGGTGTTATTTCGATATTTAAAGAAAAATGCCATTTTTCAATATAAATGATCGGATGTTCATTCCATTATAAAGAAGAGGCTATGCCGTTAAAAGTGGAAAATAACATCAGACAAATGACCACCACGACCACGCTAACAGGACCATATCCTTCTAATGAAATTTTGCTGCCCTATGTCCTCGATAGCCTCACAATTCCATCTTTTAGGTCTTGAATCGACGCTAGGCTATTGGCGTAGACCTTCTCTTTGACGTGGATCCAAAAGAAGAACTCGAAAGTTGTTAAATCATGAGATCTCGGTGGGCAATTGTGTGACTCTTCGAGAGATAACACGGTCCGGAAACTTTTCCCGCAAAAGATTAATGTTGATGATCGGCCGGCTTGAGTTCTTGTGTTAATTGAACTTTATAAGCCTCAAGACCCAAATCTTTATGTAAAATACGTGTAATGACGTTTGTGGAAAATGCCTAATTCCAAAGAACGACGAGAAATGGACAAACCTGGGTTTTCTTCAACACTTTCGGCTACATCAGCAATTGTCGGCTGTTCTTGAGTGACTTATTTGTCCCAACAGCTCGAATTTGTCCACCAATTTCTTTATTGCGGTCCGATAAGGTGCTTCACGACGACCTAAAAATGTTCGAGTTTTACGAACCGTCTCTGCCTAATTTTCACTATATTTATAGTGAATTTTAATGATTTCATTGCGTTCTTAAATCGTGTATCGTTACATTTTTATTAATGGCGTAGTTTCTACTTGTCAAATGTCAAAAAATGACAGCTTCAAACTTGACATCTACCGAAATAGCGGGCTATTCAAAATAACACCTCTTATTGGAAAACCCTTTACAACTATTACTATTTTCAGTGATTTGTCGAAAGCTTGAGGAAAGTTTCATTATCCAATCGAAACATTCTGCAATCACAGGTCACTGCTAGTTCGTTCGTTATCCTTTCTAATGATTCATTTAACGCTATAAATGCAAATAGTCAAACATTATCCGAATATCTATTAGCACAGAAAAAAACTGCAAAACCCCAAACATTCTAAACTTGAATTTCAGTTTATTACGACGTGAGATAAACATATTAAAATAATCGTTGACTACTCAAACGATGACGTATGTCTACAATAATTCGTTTTATTAGTTTATCGAGTGATGAGTCGTCAGTCGCTTTCTGAGATTTGAAAGAGTTATCTATGCATTCGTTTATATCATCAACTTAAGCTTGTTTCATTTTTATTCGAGTTGATAACATCAAATCATTAAAGATTAATTTCGGGTACATTTCCTATTTATATGTCATTAAATTCCGTTGATGGAAATTATTATTTCGATAAACATAGCAGTATGGAAAATCTTAACTTTTGTTCTAAGAAAAACATAAATCTTATACAACTGAGATGGCAAATAATTAATAAGCTTCATTAATGAGGAAATTGAAGTGGTACAATTGGTACAAGCTCTCGAAATAAAATAACCATACACAAGAGATTACCTGTTGATTGTAAAATTATCCAAATAAATTGAAAGCCCTAACAGATTTTTGTGAACAGCGTTTGTGCGTGATAATTACTTATTTTATAAAGCTTCATATTGGCAATTAATCCAAAAGCGAATCGGCTCCCCTACAGAGTAAAAAATCCGATCAAAAACAGGCTGTAGGTACATAGATAAATAAATATTTATTTTTGCTATTGATATTCCATGAATTCAAAGCGGTTTTTGCGCTATTCGACGTCCCCCGCATTGGTTTTGTTTTCGAATAATAAACTTTGGCGGTTGATAAAAAATAACGCTACCTGTGTGTTCAAAAAATTACTAGAGGTATACTGAAATGAGTAGTTTGATTGTTTAACGTCTGTTTCGCTTTTTGTATTTATTTTATATAATATGAATTGCACGTTTTGACGGATTTCAAAATATCATATTTGAATGGTGCGAAGCCATTTTATTCGGTGAAATTGAATAAGTAATAGAAAAAGTGATATAATTTTTTTGGACGGATTAGAAATTAAGTCTCAATATGAATGTGTCATAATAATGCAATAGTTATTTTTGTATTAAGTGAGTAAAAAGAAAGTTTTTTTCATGGCACATGAGAGTGGCCATTTTCTGTGAATTTTCATTCACTCTAATGTACCATGAAAACACGAATTTTATAAGCACGAAATACGAACAAAATTTTTTGTAAAACTGTGAATGTGAATTTATATTGTCTGAAATATAATTATTAAAGATAATGCCTCAAATAAAATATATCTATGCATTCAGATCCAGTCATCTTTCTGTGTCGTTACTACAAAAACTTACTTTTTTGAACGGTGAAAAATAGTTATTTAATAAACTAGGTTATTAAAGACAGCGACTAATGGTCAAGATATTTTAATACGTGAGCCGAGCGAGATTTTTCCGACGATCCAAACATGAAAAGTGTATAAGTTCTTGATTAAAATACATTCCCAATTCGCACAAGACATACATTATACGTAATGGAATTTCTATGTTTCTATGTTCCAGTAGAGTTTTGACATTTCTCGTAGTGTTTCTGAATACTTTGTGTACGGTTGCAAAGAGGATTGCACATTAAAATGGCTAAAAAATTGAGCATTAAAATGGGTCATTAATGCTCAATTTCGTACACATTGAAAGCACCTTTTATTTCGAGGTCGGCGGAAATGGTTATTTATTATACAAGGAAAAAATATTAGATTTTAGCTCTCGAACTAAAATCTGATATTATTCAGTTTTTCCGTGTTTAATACACTATTTTTTTCTGTGACAGAAATAACGATAATTTAATTGTGAAAGAAATATAAGCTTTCACGAAATTACCTTTTTGCCTGCGAAAAAAAAGTTAATACTTTTTTCCCGGATACATAGATACTTACTTTTTTGACAGGGAAAAAAGTAATTTCGTAAAAAGTCATATTTTGTGACCTGTCAAGAGATGATAATAAGTTTGAAAAATCTCAGTGACGTACCAATTTTTTCTTCACTTCATCTGCGTTTCGACTAAAAAAAACCGAATTTTCAAAAAAAAACTTGGGCAGAAGTTGTAGCATTTAAACTTTTTTGTGCATCATCCCAGATAGCGTTTTCGACTTTCCCAAGAAAAGCGAGTGTATACTAGTCAAATCTCGAATAAATTCATAATTCATGAACATGATCATCCTCCAGCTTTATCTAGTCTGGGAACGAAAACCCGATAAAACTCATGCAAATACATAATATTCGATGATTACGCTCCGGTTCTCAAAGATACCATTTAAATATTCAAAAATCTCATTGTGCATATCGAAGAAAGTTGGTCCATTTGCATCTCGCCAACAATCAAATCAATTATTCACCCCGATTTCTTGAATTATCCTGCACCGAAACCTTGACCCTGAGGACGCAAACAGGTCCAGTCACATTTTTTCTACCCCTTTAACTCTTTCGCTTCTTATTTGATATTCAAAAAATCGAAAACCGGGAAACTGCTCGTCGGACAATGAACGCTCGGGGGATGAAAACGAAAGGGTTGGAGTAGCCGTCTTTCACTTCCCTTAATCTTATGCAAAAATTGGATTCTCTCTGTACGGACGATGACCGGTTCCTCTGGTCCAGACATCTGTTCGATGCCCGCGCTCACGAGATCTCGACGCTGCGACGTTGCCGATGTTTATCGGTCGGTTGGTCCAGCAGAGGCTAATTTATATCAATATAATGCCTATACTGATGGACAAAATTAGCGCACCACCTAAAATTTCGTTGAATTTTAACAATTGATATCTTCCCAATTTCTAGTCGGATTTCAAAGTTTTTTTCTTTGAATTGTAGCTCTATTATTGTTGAATTTCCTCCATCAAACAGAAGTCCAAAAAATTAAATCTTCATGTTGTACAGGGCGTTTAAATAATTTCATGTTTTATAGTCAAATTTTAACGTCTTCTGTGGGCAATGCCAGGATGTTGAGGTATATAAAAACAATAAAACGTTGTAGCCTAGTATCTCTTGAGTATTTTGTTTTTTTGAAAACCAATTTATCTTGGAATCGTCCAGAGATATTCAACATTTTATCAACTCTTGTATTTTATGCATTAGCTATTCATTTTATTTATGCAACCATTTGTCCGATTTGAATGTTTTTTTCAGTTTTAGCTCTTTTATTGGCAAATATCATACTACAATGAGAAATTTAAAAAAAGAAATGCATCATGCTGTACAGGGCGTTTCAATTTTCCGGATTTTTTCATTGCAGTTTAACGCCTTCTGTGGGCAATACCAGATACCTGAGGCTTCTAAAAACTATACAGTGATGTAGCCTGATGTTTCCTGAGTAAAATGCGAGATGTTGTAAAAATGTGAATATCTCTGGAAGGGTACAAGTTAAATTGCTTTTTAAAAAAGCAAAATACTCAGGAAACATCAAGCTACATCACTGTTTAGTTTTTCGAAGCCTCAGGTATCTGGTATTGCCCACAGAAGGCGTTAAACTCTAATGAAAAAAATCCGGAAAATTTAAACTCCCTGTACAGCATGATGCATTTTTTTTAAATTTCCCATTGTAGTATGATATTTGCCAATAAAAGAGCTAAAACTAAAAAAAACATTCAAATCGGATAAATGGTTGCGAATATATTAATGACAAATGCATAAAATACAACAGTTGATAAAATGTTGAATATCTCTGGACGATTCCAAGATAAATTGGTTTTCAAAAAAACAAAATACTCAAGAGATACTAGGCTACGTTTTATTGTTTTTATATACCTCAACAACCTGGCATTACCCACAGAAGACGCTAAAATTTGACAATAAAACATAACATTATTTAAACGCCCTGTACAACATGAAGATTTAATTTTTTGGACTTCTGTTTGATGCAGGAAATTTGGCAATAATATAGCTACAATTGAAAGAAAAAACTTTGAAATCCGACTAAAGATTGGGAAGATATCAATTGTTAAAATTCAACGAAATTTTAGGTAGAGCGCTAATTTTGCCCACCAGTATATGTATTTATATAGAAGAAAATGTAGTGAAGTTAAGCAACGGTGGGTTTATTCTCTATAACCCACCGTTGCTTAACTTCACTACATTTCACTACATGGTCGTTAGAACGTTTGTAGAGAATTAATTCACCTATAAAATGAGTTATCGATCATTCTGATCGAATGAACAAAAACCGATTTATTATGAACGAAAGATGAAAAAATATAATTTTCCATCTACTATCAAGTTTATTCAGAAAATTTTTAAAACGGTAGGTTATAGAGAAAAGTGGGGCGTTTGTAAGGGATTTGTTCACCCATAAAATTAGGAATCTATCAATCAGAAAATATTGAAAACATTTGATTAAAAAAGAAAGTGGTAAGTAGGTCGATTGTAGAGAATTAATTCACCTATAAAAGAAGGTATCAATTATTCTAATCGGGTGAACAGAGAATGATTCATTCTCAACAGAATATGAAAAAATGTATTTTTCTATCTGCTATCAAGTTTATTCCGAAAACTTTAAAAACGGATGGTTATAGAATGAAGTGGTCAATTGGTGGTCAGTGGAGAATTTCTATAAATTGAGGTATCAGTCGTTCTAAGCAGTTAGCAGGGTGTTAGTTAATAAGGCGACAAAATCCAGTAGATGTTTTTATCTGAAAAAATATGGACATTATGCTATATTACTTTTGTCCGCAAATGTTTAGTTTTCAGAGAGACGGGATGTTAAAGTTTTACACAAAATTAAGAATAGCAGTTGATATCGAGGGCTTGTTCATAGGTGGAGCAATAATGCTTTTACCTCAAAATTTCGTATAGGTAGGACTTGAGATTCATGCTGAGTATCTGAATGCAAAATATCAGTACGATAGGAATTACATTCTAGAAATCATACAAAATATGAAATATGTAAAAAGTCAAAAATTAATTATATGGTTCAGATGATGCGATCCTCTTGAAATTTTGCAAGAACATTAAGTATTTCAATCTTCATTCACATAATGAATTCCAATTGAATCGGTTATCAATATTCCAATTGAATTTTCTAAGGTTTCGTTAACATTATAGGTATGGCTATTGCATGAGGCTTATTATAAGCATAAAAAAGTGTGACAAACGTATATCAAAATAACATAACTATTCCGAAATTGAATTCGATATTTACGATGAAATAACACCTTTTAAATCTATGGGAGATGATAACCCTTCAAAGATCCTGTAGCGGTCTCAGAAGAACAGGAGATTCGAAAAATCATCATTTGGAATGCCAGACTAGGTTTAAAACACCCTCCTGGCCCAAAAGCATGAATTAAGTCTTTTGTATCAATATATTGAAGGTATTAGAATAGTTTTAATTTTAATTTTGTAAAAACGGCGAGACAGGGTTTTTTCTACTGAGGTTTTTCCCTGTGCTCTGGTATCAACATCAGAGTAGTATGGTACCCCGTTTTGCACCAACCACAGCTAGGAACTTTTTTGTTTCATGTATTGTATTTTGTCAGCTCTCAATTCAAAAGAATATATATTATGAGCATCTTACATTTGGTCGCAAAATTGAATTTCGATTGGTTTCGTTTTGTCTGGGATATTGAGAAACAAAATTGTAAATGGCCAATTTTTCATGAAACACGGTACGTCTTTAAACGAGGCATTTGGGAACCGAATTCACCCTCCAAATCTCAAGTGTCTAGGAAAATCCCTTCGAAAGTTATCGTGCTAACGGCCCGTCGGCTGATTGAATATGACTTTTCCAATAGATAATAGAGTCAAGGAACCCAAAATTAAAAAAAATCATAATTTGATGCCCAAAAACATTCAGTTTCGATTCGATTTTCGGTATCCGAACATTACGGTTGACCCGTCGCGCATGCGGCGCGGTCTTGGGTCTCCGCAACACTCTAATCAAGTTTCTCGGAATTAGAATTAGCCATTATTGTATCCCGGCCATTCGTCCTTGGGTGTTTAATGCCCGAGAAGTTAATAAATAGAGGCGGATGATGTAGCTTTCGGGCCCGTCTGAGGACCGCGTGGGACGATGACTCATTCAACGCAATATTTATATGGTCAACTTCGGTATATTGCCGCATATTATACGTGACAGAAATGTGATTATGTGCTCTTACAACTCCAGCGATCTCTCTTTTCTCTCTACCTGTCTTTTTTTAATCGAATGGCATTTCGATGGCGTTACTCGGAACTCGTGATTTTGATACTTTTTTTTTCGTACTCGTGATTTTTCAATCAACATTATCTCGACTGTATAACGGATTCTTACTAGAGAGATGATACGTGCAATCTGAGACCTAGATTTCCAGTTATTGTTATCCGTTTTTTGTTTATGGGTATTCGAATGCCTACTTGATTGTCTCGAATTCTTGGCGTGGAGATTAACCTATCGATTACAGTTCTTTTCATGAAGATTTGTTTTTGCAGAATTACGGAGCAACTAAATTATTATTATAGCTCAGTCCAGATATACAGGGTGTCCTAGAAAATGTGGAAAATCACTCGGATTCAGATAGAACATAAAAAATGAAGATGACAAGTTCCCATAATTTTTTTTTTCTAGTGGTCCTCCCTACGAAGATACGACCTCCTAAATGACGCCACTAGAAATCCATTTTGGTGGAATAAGTACTCGATATAATTTGATGAAAGTTTGATATGATTAGTAGCATTAAGGACCCTTCAAATCACTGCACTCAAATTTCCATTAGCTTGTTCAGTTAACCAGGGGCCGACTGCGTTGTATATTTTAATACTTACATTTTTAACACCCTGTATGATAAGGTGTTAAAAAAAAATTTAGATACCTTTAACATTAAGCTAAAAACATGGTACTCTTGTAACTTGTTCAGTGTCGATAAAAACAAATTATGAAAGAAGTATGTATTTGAAACTTATTCCACTAAAATGAATTTTCAGTGGCGTCATTTAGGAGGTCATATCTTCGTAGGGAGGGCCGCTAGGAAAAAAATTATGAAAACTTGTCATCTTATTTTTTTTTATTATCTACCTGAATCCGAGAGATCTCCCATATTTTCCGGGACACCCTGTATGTACTATGGTCTTTCATTTAATGAAAGCAATCATTCTAATACCTTCAGTTAGATGCGAGATTTTCCACAAACAACATTATCTCGAATATCTAATGGGTTCGAATTAAGAGGGGGGACGTGAAACTGCAGACAGATTTCAACAAAATTGTTATTGATATTATTGATTAAGAGTAATTCGAATGCATACTCACAGGTCTCAAGAGTATATATGTCTATGAATTTCGGTTCTTTCTTGAAAGAAAGATAAACGTTTTATGAATATGAAAATTGGCACCTTGACCTCGTAGCTCGGAAGTATTTCATTCATTTAATCACTTCAATAGTGTATTTCAATAACAATATATAATATATAATATATTAAATTCTGTCCATCACAATCATATCTGAATTCCAAAAATTACCAAGAACTTTCCAAGAATTCTCATTATTCTGTAGTATCAAAAGTACTGAAAACAGATGACCATAGCTGTACATATCAACAAAAACTTAGGGCCATATTAATAATCCCCGTTCTCGATTTCATCTGGCGAAAACGTGTTTTCTCCGGCTGCCGACCTATTCCTGCCGAATATGGTAACTGGATTTAGCGGCTACAACACGTTTTCGTCTTATTTAAGCGGTATTCGGATATTTCGAGCCACCCACAACCGCATTGAGACCCGTGGATCCGGATCCGTAACTTACGTAAGGATAATTCGAGTGTTTCAAACATTCGCGGTTGGCCGCTTACGGTTGTAGATGCTAATTTGCCCCGTTTGTTTACGCCGCCACTGCCTCATGGTGGCGATGGAGCGAAAATAATTTTCCTTTCGTCCATTGAGCCTAGATCAGGGTCTTCATTTCGATTGTTTCAGGACGCTGGCCCACTTGAAAAACAACTTTAATTACGCCTTGTTCGCACTACGCTAGTAGTTTTGTCAAGTAGCTAATAATTTTGTTACTTAACGTTTGTGAACACCAAGAATTTAGTCCAGTAGATTAGAGTGTAGTTTAGTCGAGTCGATCCATTTGGTTCTATTTTATCGGGCAAGTAGAGTACCCCTCCACGCGATACTCTTCACTCGCTCACGGACTAGACAGGTCCGAACAGATCAGTTCAGTCGACTGCATTAGTATTATTGTTTGCCGCCAACATGTCCCATAGATAACCTAAAGTCATAGGTAAAATACTTGTTCTATGCCGAAAATATCTTTCCGTTGGAGCAAAGAAATCACCCGTAACAGAATACCTCGAACATGAATGTTTGTGGAATATTAAATCTCATACAAAAACAAGTAAATGAAGTAGTCCGCATATCAGGATACAAATTTCATCATCCACCTCTTCTAAAATAGCCATCACTATTAGATTCACAAGTTTATTTGTCACAAGTCACAAGTAATTTGTCCATCTCACGAATGGTTTCGTTTCGCTTCAAAGAAATCGCGTAAAAATTTGTACTTTGGGAGTTGTTCATTCGACAAAGCGCTTTTCACTTGTGAACTCTACTTTACCAAAGTGCGAATGATTGGATGGACAGTAGCTACTAAATTTTTCACTACTCGACTCAGCTACTAGAGTAGTGCGAACACGACTTGAAATGCTTGTGATAAGTTATCACTATTCTTTATATTCACAGATACGTTAATTGTTCATTACTCATATTCTCACAACTGAAGAAGTTCGAAAAATCCAACTGCTGCGTCAAAAAAACGTCCAAAGAACATCCGTTCTGATTTATAGCCATTCCTCTGAGTGCTTTGCTTCGTCCGGAATGCACATAGTCAGATGAATCAAATTTCAGTGTCGAGATATTTTTGGATCGAGTCTTACGAAATAACGTTCTATATAGTTGCATCCAAACGCATCTCGACTGAACAGATGTGCATCGTACACTGATTCAATTTAACGTTACGGTCGGTAAATTTTCATTCTTCACATCGTTCTTCGTCCAGAAAGAGTACGTATTCAGGGGAAAAATGAAGAAAAAGTCAAAAATCAATCGTATAGTTTGCTGTGAGATTTCGGAAATTTCTAATCAGGTGTCCAAAATGCAAACCTTAAGTTTTTAGCCAGGTTTCTTGATTGGGGAATGTTCCATTCAATCGAACAGTACTAAAAGGTTGTTCGAATAGTTCTTGATCTACAGGGTGTAATCGGACAATAACCTAAGTATCAAATTTTTCCTGATTTATTTTTATATTCCTGGTAAAACAAATGTTTTCGGAAGAACCCGATAGCTACTATTTTGCATTGGATGCGAGTTAAACTGGTTATTTCTGAATTGATGCAAAAGATTTAAGGGGGTGATTCCTCAGATTGTTTTATGAAAAAAAATTCCCATAAATGTAGGTCTGGAAATGCATTTTTCCAAGAAACAGGATGTTAAAGCTTTACTTGAAATCTGACTGAAAACAGTGGTACGCAACTGGGATATTTTAAACGAATATTTGAATTGAATTTTTTAGGTGAAAAAATAAAACATTTGAACGTAACGTCTAACCTATACTATATATAAAAGAGTTATATTAAAAAAAGGCAGAAGAGATGTTTTCGTCACAAATTGAACGAAACATTCGAAAATAATCGTCAGTTTGAGCTGTCCCAATGGCATATCACTTTTTCAGTTAGTTTGGTATATTTTCAACATTCTGTATCTTAGAAACAGTGCATTTTCGAGCATTCATTTTTGGAACTTTTTTTCCTTAAAATGATTCAAGGAATCGCCCTTTTAATATTTCGAAAAAAATTGAGAACTGTATACCAAACTTGAAAAAATACAAAATCTCGAGATCTGATAACTTTTCTGACCGTTAAAAAAAACTTCAATTTTTTTAACTGATAAAAAAAGTTTTTCTTCACCGTTTCGACACATAAAGATCACAGGATGCATAGAAATATTGTGTTGGAAGCATTATCTTTAATGATTATATTTCAGACGCTGTAAATTCACATACATAGTTGTACAAAAAATATTGTTTGTATTCCGTGCGTTTATAATTCGTGTTTTCATGGCATATTCGAGTGAATTTTTGATACTAATCGATTGAGTTCGTGTGGTTCATTTGGTCTGAAAAATCAAATTTCAAGTTCTCGAAACCTGAAAGTACAAATGGTAGTTTTTTGTATTCGAATACTTCTGGAATAACCTCCCAGGGTTTTTAGATCACAAATGGATAGAAACGTTATTATTTCAAGTGAATTATTCGAAATTCTCGATAAACCAACTGTGGAAATTAAAGTATAAATCATTAACTCCTGTTCTCGAAGTCAATAAACATCCCAAACGATGATCTACGATCCCGAACGTAACAAAAATCAAGTCGCGACACAAAAAATCTCCCATTCTCATCTATCTCGACGAAAAGCTTCGTTGTCGATAAAAGTGAAGACATATCCGAGAACTTCCGGATAATTTTAGGTTACCGGCTCCCCTCGATATCGAGCACCGAGGTTATTTCGGCCTTTTTTGTCAGGTGCGCCCCGGGTCTTTTTTGTCGCAGTCATCATCGCCGGCTGTATTAACTCCCCAATAATCCTTTTTTCGTGTTCCGTCCTTGTTCGGGAGCTTTTTTGCCCGCGCCGCCGCCGGCCGGGGTGATTGAAAGGAAGAGTGGTCGGGGTCGGCTAATGTTACGTCCCTGTTGTTGTTGGCGGTGTGTGTACGTACACTCGATACATTTTCGAGGTCGCGAGGGGAGCCATACTTGGGGATGTAACATGGTTGATGAAAAACGACGATGTTTTCGAAGGTGGAACATCGATATTTAAAACATAGAAGTCTATGGACCCATACAACTGAAAAAAGTATGAGGTAAGTTCAGAAGAAAAAAGAATTTTTCGATTTTTTGGAAAGCATTCGAGTATACTATATAACTAATTTTCACTCTTGAAATTTGTCAGAATGCAAAGTGCGAAGTGAAAAGTTGCAAAGTATTTTAGTGCAATAGGCCCCAGGTCAAAGACGATCAAAGAGACTGATTGCAACTTCAAAAGAGAAGACTCAAGGCTCAACAAGCATTATTGAAGGTTTTCCAATAAGAGGTGTTATTTTGATATTCAAAGAAAAATTCCATTTTTTGATATAAATGATCAGATGTTTATTTTTTATAGGGAAGGAGCTACATCAGGCAAATGCCCACCACGACCACGCTTACAGGACCATATCCTTTTAATGTAATTTTCCATAACCAAATTGCAAAGTGGCTGCCCTATGTCCTCGATAGCCTCACGAATTCCATCTTTGAGGTTTCGAATCAACGCTGGGCTATTGACGTAGACCTTCTCTTTCAAGTGGCCCCAGAGGAAGAAGTCGCAAGGTGTTAATCACAAGATCTCGGTGATCACTTCTTCGAGAGATAACACGGTCCGGAAAATTTTCCCGCAAAATATCAATAGTTTCATTGCTTATGTGGCACGTCGCGCCGTCTTGTTGAAAGTAATCGTTGTCCAGATCAATACTATCCAATTTCGGCCATAAAAAATCATTAATCATCTCTCGATAGCGCAATCCAGTCACCGTAACTGTTGCTTCAGCCTCATTTTCGAAAAAGTGAGGTCCAATGACTCCGCCGGACAATAAACACACCAACAGTCACACGTTGTGGATATAGAGGCTTCTCAACAATAACTCTTGGGTTTTCCAAGCCCCAGATGTGACAATTTTGCTAGTTGAATAAGCAACCGATGTGGAAATGAGCCCCATCGCTTAAGATGATTTTTCTATGAATCAGCAAAGACACGACGTTGTTGATGATCGGCCGGCTTGAGTTCTTGTGTTAACTGAACTTTATAAGCCTTAAGACCCAAATCTTTATGCAGAATACGATGTAATGACGTTTCTGGAATGCCTTATTCCAAAGAACGAAGAGGAATGGACAAACCTGGGTTTTCTTCAACCTTTTCAGCTACAGCAGCAATATTATCGGTTGCTCTTGAGCGACGTGCACAGATTTTATTCTTCACATCACTAACTTGTCCCAACAGCTGGAATTTTTTCACCAATTTCTTTATTGCAGTCCGACAAGGTGCTTCACAACGACCAAAAATGTTCGAGTTTTACGAACTGTCTTTGCCAAATTTTCACTATTCTTATAGTGAATTTTAATAATTTGATTGCGTTCTTGAAGCGTGTTTCGTTCCATTTTTATTAACGGCGTAGTTTCTACTTGTCAAATGTCAAAAAATGACAGATTCAAACGTGACATTTACCGAAATACCAGGCTATTCAAAATGATACCGCTCATTAGAAAACCCTTTAAAAATGAGCTTCTTCCATTCTGGCAAACAAAACATCGAAGTCCATCTTTTCTCCTTTAACTAATTCTGTCAGTACCCTAGCTCCGTGATTCTCAACCTGTGGCCCGCAAAATGAAATAGTCATAAAATAATCAATTTAAATCTTGGTTCTTGAGACGTAAATTAATGCGTCTGTCTATTTTTCTTTAACTCAAAACAGTTGCAGTATTGTGTTTACCAGAACGCGACTGAACACAGGCAGATTTTTGGATAGGATTACTTGATGAAAGTCCACTGCTAAGTGAAAAAACTTTGGAACTTCTTCCTTTTCATTCCACTTATCTCTGTGAGGCAGCATTCTCAACATTATGTGTTATCAAGAATACACACAGAAATAGGTTGCTAAATTTGAATGCTTCTATGAGACTGGCTTTCGAGCCCAATACTGAGAAACTTTCAAGTGAGAAGCAAGACCAAGGAAATCATTTACGTCTAAATTTGGAGCTATCTGTGACTTTTATTTTGTAAATACTAAATTAGTAAAACTTCAGTGTTCATTTCATTTTACCTGAGATTGAGAAATATTTATTAATATCTAAGTGGTCCGCCAAGAATTCTGGAAGGTACAAGTGGTCCTCAGTGGTGAAAAGGTTGAGAAACACTGCCCTAGCTCACTAAAGAACCAAACATGTCGCATGTAGTACTTGACCTTCCATGTATCCGTCCAGCCCGTCTGGCTTTTCACCACGTACGGGTCGTATCGATTCCAGCAGTAAACTTGCCGAAATTTGTTTCGACAAGATCGTATCTGGCTGCAGAATCTGGGATTGTAAAAGCGAGATTGATATCGCTCCCTTATCCCGTACAGGAAAGAGCCTTATCGAGGATTTTTATGTGTACAGCTCTTCTTTCCAAGGTCGTAAGTCTGGATTTCCAAAGAGCTCGCGTCGACGGAAAATGGACCGAAGATATATTTAGGTAAATGTGAGAAAGAATAAACAAGTCTTACGAGTTGTCAGGTGTCCTGCTGGATAAGGGGTTTTCGTTTTGTTATTCTGAGAAGGCTGTATGAGAGAAAAACTTTATAAAAAGAAGATTTTTGTTCTCTTACAATTCTTCTGTTGTCCGATTCGTTATCTGTAGGTTGAATATGCATATTTTTAAATGGGTGTATGTTCTTAGATTTTTGGCTCTCGAAAAAATAACACGAATAATCTTAATTGAATTTTGTATTATAATGGAGTACCTTAAGTGCTCCAAGGCACTTGATATGTTGACTGTAACATTAGGCGCTTCCTATTTGTCTCAAAGAGGTGTTTATAAATGGTATATGCGCTTCACAGAAGACCGAGAAGATGTTGATGACGTCAAAAAGCGAAGAAAACATCGATTTAGTGAAAGAAATTCTTGAAAATTGTCAAATCACTATTAGGGAAGCTGTAGAGGCTATTAGCATATCAATCGGCTCATGCCAAGCATTTTTCTCGAATGTTTTGTGCATGAAACGTGTGGCAGGAAAGTTTATTCCGAAATTGCTCGAATTTTGAACTGAAGAAACATCGCATTAGTATCGCACAGACATTGTTACATGACAGCAATGCTCAAAAAGATCATAACTGATGACAAAACGTGGGTAAATGGTTATGACGTCGAAACAAAGGTCCAATCATCTTTAGTGGTAGCTGACAGATGAGCCCAGATCGAGAAAAACAGGTCAAGTTCGATCAAATGTCAAAGTTTTGCTCACTTCACTGTTTTCTTCGATTATCCAACAGTTCGTACGGTTGAACGAAGTTATGCAACTTTTGTATGGCGCAATACGGTAAAAAGGAATTGAGGAAAAACAATTAATAGATTTTGCATCACGATATTGCACCAGCTCACACATCAAACTTCTCTGCCATTTTTCAACAAAAAAACAATTTTTTTTTCATTTCAAAAACTGAACAAACCAATGAAAAGAAAGGGTTTTGCCACAATTGACGAAGAACAAGCTGATATACATCCCAAAAAACTAACTTCTGAAATGCTTCGAAGATTGACAGAAGCGCTGGTATAAGTGCAATACAAAGGGTTTTCCAATAAGAGGTGTTATTTTGAATAGCCCGCTATTTCGGTAGATGTCACGTTTGAAACTGTCATTTTTTGCCATTCATCCAAGAAATGGAAAAAACCACTACTACTAAATATCGTGCAACAGATTTGCTAGTCAGGAAAAATTTCTTTCAACAAAATGAATTGAGGGGGAAGGATATTCTTCATTTTAATATTAATCGATAGTTTATAATCATTCCTCAGCTATCAGCGTAATCGTAGTCCAATCGATATTTTGTTGGCGAAATATAGGGATTTTTGTTTTCAATATTCCGATTGTATTGTCTATGGTTCTGTAGACACTATGGCCACAATATTTCCTATAAGGCTTCTAATGAGTTATTGCATTTGACCGCAAAATTTTATTTCGATTAGCTTTGTTCTTCCTGAGGTATTGAGAAATAAAAAGTTCGAATCGCCATCTTTTTTGGAACATCCTGTACAATATGCTGGTTAATGGCATTTAGGAACCGAACCTACCCTGAAAACTTCAACTCTCTAGAAAAATTTTTCTGAAAGTTATCGGGTACACACACAAAATTGAATTTGACCACGAATTCATCATCCGTGATTCGAATCTTATAGTTTGACAGTTGGATTAAACGATATAGGGGTCATTTGGGTAGAACGAGCGTCCAAAAAGTTCACAATGAATAACAATTTCCAATAATTCCACCCCACTTTCAATAGCCATAAATTATAAACAATTTTCGAATAAAACAAACCAAAGAAATAGCAACAATAAAATACATGAAACACATAGCTTACTCACCTCAGACAGAACATTCACATCAAACTATGAAAATAAATAAATTGCAACCAACATCCATTTCACTTAACGAATGACAAAGAACATAGAAACGTCGAATGATCTATTTGACATTAATTGTCATGCAGTGCAGATCGATGCAATATAAAAATTGTATAGACTCTATGCTCTATGCCTGCCAAATTGGACAGGATCTGTGTAACTATTAATAATTGGCATTTGTGGTTCGACAGTTTTCGGATTTATTTTCATGAATTCTCGATTCTGATTTCGGTATCCTGTATAATGAATAGTTTTTAAAGGTTGATGACTTTGAATGTTTTGTATTTTTATTTCAGTGATTTCTAACAACAGAAGATTCTCTGTAAGTCTGTACTCAATTTGAATTCAGATAATGCATCGAGATATAATAGAGAAGAGAAGCTATGACATACAATTGGGTAAGGAAAATAGTACCAGTGGGCGAGGCTAAGTCATACCAATATAGCGGAAAGTTCAGGGTTGCCAGTTTTTTTTGTCCACAAATTTCTTCCAAAAAATAAGACGTGTTGGGTCTTTAGGAAATCTTTTCAAATAAGGTCAACTGAATATCAAATCAACATTTTTTTTCAGGCAATAAAATACACTTATAAAAGATATCAGATTACCAAGACAGACTTGCAAAATTTCGAATGCGGATCTGTTCAGTAATCATCCCTACCTGTGATATGTTTTTCCTCTAATTTTCTTCTTATCTTTCTCTTCTCTACTTGGAGAAAGCCTCACAGTACTCGATACCATTTTTTTATATTATTAAGGAGAAAACACAATTTAACTGAAAAATGGCGCAAGAATCACAATAGGGATGTTGACTCATGTTACGAATTCATATAAATTGAGGTTTTCCTCATAGAAGGGATTTTTTTCCTTCCTAAAAAACCATTTTAGTGATCTTATTATTCTCGTTGAATTAAATAAAGCGGATTTAATTATGTTATGTATTATCAACTATCACGTGACTGCGAACGCCAATCAGAGGTAATTGACGTCACTCTCCAGGTATTGTCATTGCAAATTCAAAAGTTCTGTGCTCAGATCAACAAAATACATTCATAGGCCGGGTTCCACAAAACTCCAATCAGCTTGATTATTGAAATATCATCATTTCTCTGCAATTTTCAGTTCATTTTTGACATAACCATCGACTTATAATCAAGCTTTTGTGAAACCCACGGTTTTGTGACTTGAACCATAGTAAATATATAATATGTATATCATATCTATGATTCGAACTTACGAAGTTGAAAGCTGAAAGAGAACAGAATACCTAGTTCGTTACAGGAACGATAATCTACAATTTTCTCTATAATGGAGATAGGATTCATCAAGGGTAATAGTTGTAACTCACCGAAGATAGATTCCCTAATGGTCGCAAGTTTCTTTGCTGAAAACAAGGATTTTTGTTCAGCGAAGCTTAAAAACGTGAAATTGTCTTTGTAAGTAGCAAACTTTCAACTCATATTTATTATTACAATAAAAGAAACACCTCATTCAGCATTTACAGACCGACCTATTCATTTTGAAAGCTTAGATTGAACTTTTCCATAAGGGATCGGTCAACATCAATTCACTTTGACAGAAGTCAAAGTTTGTTCACTGAATAATGACGTAATCATCAGAACGTGACAAAATTGAGCATTTCCGCGGGAATTTTGAATTGTCTTTTCATTTACTCATTTTTATTGGCAATTACTATATTTTCAAGGAACAAGTAATTTTTTCTTGTTTGTATAGGGTTTATCTTCGAAATAAAATAAATTCCAAAAGTAGTCAACATCCCTATTCCCCCAGAAAATTCAGCGATTGTCAAATTCGACGTAAGGTGGTAGTAATATGGCAGATCTGACCCCACGTTTATTTCAATGATGGCAACTCTACACTATCCTATCTCTATGAGATAATCTGTTACCGACATGTTTCGAAACTAATGAAACCAGATCAAAACCACCGCATAAGAGCTATGTTCTATACCCATTTACCAACCCTGTTACAACGAATAAAAGCAGAACATATCAGGATAATCAGGCTCAAAAACATCGATTCAATTATCATCCGTCTATGCAACGAACTCCATCAACTTCGAGCTTATAATATTTATATAAATTATATAACGATAATCCCTTTAGGGTTCATGCGTGAAAATGGTAGATGGCGCTATCAAAATAATTAACCTTTATGGCTGCGCTTCGATTTGGCCCGTAAAATGGATAATCCTAGTTCCATCAGGTCGAAATGAATAATTCGCATCTGACGCATATTACTACGTACATATCGGCACGGTCGGCATATGCAGCTCGGCTCTACCCTGCTGAAATGGATAGAAAATATTGACAAATGACAATTAATGGATGGTGTACATCGGGTGTACATATCAATCAATCAATTTTTGGACTGGAAAAATCATTACTGCGATGTGATTGGTGGGGTTTGAAATTACGTCGAAATTTGGTTACGTTAATCGATGGATTTCAGCTTCATTGCGATATTCTGGAATATTGGAAATATTATCATCATTTATGATAAGCGAGCTTCACACCGCGCTATCATTAATGATGGTATTTTGCTTTCATCTGTGAGTCTATCTGTGACTTTTCATAAGCTTGCAGGAAAATTGCAATTCTGGGCCTCTTTAAGGGATCTGTAGCTTACAGAAATCGTTAAATATTTACGAGTACTCGACGGGTGATCGGAAGCATTACCGAATGAAATACTGTGAGGTTACGCTGAATGGTTTGTTTATTTTAGGACGAACACAAACGTTTTAAATATAAAATTTATGATAAACAAAAATAATATGGCTTTGTTTATTGGATTGTTATCGGAAGAAAATCATAACAGGTAAAACATTGTTCAATAAAATACATGACCTGAAAATCATTCTTGTTTGAAGTAGGAACTTTATGAGAATTGGAAAGAAAAGGTTGCGTGATCAAATGAATCCATTTGAAATGCCGGATGCCCAGAAAATGTTCAGATTGAAGAATGCCGAATGCCGAGTTTATGAACATGTTCAGATTGAATAACCAGTGTACTATAAGTTTATAAATGCTCTACAGCAATTTTAACTAAGAATTTTTTCTTTCCTCTTTTCAATTCATTAGATGAAAGGAACAAACGCAAACTACATTCAGATAAATGTATTTTCAAATTCAAATCCATACTATCCACTCATAATACATAGAGTTCCATGATCAAATCTATGGATTGTAGGTTATGTTTTTCGATAACTAGTTCAAAAGTGACACTACAAATAGGAAAGTTACAGAAACCATTACAGAATTGCGTTATTTACTAATCTGTAAGTCGTCCAGTTACAGATCAATCGTACGCCACAGTATAGAAACTTACACATGAAAAGCAGAATACCACCATAAGTATATGCAGGCTATTGAATCGGATGAAACTCGATGCTGGGCATTCTGAGATGATATGTAGGGCTGTGTCTTGAAGACACATTCTCCATTAATCATTTTCAACCAGGCTTCAGGCGATGGCAGATTATCTGAGTTCGAATGAAAACATATGTGCAATGAGAAATATACTTTATGTTGTTAGGAATCACTTAATACCAAACATGGTATTAATTTTGACTGAAATGAAGTGCTCCTACGAAAATCTTTGCACTTATTTGTCAGGAGCAAATTGGTTTCGTGAAAATTGTTGCCTAACAGTAAAACTAAAAAATAAATGAAAAGGATAATGTAACGTTTGGATGTCTATATCAGACCACTTCGGAATGGTGTTTTTTTCATTTGCAGTCCAATTGACATTGAAGGATTTATTTAATTTTGAAATTTGCTGGTGTCATTACTTTCTTCAATATCAATGCAAATACGATCTATTCCAACAGAACAATTGGCCAAATTATCTACTTCATCTAACGAAAATCAAGTGAATTCCTTAATTAAAGATTAATTAGGATCTTTGTATTGTTCCAGTTCATCATATGATCTCCGCTATTTGAACATCAGCGATTTGTGATCTTGCAATGTCTCTATTTTTGATGTTGTTCTTATGTTACCGTTTTCTTATCTCTAAAGATCTTGATGTCTCTTCTGTATAAGATTTCCATATTATAGGGAATATTATAAACACAATTTTTGTATTTTTGTGTCTCATTCATTGGTTTCGTTCTGGTTTGAATGGATCTCAAATCATTTCGTGTTTTGAAAACCTTTCTTATGTTGAATTTGGAACCAATTCTTCTTATTTTTTCTGAAAGGCCAGGAGAATATAGGAATGACGTTTCTTAATTAAAATTTCTTGAATTATTTCTGTTTCAAAGACTGGTAGTGAAAACCTGAAGTTTTTTAGAAACGATATCATCATGTTTTATTTCCAATTGATGCGGAAGATTCAAGGAGGTCATTCTTCGTTTCATTTTATGAAGAAGGGTTCCCAGAAATGTGGGCCCGGAAATACAGAAGATGCAGGGTGTAGAAGTTTCACCTAAAACAGACTAAAATAGTGGTATGGCACTGAGACATTTTAACTAACAATTATTTTTGGATTGTTTAATTTTTGATAGACTATCATCCGTGTATTTTTCGTGTGGGGCGCCCTTTTTATGTAGGAAAGCAGTGCAATGAGCTAGAACATAATGAGTGGCACATTTTCGAGCTCGATTTTTGAGAGAATTCATTTGGTGAAAACCGCAACCTTCTACGTCAAACCGTTTTTGAGCTATTAGGGAAAATTGGAAAATGGCGTCAAATGAAAAGTTCTCATAACTTCTTTATTACTGAAGTTATAATTATGAAACAAAAACATTATACAGGCACTTTTTCCAGTAGAATTCATTGAAGTTATCAATTTTTCCCTATCACATTTTGTTCTAGCTAATCGGGTTTCTGAGATCCCATCACTAGACAACGAATTTAGAACACCCGGTACATTCGATTATCGAATTTTTCTGTTATGTTGGTACACAAACCTATTATTATCATATGTTGGCATTATCAGCCAATTGAGAGTAGTTGTTTTTCATTGGCAACTGAAAAGGTTAGTTAAGTTTTTGCTTGATACTAGATTTTTGACTTTTGAAGAGAATATAGATCAAAGAATATGTATTAAAATTTGAGTTAATAATGGAATTAAGTTATCCAAAGCACTTGAAACGTTGACGATGGCGTTTGCCGAGTCCACGTCGTTTCAAAGAAGTGTTTATGAGTGCTTCAAAGCTATTTACAAAAGGTCTAGAAGATGTTGATGACAATAAGCGTTCTGGAGTTGCAATCACGTCACCAAGTGAAGAAAACATCGAAACAATGAAAAAAGTTGTTATTATGGTGCCTTTATCAGAGCTATTTTCAATATCACAGCGTCAGAGAATTTCAGTGTCTGAATTTATTCTTCCTTTTAAAACATGCTCGCAATGGCGCAGATATCTGGTAACTAAGTGACCAGGAGTTTCTTTCTCTTTTCCCCAGAATCTACAATTGTCAGTTTCTCTTGAACCATTTCCCATCGCATGCTTCCTTTGGCGACAATGTCCTGTTAGAAACCCAATGACGATGTGTAACTTACTGATATCCATATACTTTTTGGATCTTGCGGTTTTAAAATTCCGTAGTAACTTTTCAGAATTATCCTCTCTCAGAAGACTCCTACAGAGTGGTCCTCCTTCAGTTTCCTTATTCTCCAATTTTTTCTGCCATAAAGAATCACAAATTTTCCCTATTGCAAAAGTTCAGGAATCGCAATTTGGCGCACCCTGTACACCGGAACATCTCTGACACGGTCAATGAATCCAGAGTTATCTCGGAACCGAAATTACCTCGATTTCATCCTTGCCTGTCTACTCCATTTCCAGACAAAGGATCATGTAAATCGAGCAAAAACAGATAGGAGAATATCAACGTATCAGCAGAGAAGCACGCTTTCGACAACGCCGGCCGAACTCAACGTAGAAAGTTGAAGCGGACGGGCAGGAATAAAACGAAAATCAAATGCATTCCCAAATTACGGCCATTGAAACTTTATCGTAAGGATAAATAGAACCGTACAGACGAAAATATATTCAATTAAAACGGGAATATACCCCCGAACTCCAGGAGTTTGTAAACGAGTTGCCATGTTTTTCTCCTTCACTTTGCCGTTTTCGTGTTTTCGTTTTGTTGATATACACGGGGCATCAATTAGAGAGACTGTCGACGTATCTGTTTCGAAGTGACGAATCTAAATTGCAAATATACGCTTTATTTGAATTTCAAGGATTCGTGAAGAAGACACCGTGACCATACATATTTATTCGGCGAGCTAGCACGTAGACGGGCTAGACACTGTTGTGTTCGTTATTGTTGTTGCCGCTGTGTTGTCTTAAAATAAACTTATGTCAGACGATGTAATGTAATTTATTCTTCGGTTACAATGTTACATGCTGGCATGTTCGGGAGATTGTTGACTCTATAATTGTGCGTTTTGATTTTGCTTGATTTTTTATGTATAAATGTCATTGGTTGACTTTGAATTTCTTTTTTTTCGGTATTAATTCGAAAAAAACTGAAAGTGAGCACTATAAAGGAATAGTCCAGGAATAGATCATTCGGAAAAGTTCTTACGAAAATTTAGAACATGTAAGGTCCAAAAAGAATTTAGATCTCAGCAAAATTCACTAGCATTGACGTCTAAAAAAGCATATTGTGAGAATTGGCTCAACAGAAACTGACGATTATGTGGTGAACAGGAACAAACTCCTGTTTACTCACTATTGGAGTTTCAAATTGAAGAGCAGACAAAACCAAACAAAAAAAGTCCTATCTGAGGTAGGTGCAGAACGGGACAACCTAATATTCTACGATAAAGAAAAATTACAAACAAAAGATTCTTTGCCTTTAAGGAGGCTAACCTAACAAATTTTTGAAACATAGATAAATTGAAAATAGTAATCATCGAAATGAATACAATCTTCAATTTATAGGCTCACAGAACCTTCTTCATGCGGACTGGGATGATTTATTCAAGATGTTGTCAATGAGGGAAGAGACAGACCGGTATCGGCCTTATTAGGCCTCGTCAGTGTCCCATATCCGTCAGAGACAACATTCTATTGAAAAACTTCTACATTTAAGACCACTTGTAAGACTCTATCGAGTATTATCCTACAGATGATGACATCTAGTAGTGAGTAGTGTCAAAATGAGAAGTTCAATCATCACAGATCGAATGCTGAAAGCACTGGTTACTTCCTCTTCACTCTTTGAGATGTCAGCAGTGGTCCTACATCAGGGCCTTCATGCAAGTTTCTCCGAGTGATGGAAACACCCAATTTTTGGCGGCTGTGAAGCCAAGTGATTTTAAGATAAAGAAAAAATGACAAAAAAAAAATTCTTTGCCTTTAAGGAGGCTAACCTAACAAATTTTTGAAACATAGATAAATTGAAAATAGTAATCATCGAAATGAAATACAATCTTCAATTTATAGGCTCACAGAACCTTCTTTATGGGGACTGGGATGATTTATTCAAGATGTTGTCAATGAGGGAAGAAGGTTCTGTGAGCCTATGAATTGAAGATTGTATTCATTTCGATGATTACTATTTTCAATTAATCTATGTTTCTAATATTCTACGTATGAACTCAGAGAAATTAAAACAAAACACTTCAATTTTTGCTTTTTTTGCATGTTCGGGCAATTCTATACTAAACAAAAGAAAACCTACTGAAGAATGCTCTTAGGAAGAGAAAAATTACTGTTTGATCATAATAAAATAAAGTTAATTCAACTGTTAAACAAACAAAATTAAATTATTAGTTCTGTTATAATAAATCTACGCAAATCGAAAGTCTGCAAAATCTTCGTTGATATTCTTACTAACTCCAAAACTTGACATAGTATAACTTATGTAGCAGAGCAGCCAACAGTCAAAGTTCACATACATACCTCAAAGTCGCAAATATCCCCGTTTCAATCAATCAGTGCTGCCAACTTGGAAGTTCAGACCCTGACCTTACTTAACCGTCGTTCGAAAGTGAATGGACGCAGTCGACGACGTGTTCGAAATTAGTGGTTAATCTATCATTGGAATGAAATCCAGCCTATGTGAACGATCGCGCTTACGTCACAACAATCAATTTCGATCTGTCAATTTGAGCGACTACATTGTATGGGACGCGGCGTCGCTACGCTACGGCCGTTTAAGTATGGCGATATTACGAACTGATATGGCTAATATCTGCAGGATTTTGAGTTATGGCGTTGTTGTGTTTGAAGGAAAAATATTTGTTTTGAGTTTGTTCGTTTTGGTTGAGCGCTAGAGATGATGTCGAAGAGGGATTCTACTTCTATCAATTTCTGAAGGGTATTCAAAATTACGCGTTTTTCCAAGAAAAAATGACACTCATAATTTGCATTCATTTCCGAAAGTATTTTATTGGTAATTGAAGTAACAGTTAAAACATGTATGTACATGGGTTTTTCACTATAATTTGACCCCCCCCCTTTAACTTTGTTACTAAAAGAGATACAGAAAATTGTTTCATACAAAAATTTCACGAAATCGACTGAAGTTTTAAAATATGAATTCACATAATGAAATATATACAGGGCAGCCAACATATTGATGTTCATTTTTTCAAATGGAATACCCTGTATATTTTTCCGAGTTTGGCTAGCTAATTTTTCTCTGATTTCGAATATGTAACATATGTTGGACTATATTTTCTTTCATTCTCATTACCACAGAGTTTCAAATTTTAAGAAACGCCTGGCAACCTTTGTAATCATTTTTCATTTGGCAGACTGCGTTTACTGAAAATGCCCATTTTTGGAGTTATGATAACGTCAATTGGAAAATATACAGGGTGAACAACATATTATTGAATGCAACTACATTTTTTCAAATGGGACACTTTGTACTGTATCTGTATTCTTCCATCTTTTGATAGGCTATTTCCACATGATCTCGAATATATATACAGGGTTGGGATAAAGTTCGGCACCAAATTAATATCTTTAAAACGAAACGGGCGATATTTTTGAAATTTGGCATCTGAGTGTAATGGACCACAATGCATTTGATGAGCATATTCTCATTAATGAGATACTTCCGGTTTAACCGGAAATGACCAAATTTTTTTTTATTCAAATGAGACACCCTGTATATTTCTGCAGATTCTGAAAGAGCACTTTGTTTCGGATTTGTCCATACCAGGTTCCATGTAAAAATTATCTGTTAAAAGAAGAATTGAGACAACGGATTCTTGATGAATGTGCCTTAATACATGGAGAAGTCTTGAGAAAAGTTACTCAAGAATTTGTTAATAGACTGGAATATTGTCAGGGGGTGAATGGCAAGCACTTCGAACATTTAAAATGATTTTTTTTAATTATTTATTATAATTTTTTTCTACTAGTAAAAGCTGTATTTCTTCTTTTTATAGATTTTCATAAAAAATACGTCATGAAAAGCAGAAAGAGTTATCTACTACAAAGTATTCCGTTTTATTTCTCACTATTGATACAAATAACAACGATTTATTTATTTAAATGGATTTTTTCTCAAATGTACAAAAAGACTGAATTTCTTCTTTTAACAGATAATTTTTACATGGAACCTGGTATGGACAGATCCGAAACAAAGTGCTCTTTCAGAATCTGCAGAAATATACAGGGTGTCCCATTTGAATAAAAAAATTTGGTCATTTCCGATTAAACCGGAAGTATCTCATTAATGAGAATATGCTCATCAAATGCATTGTGGTCCATTTCACTCAGATGCCAAATTTCAAAAATATCGCCCGTTTCGTTTTAAAGATATTAATTTGGTGCCGAACTTTATCCCAACCCTGTGTGGGTGTGTCTCTTCAATTTTCAGAGTTTCAAGGTTTTTAAATGATGATACCGATTAAAAAAATATGTGAAATGCCTACGAAATTTTATTGTTCTTCACATAAAGTGTAAATATTTCAAATTTCGCTGCTTCCATGTAATGCATAATTGATGATTATTTCCATTCAATGTAAAACGTATGTCATATCGTTACTGAGGAGATTGAAGGGGGGATAATTATAGTGAAAAACCCTATACGAAATATAAAATCTGTCTGTCTCTCCAAATTTTGTAATAATTCGTCCAATAGTGTTTTTAGATGGACGATTATAAGATCGTAACGTTCTTGAAACTCTTTTCACAGAACGCTGATATTCATGAACTAATTAAGCAATTTGAATGCATTGTTGTATCGTGTATGGAAGCATTTTTATAAATGTCACACATCCCACTTCTAAAATGTCAAAATACCAAGACAAATCAGGTGCGCCATTTATATTTTATTGATACTCAAAGAAACCGCGCAATTCAAAACATCCTCTATAAGAGTTTTTGAGGATCGAATTATTTACCTTCGATGATATATTTTTGGCATAAAATTCCTTCTATCGAAACTTCATTTTTCCGTAGTTAACAACCGATCAAACCAACTGGAATACAAGCGTACCACTCGAAAGACACTTCCAGCTCGCTCGTTACTTTTTTTATTCGCCAACAATTCATCAAAAATACCATTTATCAACGTCGTCGAATCGCAAATATGGGTATGAGAATGTGGATAAAATATAGAATCTGTTCCATGACATCCAAACGTCTCAGAAGCGATGTTCGATGAAGACAACTTGTCATTCATAAATAAGGAGCATTTTTCAGAACCGATACCGTATGTAATATTGATGTTGATGGAACGATTGGAGATTGAAAATATGTGGAAGACGCGGAGTGGTATTGGTTTTCCATATCAAAGGATTTTCTTCGAAACTTGGGTGGTTTTATTTCTGCGTAATGATTGCGTGTTTGGATTTATCTTTGGTAGAATTTGTGCAATTATTTCGTGGTTCTTTTTCTGGAGACTTCGCTTTTATGTCGACTGGCGTCAAGGTTGCGCCACTAGTAGAGAGTATGTAGTTTGCACTTGCATAATATGTGCTCAGTGGTTTTTGCAGCCGATCTACACAACCTACAGATATCGAAGTTTTTTTTACCGATCTTGTGCAGGTGCTTTGTCACGAAACAGTGACCTGTGAGAAGTCAAGTAGTCAGACTTAACTCGTTTTTTGAGGCGGATAAAGCTGTTGCGCCTACTATTTTGAAGGTGCAATCAACGTCTTGCTTGGTGTGTTGATTCAGTCAGAGCATTTCTTTTTTTTTCTCAATCATCGACGAACCAAAGTTACTGAAGGGTTTTCCAATAGGAGATGTCATTTTGATATTCAAAGAAAAATGCTATTTTTCCGTTTGAATAATCGGAGGTTCATTTCATCATAAAGAAAAAGCTATGCCCTCAATATTGGAATATAACATCAGGCAAATGACCACCACGACCATGCTTACAGGACCATATCCTTTTTATGAAATTATCCATAACCAAATCGCAAAGTGGCTGCCTCGATAGCCTCACGAATTCCATCTTTGAGGTCTTGAATCGACGCTGAGCTGTTGGCGTACACCTTTCCTTTCAGGTGGCCCCAAAGGAAGAAGTCGAAAGGTGTTAAATCACAAGACCTCGGTGGCCAATTGTGATCACCTCTTCGAGAGATAACACGGTCCGGAAATTTTTCCCGGAAAAGATCAATGGTTTCTCCCCTTCTGTGGCACGTAGCGCCGTCTTGTTGAAAGTAAACGTTGTCCAGATCAATACTATTCAATTTCAAAGAAACATAAAAGAAAATTGCAGAGAACGACGAGGAATGGACAAACCTGGGTTTTGTTCAACACTTTCGGCTACAGCATCACTATTCTTGGCTGTTCTTGAGCGTGCACTGGTTTTATTTTTCACATCACTTACTTGTCCTAACAGTTCAAATTATTTCAACAAGTGCTTTATTGCGGTCCGACAAGGTGCTTCACGACGACCCAAAAATGTTCGAGTTTTACGAACCGTCTCTGCCAAATTTTCACCATTTCTATAGTGAATTTTAATACTTTCAATGCGTTCTCGAAGCCTGTATCGTTCCATTTTCATTAATGGCGTAGTTTCTACTTGTCAAATGTCAAAAAATGAAAGCTGCAAACTT
This sequence comes from Propylea japonica, assembly GCA_013421045.1. NCBI lineage: Eukaryota > Metazoa > Arthropoda > Insecta > Coleoptera > Coccinellidae > Propylea > Propylea japonica. The sequence continues at coordinate 39,978,324 of CM024246.1, read as the reverse complement.
GACATCTAACGAAACAGCGGGCTATTCAAAATAATATCTCTTATTAGGAGAACCTTTACGTCCTTCGCATCAAAGAATTGAGAACCTGATATGAAGTAATGACTGATCCAAAATTCCAATTAACCGAATAACAATCGACCTGATGGATTATCCAACTCTTCCAGTATTGACACATTTCAAATACCAATCCAGAACTCTTCCCAATTCCCTAAAAACCAATTGAACTTTCGATCAGGGACGAATTAATTGTCTGACAGTCATATCAAAACGATATGACGAATTGAAACCGGTGCCAATAAAATAACAGGCCGAAATTTGTCAGCGATTGATAAAACCCTTCCGTTTACAAGTCGCGATTCTCATCTCCCGTATTGGTCGAATGAAAACGCACCCTGATAACGCAGCATATCGGAAAAGCAGCAAATACAGGGGTGGCCTTTTATATTCGAGGATTGGACAACACTATTGTTGCAACCTGGAAAATTTAATATCGTCAAATGGTATACAGATGATTTTTAAACCACGATATGGTTTTGCGGGCCAAGAACCAAGTGTACACTATAGTTAGGCTCCTATTTGAGTGTTTTTCAGGTAGAAATACTTCAACTCAATGAAGTAAGAAGTAAGGTCTCTTCAGTATGGTTCCTGATCACTCAGGGATCAAAGGAAACGAAAAGTTCCTTTGGAACTTTAAAGGTTGATGCTCACTTGGACGAGACGAGACGAGACGAGAAGAAGCGACGCGTTAGTTAGTTAGTTAGATTCTGATCTTCGCTTCGCGCCTCCCAAGTGAGCGTCTACCCATTTGATTCAGTGCAAATCGTGCCCTGCGGAAAACAACTCTTCGCTTCGTCTCGTCTCGTCTCGTCCAAGTGAGCGTCAACCTTAAAACTGCAAGCTCTTAACTGAAACTCTGATGGGTCTGTCGGTGCAAATATCACTTGTACCGAATAGGCAAATCAAGATAAGCGATACGCCCTCTGGTGAAGATCTGAGTAACCTTTAATTATGATTCTTTCATTTTGCATTGTGTTGTCGTGATTTATGTGAATATTTAATATCCATACTAATAATATAAATGCGAAAGTAACTCTGTCTGTCTGTCTGTTACTCATTCACGCCTAAACGGCTGAACGGATTTTGATGAAATTTGGTATGGTGATAGATAATAACCTAGAAATGGTCATAGGCTATAAATAATCACGCCATCGTTCTTAGGGGGTAGGCAGTAGGCAGATAACTAAATTGAGTTAGTGATTTTTAGTCGTTATTGTTGGGACTTTTACTCTTTCACGTCTAAACGGCTGAACAGATTTTGATGAAATTTAGTAAGGTAATAGATGGTTACCTAAAAACGGATATAAGATTAAAATGATCACGTCATCGTACTTAGGGGGTAGGAAGTAGGCAGAAAACTGAATTGAGTTAGTGATTTTTTATGGTTTTTGCTGGGAGTTTTGCTCTATCATGCCTAAACGGCTGAACAAATTTTGATGAAATTTAGTTAGGTGATAGATAGTAACCTAGAAAGGATATATAGTGATTTTTAATCGTTTGTTTTAAAAGTTTACCTCATTCACGCCTTAACGTCTGAACGGATTTTTAACTTGGATAATATAAAGATAGGATCCTAGGCACGGACTCAGGCTACTTTTTACGGCGGGAAAATACCTCATTCCCGCGGAAATCTAGCGTGATCGTGTCGAGAAGCGCATGACGCCATAGCTATACTGAAATGATTTTGATGTTTTTTGTTAACTGAGTGTTACTAAGACTTCACGTTAGTATTTGATCACTTTTTTAACTAGGCGGACGAAGTCGCGGGAAAAAGCTGGTAATTCATATGGGAAAATCGGTCCTGGACATCCAAAAGGTAACGGCAAATGCTCCAAAGGAGGTTATCGGTTTTATCAACGCCATTGACGACCTCCGTATAAACCTGTGCATTTCAATTGTCAAAAGTCCTCAGAATATTCCCAAAAAAACTACTATCCAAACCATGTTCTTCCTTCAGGATCCCCAACTCCCTCTAGACGACCTCACCCCAAGTTAAACCGAAATCAGCAATTTCACCGGAGGGGGGGGGGGTCGTGCCCACCCCTTCAACCCCCGTTCCCGTTTTCCAGAGACTGATACGCGGTATCAAACCAGGCAATCCAGCAACAGCAGCGGCGTCGCGTTGCCAAAGTTCAGCCGGGAACAATTCCAGCTATAGATTTCCGGGGCATTGTTGTGTGAAATTGGATTTTGTCATTTTAATTATAATTCCTCCGCGTGTAACGCGCCTGGTCCCTCTTAATTAATGTCCAGCAAATTTTGATATGTTTTATCGGGACGGGAACGGTGTACGAGGGTTAAATTTTGTATATTTGTCAGGAATAGGGTACGAAAACAAATACAGTGGAACTTCCCTATGAGGAAAGCGCTAAATCTGCTAAAGAAATTTGTTATAGGGAAATTTCGTTATGCAGAAAATTGGTTTCTATGGTCGGCAATATCGCGGTCGTTTTCACTGATAATTTCAGCATTAAGCACTTCCTTTTAGACATTTTCGCACAATTTTTCACACTAGCGAAATGGTTATATTGAAAACAAGCAGCCAGGGGTGTACTAAAAAACTGTTTCAGAAGGATCCCTCTGCCGCCATAATGATTTGGTTTAAGGTCGAGATTTATTCCGTACGTCCAGAAAAATTTCGGAAAAAACCTTCTTACCAATACCCATTCAAAGAGTGATTCTTTGAATACAGTGGAAAACCCTATAACGAACATCTGTATAACGAATTTCGTACAAGACATTGCACCTTGCATCCTAATTCCATGATGAATACACCTTCCAAAACGAAATTGATTCTCTCTATAACGAAATATTCAAAGAACATCAATCTTTGAATGGGTATTGGTAAGAAGGTATAAGGGTGGATTTTTCGAAATTTTTCCGGAAGTGAGTAATAAATCCCGACCTTAAACTAAATCATTAGGGCGGGCACAGAGATCCTTCTGAAACAGTTTTAAATACACCCCTGACTGTTTGGTTTCAATTTAACCATTACGCTAGTGTGAAAAGTTGTTCAGTTGTTTTTAGATATACAGGGTGTTCTGATTTGTTTCCGACAAGCTAAAATGAGTGATAGATCACAACATTTTAAGCAAAAAAGTTCCTATGAGCATGGATCCGGAAATGATTTGTTTTTGGGATACAGGGTTTTCTTCAATATCTTTCGACTGATTCCAAATAATTGCATGAAATTTGTATAAAATTTGAATAAAAATCTCAGTATTCGTGAAGCATCCCAACAACTCAATATTTCAGGAAAAAAATATTGAGAATACTCAAAAACATCAATTACAAGGCATATCATTTCTACTTGTTAGTGGGCAATAAAAAATCCGCATGCATTTGACCTTAGAAATTTTCAAAATGAATTCAAATTAAATTTGAATGGAAATAATTTTCGGAGAAGTTTTTTTTGGGACCCTTCGGCTTTAAATGCATTTTTCTCTGAACCGATTGCTCCTAGCGACTTCGATGAGGTATACCTTTTTGGAGTAAAAAGGATGAGAGAATCTATTTTTTAAGTCCAAAACTGTGTACAGGGTAGCACAAAGAAGTTGCAACGGTTTTCATTGGTTGAAATGGTCAAAAGTCAAAAATATAATAAAAAACACGAATTATTTTTTCAACTTTAATAGCCTGTATCTCGGAAACGAAGCATTTTCGGACCCATGTTCATAGGAACTTTTTTTATTAAAATGATGTGATCTATCACCCATTCAAATTGGTCGGAAACAAATCAGAACACCCTGTATACAGGGATTTCCTGAATTGAACGTACAAACGAAAAGGGAAGATTCCTTAAGTGAGATTAAGAAAAATGGGGTCGCAAACGTTTCGTTTTCGAGATACAGAGTGTTGGAGTTTCAAATTTTTTTTCTCGAAATCGTTGGTAGATACGACAAAACTACAAGAGACCGAAAAGTTTAGTATAAGAACCAAGCTTCTTTTTACATTTTTTCAAATTAACAGTTGCTCAAAAAAAAATTCTGCAGAAGAACAGGTGGCAGTGTTCCAGAAAAAATATCACCCTGTAGATCTTCTATCGAAATTGCCATGTCACGTGGTGAGAGCTCTCAAATGTAATATCTATGCCAAATTTCAGTTGAATATCTTGTGACGTGTAGATAGTATGAGAAAAAAACTTGAAAAAAATTCAAACTTCAACACTCTGTATCTTGAAAACGAAACGTTTCCTACCCCATGTTTATGGGACTTTTTTTTCTTAAACTCACTTAAGGAATCTCCCCTTTTCGTTTGTACGTTCAATTTAGGAACACAATGTATAGGTAGCACTCGTTTGAGTAGAACCTGCGCTCATAAAACGAAAAACTTGTGTTAGATTATGACAAAAAAGTAACGAACTCCTCCATCTAGCTGTTCCTAGAGTTCTGAAACCTTGAAGATTGAACAAGAGTTCTCTTTTCAAAATCTCATAACTGCTGGCGACCTCTGAAATACCTCTTTTATTCAGGTTCTTTCTACCGATTCCCTGGAAATTTTATCCGACCTGAAATTCAAATTTGAGCAAACCTCAATGTTTCGAGTCCGTTAATATCGCCCTCACGATAAGGCCAGTTGGGAAATATCGTCAGTTTCGAAGTAGGATAATCTAAGTCCCGAAAACCGAGGTGATTATGAACCAGCAGGAAGCGGAAACGGTTAACTGACTGATAAACTAGTGAAATTTCGAATAACTCACTACGTTCATGCATAAATTCATCCTAGTCTGCGCTACTTGTCGCAGACATTGGTTTTACGGTACGCGGGCCATGGAAATGTTGTTGAAAATGGAATGACAACTAAAAACGACAGCTGTGTGACATCCAACTCATTTATGAACCCCACTGGAATAATCAGAAGGGAATAGTTTCGTTCATTATATGGAAATTTTTTTTGTTCCGTATTCCGATTTTATTTGTTACGTTTTGAAATCAATGTGTGGATGTTTGGATGAAACGAAAACATTGCTGATTTTGTTCCCAAATATACCAAATCGGTTTTCAATATGTATTTATTGATTGTCGTTCTAGATTCGATTTTTTCACAGGAAAAATTAGATGCCCATATGGTATTTGACAAGACTATTTCATGAGAGACAAATTATTCTGCATGCATTAAGTTTAGGTATTGATTTGACAATAACTGTCAAGTTTTGCCGCGAGTAAACGCGAATAAACTGCTGACAGGTCCTGCCAAACACTTTTTCCACCTAGAAACCATTTGTGATTCAAAATTGCGCGTTTCTGATTGGTGCAAATTACGACGAGGAAAATAGTCGATGAAAAATACAGTGGAACTTCCCTATTTGCGGTAAATCTGCAAAAAAGTTCGTTATAAAGAAATTTCGGTATACAGAAAATTTGTTTCTATAGTCGCGGTAGAAGTCACTGATAAATTTAAGTTTTTCACTCAAACTTGAGCACTAGCTAAACAAGCCTCATGCGAAATTTTGTATCAATATTGTGAACAGAACCATAGAAAATTCAATTGGAATATTCAAAAGAAAAAACTTCATATTTTCATAACAATATATCAGATTCGAGTGAAATTCATTTTGTGCATGAATATTGATATACTGAACGTTCACGCAAAATTTCAAAAAGATCGCATCATCTGAATTAATTTTTTTCAATTGTTAAGTTTTACATATTTGAGATTTCGAATGATTTCCAGAATAGTATTCCGATCATGCTAAGATTTTGCAACTATATATTTATCATCAATCTCAGATTCTATACAAAATTTTGAGGTAATAGCCTCATAGCTTCACCAATGAACGAGCGCTCAGAAGCACCTACTCAGAGCTTTCTGAAATTTTATTCTAAATTTGATTTCATTCATAAGAGTTGTATCACAGGAGATTTTTCCCCAATAATACGGTTCTATGTCTTAAACATCTAAAGATTTGATGACTAGAGAACCAGACTATATGCAGGGTGTTCTGATTTGTTTCCATCAAACTGAAATGGGTGATAGATTACACCATTTTAAGCAAAAAAGTTCCTATGAACATGGGTCCGGAAATGCTTCGTTTCCAAGATACAGGGTGTTAAAGTTGAAAAAATAATTCGGGTTTTTTTAATCTTTCCCAACTACATATTTCAGGAAACAGAATGTTCAGAACACCTAAAAACAACAATAACATAGCCTACCACTTCTACTTATTAAGGCAATAGAAAATCCGCATGCATTTGGCCTTAGAAATTGCTCAAAATAAATTTAAATTAAATATTTGAATGGAAATCATTTTTGGAGAGGTTTTGGTACACTTTGGCTTTAAATGCATTTTTCTCTGAAACGATTGATCCTAGTGACTTCAATGAAGTGTACCTTTTTCAAGTAAAAAAGTTGAGAGAATCGATTTTTTAAGTCCAAAACGTTGTACAGGGTAGCACAAAGAAGTTGCAACGGTTTACATGGGTTGAAATGGTTGCCGGTGGCGCCCTCTAAAAATACAACTAAATGGACCATAAATTTGAATTTATCGTCTCAAAAAACCCCTGTACGCCAAATTTCATGGAAGAATTTCGAAGCAGTCAAAACAAGTTGAAAAAAACGCGTATTATTTTTTCAACTTTAACACCCTGTATCTCGGAAACGAAACATTTCCGGACCCATGTTCATAGGAACTTTTTTGCTTAAAATTATGTGATCTATCGCCCATTTCAGTTTGTCGGAAACACATCAGAACACCTGTAGATTTTGATGAACTTTGGTATGAGAGCAATCTCATTCGATATGATTTCCAAGCACAAGAGTGATTCTTCATCCAAACTGACTGCAAATCGTGAAGCTTATGGTCATAAAAAAAATCAAGTAATACAAATTATACGTATTCTTAGATACTGCCGTCATCAAACAATGTGAACATCTTCTTCACACCCTATCACAGCACCGATCTTTCTATTCGCACTCACTCCATTTCGCGAATAGAGTGTCGAAAAATAGGAAAAGCAAACCTCACGACCCATATCGAAGATTGTAAATATCATCGGATACGAAAATAATTCCACAGCCACCTACTCAACTCAGAGCCACTATGTTGATTCAAAGAATCTGCTAGTTTTGCCAAGTGCTCAAAATACGGAAAAGAATAAACCACGATTTATGAATAGCGAGTTAATCTGGATACAGAAATTCATGCTTGTCGTAACAAATCAAAATTATTTTTGAAACTGGAAATATGGACGCATCTGCATCATGGGAATTAGTCATAGTCACCGTTAAATTATCAACGAAAATATAAGTTGAGATTCACTTTGATACCGTAGATTACTTTTTTAAACCTGAGAAGTTTATATCTATTATTACAACTAGAGAAATATGAATAGTATATTTCCCGAGGTTGTCCTAGGGTAAAGCCCGAGGGATGTATAGGCAACCGTGGGAAATGTATTAATATTTCTTGTGTTGTAATCAATAGTTTTTTTCTGATTGAGACAATATCGTTCCTAAAATGGAAAATTTAATATAAAATTGTAAATTTTTGAATTAATTGGATTTTTAACGTTGCTATGGGCCGTGTTTGTGTGAATCATGATTGACTGGTTTTATTTTGTAGTCTTGTCGGAAATAATATTATTGAAATAATGTTGAATTACGTCGAAACTCAAGCGGCGAAAGCCCGTGAATTTTTGATTCCCGCCAAATCTAAAGCTGCCTAAAGTAAAGAGTATGCAGGCTTTCAGATGTGGAACGGTGGTGGATGGTGTCAGCTAATAGTATATTATTCAATGAGCGGTAATGCAGGTCAAAACACACGCAGATGAATTTTGCACCACGAGCCGTTAGGCGAGTGTGTAATTCATCAAGTGTGTTTTGAGCATTACCGCGAATTGAATACTATACTTTATCCACGACTTCTTCAGTAAAATTCGAATTAATCTGCATTTAAAAAAATTTGAACAGTTGTCAAAAGCGCTGACAACATTTCGTCCAACCGTCAAACCTCTGTACTCTGTGGTCGGGAATCAAATCAGAGTCTCTAACTAATCAAACCAAGTAATTTCGCGGGTGTTATGTGCGGGTGTTATTATAACACACGCTTTTCGGTTCATAGACATGTTATGACTACCATTACACATAGAAATTAGTTTAATGGAGTGGACAAAATATTTTGTTAGCATATTTTGAAGATTTGGTATGTCTGTCTGATTCTTGTTATTTTCGATGTATGATTAACTCATTCGATCTCCAGTCGCAGAAATATTCACCAAACACTTTATGGCCAAAATTATCTATGTTAAGGTCCATGCTACATTTGAAGGAAAAACGAATGTGAAATTATTTGATGAAGTGAAAGCAATTGTTAAGAACAAAAATAATAGATACGTTCCCAAAAAATCAGTAGTGTTGTCCCGGAAGCAGATCAAGAAATTCTTGTTAGAAGCTCCAAATGACTTTTATCTGATGTATTAGGTGAAAATTTGGATAATATACTATTTTTAGTGACATATGACTTGACGTTTCATTTTTTCCTTGGGACAATATGACTTGACGTTTCATACTTTTCCTTTGGGAAATATGAGTGTGTTATGACATACTTATGGTAACTAAGGCGATATTGCTCAATATTCATTCAATCCATCGACTTATTAAAGAATATGTCTATGATTCTATCATCCTTTTTTATGATTAATAGTGGGCGGATACTTACTTACTCTGTATCAGTAAAATCCTTTTAACGTGGGACAATTTTCCTGCAACAAAAAATATCAATTAAATAAAGAAGCGGAATTAGTCAAGTTACAGTTACACTTCATAATAAATCTCACAAAATGAAAGTATAATCAGGTCTTCAATGCAAAAATATTTATAGAACAATAATTCAATTAAAATCGCCATAGAAAGTATACATTCGAATAACAGTTGAAGTGAGATACATCCTTCCACAATAATTAGGCAAGTTTTTGTTATAATCTCGAGTTTAATTCGGTTACCAACCTCAAGTTCCAACAGTGAAACAAATTCCTTTATTAGAAAATAGCAGACAGAAATAATCAACGTCAAATAATTGCGCAATCATAAGTTCAGAGATATTTTATTGCATGAAATATTTATGAAAAAGAAGAAAGATCGGGTCTTGAACCCAAAGAGATCATTCAAGTGTGAAGTGTTGCGTTAAAAAAAGCTGAGTAATTATTAGATGCAAAAAAAGAAACAGCTCACACAGTTATTCATCGCGAAAATGTTCAACAAATTGTATAAAATTAATGAATAGTGAAAAACAACTACAAATCCATACTAATATTATAAATGCGAAAGTAACTCTGTCTATCTGTTACTCATTCACGCCTAAACGGCTGAACGGATTTTGATGAAATTGGGTATGGTGATAGATGATAACCTAGAAATGGTCAATAATCACGCCATCGTTCTTAGGGGGTGGGCAGTAGGCAGATAACTAAATTGAGTTAGTGATTTTAGTCGTTTTTGTTGGGACTTTTGCTCTTTCACGTTTAAACGGCTGAGCAGGTTTTGATGAAATTTAGTAAGGTAATAGATGGTTACCTAAAAACGGATATAAGATCAAAATGATCACGTCATCGTACTTAGGGGGTAGGAAGTAGGCTCTATCATGCCTAAACGGCTGAACGAATTTTGATGAAATTTAGTTAGGTGATAGATAGTAACCTAGAAAAAGATATGGGCTATTAATATTCATGCTATCGTACTTAAGGCGTAGGCAGTAGGCAGAAAACTAATTAAGTTAGTGATTTTTAATCGTTTTGTTTTGAAAGTTTACCTCATTCACGCCTTAACATCTTAACATCTGAACGGATTTTTATAAGACTTGGTTAATATAAAGATAGGATCCTAGGCACGGACACAGGCTACTTTTTACGGCGGGAAAATACCTCATTCCCGCGGAAATCTAGCGTGATCGTGTCAAGGAGCGCATGACGCCTTAGCTACTGAAATGATTTTGAGGTTTTTTTTTTAACTGAGTTTTACTAAGACTTCAAGGTAGTATTTGATCACTTTTCTAACTAAGAGGGTTGGTAGGCGCCATAATTAAGGGAATTTATGATAAAATTTTGATGCAACTGTCTTTATTTAACAGTTTTACTTGGGTCGAATTACCGTGTGAAGCCGGAGTGGGTCGCTAGTTGGCAATAAACTAACCTTCGGCAGCTAAAAAAATCAAAAATAATATGTAAAGTACACAATAGAGATAACACGAATAACTCAAGTTGTTAATATAGAAAATGTTCATTGAATAATTGAATATTACTCATAAAAACAACACAAATTAATTCATTTAACATAGATTAGTGAAAATTGAATTCTTATCATGGAAAAATTTGTGGAAACCAAAAATATTCCAGTTTGTTGGATAGTGTTGAGTCCTCAACTATCTAGGCTGGGCGATAATGAAAATATTTTTATCAACTTCCGCCTTTCTCGGTGAAATTTGTTTGTAATTTCGTTTGTTCTTATCAAACCTTTCAACAGAATTTACAACATAGGGTTAACCTCATTTCAACATTTGTAGATCGCATAAACATATTTTGAAATTCACCTATACGCTAAATTTTTAAGAGCTTTATAGCTTTATATCATAGCAATATATGTTAATGCTTTTTGAACTGGAGAGCTATGGATTGCCCGAATATTTCGAGCCTAAAAAAATAATAATTTTTTGTATAACTGTCAAAAAAACTTGACTTTTCTTCATTGCTATGGATGCGTAAATGATAACTTTTTTTCATCGTTAAAAAAAGTCTTTTTTAACGGTGAATTCACCGTTTAAAAGAATCTTTTTTCTCCAACCATCAAAAATGTTGACATTTTTGTACTATTTTCAGGTGCAAAAGTCATAAATTCCCTTACCGTACAAAAATTCACTCGTTACTTAACAACACTTTTAATCCTAGGATTAAAAACGCTACTTTTAATCCTTGGATTAAAAGTAATTGCATTTGACGTCTACTTGACAATCACTGTCGTGATTAGTATGTGTTCAAATTTATAACCAAATTATTAACGATTTTTGACTTAAACCAATTTTATTGTAATTTTGACTTGGTTGGAGAAAAAATAGTATATATTATTCGGACTAAAAGTGCCTATTTTAACTCGCAATTTTGCATTCGCCTGGCTGCGCCTCGCAACTGCAAATATTGCTCGTAAAAAAAATATGCACTTTTAATCCTTATAATATAATATACTATTTTGAACGGTGAAAAAAGTAAAGACTGTATGCATGGAAATATTATATTGAAAGCATTATCTTGATCATTTTTTGTTTCAAATGATGTAAATTCACATTCACAGTTGTACAAAAATGTTGTTTGTATTTCGTGCGTATAAAATTCGTGTTTTATGGCACATTCGAGTGAATTTTTGGCCTCGACCAAAAATTGACACTCTCATGTGCCATGAGGAAAATACTAATTTTATACGCACTTAATACAAAAATAACTATTTTGTTGTAGAAATATAAGTATTTAAAAACCGAACCTTCCCTGAAAAATTTGATCGCCCAATCAAGCTTTGTGAACCCCATGGTTTTGTGACTTGAACCATAGTAAATATATAGAATATCTATCTATGTTTCGAACTCAAGAAGTTGAAATCTGAAAGAGAACAGAATAGTTCGATTATTCGTTACAAGAACGATTCTACAATTCCTTTATAATGGAAATAGGATTCATCAAGGGTAATAGTAGTAACGTAACGAAGATTGATTTCCTGATGGTCGCAAGTTTCTTTGCTGAAAACAAAGATTTTAGTGCAGTGGAGCTTGAAAACGTGAAATTGTCTCTGTAAGTAGCAAACTTTTAACTCATATTTATTATTACAAATGAAAGAAACACCTCATTCAGCTTTTATAGACCGACATATTCATTTTGAAGGCTTAGATTGAACTTTTCGCAAGGAATCAGGCAAAATCAGTTCGCTTTGACACAAGTCGAAGTTTGTTTATCGCGGATATTGATGTAATCATCATAACGTGAGAAAATTGAGCATTTCCGCGGGAATTTTGAATTGTCTTTTCATTTACGTATTTTTATTGGCAATTACTATATTTTAGAAAAAAAGTAATTTTTTCGTGTTTGTATAGGGTTTATCTTTAAAATAAAAAAAATTCCAGAAAGTTGTCAACATCCCTATTCAAGCTATATCAGAAACTCGAATAAATCCTTGTTTGAACCAATCAATAAATCGCATTATCTCTGCAACACATCCAATCAGCGCCGCACAATAAAATGACAGCAGGAGAAATTAGTGAACTACTGAAACCTACGATTATTCATCATCAGCGTTTGTCAATTAAACTTGAATTGTGTAAAACCGACCGAGCCGTATGCTAATGAAATTTATTCTATCCAATGAATAATTGGATATTTTTAGATAATGCGTTAATAATGAACCGCATTACCTATTATAAACAACTGATTTCATATTAGCGTTGAGAGGATAACGATAAAATGTAATGAGCGTCAGAAAACGAAGCCAATTTATTATTTGCCCAGTTTCATACCAGCGCTTTAAAAGGGCTGATCTGTGATGCTTTCGATGATGCTGCTAGATTTTGTTCTTGTGCCAATTTTTGTTTTTGTAACGAATTTGAATTTGATTATGACAAATTTCGCCCCCTCGTTCATTTTGAGAAAACAATTCATTCATTTTTTAATACAATGAACTTTTCTATTAAAATCTCAATCCTACTCTGAAAATTTTGATGTTTGGAAAGTACGCGAAAAAAAATTAAATCGCCATTCCTCGAGAATTACACTGTCAGGGGTCTTTGCTGCCCTGGGAGTTCCGAAACACCATAAAGTATATGGAAAGAGGCAATAAAGTGAGTCTGATATGGGTGTCAGGACATTGTGCTGTTGTAGGAAATGTTATGATACTGTAGCGTACGATTGATCTACTGGCCGACTTAGAGATTCGTAAATAATGCAATTCTGGAATGGTTCCTGTAACTTTCTTATTAAAAGTGTCACTTTTGAACTACTCATCAAAAAATATAACTTCAATCTTAAGATTTGATCATGACTTTATATATTATGGGTAAATGGTTTTGAGTTGAATTTGAAAATACATTTATCTGAATGTAGTTTGCGTTTGTTTCTTTCATCTTATTACATTGAAAACAGAAAAGAAAAACATTTCTGGGTTAAAATTGCTGTACAGCATTTATTAAGTTTTTAGTACAGTGGTTCTTCAATCTGAACATGTTCACAAACTGGACATTCGGCATTTTTTCAATCTGAACATTTTCTGGGCATCCGGCATTTCAAATGGATTCATTTGAATTCATTTCATAAAGTTCCTACTTTAGAAAAGAATGATTTTCAGGTCATGTATATTATTGAACAATGTTATACCTTTTATAATTTTTTTACGATAACAATCAATAAACGAAGCCATATTATTTTTATTCATCATGAATGTCTTATATTTAAACGTTGGTGTTCGTCCTAAAAAAACAAACCATTCAACGTAACCTCACAACTATGTCATTCGATAATGCTTCCGATCACCCGTCGAGTAAATATTTAACGATTCTGTAAGCTGCAGATCCCTCAAAAAGGTCCAGAATTGCAATTTTCCTGATAACTTGTGTGAGTTTTGTGCGTTATGCCCATCTCTATTAGCAGTTACGTCACTTACGGGCAGATCTCGGCTTCGAGTCTCGCGTATGGCTGAATAGTAGCTATATCAGAAATTCACATTAGTGTTGCCATATCTCGAAACTCGAGTATAAATCCTCTTTAAAAGCCGTATGAACACCTTGCAGTTATTCATCCGCGAAAAAATCCATTTCTTGTGCGATTCTTGGGAGAAATGCCGAGGCCTAGGAGGCGATGAATTCCTATGTGTATTATGTATTTTTCCACAGTATATTTCATAGCTGGGCCGTTTTACACAGGCGCTGAGCCAACAAATAACCCATAAATTCGTGATAACTGCCACATTTATGCAGGTCGTCCTAAGAACGATATTTATGTTTTCACAAATTCGAGTTAACCACCCTCTTGGGACGCTCGGCCCAAATTCCCGAATCGTGGATGAAACCGTTTTGCTTTCTGGAACAATGGCTCGGAAAATATGGAAATGCTACGTGGAAATTGCCGTTCTTCGATATTCTTGCACTCTCCGTCTCTCTTATTCCTTCCATTGGGAGGTGGGCATTTTTCTCATTTGGAGAAGTGACATCAGCGAGTGTAATTCTATATTTATAGCATTTCCGATGATCGTAAAAATAATAATTGTGGGATTAGATTCGCATGGGAAAATTATTTGTGATGTGTTGTGTCATCTTCTGGAGTTTAATGAGTGTTTGTAGGTTTGTTATGGATTTGAGATTTTTACGAGGTGTCCAATAGAAAAATGTATAATTTTCGTTAAGAATGCCTATTGTAACACTCGCCATGCTCGTTCCTGAATTTTAAACCAGAGGAAGAATATTTATGGCTTGTGGATTGTTATGGAGGTTACATCCCACTGAGACCCTAAGGTCTATTTTGGTCTTTTATCAGATCAGATTTTGAAGGAACTAGCCCCCCTGAATCTAGTAGTTAAACGCGTGCGAAAAATTCACTTTTCTCACTTGTTATTCAACGAAGAATCAGTAACAAAGATGCTCTCAAATAAAGTTCTAGTGTCACCAAGAAATAAATGGCAAAAACCGATCCATCTGAACGAAACACAATGTCACACGAGTACATATTCCCGAATATTTCTACCCTATTGATGAAAATGAAACGATACAAGCTTCAAGAAGAATAAAACCCGTGCACGTCGCTCAAGAACAGCCGAGAATATTGCTGATGTAACCGAAAGTGTGTGAAAAAACCCAGGTTTTTCCATTTCTCATCGTTCTTTGGAATAAGACATTCCACAAAAGTCATTACACCGTATTTTGCATACAGATTTGGGTCTTAAGGCTTATACAGTTCAGTTAATACAAGAACTCAAGCCGGCCGATCATCAACAACGTCGTGCCTCTGCTGATTAGGTCGTTGAAATGCATGAAAATGATTCAGAATTCCATCGAAAAATAATCTTGAGAGATGAGGCCCATTTTCACCTCGGTGACTTCGTCAACAAGCAAAATTATCGCATCTGGGGCTCAGAAAACCCAAAAGTTTTTGAAAAGCCTCTCTATCCTCAACGTGTTACTGTTTGGTGCGGTTTATGGTCCGGCGGAGTCATTGGACCTTACTTTTTCGAAAATCAAGCTGGAGCAACAGTTACGGTGAATGGATTGCGCTATCGAGAGATGTTAAGAATTTTTATGGCCGAAATTGGATAGTATTGATATGGGCAGCGTTTACTTCCAAAAAGACGGCGATACGTGCCACACAAATCAACGAAACCATTGGTCTTTTGCGGGAAAAGTTTCCGGACCGTGTTATCTCTCGAAGTGGTGATCACAATTGGCTACCGAGATCTTGTGATTTAACACCTTGTGACTTCTTCCTTTGGGGCCACGTGGAAGAGAAGGTCTACGCCAATAGCCCAGCGTCGATTCAAGACCTCAAAGATGGAATTAGTGAGGCTTTCGAAGACATAGGGCAGCTTCTTTGCATTTTGGTTATGGAAAACTTCATTGAAAGGATATGGTCCTGTGAGCGTGGTCGTGGTGGTCACGGCATAGCTACTTCTTTGTGATTATAAAAAACATCCGATCATTTATATCGAAAAATAGCATTTTTCTTAGAATATCAAAATAACACCTCTTATTGGAAAACCCTTTACACTTTTCGTCTCATCAAGAAATAAACTGAAAGAATGGATCGAAACACTTCCAATGTCACACGAGTACATCTTGTTCTCAATTTTGATCTTGTGAAAGAGATTTGGTGGCTTCTGCACTGGCAGTATAAAAACTATCAAAAATATGAACTCGGACACGTGCGCAAAGTGACATATTTTCGAACAAAAAATCCCATCGAACGTGATTCGTTCGAAAATCATTTACCGCTTTCGTTAAGTAGAAAGCTAATTAACAGAGAATCAGCAACGAAAGAAAACGTTATCATTGAAAACTTGAATTCTCTCTCATACACTTTTCGTCTCATCAAGAAATAAACTGAAAGAATCGATCGAAACACTTCCAATGTCACACGAGTACATCTTGTTTCTCAATTTTGATTTTGTGAAAGAGATTCGGTGGCTTCTGCACTGGCGTTATGAAAAACTTTCAAAAATATGAACTCGGACACGTGCGCAAAGTGACATATTTTCGAACAAAAAAATCCATCGAACGTGACCCGTTCGAAAATCATTTACCGCTTTAGTTAAGAAGAAAGCTAATTCAACAGAGAATCAGCAACGAAAGAAAACGTTATTATTGAAAACTTGGATTCTCTCTTAAACTTTTTCTTCTCATGAAGAAATAAACTGAAAGAATCGATCGAAACTCTGTCACACGAGTATATCTTCTCGAATATCTCTTCTCGAACATCATCAGATCTGTCCCCGATCACCAGGAAGTTAGGAACATGAACTGGCTTGCCATCGCGAACGATCTATCGAATTATTTCCTACTTAAGGCAACGTGCAGGGCTGCCAAATTGGCTACTCGCTTAACCGAAGTCTCAACGGAGGCGAGCTGATAATGAAACTCGTCTGCTTGCATAAGAGAATCGCTTTTACGTTAACTGATCTTGTTTCGGGTCTCGATCGCGATACGAAATTACATACGACTACAATAACCGACTTTCATGAGCAGTTTCAGGAACGGAGAGGAGTCGACTTTATCTGACGCTCTATGCTCTCTCTGTGCTCCTTTATTGAGTCTTGCTTACGACTGACAATTAGGGAATTAGATTGGGGCGTTTCGTCTGAGGAGATCTGATGGAATGATGGCTACTGGGTGATTCTATCTGATAGAGAGTTGGTTGGTTGATCGAACTTTCGGTCGATGCGCTTTTAAATTGTTTGGTTGGACAATATTTGAGAGTTCTTGAAACTATGATACAATTCAATTTGATTGGATTGTTTAGCCTCCTTCAATTCAGTGAGTGTCAGGTCAATCCAACACACCAATATTTTCTTGCTTTCTTGGTTGTAACCAACAGGATCGACAATATACATAGTTCTTCCTCCTACCCACAGAATCTACACTCGTCAATTTCTGTTAAGCCAATTCTCATCATATGCGTTCCTTGTCAGAAAGCCAGCGAGGAGGCGTAACTTATTCTGGCTGCGCCTAATACTCCACATACACTACTGGAAAAATTAAAGGATCAAAAAAAAATTCCAATTTTTCGGCCATTTTCAACATGCTGTAACTTTGAGAGGAATGGTCGTACAAGAAATTTAAAACAAGGAAATTGTAAATCCAAGTGTCTAGTTTTTGGATTAGAACTTCAAAAATTTTAAGTTTCAGTGGTTTTTGAGTAATGATAGAAAAATCAGCAACAAAAATTTTCAAAATTTTACCACTTTTTTTTCTTGTCTACGAGTGTGGAAATTTTATTTTTGCCTAATCGTTATAATGATGGGATACTTTGTTAATTCAGCTTCAATTTATTTTTCATTGACCTCAATACGTCCCTTCTCGCCGAGATATCGGTCTTCAAATGGAAAAGGATCCATTTGTCTTTGATTATCGATTTCTCAGCAACCAATGATCGCACAGAAAATTGAAGGAGGGTTTCAAGACCTTAAATGAACTCCGATTAATGAACAACCATTGCTTATTCATAGAAATTTTTTTTCTTCAAGTCGCATCAATATAAAAATTTAACAAAAAAGGGCTTTTGGTGGTTTCTGGGAAAACTACCGCTGGACCGAAAATGTAGAGGAAACCAATAATGTTAAGTGTGCCTTTCACAGTTATGTTGATAAAAACCTTACGAAGAGTCAACTCAATCCAGCGAGCCGTTTTTTTGTTTGACTCGATTGAATTTTTGAAAAAAATAAGGATCACGTTTTTTTGCTCTGAGAAGCTCATAATCTTCAAAAAAGGCAAAAAAGAATTTTCTCGAGCTCTTCCCACATTTTAATTGCAGATAGTACATAAATTTCAAAAGAAAAAAATAAAATAAACTAACAAATAAAATTTTTATTAATTTAATAACGGATAAAAAATGGATCCTTTTCCATTTGAAGACCGATATCTCGGCGAGAAGTGGACGTATTGAGGTCAATAAAAAAATAAATTGAATCTGAATTAACAAAGTATCCTATCATTATAACGATTATTCAAAAATGGAATTTCCACGCTCGTAGACAAGAAAAAAAAGTGGTAAAATTTTGAGAATTTTTTGTTGCAGATTTTTTCATCATTACTCGAAAAACATTGAAACTTAAAATTTTTGAAGTTCTAATCCAAAAACTAGACACTTGGAGCTTCAATTTCCTTTTTTAAATTCCTTGTACGACCATTCCTCTCAAAGTTACGGCATGTTGAAAATTGCCGAAAAATTTGGAATTTTTTTTGATCCTTTAATTTTTTTCAGTAGTGTATTTCATTTTTTGACTTACTTCCAGAATATAATTCCGATCGTGCTGGAATTTTGCATCCATTTATTTACTGTCAATCACAAGTCCTTCACAAATTTTGAGATAATCGTGTTTTTGCTTCACCAATGAACAACCGCTAAAAAGCACCTGCTGATGGATTTTCTCACAGTTCTTTTATTCATACTGCTTACGTCTCAAGAATCTGTACTTAACACTTTCAAAAACCCGAAACGAAAACCAACGATTTCTTGAACACCATCCTCTCAACAACCGATCTCCCATCCAAAACAAACAGTAAAAATAAAATCTCTAACCTCAAATTGATCTGCACCTCCTTAAACGCCCCGACTTCATTTGCTAAAAGCGTTTTTTCAATCAAAAGAAACCCATTCCCATAGTTATATGAAGCGTTTCTCACGGGAGAACAAATTGAGTGACTTGAGGCTTGAAACCAATCGTCTGATAAGAGAATTTAGTAGAGTTGAGAGAAGGAGGGTTATCTGTTACGATCCCACACGGGTTCTGCTCTATTCATACGGATAATGCTCCTCCAGAGCGTTTACATGGATAAAGAATACTGGCTCTTTTTTGCTCCCTCTGAAATATGCGATTACCCTTTGAGGAGATGTTCTAAGCGATCGGCTTTATGGATTATGTTGGATTCAGGGATATTCAGAAATATTTTATGTGTTTTTTGGGAAAATATGGTTATGTGTCGGTAGACATAGTTACATTCGAGAATGAAGCACTCAAGAATTGGTCCATAACTACTATTTATTACACTAATTAGCCTGATTAGACATTTTTGAAATCATTATTTGATTATTTTTGGAGATTAAATTGAACACTCTCTTTTGCCCATATTCAAAATGTCCATTCATTTGTCAATTCAAAATGAACTCTTAGGAGATGTTCGAAATAAATGATCATAAACTGAAAATCCTAGTTAAGAATTCCTATTAACATAAAGCATAATTCCACACATTCATGATAAATAAATAAAATATTAAGTATCAACAAAAATAATCAAGAATCAAGTTAAAATCAAAATGACACAATGAATCGAAAATCAGCTAAGAATAAGGTTTTAGTTTGGATACCCTAAGGGGCACCTATACCTCAAAAAATCAGGGCAACTATCTTTTTCGATAGGGATAGATGCCCATGAATTTTTTGAATAATTAAGAAGAAAGCAGCAACCATTTATACTCAGATGTACACTCAATGAAACAAGGTATTGACGGAATAAAAATTACTGAATTTATTACCACTTCAAAAGTTATACAGCGGCAAATACCTACCTCTAAAACTTTGGCGTTTTTGTGAATTCGCTGCGGAGATGATCGCACACGATAGCGAAAAACGACCTCACTTTAACCTTACAAAACTAAGGTCCAGGGTGACTGTAGCATCTACTCATAAAATTAATTTTTCGTTACGTGTTTCCGAAGTTATAGTCCGTTCACGAAAGGTGAGCTGTCGGTTGGCCATAGAATTTGGCATATTCCACTGTGTATATTGAAATTTTAGGTTATGTTCTTTATTTCTTGTCAGATATTGATACACAATGTTGTCAATATTGCATAGAGTTCTCTGATAACTCGCAAGCTCGTCGGACGAGGCCGAGTACATTCGGCAACGTTGACTTTATTTATCTTTATGACAGTAAATACTGCCAACTTCAGATAAATAAATAAACGCCTACTTTGTGCTCAACCTTTCGTGAACGGACTATAGGTATTTTGAAAATGGGGCATCTATCCCACTGGGGCTTCTATCAGGGTTTTCCCCTACTTCTCGATAAAATCATTGTTTAAATAAAAGATAGAACACACTGTTCTAGGAGTTATATTGTAAGGAAGAAAATGAAATATTTTGTGGCTGTTTTCAAGAAAATTATGTTGTTTTCGCACTGTACCGGGTTTTTCACTATAATTAGACCCCCCTTTAACTTTGCTACTGAAGGAGATACGAAAAAAT
Source organism: Propylea japonica (assembly GCA_013421045.1). Taxonomy (NCBI): domain Eukaryota; kingdom Metazoa; phylum Arthropoda; class Insecta; order Coleoptera; family Coccinellidae; genus Propylea; species Propylea japonica. The sequence continues at coordinate 39,957,855 of CM024246.1, read as the reverse complement.
GTTTCGTATAAAAGTTTCACGAAATCAATTAAGATTTTTTGATATGACTCCACAAACTGAAATATATACAGGGTGGCCAACATACTGATGGAAACTTCATTTTTTCAAATGTAACACCTGTATACTTTTTCTATATTTGGTAAGCTCTTTTTCCCTGATTTCGAATACATGACATATGTTGGTCTATCTTTTTTATTCTGAGCACCACAGAGTTTCAAATTTCAAGAACCATCAGGCATGGCATTTTGAAAGTTCAAGAATATTTAAGTAGCCAATTTGATCTTTGGATTGGTAATGGCTCCATTTAACACCGTTGGATACGTTTTTATAGCCCTTCCTGAAGGAAAAAAATTACTTCAGTAATAATGACAATCGATGAAAGCGGAGAATAATATTAATGTTATAAAATCAACCAATATTAAACCCATAATTCGGAACTAATTCCGTCAACGCACAAGAATAATTATAATATTGTTATGATTTAAAACAAATTTTAAAGCTTTAATTTCTGACTTGAATCAGAGATATAATAAAGCTATCAAAAATAGTCTAAACTTCTTGAGACAACGATATGAACTATGTGTATTGAATGAAGGTGGTCATTTCGAGCAATTTGTTCAGTTGATGTTATTCTTACCATACTACCATAATTAATTTTTTGTCATTGGTTAAGTAATTATAAGTTTTCATTCTGAAATATTACTTTTAAATAGATTGTTTGGATATGAAGAATTTCGTAGGTATTTCACATTTTTTTTTATTTGGTGTCATCATTTCAAAACTTTGAAACTCTGAAAATTGAAAAGACACATCCACATACGCATTTATATGAGGAAGAGAAATGAGCATTTTCAGTAAACGCATTCTGCCACACAGATCTTGCCAGGTGGTTTTTAATTTGAAACTCTGTGGTTCTCAGAATGAAAGAGATAGACCATTATAATGTTACATAGTCATAGTGAATTGAACGAATTCGCCTCAAAATTAGCCAAAAACTCGAAATTTTCTGAACGCTTTGGTGAAAATGGTTGGAGTAAACGTCAAGAAGAATGAAAGAGCACACCTCCCGACAGATGGCACTCAGCTCTCAACCGAATCGTGAAAAGCGCCAAAATTTCGTAGTGTTTCCGGCCCCGGGCATGAATATCATGTACGTTGATTTATCCACGTGAGTAAATTTCGACGTTTACAGTTGTTTTAGCGGGCGAGATCGACGCGTCTCCGCCCAGGGGTGTAATTTATCACTTAACATAATGTAGACCATTTTATGCCAACCCTTGCAGCCGCAGTAGGTGTAATGGATGGCCGCCACTGTGCCAATTTGCCGGAACTATTGCTCAGAACCCGACGGTTATTTCTACGCAAAAATGAATTAAATTAACGCGATGTTCCGGTTATCCCCGGAGTGCAGTTATGGGTTATTTACGTTACGTAAATATCGGCCCGTAAGAGGCGAGAGCGGCTAATGCGAATAATATATGCCGGGTCCAGAGGAACAAATTGGACTGTGAAGATGAGGACCACCCTATGGTCCTTTATGGGTATTTATGGCGTTTTGATTTACTGCGGATTTATCAAGTCGAGGGAAGAGTTGATGAAGAATTGGGGAATTAGCGCGCTTGTTTCTATAGGAGAACAGCTCAAATCCTTAAGCCACGTTCACATTATGATTCATATGACAGTTATGACATCAGTATACCGAATTTTTCAGCAAAATTTAAATCAAACATTATTAGTCTATCTATGGGGAATGATTTCTCCTCAGTAGGGTCCTGTGGCGGTCTTCGAAGAACAGAATATCCGAAAAATCTTCGCTTGGAAGGCCAAACTTGGTTGAAAGGAATAGAAAGAACAGAAATTGCTGCGATCAGGTTCCGAGTCTCACCACATTTATTGAATCGGGTTTTAATGATAAATTAAAGACAGGTACGGTTTTTGTGAATTTATCTGCTGCATATGATGCTGTTTGTAAAGATGGTTTGATTTTCAAGCTGTATAGTCATCTGAAATGTGGAAAAATGGTCAATTGATAAAAATATGCTGTCAGACTGAAAGTTCCGTGTTTTGTGTGACGAAAATAGTAGCAATTTTGAAACATTGAAGAATGGTTTCCCACAAGGATCAGTCTCTTCTTTTGAAATATATATATATATATATGTGATGTCCCTACAACTTCTTCTAAAAAATTCATATACGCCGATGATATTGCTTTGGTATTCTATCATTCAAATTTTAAAACCATAGGGAATAATCTTTCTGCAGATTAGAAGTATTAATTCTTTGGCTGGCGTTTATGTTCCAATACTAATAAAACTGAAGTCTCATGTTTCCATTTAGATAATCATTAGAAATATAGAAAATTGAATGTACTTCCTGGTAATTTCAACTCTTAAAATGATTCCAATCCTTAATATCTACGCGTTAAACTAGATTCTTCTCTGAATAGGGATGTTGACTCATGTTACGAATTCATATAAATTGAGGTTTTCCTCATAGAAGGAAATTTTTGCAATCCTAAAGAACCATTTTAGTGATCTTAATTTCTCGTTGAATTAAATAAAGCTGATTTAAATTATGTTATTTATTATTATCAACTATCACGTGACTGCGAACGCCAATCAGAGGTAATTGACGTCACTATCCGTATTGTCATTGCAAATTCGAATGTTCTGTGCTCAGATCAACAAATACATTCATAGGCCGGGTTCCACAAAATTTCAATCACCTTGATTATTGAAATGTCATCATTTCTCTGCATTTTTCAGTTCATTTTTGACATAAACTATCGACTTACTTCAAAATAAACGATTTGATGCCCAATCAAGCTTTATAAAACCCACGGTTTTGTGACTTGAACCATAGTAAATATATAGAATATCATATCTATGATTCGAACTCAAGAAGTTGAAAGCTGAAAAAGAACAGAATAGTTCGATTATTCGTTACAAAAACGATAATCTAGAATTTTCTTTATAATCGAGATAGGATTCATCAAAAGTAATAGTAGTAACTTAACGAAGATTGATTCCCTGATGGTCGCAAGTTTCTTTGCTGAAAACAAAGATTTTTGTGCAGTGGAGCTTAAAAACGTGAAATTGTCTCTGTAAGTAGAAAACTTTTAACTCATATTTATTATTACGAATAAAAGAAACACCTCATTCAGCTTTTATAGACCGACATATTCATTTTGAAGGCTTAGATTGAACTTTTCCACAAGGAATCAGGCAAAATCAGTTCGCTTTGACAGAAGTCGAAGTTTTGTTTATCGCGGATATTGACGTAATCATCATAACGTGACAAAATTGAGCATTTCCGCGGGAATTTTCAATTGTCTTTTCATTTACGTATTTTTATTGGCAATTACTATATTTTAAGAAAGAAGTAATTTTTCGTGTTTGTAAAGGGTTTATCTTTAAAATAAAATAAATTCCAAAAAGTTGTCAACATCCCTATTCCGAAGCTCATTTGAAATATAGTAATAATATCATTCAAAAACTTGGCCGTACTTCATGGGGTGTGACGAAACCACTTTTCGTACGGCAGTCAACTTTGAAAATGTGGAATAAATTTGATTCTTCTGCAAATTCATATCAAATACTTTCAGATATTCCAGATAATGAGATTCCTCGATTAAAATCACGTAAACCATTTTGGTACAATTATTTTCTGATCTCGAATGAAAGCAATAAAGCAATCTTCATTATGAACTTCTATACAAGTGAGCAGATACGGCTATATTGATCTCATTTCAAAGTATTATATTTAACAAAATCACCCAATATTTAGTGATCCTTAAGGTGAAGAAAACAGTGCGGGAAAGTAGTTATTTATGCACGGTTGTAGGAAAAAATATTCACTTTTCTGCATACAATAATCATCGTCGTGATAATCGCCAGATGCTTTCTATGACATAAGCTGAGACATCGTGAGAATTGTCTGCTATATTTAGCTCATACGCTTCAACTCAAATGTATGCTGGCTCGTGCCACAAAAAATTTTTAACATCCTCTTAATCCTCATCTTCAACAACTCTAACTCTGGAACATTGTTAGAACATAATCGGCGTCACAATCAGACTTCCTTTCATCCAGCGATAACTCATAAATACGTCTAATTTTCCGAGGAAACATACGTTCGCGACACGGAAAATCAAAGGAAATCTAATTCCCGCGGAAAACACGCAGAGAGCAGTTCAATTAGATCAAACAAATGACGGGGACGGGGAATCGGCCGACCTGGATCCTCAAATTTCGACTTAATTGACTGCGGCGCTCGGCGTCTCGCTGAAAGGCATAATGGCGCCGATTCATCTCCACCGCCCGAAATTCGCGGGTTCGTTCGGCAACAGATGCTGCCTGCCTTGGAAAAATGATCCATCTCGAAATGTGTATAAATAGTGCAACACACAGTCTGACTTAGTCACTAACGAACGTCAGCGGTTTCATTACCCCATAATTTTGAAATTTGATATTCGGCATTATTTTGGCTCCGCGATCTTTCGCAAAATTATAGTATGAGTTAAGCACGGTTTACATTGGTGGAGTGAATCGTAGGGATCATACTATTCCCATACTACCATAATGACATTATGCTACATAACTTTTGTTGGAGTGCTGGTAGCATCAAAATTCGAGTCGAGACAAGTATTTTTGCACACACACGAATGGTTTTGTTCAACAAATGTCAGCTGGAATTGTGTGTGGTATTTGACAAAACTATTTCATGAGTAACAGACTATTCAACATGCATTATGTTATGGTATCAATTTGACAACAACTGTCAATTTTGCCGCGGGTAAACTCGAAAACTGATGACAGCTGCCGCCAAACACCTCTTTTATCTATACTCCGTACTACTACGCGCAAAGTAAGCCTTTGTTTATTTATCTTAGGTTGGCAGTAGAACGTAAAATAAAGTCAACGTTATCAGAGAGTTATTAGAGAACTGTAATATTGATAACATTGCGCATCAGTCTGGTTATAACACCAGAAACAAAAATCCAGATCTTGAAATATAGCGTTCTTGAGTGCCTCATATCATTTAGAGTTATCTTCGTACTGATGAAAACCAAAGTATTAATCATTATTATGCTTTCCTATCTCATATTTCCACTTGAGTTATCCGCATTCACCTTTTTTGTGAAAAACAATAGTGCTATGAACTTCCTGACCCCAAGACAATCCTTCAATCGAATTTGCACCTATAGCCACTGCTATACACCCACCTCCAACAAGATAAACCAGCAGCATACCTTTAATACCTTGAAATAATAAACCCGGCAACAGAATGGCCGACCTGTTGTAACCGGGCGAAATAAAAATAACGGCAATATTGCGGCAAAAGTGACGTCGAATCTCACTTCTAACTCTATACGAGCGTACGTGTCGTGCTTTTTCTCCCGAAAATCATTTACAATAATCTCTTCAAACCGATACAATCCGGCCTGACATAGGGATCGTAAACCCCGAACAACTCCATATAATGCGTCATAAAATACATACTCGAAATGGTTTCATAAGGCAGGGATCCTGTCGCGCTATATTGTTTTTCCGGGAATGCCGGGATATTGCTTCGTGCTTTCGAATTGGTTAAGGAAAACGTAAATGTTTACCTTCCCGGCGTAAATATGTGTATACGTTCGGCTTTGATGCATCACGTTATACATATTATAGGTATACCTACTCTCGTTTTGTGGTATATGATTATTCCACGACTTTATGGTCGAGAGTTTACTCGGTTACATTGTGGAAATTTTGAAGGGTAGACGAAATTTTCTGAATATACAAGAATATCTTATATTCGAGTTGAAAGATGAATGTTATCATTATTATGTATTTATGACTAGGTTAGCACGGGGGGTACTTTGACATTCAAAGAAAAATGGCATTTTTCAATAGATTTATTTCATTATTAAGAAAAAGCTATGCCGTTAATAGTGGAGAATAACATCAGGCAATTACCACTACGGCCACGCTTACAGGACCATATCCTTCTAATAAAATTTTCCATAACCAATCGCAAAGTGGCTGCCCTAGTCCTCGATAGTCTCACGAATTCCATCTTTGAGGTCTTGAATCGACGCTGGGCTATTGGCGTAGACCTTCTCTCTCACGTGCTCCCAAAGGAAGAAGTCGCAAGGTGTTAAATCGAAAGATCTCGATGGTCAATTGTGATCATCTCTTCGAGATAACACGGTCCGGAAAATTTTCACGCAATCACAAAGACACGACGTTGTTGACGATCGGTCGGCTTGAGTTCTTGTGTTAACTGAACTTTATAAGCCTTAAGACCCATATCTTTAGGCAAAATACGGTGTTATATGACGTTTGTAGAATACCTAATTCTAAAAAACGACGAGGAAGGGTCAAACCTGGGTTTTTCTTCAACACTTTCGGCTACCGCAGCAATATTCTTGGCTGGTTTTGAGCACGTGCACAGGTTTTATGTGTTCACATCACTGACTTTGTCCCCAACGGCTTGAATTTTTCCACCCACCAATTTCTTCATTGCGGTCTGACAAGGTGCTTCAAGACGACAGCCCACAGAAAGGCTCAGGTCCAGTAAGTGTTCAGGGTTTTTAAGACTTCTGAGCGTATATGTGAACAACTGGTATTTCTGTCTGTAAAATAGAAGGACCACTTCCAGTGCTTTGGAGTTTTGAAGCTTATTGAGAAGTATGGTTTATATGACAGATGTTAAGGTAGATAGAGTGATATTCGAGTGGAAGACAATGTTTCCATGAGTAGTATTGATTCAGATAACAATGAAGGAAATGTCAATTCGAATTTGGTTAATACCCAAACTGGGATGCCACAAAGTTCTATCTTTGGTCCGATATGTTTCATTTTATTTACCAACGATTTTATGATATTGATCTCGAGGCCTTATTTGGTGCTTTCGCAGATGACATCTCATCCCTGATATCTAGTGGTTTCGATGTAACTCTCGAACAGTAGTGTAATAATCTGATTGAAAAAATTAATAGTTTGGTTCTCTAACGACGCACTTTACTGAAACCCTAATAAGAAGACACTTATGCGATTTCATCATCCTCAGAAGAGTATTGATGAGCTGAATGTCAGACTGTATGGCCGGTATTTATCTTTTAGAGTGTAATGACAGCCGTTATACGCGGAGTAGCATACTATACTTTATCCACGACTACTGAATATATTTATTGGAGATTTTAACACTTGGCGACCGCGACAAGATCCTTCTAAGACAAGCGTGGAGAAGCGAAGTTGACACATTAGAATTTTTTGATAACTGGTCATTGTATATTTTATAATGAAAAAAAACTTTAGATAATATAGTGAAAGAAGGTTTGGCCCTTGATTGACAAGGTATTCCCATATTGTTACTACTTGAAGTACTTTAGAATACTGAAGAAATACCAATTTAAAGATTATTATATTAAAGGTAAATCTATGAAGCATCTGACAGCAGTGAATTATAATCACATTATTCCCTTGTATAAATGGGTATTATTAAGACCAAGCACAGAGATGTACAATGGACGGATTTTACAATAGTTGTGGATAAAAATTCTTAACTAATCAGTAGAAGCATATTATGAAAGTAACAAGTTTTTCAAATAATTTATCATTAACTCAAAATAATCTGAGTATTTTTTATGACTGTACTACTCAAGTAACCCAAAATTCTGTCACGCAGTTACATAAATAGTGCGCCATACTGCGAACACTAACTTGAGACCGTCACGACTTTCATTATCCCATAAATTCGTAATTTGATATTTCGACATATCGCATTATTTTAGCCTGTCTGTAAGCGAACAAGTTTCTCGCGATATTAGGGGGGATCTACACGTCTAAACGTTCAGTCGTAAAGTGAGAAATGGGATTTAGTTATTCCACAATTCGGCTGTCAGTGGCAGCCTTAGACTCAGGTTCTTGGCTGGAACTGGAAAGCGAAAAACAATAATTTACGAAACAATAAGAAGTATCGCAGTAAATTTGGAAAACTTCTGACTTTTCGGGGCATATTAAAAAATCTTGAAGTGGAGTTAGACAAGCTGAAAGGTTGTCCGGATACAGAAGTTAAGTTCTTTTTTATTGGATGTATACTCTGTGATACCTACAGAAAGGGGCTGAAAGAGTTACGTAACATTGGGTGCGTTCAGAAGCACTCAACTGTTGGCAACAGTTGAGTAAGTTGAGAAAGCGATAGCGTTCAGCGCAATCGCTGACAATCGATGTTTCTCAGCAGATGTCGATTTCTGGCAGCGGTAAAAATTTGCTCTTGGTTACTCATCTGACCGCTGAGACATGCGCATATACCCATTATTTTGTGATTGGTTTATGTTAAGGCCTTTTCAGTTGAAATTTATTAGGAGTATTTTGGTTACTGGCGTATTTTGAAAATGTCTATCAAAAAAGGGTGGCAATTTAGTTATGTCTGAAGAAAACCAACAACCTGTTGTTGAAAATAACAATAATATTCTAAGTACATAATTTGGTCGTAATAGATATCAAATTTATTCCTAAATTGAACTGTTGAAGGCATGATTTTGCTGATGATTTTCGAAATCATCGAGCTTATAATTTGGTATGACTTTCTCATAATTATTTTCATTTCTAACTGATTTCACTCTTTCAGGTTCAACTAATTTTGTTGGTTGTATCAATCATCAGCATATAATTATTTTCCATTATTATGATTATTTTAAATACACTCTTCAATTGATAATCTGCAAGTACAATCTCAACAAGTTTCCCAACTGTGTATCAAAAAATGAGGTTATATTTATATATCATGGTATGTCAGATTTGTGAGTCACTCAGCGATGCGTTCAGAAAATTTTCATCCGCTGGAACTCAACTCTACTCAACTGATTTCTGCTTTATGCCAACAGTTGAGTGCTTCTGAACGTACCCATTGAGAATGTAAGAACAGTGAACGAATTTTCCATATTTGGAGTATATATAAAATTGTATTGGATATAAAGGGTTTTCCAATAAGAGGTGTTATTTTGGACAGTCCGCTATTTAGGTAGATGTCACGTTTGATGCTGTCATTTTTTAACATTTGACATGTAGAAACTACGCCATCAATAAAAATGAAACGATACACGCTTCAAAAACGCATTGAAATGATTGAAATTCACTATAAAAATGGTGAAAATTTGGCAGAGACGGTTCGTAAAACTAGAACTATTTTGGGTCGTCCTGAAGCAACTTGTCAGACCGCAATAAAGAAATTGTGGAAAAATTCAGGCTTTTGGGAAAAGTTAGTAATTTGAAAATAAAACCCGTGCACGTCGCACAAAAACATCCGAAAATATTGCTGCTGTAGCCGAAATTGTTGAAGAGAACCCACGTCTGTCCATTCCTCGTCGTTCTTTGCAATTAGGCATTCCACAAACGTCATTACACCGTATTGTGCATAAAGATTTGGGTTTTAAGGCTTATAAAGTTCAGTTAACACAAGAACTCAAGCCGGCCGATCATCAACAACGTAATGTCTTTGCTGATTGAGTCGTTGAAATGCATGAAAATGATCCGGAATTCCATCGAAAAATCATCTTGAGTGATGAGGCCCTTTTCCACCTCGGTGGCTTCGTCAACAAGCAAATTTGTCGCATCTGGGGCTCGGAAAACCCAAGAGTTGTTGTTGAAAAGCCTCTCTATCCTCAACGTGTGACTGTTTGGTGCGGTTTAAGGTCGAGCAGAGTCAGTGGACCTTACTTCTTCGAAAATGAGGCTGGAGCAACACTAACAGTGAATGGATTGCGCTATCGAGAGATGATTAATGATTTTCTATGGCTGAAATTGGATAGTATTGATCTGAACAACGTTCACTTTCAACAAGACGGCGCTACGTGCCACACAAGTAACGAAACCTTTGATCTTTTGCAAGAAAAGTTTCCGCACCGTGTTATCTCTCGTCTTCGACTCGGATATTTGTTGCCACCAGCAGTCCAACAAAAGTTATGTAGCATAATGTCATTATTTTTTCATGCCGAATCACCTTCTGAAGTTTTTCGCACGCATTCACTAACACACTGACGAAACATAACCATGAATTCTGTGAGATTCTTGAACATTTTAACACGACTTTGTTTATAAGGGCATAGCATACTGATCGAGTTCACCAGAATAAGAGAAAATGAAGACAACATCCTAATAACATTTCAATTGAATGTCATGCTAATATAGGGCTGCCATACGTCCTGGTACGCCGGGACACGTCCCGGTTTGAAGCATTGAGTCCCAGTGTCCCCGTCAGTTATTCAATTGTCCCGGTCAGTAATTTGAATTTGGTTGTTATGCTGTAATTTTTTCGTATCTTTTACCGTTTTCGAGGAAAAAATTATTCAACGATTGTATGTTATTCGATAAACAGAAAACATAATAGAAATACTCGATAGGTATGCCCAAAATTTGCTTTTATTTTGATAGCTCATCATCTGAGACTCAACTTAAGCTTATTCAATATCAACATACAATCGTTCGATAATTGTTTACTCGAAAACGGTTAGAGATACGAAAAAATTACATGATTCAAAAAAGTTTTTGAACTAACGAAGATCGCTGATCAATAGCGTACCGCAAAAAATTTGGAGAGGGAAAAAGGAGGCATGGCTCCGGAAAAGAAAACACCTTGCTATGATGGAGACTGTTGAAAATATCCCGCATTCCACATTTAGATTTAATATCTCACAAACTGCAGGAGTTATGAAGAAAAAACATTTTTTTGGAATTTCAACACCCTACAGCGAAGCTTTTACGGAGCCATGTTCATATAAACTTTTGTTCTTAAAATTATATGTAGATTCACCTCCTCCAGTTGTGACATACCATTATGTAACACCCTGTATGTATAACACCTATATAGACCTATAAGCTTTTTTGCACGGTATATTAACCTATTTTTGTGCCACTTGTCCCAGTAGATGCTCCAACATTTATGGCAGCCCTATGCTAATAGGTATTTAATTCATCATCGTTTCATCTCGAACAACATTCAATATCTTACGAAATAATTATAACGACAGCTGATAATTAAGGAAGGAGAATAAATGAAGAACCAGCAATAATGAATATTTTTCAGAGCACAAAGCAATCTCTCAAATCTAAACGAAAAAGATGCTAAGCATGATTACCTTCTTCTTGAAAAGTGAAATTACCTCTTCCCTTTCCTAAAATTCCGAGGTTATGTGATACTTTCCCACTAGATAATATCGTATTTTCCCAGATTATTCAAACATTGAATACCAGTGGTTAGAATGTTACAAGTTCATGGCCCATTTGCTCCTCCAAGCGAACAAAATTCAACGTTTCAACTCACCAGGTGCAAAAACGAAAGTGTACCGATAATTCTCATCCTACCGATACAAATAACGATCGAAATCGCAATGAATCGACATAAAACATCGTTGAAATTATGCAATTAGATCTAAGTCGATTTCGATATTCAACCGAACGTTTTACGCTCTTTCTGCATCCATCATCAGGCATTGTCGTTTTGCTTCACGCCTTTGTGCCTCTTTTTATTTTCTCTCTTGATGGTTGAAACTAGGTTGAAAGTACACGAATGACATTAACGATTTTGCCGTGTCGAAACGCTTTCGGTCCATATTAGGCAACTTTATTCGTGGTATTTGAATACTCGACTAAGAGGCATGACTGTTGTTAAGTCTGGTTTTATGTTCGACATGTTCGAACAATTGAATATCACTCTGAAAGTTATTCTAGGTATTTATTTGACGATTATGTGATGTGAGGGTTGAATATGAAAGGTCTTAGCGTATGTCAAAACGTTTTGAGTATCGGTACCTCAAAAATAAAAACCCTTTTATTCACGGAGCTCTCACTTAGATTATATTTTTGTCGATTAGCTTTCTGCACTGCCACCAATGAGGTCTATTGTGCGTTACCATACTAGAGCTAAATATTATTTCAAATTGCGAGGTTTTTCTTAAAAATGAAAAAAATATAGATAGCGCATTGAATTTGAATTTGGCTATTTTGACATTTAAGAAGTGAGATGTATAGTCTGCTCACGAAAGTTTGAGCCGTCGGTTGGCCATGGATTTCTGGCATATTCCACTGTGTATATTAAAATTTTAGGTTATGTTCTTTATTTTCTTGTCAAATTAATCCGCAATGTTGTCAATATTGCATAGAGTTCTCTGATAACTCGCAAGCTCGTCGGACGAGGCTGGGTACATTTGGCAATGTTGACTTTATTTTACGTTATGACAGCAAATACTGCCAACTTCAGATAAATGAACAAACGCCTACTATGCGCTCAAACTTTTGTGGACGGACTATATGACACATATGAAAATGGCTTTATACACGATACGACAAAGTGTTCAAATTGTTGAATTATTTTATAAAAATCAGTGATCCGTAAAAAGTGTTCTTAGAAAAATTACGTGAATTGTATACTTTACATAATCGTCTGAAAGCATTATTGATCGAATTTTCGAAAAATTTCAAGAGGTCGGTTCGGAGTAAAACCAAAAACTGGAAAATACAGTCGTAGCGGTCGTTCACAAAAATATATTGATTTGGTTCGTGAACATAGTGCCGAAGACCATTAAATGTATATTAAACGACTTTAACATGGATTTAGCTCTGAAGCCATATGAGGTTCAAATAACACAGGAACTTAAGTCACATTTGATATATTGAGACAAAAACTTCCAGGACGTTCAATCTCCAGAAACGATGATGTCAATTGGCCACTAAAATCTTGTAATTTGACACCGTTGGACTATTTTCTTTAAGGTTACGTAAAAAGTCAGGTCTATAAGAATAATCCATAATCGATTCCTGAACTAAAGTACGAAAGTAAGTGTAATCGATGAGATAAAGCCTCAATTATGTCAAAATGCCATTAGAACTTTCAACAAAATAGTGGACGTCTGTAGAGCTGTAAAAAGGGGCCAACTGGCAGATATTATTTGGCGGACAAAAATAACATAACCTACACTTCAATTACCAATAAAAATTTTTTTCAAAAGAACGCGAATTATGAATTATTTATTCTGAAACAAACCCTTTGTAAATTGTTCGAATTTATATTAATTATATTCCGCACATGCACAACGTGTCCGTTATTATCAGGTTATCGCAAACATTTTTCCTGTTTCTTCAAATACAGCTCAAAATCTGGTTTCATTCTTAGTTGATTTAGAAACAGTTTATGACGGAAAAACATCGTTATTAATAAATCCATCTTGAAAATTTCAACCTTACTAACGCACTAAATACCATTGACTCCTTTATTCTCCTTTTGACCTCTCAAACGCCCACGACCAATAGACATCTAACAACAATCAAAACAAATACCAAGGCCGAAAATCGATCCTACACCTGATAAAAATGGAATCATCATAGCATGCTTCGAAACAGAATTGGAATTAAGAATGACCGGGCTAAACCATTGTTACAATTCGGCATGACGTCACGGCTTTTTATGAAACAAACGAATTATTTTACAGCCAAGGTCTTCATCAGTAGGTAATGGGTCGATTACATATTCTTTATGCGTGCTTTATTGGCGAGTCGCGTTTGAACCATGCTTAACAGGATGAATTTCCTCTAAAGTAGGTGTGGGCTGGCCATTGAGGGATATGTGTGTTTTATTAATACTTTATTATCTTATCTCGCGTTATCTGTGGAAGGAAGATTTTGTCAATATGAATAGCTGTCGATTCGGTAAATACCGTGACGAGTTCGTACGATACGAGATATTTGATCAAGGAATATGGGGATTATAATATCAGAAATGTATCGGTGAAACATAGGTGTACACTTTCACTTTTTATATAAAATCACTTCGTTATAAAGGGTATTTCGAATTGCGCGTTCTCTTAGGAATAAACAAAACACATAATCTTCATTCATTACCAATAGTATATTATGCAACGAGCGTATAATGATAGCTATTATTCGCGAAAAGGATTGTTTATCTTATATTGAAATAAATTATTTTGATATTTGGCGATATTAGTTTTAGTTCCTGTGTCATGTAAAATTTATATGTCTTCAAAGCTGAATTCTTGCGTAAAATACGCCATCTTTGTCTAATGGACATTTCAAGGTCTTCAGCACCGAACTGGTCCCTTGAAATTTTTCAATAAATTCGACCAAAAGTGCTTCCATATAAACTATTATGTAAACCATAATAAAGTTCGAGTAATTTTCTGAAAATACTTCTCAAAAAACGCTGATCCTTATAAAATAATTCAAAAGTTTGAACCCGTTGTTGTATCGTGGAAGAACCTTCCTTATAACTGTCATACATCATACTTCTAGACGTCAAAATACCCAGAGGGCTTCAGTGCGCCATCGATATTGGATTGAATTTTCAAAAAACCACTCAATTTGAAACCCTTTACAATCAGATGATTCTGGACATCAAAATGCGAAAAAAATTAAAAGAAGCCCTGAGCACGAGCTTTCGAGCGCTCGTTCTTTGGTGAAGCAATAAGACTATTACTAGTATTACCTCAAAATTCTATATGGAATTTGAGATTGATACCAAATATATAAATGTAGAATCTCAGCTCAATCGGAATTATATTCTGGAAATTATTCCAAAAATTAAATAAGTAAAAATAAATAGATTCAGTATATCAGTTCAGATTCACACATTCACATTCACTTGAATCGAATATTCTGTTATGGTTCTGTTAACATTATGGTCACAAAATTCTGCCTGAACATTCAGTGTATCAATCTTTATTTATAAAATTAATTTCATTCGGATCGGATATTTTTTTCATGGAAATATGGAATTTCTTCTTTTCAATATTCCAATTGAATTTTCTATGGTTCTGTTCACACCATGGCCACACAATTTTGCATGAGGCTTATTATGAGCATCTTCCGTATGGCCGCAATATTTCATTTCGATAGGTTTCATTTTGTCTGCGATATTGAGGAACAAAAATTTTGAATGGCCATATTTTATGGAACACCCTATACGATTAGGCTGGTTAGCGCATTTAACCGAGCCATTTAGAAAACGAACTCACCCTGAAAATTTCAAGTCTCTAGGACAATCCCTTCGAAAGTTATAGTGCTCACAGCCGGACGGCTCCACGAGCAGAATTGAATTTGACCATGAATTCGTCATCAGGGAGTCTAACCCTATCGTTTGAGACAATTTTCGGCTCAATTCTAAAACTACAGACATTTGGGCAAAACTATTTAGCATTCGTTCAAGTAGAACGAACGCTCAAAAACGCAAAAATCTATCTTAAACACCCGAAATCAACACCTTGTTTGCCAGATAACCCGACCTACGATAACCTTCTAACTTAGGACAATCTCATCAAATCAACAAATTAAAAAAATTGCGCGAATCAGCTCTTCGACTTTGTATTGATAACCTTGGCTTGACAGAAAGACGCTGCGTAACGAATGATGTCATATTTTTTTGAGAACCATGCGCGTTTTTCTCGTTTAAACAGCATGAAATTGGCGTCCTTGTCGCGACAAGCT
This sequence comes from Propylea japonica, assembly GCA_013421045.1. NCBI lineage: Eukaryota > Metazoa > Arthropoda > Insecta > Coleoptera > Coccinellidae > Propylea > Propylea japonica. The sequence goes on along the minus strand of CM024246.1, from coordinate 39,942,373 downwards.
GTTCCTCGGTATATGGAGATATTTTAATATGGTAAATATTATGTTTACGATTATGAACGCTTTGATAAATGGGACGAATGGCAGATTAGTCTTGATGAGATACGGAGGAAGTGGCCTGTTTCGTACTGGTGGGAGTCCTTGAAGAATGCGCTATTTTAACGATGTGGTAATCTGTTCTGCCAGAAAATAGGACATACGAGATGTGCTCGAGAAAACATCGATGCCAACATACTGGTATACCCCGATTCACATTGGTAGAATAAATGGTAAAGTTCGGTGGTATAGTACTTACTTTTCCCATACTAGCATAACTGAACAGATTGTACTAGTAACAGTAAATACTGAAAGTAAATAGAGATAGGATAGTATAGAGTTGCCATCATTGACATAAATGTGGTATCAGATCCGCCATATTACTACCACCACAACGTTAAATTTGAGAATCGTTCAATTTTCTAGAGGAATTGTGATTCTTGTGCCTTTTTCTCGTTAAATTGTGAATTTTTCTGCTTAATAATATACAATAAAATGGTATCGTGTGCTGTAAGGTTTTCCTTAAGCAGAGAAGAGACAGATAGAAAGAAAATTAGAGAAAAAGCATATCACAGGTTGGGATGAGTACTGAGCAGATTCGCATACGAAATTCTGTCTTGAAAGTTGAATTTAATATCGAAAGCATTTCGGTTTTGAGCGCCCGTTATACTTAAACGTGTGATATATCGTTTTGCCCAAATGTCTGTAACTTTCGAATTCATAAACGGCCTCAAACGATAAGGTAAATGATGACGAATCCATGTCAAATTCGAATCTGTCCATGGGGGCGTCCGGCCGTCGGTTAGAACCATAACTTTCGAAGGGATTGTCCTAGAGAAATCTTCAGGATAAGTTTGGTTCCCGAATGACTCGGTTAAGTTCGTTAACCAGCCGAATCGTACAGGGTGTTCCATGAAATATGACAAACACGAGATTTTCAAAATGAAATAATGCGGCCATATGCAAGATGCTCATAATATGCCTCATCCAAAATTTTTTGCCCATAGTGTAAACAGAACCATAGAAAATTCGATTGGAATATTGAAAAGAAGAATCTTTATATTTCCATAACATGATATCCGATTCAAGTGAAATATTTTTTGTGAAAGGAGACGGTTATACTGAATTTTTATGCAAAATTTCGATTCAATAGTATCAACAGCACCATAGAAAATTCAATTGGAATATTGAAAAAAAGAATCTCTATGATTCCATAACAGGATAACCGATTCAAATGGAATTTATTTCGTGAATCAAGACTGATGTACTGAATATTCGTGCAAAAAAATTTCAAGAGGATCGTATCATCAGAACCATTGAATTTAATAATTTTTTTATGCTTAATTATTTGAATAATTTCTAGAATGTAATTTCGATTCCGCTGAAATTTTGCATTGATATATTTGGTATCAATCTCAAATGGCATATAAAATTAGAGGGCATAGTCTTATTTCTCCATCAAAAAACGAGAGATAAAAAGCTCCTTACAGGGCTTTTATTAAATTGTTCAAATAGAAAATCAGCAGTGGTTTCTATCATTTCTCAAACTTGTTTAAGGAACGGTTAGGCATATCACTACACTCAAAAATAGTTGAACTAGAAGTACAACAGAATCTATGAACAAATCAGCATGCGCATGCACATAATGAACTTCATCAAAAGCAATATAAACAACTTCTTCAATCTATCAAAGGCTTGTTCTGCATATAATATATAATTTTTTGCAAATCGCCAGGAAACTTTGATATTCTTGACAAAATTTTCCTGAAGAGAAAGTCGAGATTTTCTTACGGCTGTTAGTATTTTACATGAAACGTTTATATGAATGTTCATTACGAAAATATATCATTTTTTGGTCTCCAAGGGTCGTTCATGCATTTTCCCTGTTTATACATACGTAGTTCTAACTGTTTATGAATACAGTTTTCACTAGGAAAAACTTTTATTCAATTCAAACAAAATTAGACTCTTTGAATTTCCAGGGATATTCAACATACAGAAACCTCGATCTGCATGTTAAAACCTGATCATGCATGTCACAATCTGACGAAACCTCCTTATCGAATATTTGTGTAAATTGAATTTGTCCTATGTTATTTCGATATTTTTGATTGACCATCGATCGTCGGAATTTAAACAAGACGAATGTCTTTCGTTTCAACATTTCACATTGATCAATTTCATCATCCATCCCAGCCATCAAAGCAAAATGCACGCTATTCGTCACAAATCTAAACATAACTCAAGATATTTATCATCCACGTCCAATCTCAACTTGATAACTTGATACTCACCTATAAAACTTGACGAAAATATTGTGTTACCCAAATTCTATTTGGAAACCCGCGATATAAAACATATACGAACCTATAAATAGATGTGTCAGATACTCTAGAATTATCTCACTTGAAATATGTGGAATACACTGAACGTATTCAATTCTTGATAAACTTACGTTCGGCCGGCCATAAACAAACGATAAAAATTCGCAAAAATTTTGCACGACGTAAATGTAGCGCTTATACCTTAACAGGAAAACGCCGGTTAGAATTCTTTATCTGAGAATGTTATGGGGATACATAATTCTATAGTAACGTTTAGATAATATGTTGCCTTTTAAGCTTACGGCGCTTAGAAATGATATGTAAATGTGGTGAATAAATGAATATACTTGAACGCGTAAATCTGGAAAACGACCCAAAAAAATGTATTCACTTTATAAGGCGCGTAATATAAATTTACGACGATGTAACGTGGATTATCTGGGTTTGAAGGAAACCGTGATGTCACTAGTCCTAGCAGTGGTCATTTTGCAGTGAAATAATGAATACGAATCTGTTTTGAATAGATTTTTTTCAATATATTGGATAGAATTTATTTTATGAAAATTCTTTCTGTTCAGAATGAAGTGAGTGAAACACATTCAAAACCAATATCGCTAAAGAACAAACGTTTTATTGGAGAATTATTTTGGCGTCGAATACCTACATATTATCGAAAATCTCAATAAAATTATTTGAATAGTTTATTTTTTACTGAAGAAGAAAAGCGTAACATTTCTGGGCAACTATGAAAATTACCAAGTAGAGGCGCAATCGACACATAGTTCAAGATTGTGACTTTTCTTTCGAGGTATCAACTAATTTAATCAACATCGCGAATAATATAATCACTAATGGAGAGTGATTTGAAATTCCCGATAAGAATAACTTGGTTTCAATAGAAACATATTGAGGTTGCATTATTTAGTCGCTTATAAATTCAATTACTGGTTTTTCCGAATTTTAAATGATACGAGATGATGAAATTTTCATTCCTGGGGCTACTTTAGAGGTGATTGAGTTAGTGAATACTGATTCATTAAAGTTATTGCCAAAGAAATCAAGAGAAAAGCGAGAAGAAAAGTACGAAAATGCATATAAACGTTTCATTATTCATTATTTTTTTGCCGTAAGTGAATGGAATATCCTTAGGAAATTTTGTGAAGAATTCAAAATTTCTTGGCGATTTGAAAAAAAAAATCATTTTCAAAGATACGAATGATTGGAATTACATTAAATCTTTCATTCCATAAAATTCTTTTCTAGTATGCATGCTGTACTGAGAACCTTGACACGAATGAATAATCAAGTTGAAAATGCAAATAAGTAAGCGAATACGAAAATATTTTATTGATGAATTGAATATTTTTCACCTATTCTATATTGTCCCGCTATGCTGATATAGAGAATATTAAAAAAAAAACATACAATTTTTGTCTTTTAAGAATTCAGAACTTGAAATTTGCAAATTTCGTACAGATTCGACAAAATGACAAATGAAGTCTAAGCCAACACGAATTGACTGACATAATCAGCAAGATTCATTTCATTTTCTAACGTTAAGATTTGTCCTATTTAGGAATTGAAAGATGAATTCAGTGTACATTTAAAATTTTGTTCACACATCGTTGCGAAAAAAATAAGGTGAAGTGGGGTAAATGTGATATAGTATTTGATTAGTTCATAAACAAAGTGTTATAAGTAACAGTTTGAATAAAGCTGAACATTCCAAAAAATGCAAGCATGATCACAATATAGTTCTCTATTGATTGTATTCTGGTTACTCTTTGAAATCTTTTCTGAGAAATGTTGGGTAATTTAAAGAAAAATGATGCCGGTCAATCACAATTGCCCCAGAATTTGGGGTAAATGTGATAAAAGCTTTCAGATTCCTATGACTAAGTTATTTGGAAAGGATTGGGGTAAATGTATAAAAATCTTACATTATTGAATACTTTGTTTTTTACAAAAATAAAATATTTCAGTTAATGAAAAATTGATGACCTTATTTCAGTCGACGCCAAAAAATGTGAAATTAACTTCAGCTTCTGAACAAAAAGGAAGTAAAAACAAATTAGGCAGAAACAACTATATAATAATAAACGTTATATTTTAATTAAACTTTATTTTTCCATCATTTAGATAAATTATATCCGTCAAAAGACACTTCAAATATGAAAGAAGCACGCCTATTCATATTATCACAATTGCCTCAAATGTATATGTCACATTTACCCCAAAAAGCATTTCGTGCGGGGCAAATGTGATATATACAAAAAGAAATCACCAGCGCAATTTATGAGTTAAAAGTATTTAAAAACACATTATAAAACTGTTAATAATAAGTCTGGAAATAATAAAACAGACTTAACTCATCAATTAAAAAAATTACACCAAATAAAGTAGAGACGTACCAACCTGAAATTCAAGGTTACGTTATGAGAAATAATATTCACGTGCCTTACAACCATACTGACAAGTAATTTCGTTCGTTCTAGTGTTTTGGTGGTTCGCTTGCAATTTTGAAGACGTGTTAGATAGATGGCAGCAGTATTAATGAATTTGATCTGAATATATAGTCCGTTATCACAATTGCCCCATTATCACATTTACCCCACTTCACCTTATTCCATTTTTTTCTGTTATTCTGTAGCAAATATTTACATTCTGTCTTGTGAGGGAAAATCTTCAGAAAATATCTCAGGTTCACATAGTTTTACAGTTAATATTTCAGTATTATCTATACATATAATCGTGATCTAAACACTCATGTTGCAAATTTTTCTATTATATGTCAATCAACATTTTTTGATTCATGCAAAAATTACATTGATTTGAATAAAAAAATCAGTTCGTTTTTGGACCTCAACCAGTCGAAGAATTTTGATAGTTTCCGTATGTGCGATTAAGATAATTTTAATATATTTTTTCAATTAACTGTCAAATTTGTGCAAAAATGTCCTAATCTTGATATTGTTAATCAGAGATTAAGGATGTGAATCGAAATCAAGAAGTTCGTAATTGAAAAAACGAAATACTCCATAATTCGCTTTCTGTGGAATATGAAGTGAATAAGATTATTTTTACAGCCAATTACATTTTCGACGAAAAAATCTTCATTTCTAAATCAGTTATGTCGAAGATACGCAAAACTGAGTACCCAATACTCAGCAGCATATATTATTCAATTTTCGGAAAATATTCGTTTGAAAGTTGACTTCAGAGTCAAATTTTTGAGCGAACTTCATTACAACTCAAATCAAATGAAACAGAAGAAATGCCGGAACAAAAAAGCCGGCATTTAAGAAACTCGCAACCGAGCGTTCGCAGTGAAAATAACTTTTTCAATAAGTTTCATAACCCACAATTCCTCGTCGCAACTGCAAACTCAAATCACACACCTAAAGTGCCAACCAAAGATCCAAAAAAAATACAGAAAACTCCTCAAAGGCATCGCCGCCAAAACTTACTCAAAAATCCTGCCGTAAGACAGCTGACGACCAGAAAATCCTGCCAGGAAAATTCCTAAATCAAAGTCAAAGTTCCTCAACAACAAATCCACGTCCAAATCGGACGTAAAGAACCTCGGATCGTCGTCAAAATCGAAAAACAGAAGTAGTAGCTTACAAACTGATGTGTTGTGCACACCTCGAAACAGACACACTGACTGATTTCTCTGTTTTAGATTAAGCGTCGCGGGCAAGCGAAGCGGTCAGGCGATAGCGAGGGACTGGCGTTCGAGGCCGGCGTCGTCTTTGGCCTTCCAAAAGTTGTAACACGCCGAAATTCCAAATGGTAACAGGTCGTAACATCACCCTGAACGGAGCTGAAAAGGGTAGTAAACAGGGTATTTTTGTAGGTCTACCAAAACCAATCAGCTAATTTTTCAAAGAAAAGTCCTGAGCAGGTGCTTTTGAGAGCTCGTTTATTGGTGAAGCAATGAAGTTATTACCTCAAAATTTTGTATATAACTTGGGATTCTTGCTAGGTATATCAATGCAAAATCTCAGCTCGATCGGAATTTTATTTTGGAAATTATTCAGAGAATGAAATATGTAAAAAATCGATATTAAAAAAAATAATGCTATAGTTTAGTTTTATTTGTTTACTTTAAAAGAGGAGTTACAGTTCACTGCGACCTCACGGTCTATTTCAAAATGTTTAGTTTTTGCTAAAGAAAATGAACACACCTCCTCATAAAAATATCAAGGTTTCATTCCCATAACACTAGGAATAAGGATATGTTGTCAGCTCCCATACCTAGAACATCTAAATTTGAAATGTCACCTAAATACCAATGTATTAAGTTATTCAACCATCTACCTAGTACCATTAAGTCGCTCAATATTATAAATTTTAAAAAAGTTGTTAAGTCTTCACTTTGCAAAAGTGCTTTTATAATGTAAATGAGTATTTTAAGATGATAGTTTTGATAATGTGTGATTTATCTTTGTATTTGTGATTTGTCCCATACATACTTTGTTATGTCCGACAGGATTATCAATTATTATTATTATTATTACACTGGCCACACCAGGCTCACACAGGCTAGTTCCTCACTCTTACAAGTTTCTCGCCCAAGGCATTCCCTCCTTAGGCTCGCAATGCCGAGGCATTGCGTGACTAGATGAATGGGAGTTTCTTCTCCTCCTCCCCAGAGAACCTACACTCGTCATTGTCCGATAATCCCATCCTCAACAGGTGCTTCCTGAGGCGATAGTGTCCTGTATGAAAGCTAGTGAAGAGGTATAATTGCTTCTTAACAAGATCCAAATATCTTTTGGATCCCGCTGTCTCAAAGTTCGAAGGAACTCAGTGGAATGATTCATCCTTGGAGATTCCGCCAGGTTTTTCCTTCCTCTCGGCTTTCTCCTTCTTCAGAACTCGTTCTTATAGGTACATTCAAGAAGGAGTTTCTGGAGAAAGGAATGTCGAGAGGGAAAAACCTGGCGGAATCTCAGGGATGATGAAGCGATACTCTTGAAATTTTGCATAAACATTCAGTATATCATACCTCTTTCACAAAATAAATTTAACTCGAATCGGATATCGTGTAATGGAAATAAAAAAATTCTGCTTGTTAATATTCCAATTGAATTTTCATCGGCTCCGTTAAAACTATGGCCACAAAATTTCGCGTAAGGCTCATTATGATCATCTTGCATGTGGCAGCAAAATTTGATTTCGATTGGTTGGTTTTGTCTGAGATATTGAGAAACAAAATTTTCAATGGCCCTGTCCGATTTGGCTGGTTAACCAATTTAACCGTGGCATTTGGAAACCGTATTCGCCCTAAAAGCTCATGTCTCTAGGACAATCCTTTCAAAAGTTATCGTAAACACAGGCATAAATCAATTTGACCAAGGATTCATCATCAGGGAGTCGAATCCTATCGTTTGAGGCCATTTTTAGCTCAAAATTGGTATATTGCAGACATTTGGGCAAAACGATATAGCACTGGTTTGAGTAGAAGACGCGTTCAAAAACGCATTTGTCATTTTTTAATGTGCTAAATCCTATTTCATCAATTTTAAAGTTGAATAGCAGAAATTGAAATAGGTCTAAGTGCCACTTTCACGAAATTTCAGATTTAATTCTATAAATATGGGGTCTATGTGCCAAGCCAATAGCGTACAAAACGGTCTATGTCAGTGGCGGCTTTTCAGGTGAAGGGAGTGAAGTAGCTCTTCACCTAAAAATTCCTAGGGTCAGGGTCACCTAAAATGTTCATTGAGGATGATATTTTATTCACTATTTATACAATTATTTAATCGTTTCATTAGCTCCATGTCAGAACTCAGGAGACGTTTATTATCGAGATTATTATCGAATCACGAAACTCATTATAAATATCTTGTCGCTTGCCGCATCGAGTGAAGAGGTTTGTCACGGAACTTGCACCTCGATCGCTCAAGCAGACTGCGTTGCCATGGTACGGGTGACGTCACCGGGGCTTTCTATTACGTTTTCTCGCTGTAGTGAAGAGCTCCAGTAACCCTCTGCAGTCTGCACCTGTTACGGTTCGTAACTGTGTCGCTCCAGTGAGAACGGCTGACCGTTGTTTACTTTAAGTGCTTCAGCTTCGATATTAAAAATGAACCCCATTAATGACATTGTGTGCAGTTTAATAGAAACTCCGTTTCATCGTTGAAAGACGAAGACAAAAAGGACATCCTAAATGAAGGTCGGCCTACTGTTAACTTGAAAATTTCTACAAGAAAAGAAATGAAAAATGGCAAATCATATAATATTAATTTCAAATCATCTTGGTTTTCGGAATACAATTGGTTATTTAAAAAATTCTGTATCTCAACAAAGGCTTTCCTCTTTGGCCAATATTTCCATTCAAAAAGAACTTTTAATTCAACTAACAAACAAACAACCATTTTATGAAGACATTACGGACAAATCTGCTAGTTTAAAGGACCGAAGGTTGGACCTGATATACAAAAAATAGTGAGTTTTACATAAAAAGATGTTATTCTAGATTTTTCTGCTTGTTTAGCTCTTCACCTCTTTTTCCACCCACGAGCCGCCACTGGTCTATGTGCTATCCGCTACAGACAGTCATCATTTTTGATGAACAAAACTGCGCACGGTCTAAGCTAAGCGACATAATCTGTTTTACGTTGAAAGAGTCCAAGTGGCAAATGATTTTGTTAGCACTCAGACCCTTTTGCATTTCCATTCTTCAATTATTGAAAGTAACCCAGTAACATCAGCTCTGAAATGTAACATAAATGTTACAATAGTAACACCAGGAACATCAGCGGTTCGAGGCCTGAGCGCCGCGTATTTCCGAGCGTGAACGCGCGTGCGCCAACCCCGAGGGGTGCGGGTGGTCGCGGACGGAAGAGTTGCGCAATTCCTGTAACCCCCAATATATCGCCGCGACCCCAACTAATTACATAAAACCCCGACGACCATTCCGGCTCCGAGAAGGACGTCGCGAGCATCCTGCGGGAACAGATCGCGATCGACGTTTCCGCTGCTGATGACGGGGTTGCGTCAATTTTGACGCTTTCGCGTCTTTTTGGGGCCAAAATATGGATGTTTTGGATATGGTCCTTCTAGTAGGTTTTGGTTGTTGTAGGCGTGGCGATTTGTAATGGTTCCTGAGCTTTTTTCATTGTTGTCTCTAATTGCCATTTCGCTGTGAGTTCCAAGAAATGCCTTCATAGGTGCTCCTCTTTTGATACCACTTGCATTTTGTCTTGAACGATGACGAGATTAGCTCCGAAGTATCAGTTTAATATTGGTTGATTTCAATCGATGAATATTATTTTCTGCTTTCACTATTTTTATATTCATGGCGATGTTACGCGTTATACCTCTTCTTATCATTTACTACGGTGTCAACTGGCTTTACCCTGAGCTCACCGCGTCGTAGACTGAAGACGTAAAATTCGCGAAATGCAAGAACGCTTCGGTCAATGCGACAAATGATAAACATTTCGCTACTTCGTTCAAGGTTCATGCTAAAGAAGAAGGTTGTCTTATGGAACTAGAGATGGCGTCTTCGGTATATTTATACCTAAAAGAAGGTGCCTAATAAGGACGAAATGGCCATCCATAGGTGCTCCTCTGTTTGATACCACTTCCTTGCATTTTGTCTTGAACGAGGACGAGATTAGCTCTGAAGTATGAGATTAATATTGGTTGATTTCAATCGATTAATATTATTCTCTCTATCACTATAGTTGTTTCTAATATTTCAACAATTACAATGTTAATCAGGATAAACAGGGAGGCTGACAATCTCACCTGGAAAGAGTCTTCAACTCCCCTCATACCGGGTGGTCAACATGAGGAATCCGATTTAAAAGAGAAATAAAACAAAAAGTATCAAGTCAATTTCTATTTCTTTTATACAAAATGCCAAACTCTTTCGGAATTCATTCATTAAAATTTACGCTGTCCAAATGTCCACCGTTTTTTCTGCTGGAACCCTTAGAGTCTCAACTCCCAAATTTAGAAATCCACGTCGTAAAATTTCTGGACCGATGGCTTGAATTTCCTGGCGGATATTTTCCTTCAACGCAATTAGAGTGAGGAGATGTTGCGGTAGACTAAACTTTTTAGGTATCCCCATAAGTAAAAATCTCAAAGTGTCAAGTCCGGCCTTCTGGGGGGCCAAGGGGGGGAAGGCCAAGCTGAGATATCAATTTTTCAGGAAAAGCGTCAGGTAAAGACCGATCTGAAGTGTGACAAGTCTTACTGAAACCAAGTGTCCTGACTGTATTAATCAAAGTCTTTAAGGGCTGGCTCAAAAAAATTGTACAACATGTCCATATAACGATCAGAATTCACTGTTACTGCTAGGCCGCGTCCGTCTTCCAGAAGTACGGGCCAATAATGCCTTGTGCGTGTATTGCACACCAAACTGTAACCTTCAGACTATGCAATTGAGTTGATGTTTTTTTTGGGTTTTCTGAAGACCAATGCCGGCAATTTTGATGGTTTACATAGCCGTTGAGATGAAAATCGGCCCATAGAGAAAAAATGTTGATTTTGGTACTAAGCGCCCACACAGAACGAACGTTCCTCACCCTTCCAGGGAACCATCGCGACTGAATTTCCATGAACCCCTCCTTCGTTAAGACCAACCCCACTTCTTCACTCCTATTCAAAACAATTTTAGAGCGGTTTAAAATAGGAATTCCTTAGTTGACCACCCAGTAGAACATTTTTGTGGCATAACACATAGCGAAGAATTCTTGATGTAGCAAGTTTCAGAAAGAAGAGCATTCTAGCGTAGTGTTCCTGGCCTACAGCAGTTCCAAAAATTTCCCCACGAATTTTAAAGCTTCTGCGCTCTTTTTCATATCAAGAGCCCTTGGTTTCATTCGGGGATAGCTAAACCTTAACTTGCTGCAAAACATTTCATGTATAACCTCTCGAAACTATCGATACACCCTGTACAAATGACCCAATTGCGACAAAACTTCCTTTCCTCTAGAACACTCATGAATTTTCATCCCCGCATTTGGGAAGCAGGATTAAGCCGTACTCACACGAGTCCTGCGGCCATTCAACAAGTGTATCTGATCCTGCTCGGCAGGTATTAGAGATTCAAAATGCAAGTTCGGGAAGTTTTTTCTGTTGCGGAAGTTGTAATGGCATCATGCTGGGCTATATGTTTCTCCTAAACGCCGGCCAACATAATGGACCGGATTTATCTGAGTTACAGAAGTTAAGCTCGCATTAAACTCTGCCAATGAGAAATGGGGAAGAAAAATGTACCGGAAGTAGTGGGTTGTTTTATTTTCGTGGGAAAAATTCGACCTGCGAGTCTTCGCGGACCTTGAAAGTTCGGGATATGGGGAGTTTATTTTATGAAGGTTAGTATTGATGGAACTGACCCTGTTTTTTCTTTGTACTGTGTGTTTTTTGAAAAGGGCTCTTTCACAGGCGGTAGAACAAGTCATAATATGAAGACAATCAAGCCAAAAACCTTTTAACAATCTCTTGAACGTATTCAGTACATTGACTAATAATTGTCAGAACAAACTACTGGAAGAATAGTACCCTCAAAATGGAGATATGATTACTGATTTTGATGGGTACTCACTTGTCAAGATAGAAGCTTAACTTGAGCGCTCGTTCTAACTCAAACGAGTACTATATCGTTTTGCCCAAATGTCTGTAATTTTCGAATTTGAGCCAAAAATTCAATTCGATCTGTGGGGGCCGTCCGGCAGCACCATAACTTTCTAAGGGATTGTCCTAGAGATTTAAAATTTTCGGGGATAAATGCTCATAGTAAGCCTCAAGCAAAAATTTTGTGACATAGTGTTAACAAAACCATAGAAAATTCAATTGGAATATTCGAGAGAAGAATCCTTCTCTCAAATCACTCAAAAGCACCTGCTCACGGCTTTTCTTGGATTTTCAACCCATTCAATTGATGACACTAATAATGGAAGATCACCAAAACAAATAATGGTGCAAACTCCCAGATACTCCCTGTATAATGGCAAATAATTCTTGAGCTCGAGAAGTTCATTTCAGAAACTCCCTTAAACAAATTTTAATCTTCTGCACAAGTGAAATTTTCGAACCACAAAACCCTACATTAGGGGAGAAACAACCCTTCAGAATTCGGGTGCATCCCCAGAGCTCGTTCTGCCTGAAGCTTACTCTAGAACCAATTTCAGTCGGCTCATTTTTCAGCTGTTATTTCGTGGAAATCTAATTAATCTTGGCCGCTCTGAATCGATACGAAATCTTGAATATTGAATATTTTCCGGGAATATCCAGTCATAATATACGTACAGATTTTATATGTGACACTGAGATATTTTGGAACGATAGTCTCTAAAGGTAAAATCATAAATATAAACTGAAAAGTCGAAGGTTACAGTGACCACAAAACTCTTTATTTTTATTTACAGAAGAAATTTCACTGGAATCAGATATCCTGTTATGGAAATATAAAGATTCCAATTGAATTTTTATGATTCTATCTACTACTACACACTATGACCACAAAATTTTGCATGAGGCTTCATATGAGCATCTGCATAACATTTCGATTGGTTTCGTTTTGTCTGGACTATTGAGGAAAAAAAATTTTGAACGCCCTGTACGATTTGGCTGGTTAACAACTTAACCGAAGCATTTGAGACCCGAACTCATAATGAAATATTTAAGTCTCTAGGACAGAATGTAATTTGACCACGAATTCGTCATCAGGGAGTCTAACCGTATCATTGGGACAATTTTCGGCTCAAAATTCGAAAACATACATTTGGTCAAAACGATATTGCACTTGGTAGGACGAGAGCTCAAAAAGAGAACAAAAAATGGACATTATCAGAATCAATCTCTCAGAAAAAACACTCAGTTTTAGTTCTAGTAGCAACTTGTATGACGAGTCAATCTCTTTGAATTTTTTCTGATGTGATAGTTTTGACTGAAGGATCGATAATCGATTAACGTTTCAAACCTCTATTTATTAATAATTAAAAAATATGGTCTTTATTATTGTGCATAAATGTTACATAGAATATCGCTAATTACTAATTACGGAAACATAATGGTCAACTTATGTCTTGTGTTTTCACAATCGCAGAAAAAAAATTTCTAGTTGCAAAGACTTGTATGACAAGTAAATGTTCCTTGAAGTTTTTCTTGTTGACTATAATGTGCTACTTTCAAAAGAAGAAGTTCTGCTCATTACGACAAAATCATATCTATGTAGAAAATATCAAAAACTCCCACTCTATAATTTTCCACGCCGAACACCCTGAAAAATCATGCAAAATTCCTTATTTTCAACCCGCTCGTCCAATACCAACCTAACCTGAATAAAGCCATGTATAACCCTCATTTCTCGCTCTAGTTTCCGACGATATACCGCCATTTGCATGAAATTCACATAGTTTTTGGGAGTTGTAATCGATTAACGTTTCAAACCTCTATTTATAAACATGTGAAGCCTTGTTGTCGGCTCAAAATGCCCTCCTAAGTGCGGAGTCATGTTGAACGGAACGAATTTGCTTGACAATTCGCATTTGCATCCGAACATTTTGGATAATCTCTATGGCCGCTCATTCTGTGGAATTCTGGATTATTTACCTTTGACTAACGTGGGCGACTCAGTTGCTTTTTATCGGTATCCTCTTTCTGCAAATTAGAGAAACGGGGATTAGTAATGGAAGATGAGAATGTGTAGTTATGGGTGATTTCTTGAGAGAGTTTGAAATCTACATGAAATGTTTTTTATAGCAAACAATATAAAGCTTTATTTCACAAAATTATCAGCTCACAAAATGGCGACGAGGCACCATGATACATTTCTATCTGTGGTACAAGTTTTCCAATGAGAGGTGTTATTTTGATATTCAAAGAAAAATGCCATTTTTCAATATAAATGATCGGATGTTTATTTCATTATAAAGAAGAAGCTATGCCGTTAATAGTGGAAAATAACATCAGGCAAATGACCATCACGACCACGCTTAGAGGACCATATCTTTTAATTGAAATTTTCCATAACCAAATCGCAAAGTGGCTGCCCTATGTCCTCGATAGCCTCACGAATTCCATCTTTGACGTCTTGTATCGACGCAGGCTATTGGCGTAGACCTTCTCTTTCACGTGGCCTCAAAGGAAGAAGGTGTTGAATCACAAGATCTCGGTAGAATTCCGGATCATTTTCATGCATTTCAACGACCCAATCAGCAAAGACACGACGTTGTTGATGATCGGCCGGCTTGAGTTTTTGTGTTAACTGAACTTTAAGAACCTTAAGACCCAAATCTTTATGCAAAATACGGTGTAATGGCGTTTGTGGAATGCCTAATTTCAAAGAACGACGAGGAAAGGTCAAACTGGGTTTTCTTCAACACTTTCGACTACAGCAGCAATATTCTCGGGTGTTCTTGAGCGACGTGCACGACCCAAAAATGTTCGAGTTTTACGAACCGTCTCTGCCAAATTTTCACCATTTTTATAGTGAATTTTTATAATTTCAATGCGTTCTTGAAGCGTGTATCGTTGCATTTTCATTAATGGTGTAGTTTCTAGTTGTCAAATGTCAAAAAATGACAACTTCAAACGTGACATCTACCGAAATAGCGGGCTATTCAAAAAAAACACCTCTAATTGGAAAACCCATTATTATGTTAGCTCTTGATTCAAAAGAATTTATATTTACATTGAGACCATTCTTGCGAGGATATTGATGATGTTAAGAAGGGCGTTAAAGCTACCAACTTCAAAAGAGTGAATACATAAAATTTCGTCATGTTCATTTCGAATTTCTAATAACCATCAATCGCAAACACGAATAACGCGAACTTAATTATCGTGAAGCCGACGATGACTTCTCCGTATGTTTGCTGAATAGCAAAGAACACCAGTGGGAGTAACCCCACGGCAAAAAAACGAATAAATTTGTCACCGACATCAATATTCATTTCCATTATGCGTCACAGACCGAGGGGATCCTCCAAGTTATTAACCGGTTTTCGAATACTCTTCGAATGTTGAATTCCCCCGACATTCGGCTGTTCGGAAATGTGGTCCCATTCGCGAAGATCAAACAGATTTATTATTTCGTGTAGAAGAAAAGAAACTGCATAATAATGTCGTACTTGAAGTGGACTGGCTTTTGTGCCAGGATGAAATGGATGACCCTGTGTGGGTTGAACGGTTATTAATTGTCGCATCTGAATCGAATCAGGATCTTGGCATGACATAATTCTACAAAAATTGTGGGGTCCAGATGGTGCATCTATTGTTGAATGCGAAAGGAGCGTCTCAAGATTCAACTGATATGCCTGCAAAGTTTTGATATTTTGATAGGAATCCATGAGTAGTTTAAGATAAAGGTTGAATTGTATTCAGTTTTTTCGTCGACATTTATATTCGTACACGATTCAACAATGCGCTCGTTCTTTGGTGGAGCAATTAGATTATCACCTCAAAATTTATATGGGATTTGAAATTCATACCAAATATATAAATGAAGAATCTCAGCACAATCGGAATTATATTCTGAAAATTATTCTAAAAATGAAATAGTACAAAATAAATAATTACAAATTAAATTCTATGGTTCTGATGATGCGATCCCCTTGAAATTTTGCATGATGAACATTCAGTATAGTAGTTTTCATTCTCAAAATGAATTTCACTCGAATCGGATATTCTGTTGGGAAATATAAAGATTCTTCTTTCAATATTCCAATTTATTTTCTATGGGTCTGGTTCTGGTTCTAAGCTTATATGGCCACGAAATTCTGGATGAGCATTCAGTATATCGATCTCCATTAAAAAAAAATTTCACTCGAATCGGATTTCTTTTTATGGATATACGAAGTTCTTATTTTCAATATTCCAATTGAATTTTCTATGGTTCTGATAACACTATGGTCACAAAATTTTGCACGAGGCTTATTATCAGCATCTTACATTTGGCAGTAACATTTCATTTTGATTGGCTCCGTATCTTCTGAGATATTGGGGAATAAAAATTTGAATGGTCATATTTTATAGAACACCCTGTACGATTTGGTTGGTTCACAAACTTAACCGAGCCATTTGGTACCCGAACTCATCCTGGAAATTTCAAGTCTCTAGGGCAATCCCTTAGAAAGTAATTATGCTAACGGACGGTCGACAGGACGGCTCCAAAGTAGAATTGAATTTGACCACGAAGTCTGACCCTATCGTTTGAGATCATTTTCGGCTCAAAATTCGAAAATTACAGACATTTGGGCAAAACGATATAGCACTTCGTTTAATCAGCGTTCTGTGAAAAGTGTTTTTAAAAATTACATGAATTTTATGATTCACGTGAATTTTATGGTGTACATTACTAGCCCGTCTGAAAGTACTCTTGGTCCACTTATTGAAAAACTTCAAAACCAGTTCGGTGGGAGATCGGGAAAGTAAAGAATAAAGGTGTTTGTGGTCGTTCATAAGAAAATATTGATTTGGTTCGTGAAAATGTTCCTGCAAACCCTGAAATGTTATTGGACGACTTTGGACCTAGTGAGTCTACAACATGTACTATTTTACACAAGGATTAGCTCAGAGGGCATATAAGATTCAAATAACACAAGAACTAAAGTCAATTTTATCAAAACAATCATGCTCAGGTGATATTTAACATCGTTGAGTCAGGTGCATTAAGAATAATCGATTTCTGGACTAAAGGATAAAATGCATTGGAGGGATAGAGACTCAATTATGTCAAAAGGTCATTAAAAGAGTAAACGAATGTGGAGCTACAAGAGAAGGCATTTGGAAGAAATTATTTTTCGTACATAAATGATATAACTGATACTTTCATTTTCAATGAAAAGTTTTTGAAAATGATAGCATTTTCTGTGTTTTATTTATTCTTGACAAAACCGCGCATTCGAAACACCTTTTATATGGTCAATATATATATTAAACATGAAGTTTCACTCTGTATATTTCCATCTGAAATATAGACACTCTCCAACATCGAACAACATCAAAACACCGCTTGAAACTTCTTGATTACCCCCTCCATCACGTGACCACATTCCCG
Source organism: Propylea japonica (assembly GCA_013421045.1). Taxonomy (NCBI): domain Eukaryota; kingdom Metazoa; phylum Arthropoda; class Insecta; order Coleoptera; family Coccinellidae; genus Propylea; species Propylea japonica. Next base: position 39,924,991 of record CM024246.1, on the reverse strand, counting down.
GATGTTTCCTCGGAAAATTCATCTTCCATAAAAGTCCATAAAGTCCCACATCTCTCCGTGATCCAGTGAACCATCAATCCACGCCACGTGACATAAAAATTCAAGTAGTTTATTTGAGAAAGATTGAAACCTTTATAAAACTTCTGTCTTGGTTTTTTCCTGTGCAGACGTGTTATAATGCCACCGAGGAAAATTATTGTCGCACGTACAAAACAGATGGGTGAATTTTCTTTTATTTAACGACAAAAATCATGGAGGAAGTGAACGATCCCGCCCGACGTACTTAAAAATGGATTTTATGTTGGCAGCATTTTGTCGAGTTTTATTTTCAATGCGCTTCAGAATGAGGATGAATTGTTGTTCTTGCTGGAACCGAGGAAACTTGGGCGTAGCCGAAATGGAAAACAAATTTGTCTTGCTGCAGTTCGAAATTAGCGATTAACCACTTTTTCTTTCCTTGTTTACGGCTGTTTTCAGCCAGATGATTTTTATGGCATTTTATGTTATTACCGAGGTCGAGACGGGAAGAAGAAGATAACCATCCATCGAAATGACAATCTTTTGCGAGCCAACTTGATTAAAATATTGGGGATTTCCAGGGAATACGTTCTTGAGATGATAATATCAGACGGAGTGGAATGATAATTTGGCAGAAAAGAGAATGAACTCGGGCTTGAAATCATTAAATGATGTTCGTATTCTCTAGGGACATTATCAGCGAAGAATATGGAAAAATTGAGAGACTACATTTGGCATATTAGATTTTTTTATTTTGGCCTTGGTGAACCCTAGGAAAGAAAATGAAATATTGTATTCAATACATACAGCATGCCAAAAAAGTAAAGTAACCCGTCGATTTTCAATTTCAAAAGAAATCCTTCGTTATTGTGAATTTTATATTTCTACCCCTTAGGAATATGGATAGTGGTACATCAAATGAAAGGTAATTTTATAACCTACTACCGACCCGCCCCCTGGCTTCGCACGGTAATATCTTCGAAAATATTCACTTAAATCATACGGTGTAAAGGGCCATATAGATCTATATTAAATTAACAATGTATTCAAGGTATTCAATTGGTTAAGGATTAATGCTTAAAAAAGTGATCAAATACTAACTTGAAGTCTTAGTAACACTCAGTTAAAAAAAAACATCAAAATCATTTCAGTAGCTATGGCGTCATGCGCTTCTTGACACGATCACGCTAGATTTCCGCGGGAATGAGGTTTTTCCCGCCGTAAAAAGTAGCCTGTGTCCGTGCCTAGGATCCTATCTTGATATTAACCAAGTCTTATAAAAATCCGTTCAGACGTTGAGGCGTGAATGAGGTACAACTTTTAAAACAAACGATTAAAAATCACTGAATCACTGAATGAGATGAAATTATTCGTGTCATTATTATTGGGATAGAGCCTCCATAATGTCAAAACTTTAACACAAGAGTAAAGATGTAGGTTCGAACATAAAGGTCATAACTGATACTTAAATTACCAATAAAAAGTTTTGAAAATGGATGCAAATTTCTTTTTTTCATTTACTCTTTGAAGAAAACACGCAATTTGAATCGCCTTTTACTTTCAGCCGTATCGCTAAATCCATACTAATATTATAAATGCGAAAGTAACTCTGTCTCTTTCACGCCTAAACGGCTGAACGGATTTTGATGAAATTTGGTATGGTGATAGATGATAACCAAGAAATGGTCATAGGCTATAAATAATCACGCCATAGTTCTTAGGGGGCAGGCAGTAGGCAGATAAATTGAGTTAGTGATTTTTAGTCGTTTTTGTTGGGACTTTTGCTCTTTCACGTCTAAACGGCTGAACAGATTTTGATGAAATTTTCTAAGGTAATAGATGGTTACCTAAAAACGGATATAAGATCAAAATGATCACGTCATCGTACTTAGGGGGTAGGAAGTAGGCAGAAAACTGAATTGAGTTAGTGATTTTTTTATGTTTTTGCTGGGAGTTTTGCTCTATCATGCCTAAACGGCTGAACGGATTTTGATAAAATTTAGTTAGGTGATAGATAGTAATCTAGAAAAGGATATGGGCTATTAATATTCATGCTATCGCACTTAAGGCGTAGGCAGTAGGCAGAAAACTAATTAAGTTAGTGATTTTTAATCGTTTGATTCAAAGTTTACCTCATTCACGCCTTAACGTCTGAACGGATTTTTATAAGACTTGGTTAATATAATGATAGGATCCTAGGCACGGACACAGGCTACTTATTACGGCGGGAAAATACCTCATACCCGCGGAAATCTAGCGTGATCGTGTCAAGAAGCGCATGACGCCATAGCTACTGAATGATTTGATGTTTTTTTAACTGAGTGTTACTAAGACTTCAGTTAGTATTTGATCGTTTTTCTAACTTAGAGGGTCGGTAGGCGGACGAAGTCACGGGTAAAAGCTAGTTTCCAATAAATAAAAGATGAACTATTTCAAAAAGCACCTCGTATATCATTGCTCTTGAATCACGGCTCTCCAACCAACCATAATAGAATCAGCAAAGCCGTTCAGTAGGATATTCCCCACATATTTCCAATCCCGAGCATCCGAACAAACCAGCTAACTATCCCCGAACAGAAAGTTCAAGGATAATATTCGAAGAAAAACACAAAGTCCTAGAATTCCTATCCAAAGAAGGTACGTGTTTTGATTATAGGAGAGAATCATCATCGGGATTGAATGGGGCCAGCGTAAATTCCGCCATGAAAAGAAAACAAAGGACCGAATCTCTTCAGTTACTCAGCAAACTGAGTTTGGAAACGGGGATGGTTCAGACAAGATGAAAGAATTACAGATCTCTACTTTCAAGGCACGCACTCCACCTAATGTTTCTTGTAACGTACGATGGTCCGGAGACAACTTTCGCTCAGAGACAATTATTTCGACAATCAGCCCGATAGACGGCAGGGAATTCGTTTCATCCTGAAGGAATGCTTCGGGATTGATGAGGCTTTTGATTGAAATCCTCAATCTTTTAAGGTTATGATCGAGTTTGGGTTTTCTTTCGAGCTGAATTGATGTTGATGTGGTGAGAATGGAAGAGTAGCATAAGAGAGGTCAACTGCTGAAAAAATACCGAAAATGACTTTGTTGTATACAGGATGTCAAGGAAAAAGTACCATGCATTGTGCCACGCGATTAAAAGGCCATAAAATATGAAAAAAATTTTAAAAAAGCCCTGAGCAGGAGCTTTGAGCGCTCGTTCTATGGCGAAGCAAAAATACTATTACCTCAGAATTTATATGAGATTTGAGATTGATATCAAACATATGAAAGCAGAATCTTAGCACAATCAGAATTATATTCTTCATAAAATGAAATATACAAAAATATATAATTTCAAAAAATTAATTTCTTCGGTTCTGATGATACGATCCTCTTGAAATTTTTATGAACATTCAGTATATTATTATATTCCGAATAAATGAAAGATTTCGTGTCTACTCCAAAAAATTGGTTTAATCGAACTGTGCTACATGTTCGACCCTTACAAACTTAGGGTCATCTCAGGCTTGTGGGACAGGAAAACAACACAAACGTCAAATATTATTATAGTTCTGATTTACAAAGTGGAATTTCACTCGAATCAGTTTTCCTGTTATGGAAATATGGGGTTTCTTCTTTTCAATATTTCAATTGAATTTTCTATGGTTCTGTTAACACTATTGCCACGAATTCTGCACGAAATTTCAATATCAGTTTACATAAAAAAAAAATTTTCACTTGAATCGGTTTTATTGTTATGGAAATATAGGGATTTTTCTTTTCAATATTCCAATTGAATTTTTATGGTTCTGTTAACACTATGGCCACGAAATTTTGAATGAACATTAAGTATATCCATCTCCATTCACAATATAAATTTCATTTGAATCGAATATCATCTTATGGAAATATGAAGTTTCTTCTTTTCAAAATCCCATATAAATTGTTTATGGTTCTGTCCACACAATGGCCACAAAATTTTGCATGAGCTTGTTATGAGCATTTTACATTCGGCCGGAACATTTCATTTCGATTAGTTTCGTTTTTTCTGAGAAATTGAGGAACAAAAATTTTGAATGGCCATATTTCATGGAATGCCATGTACGATTTGGTGGTTAACGAACTCATTCGATCCATTTGGGACCCGAACTCATTCTAAAAATTTTATGTCTCTAGAACAATCCCTTCGAAAGTTATTGTGCTAACGGACGGCGCCCCACGGACAGAATTGAATTTGACCACGAATTCGTCATCAGGGAGTCTAACCCCATCGTTTGAGACCATTTTCGGATCAAAATTCGAAAATTACAGACATTTGGGCAAAACGATATAGCATGAGCTCTTGAAATGACATCCGAGGTTAACAGGAATATCATCGCCACTAAAACACGAAATTTTGGAAGGACAAGGTTAAGCATCGCCAGGAAAAACAATCTCATTCTGTTGGACTAAGCGAATTAGACAAACTAGTTGTAGGTATTCAAAGGAAAACTTCGTGATATAAGCAAGGAAGCTCTCCCATAAAAAGTGTTGATTAGATGCAAATTTTTCTGGGAGGCGATAATTACAGTCTGAAGACATTTTGCGAAGGTGCAAAACCATCAATTTGCAAACGTAATTATGACCATGTTAAAACGTGAAATATGGCTGTGCTGCGTTCAGAGTTAATTAAAAATATGTATATGCACGAAAAAGGTTATGGGCATTAAAAAACCAACTCCTTCTTAACTTTGAAGTTGACCGATACCTAACTTGCACGAGTTTATTTATGTTTGGTTTAATGAAATGGACTTAACTCCGTTCTTTTGAAAGTAGTAAGGCTTCGAGTGAACTATTTCTTAGTGATATTATATACAGACTGTTCCATAAACATGAGATCAAATTTTTTCTTAAAAGTTTTCACATAGTTTTGGCTGAATTCTACCAAAAGCACGTCCAATGTTGATTTCAAATTGGTCAACTTTGATGTTGGATTTTTAAGATATTCAAGAAAAGTCCTGATGAGGAGGTGCTTCTGAGCGCTCGTTTATTGGGGAGAGCAATGAGGCTATTACCTCAATTTTTATATAGAACTCGAGATTCACGCTGAGTATATGAATGCAAAATCTCAGCACGATTGGAATTATATTCTGGAAATTATTCAAGAAATTATATATTTTTTCAAATGAAACACCTTGTATATTTTTCCATATTTGGCTGGCTCTTTTCCCCCTGATTTCAAATATGTGACAAATGTTGGTCTATCTCTCTTATTCTGAGTTTCAAATTTTAAGAACCATCTAGTTAAGTTATTGTTAGTATTCATTTTAAAATAATACTTTTAAGTAAATTGTTTGAATATAAAGAATTTCGTAGGTATCACCATTTCAAACTTTGAAACTCTGAAAATTGAAGAGACACACCTACATACGCATATATCGGGTGTCCCAAGGTGAGTGGCCTATTAGATTTTTGTGGAAACTATTGATGGTAAAGATTTCAAATTTTGTGGATAGATATTTAGCCATGTAAGGTTCATTTTTTAAATAATTTCACATTTCCAGTGTTGCCGGATGTACGACAATTTGGCAACACTTTGTTATTTTAAATGGGACATCCGGTATTTCTATTTTTTTATGATTCTCCATAAAATATTAAATCTATTCACTCTGACTTTTCCATCTCTATCTTTAACGGTTTTTGAGTTATTAATTATTTTTCGAAATTTTAGATCAAATTGGCGTATTACGAAAATGACTCTAGTTCGCTCAATATTTGAGATTTAAGTCAGAAATTTTGCAAGTCGTTAGATATTGATCTGTTCTGTGTCACTGCTTTTGAATTTTGATTATCAATTATACAGGACGAACCACAAAAAATCATCATTTGCCAAGTTACAAAATTGTAAAAAAGTCTATTTTTTCAAATTAGACACCTAGTATATTTTTCAATTTTTGGAATCAGTACAAACACTCTACAGTTTTTCTTTTCACGTCCCTATACCTATCTCAACGATTTTGTTGCTGGGCGAATGATGATTTTTTGGTCCATCCTGTATAACTGACAACTATAATTCAAAAGCAGTGACATAATCAGATCAATATCTAACGACTTGCACAATTTTTGAATAAATCTCAAATATTGAGCGATTTAGAGTCATTTTCGTAATACGCCAATTGATCTAAAATTTCGAAAAATAATTAATGACTCAAAAACCGTAAAGATAGGATGGAAAAGTAAGAGTGAATAGATTTAATATTTCAGGAGATCATAGAAAAATAGAAATACCGGATGTCCCATTTAAAATAACAAAGTTGTTGCCAAATTGTCGTACATCCGGCAACACTGGAAATGTGAAATTATTTAAAAAATGTACTTTACATGGCCAAATATCTATCCACAAAATTTGAAATCTTTACCATCAATAGTTTCCATAATAATATAATAGGCCACTCACCTTGGGACACCCGATATATTCGAGATCAGTAGGAAATAGCCTATCAAAAGACGGAAGAATACACAGGACAGGGTGTCTTATTTGAAAAAACGTAGTTGCATTCAATATATTGTTCGTCCTGTATATATTCTAAATGACGGTATATTACTCCAAAAAAGGCATTTTCAGTAAAACAGTCTGCCACTTGAAAATTGATAACAGAGCTTGTCAGGTGGTTCTTAAATTTGAATTCGACCACGGTTTCGTTATGTGTGAGCATAGGCGTATCTAGCCTATGTTTTCAGGGGGGGCGCGACTACTGGTATATATTGTGATACCTATACGTAGTTTTCGATTAGAATCTTTCGGGGGGGCGAGAAGTACACCAGGGGGTGCCTGCCCCCCCTGGCCACCCCTTAAATACGCCAGTGTGTGTGAGTCTAACTATATCATTATTTGAGACCTTTTTCGGCTCAAATTACGAAATAACAGACATTTGGGCAAACGATATAGCAATCGTTTAAATAGAACGAGCGCTCAGAAAAGAAAAAAACATAAGAAATGTACGATATTCGCTTTCGATTCCGAATCTATCCAAAGTTCAACAGTGGAACGAACAAGTTAGCTCCCGACTGGTTCTCATAGCGAACGATATCAAAACAAACAGGACAATATAAATCGATTTTCCATTAAGAAGGAAGTGCAAACATCGGGCAGACATGTGAGCTTTGAACATGTTTCGCCGACTCGAAAACTTTAATTTCAGCGAATGACGGCCGCTCCCTATACCGGGACATCTGATACCACCTGGCAGAAACAATTTTACTTCTAATATTCAGTAATTTGGATCGATAAGTAAATAGATATTGTCCGTTGGTTTTAGATAGTTGGTTTCGGAAAATTTTAGTAAAATCATGAGCAGGTGCTTTGAGCGCTCGTTCAGGGTGGAGCAATTAATCTATTACCTCGAAGTTTGTATAGAACTCAAGGTTCATTTCAGATATGTGAGTGCAAAGTCTCAGCACGATTGGAATCTTATTCTGGAAAATTTCAAAATATGAATTATGTAGAAAATCGATAATCAAAAATATCAAAATTAAGATGACACAATAGGCCTTGAGGTCTCAGTGAACTCTAGGTCTATTGTGTCCCCTTACAGAGCTGTTCTGACCACACCTTTACAGCTCGCCTTCAAGTTCTACCTGATAAAATCCAATATCTCTGAAAGCTTCAACGAAACTAGTTTCTCACTCTTACAAGTTTCTCGTCCAAGGCATTCTCTCCTTAGGCTTGCAATGCCAATAAAGCATTCCGCGACTAGGTGAATGGAAATTTCCACTATCTCCCTACAGAACCTACACTCGTCAGTGTCCGATAATCCCATCCTCAACAGGTGCTTCCTGAGGCGACAGTATCCTGTAAGGAAGCCAGTGAGGAGGTGTAATTGTTTCTCACCAAGATCCAGATATCTTTGGATCTTGCTGTTTCAAAGTTCCGAAGAAACTTAGTGGAATGATCCATCCCTGGGAGATTCTCCAGAGTTTTCTCTCTCGGCTTTCTCTACCTCCAGAAACTCCTTCGTATAGGAATTTACCATGAGAATTATAGGAGAAACGCGAATTCATCCACCACACAGTTGTAAGCATTAACATTTCTGCCCAAAAAAAGTGCTGTGAGCTCCAAAAAAGTATCAAACAACCTATGAAAACAATTATAGAAAGATATGCAATCACTTTCTGCTGAAATTCCTGAAAGTTCGAAGAAAAGACGAAACGACAACGCAAGAACAGCTCAATAAAGTTCCCAATAAATCCAAGGTATCCTCATGTTCATGTTATCCAACTCTATGTACGGAAAACTTAAAAAGGAAATTTTCCAGTTGATCTTTATGCAGCGGCCGATAACATGAAAACGACCATGTAGTTTCCACCCACGTCGGGTATTGATCAGATATTTTCACAGCAGGTTTGTAGTTTGAATCATACCTTCTTGCAATATCAATAATGCAGGATGAGAAAACTGGAGCTCTGTTTAATGGGGGGTACTTTCCAGAAGTTTATAGCCCTGGGGAACCTCCATATCAAGCTCATGGGAAAATTAAACGGTTCAGAAAGGTTATTTATGAATCATTGAGGTTTACACCCAATTTGTCGTTGAGATGCTGCCCGAATTGCTAGTAACTCTGAATTATTAGAGGTGCATTTTGGAAATTCGGCGCTTGTATTATGTGCTAGGGGTATTATTAATTGCGATGCTTAAGACGTAGCTGTTGAATTCGGCTTGAATTGAATAGGTTGAATGTTGTTTCGTACTGTCGAATATACAGGGTGTAACTAAATAAGTGTAAAATATTTAAGGAGGTGATTGCTCATCGAAAAAAATAGGATTTTCATATAGAGAAACTTCATTGGAGCATCCCTTGTTAAGATACAGCCCGTCAAAGAGAGTACCGGGTTTTTCACTATTATTTGACCCCCCCTTCAACTTCGTTACTGAAGGAGATACAAAAAAATGTTTTGTATAAAAGTTTAACGAAATCAACTGAGGTTTTTTGATATGAGTCCAGAAACTGAAACATATACAGGATGGTCAACATATTGATGGCAACTTCATTTTTTCAAATGGAATACCCTGTATATTTTTCCATGTTTGGCTAGTTCTTTTCTTCCTGATTTCGAATATGTACATATATTGGTCTATCTCTTTTATTCTGAGAACCACAGAGTTTCAAATTTTAAAAACCACCTGCCAAAATCTGTAATCATTTTATGTACTAGTGGCAGAGTGCGTTTACTGAAAATGCTCATTTTTGGAGTTATAATAACGTCAATGGAAGATATACAGAGTGAACAACATGGAATGCAACAATATTTTTTCAAATGGGACACCCTGTCCTGTATATTCTTTCTTTTTTTGATAGGCTATTTCTCCTGATCTTGAATATAAATGCGTATGTGGATGTGTCTCTTCAATTTTCAAAGTTTTGAAACGATGATACCACATAAAAAATATGTGAAATACTACGGAATTCATATATCCAAACAATCTACTTTAAAGTATTATTTTAGAATGAATACTTAACAATTACTAACCAATGAAAAATGATAAACTATGGAGTAAAATGATCACCTTCATTCAATACACCTAGTTATTTGGTTGTCTCAAGTTGTTCAAACTATTTTTGATAGCATTATTATGGCTCTGATTCAAGTCAGAAATTAAAGCTTCAAAATTTCTTTCTAATCTTTACAATATTATCATTATTCTTTGTGCGTTGACGGGATAGTTCCGAATTTCGGGTTAATATTGGTTGATTTTATATCATTAATATTATAGTCCTCTTTCATTGATTATTATCATTATTGCTGAAGTATTTTTTCCTTCAGGAACGACTTTAAAAACGTGTCCAACGGTGTTAAATCGGGACTATTTGGTGGCCATAAAATGGGTGCGCCATTACCAATCCAAAGACCAAATTGTTCACTTAAATATTCACGAATTTCCGAAACGCTATGCCAGATGGTTATTGAAATTTGAAACTCTGTGGTGCTCAGAATAAGAAAGATAGACCAATATATATTACATATTCGAAAAAAGGGGAAAAAAAGCTACCAAATATGAAAAAATATACAGAGGTTCCATTTGAAAAAATGAAGTTGCTATCAATATGTTAGCCATCCTGTATATTTCAGTTTGTGGAGTCATATCAAAAAACCTCAGTTGATTGCGTGAAACTTTTATACGAAACATTTTTTTGTATTTCCTTCAGTAACAAAGTTAAAGGGAGGGTCAAATTATAGTGAAAAACCCGATACATAAAATTTGTATAACAATTTTTTTCCCAAGCACCAAAAAAGTTACAATATGAAATTAACCTGACGTTTCCTACTAGCAAAAAGACACTTATCCAGTTATTCATTTGGTGTACCCATGGTTGTAAGGGTTTGAAACGCAACCCCTAAAGTTTATTTCCAATGTAACTTTTTGTCTTATTATTTGTTTACCATTTAATAATTTATTTCTGATAGCCTGTTTCATTCTAAACGAAAAATGTCTCTTGAGTTTTTGCCCAAAATAACCAGTTCGCAGTACAAAATTATTTTACGAACAACTACAGAGATAGATCGTCATAAATGCGGAACTAATCTATCTAGTAGGGCACTTTTAGCGATAATGACAATTTTTTTTTTGCTAGTAGGAAACGTCAGGTTAATTCGAATATTGTAACTTTTTTGGTGCTTGTGAAAAAAATTGTACTCTCTTTGAGGGGCTGTATCTTAACAAGGGATGCTCCGATGAAGTTTCTTTATAAGAAAGATCCTATCTTTTCGATGAGGAATCACCCCTTAAATATTTTACACTTATTTAGTTACACCCTGTATATACGATCAATATGTTGGATATACCATAGACACAGAGAATAATAACCGCTGAAAATGTCACTAATCAGAGAAAGAGAGGATGCGATATCGCGGCCATTAACTGCCATTTTGTGGATCTGTGGTGACAGAGAAAGAGACAACTATTGGCCGCGAATTGGTTTGATCTCTTTCTCATTCCAGTCATATTTTATATAAAGCTGAATAGGGATTGCTCAGTCCATTTCTCTATGTCTATGGAATATACCAATAATAGCACGATTCCGGGCAGTCGAGAGTCAACATAAACAGGTTTCTCCAAACAATTTTTTTCTAAATTACTGCGAATGTTCATTAACAGCAAACTTACAGAATCGCCAAAAAACTGAATTTTTGTGCGCTCGTTTTAAAGGGTTTTTCAATAAGAAGTTTCATTTTCGTATCAAAAAAAGAAGGAGTTTCTCGAGAAGGAAGAAGCCGAGAAGGAAAAACTGGCGGAATGTCCCAGCGATGGATCATTCAACTAAGTTCCTTCGGAACTTTGAAACAGCAAGATCCGGAAGATATCTGGATCTTTGTGAGAAACAATTACACCTTCTCACTAGCTTTCTACAGGACACTGTCGCCTCGTGAGGCATCTGTTGAGGATGGGATTGTCGGACATTGACGAGTGTAGGTTCTGTGTGGAGGAGGAAGAAACCCCCATTCACCTAGTCATGGAATGCTTTGGCATTGCAAGCCTAAGGAGAGAATGCCTTGGGCGAGAAACTTGTGAGAGCGAGGAACTAACCTCGTTGAAGCCTTCACAGGTACTGGATTTCCGAATACCTTGAGGATCTTGTTGTTTCAAAGTTCCGAAGAAACTTTTTGAAATGAAGAAGATTCTTCCTGTATACTCGTACGGTAATCCCGAATAAATGATAATTAGTTCTCTACTAAGGGGCTGTATATTGTGCGGCCACGCAGTCGGATATTAACTTTGCTACATGCTACTTGACGCTTGACGAGAAAAAAACAGTTTCTAGAAGAACTCCACTATAATCTACTAGCATGAAATTCGGCATCAGTTTTCAGTTTCCGACTCTAGGTACTTGATTTTAAAGCAAACCTCTCTCAAACATATTGGTTCAATCACATTCTTCAAGTCCTAGGTCGAATAAAACAATTCGAAAATTATATTTTTCGTCTGCAAGACCAACTGAATCGATTTCAATATCACGAAATTACAGACAATCGTGTGAAATAATAGCCCATATCCGTAGCTCAATTCCAAGACCCATCATTTGTGAATAATAAATCAAAATCAACCCTCGTAAGCGTGGGCGAAAATATAACACCGCACAAAATCCTGGTAGGCCAATGGAAACGTAACACTTATCGATTCTCAAAAAATTGAGTTATGGAATAATTGGATTTCCATCGGTGATGAACGCGGACAATATAGCGGACATCCATACGAATCCCACCAACTGTTAAAAACAAATGCGCGCTGTCAATTGAATGAGTTCATATACGGGCCATTTACGTCGGAAAGAGGGGTCTATTATTATTTATGTGGAAGGTAGACGAAACACATTGCCAAACGTACGGGAATTTTGATCTGGATAGCTATCCCTTTTCACATTCATCACCCGTCGGGTTCCTGGACGGTCTATGTTAATCCAGGAATTGAATGCACGTCGGGATATCACTCTATTTTGCGAGGAGAAATTTTTGGACCTATTATGTCTTTGATATGGAATAGTCAGTAGTATTTTGTTTGATAATGAGCCGGGAAAACGATGATCGATTTAGGTGCTTGCTTCTGAAGAAACAAACAGTTCGTTTTCACCTTTTTCCCAATTGTAGTCATGAAAATTATTAGTGGACCTTTCATATCCTCATATCGGTCCGTAAATCGCTCAGATAAGAATTCGTCCATATGGTTTGCCGATGGATCGAAATCAGAGAGAGGCACTGGCATTGGGGTATATTGACCCAAACTGAGGATATCTAAAACGCTGGCAAGTAAGCACTCTATTTTACAGACAGAGATAATAGCTATCTCCTCTTCAAGGTACTCCTGAACGATGCGCGCACGATGGCGCTGGCATTATCGTCCGTAAAAATGGAATTTTCACCAATGTATGGGGCAAATGGCACTACATGCTCTTCAAGAATGTTCCTTATATACCTATCAGTATTCATAGCTCTATTATCGACGACCACGATAATCGATCCTCCACCGAAACCAGTAGTATTCAGGAAATTGCACTGAGGCTATCTTTCATGTGGACGTCTGTATACAAGGGTACGTCGATCACAATGGTAGAGGCAGAATCTAGACTCATCTGTGAAGAGAACTATTTCCCAATCAGCCTCTTCCCAATGGATATACTCTCTCGCAAAATCCAAACACGCCCTTCGATGGGCTGGGGTAAGAGCTGGGCCTCTTGCCGCGACAAGAGATCTTAAATCATATTCTGTGAGGCGATTTTTTATTGTCTGAGTGCTAATTTGCACCCCATGAGTTTGCTACCGCTGATTTTGAGGGACGCGAGCGATTGCAAACCGTTGTCTCAACGAAGAAACTCTAAAGTAACGTCTTTGAATGGCAGTTGTTACCCGTGGTCTAACCTGTCCTGGTCTTCGGACATCATACCTGTCTCCCTGAATCGCTGCAACATTCTGGACACACTTGTATGGGAAACTCCAAACCTTTCTGCAATTCTTGTGTATGTCAACCCTTCTTCTCGCAAAACTACCACTTGGGCACATTCCTCTTGGGTCAAATTGCGTGTTTCGCTTTGCATAGCAATCGAGTGTAGAAAATCAAACGAAAGAAAAACTATTGATCACTAAAATTGATCTAGAACATCTGATTTTAGAATAGAGCCAATACATTCAAAATCTGATAATCCCATCTTTTTTTCCTGCTGGGAAAAACATCTGTATTGAAGAATAACATTGAAAGTGGATAACATATGCATTCATAATTCTGATAAAAATAATTATCATTCAGAACACCTTCAGTTGTAGAATAAATTTGAGATTTCCATAATGTGCGTTAATTCTTTTGCGCAGTATATTTCAATCGATATCTGTTTTCTCTTACAATGAATAAGGTGTGTACATTTTTAGTGCAATTATGTGGGTATGAAAATGTCTTCCCTCAGTTTGATGCTTCCTTCGAATTATCACCATAGCTGCTTTTCTCGAAACTTCTGCTTATCTCCCATTTATTCATACATTGGTTGTATAGAATGAAGGCCTTTCCTTCGGGGTTCTTGTGTAGATAAACCACATTAATAATAATAATAATAATAATAATAGTGCCTTTATTTGAATGTTAAAAAAAAATACATCCTTTCACAGAACAAGGGCGAAGTCTAGCATAAGCTACTCAACTTAACCCTTCCAAATACACACAAAAAACAATTAAATTTTCTAATGAAGTACATGAAATAAAACATTTTTAACAGCTTTGTTCGGTCAACAACCGTCCCCTCAATGTCGACCTCAGCGAACTCAAGGAGGTCATCTCATACATATGAGCATGCTCATTGTAGAGCTTCACAGCGTTGAACGTAAAAGAGCGCTGAAACGTGGCTGAACGAAAACTAGGCAACATAAGCCTCTGCCCATGCCTGATCGCGACCTCATGAACATCCCTTCTGAAAATAAGTTTCTCTCGCAAGTATGGTGGAATGGATGTCTGTAATATGCGATGTACCGCGATAGCCATCTGCAACTTGAAGATATTCTCGACCCTGAGCCACTTAAGTCTATCTATCGCCTGACTCACCCCCCTGTCATACTTCCTCAAACCGAAAATGAATCTGCAGCATGAATTTTGAACCCGTTGCAATCTAGACCTTGCCACGGCATCAAGACAAGGATAAAAAAGAATCAGACCATATTTCAATATGGACAACACCAGGGCTTCACAAAGGTATTTACGCGAGGATATGTCAAGGAAATGTCTTTGTCTATACAAATATCTCAAAGCAAGGAATGATCTCTTTAGTATCAGTGATATATGTTCCCTGAATCTCAGCTGGCAATCAAATACAATTCCAAGATTTTTGCAGGAACTGGAGGAGGGAACCGATTCACCTCCCATCCGGACATCGGCCGTCATGATTGCATTTCTGGGAAAGAATGGCAGATATGAACATTTGCCGACATTAATTTTCAAATTATTTTTCTTACAATATTTCACAATCTCCGACAAATCATGATTTATTTGCTCAACAGCCTGGTCAATAAGAGAGGGGTGAAAGGAAAGGCGAGCCTGAGCGTCATCGCAATAAAAATAAATACATACAAATCTGACTATTCGATACATATCCGCTATATATATATCAGAAACAGGAGAGGGCCGAGAATAGAACCCTGAGGAACACCCGAAGTTACTTGGCAATATTCAGAAAAAATTCCATGCAGTCGAACCCTCTGATATCTACCAGAAAGATAAGACTTGAAAAACCTTAAAGCGGCGTTATCAAAACCAAAATAATATAATTTGGCACAAAGCAGATCATGGTCTAAGGTTCGTTGCCATTTTGTATCGGAAAAGCCGAGCAAATAGAGGTTTGAGCTCGGACATTAGAAGTCGAACGTGCCTTTCTGTCGGAACCGAGAGTGGCTTCCTCCATCGTGATACCATCAGTATCGATACCTATTGTTAAGCGGAAAAAAGTGGAGATGGTGTTATTCCGAATATCACACTCTAAAACAGATCGAATAGTTGCGAAATTCGATGACGATCAGTTAGATATTTGGCTTGGGATTCCAAAAAAACAATTACTGCATCTGCTAACAACCTTCTATTTTATGGTAATCGACTGTCTGTGAAGTGTTTTTAGAAAATTTTAATATGTAATTCAAAATGCAATCTTTATGTTTTTCGAAAATGAAGATATGGTTTGGTTCAATATATTCATTGTAAAAATGCCCTATTTCTTCAATAACAGAAACCTACCAACCCTCAAAAATCATATACTTTCTTTTCGACATGTATGAATAATGAAACATATTAAATATGACGAAATCTATCGATAATTCAAAAAAGTTCCCAAAAAACATCTGAGTAGCCCACAAGAAATTAAAACAATTAATAACTGCTTTGGAGCTAATAAAGGGTTTTTCAATAAGAGGTGTTATTTTGAATAGCCCGCTTTTTCGGTAGATGTCACGTTTGAAGCTGTCATCTTTAGAGATTGGACAAGTAGAAACTACGCCATTAATAATAATGGAATGATACACGCTTCAAGAACGCATTGAAATCATTAAAATTCACTCTAAAAGTGTGAAAATTCGGCAGAGACGGTTCGTAAAACTCGAACATTTTTGGGTCGTCGTGAAGCACCTTGTCGGACCGCAATGAAGAAATTGGTGGAAAAATTCGAGCTGTTGGGAGAAGTTAGTGATTTGAAGAATAAAACCCGTGCACGTCGCTCAAGAACTGCCGAGAATATTGCTGCTGTATACGAAAGTGTCGAAGAAAACCCAGGTTTGTCAATTTCCCGTCGTTCTTTGGATTAATGATTCTTTATGGCCGAAATTGGATAGCATTGATCTGGACAACGTTTTCTTTCAACAAGAAGCAACGAAACCGTTGATCTTTAGCGGGAAAAGTTTCCGGACCGTATTATCTCTAGAAGAGGTGATCACAATTGGCTGCCGAGATCTTGTGATTTAACACAGGGAAAATCCTTTATCTCAGTTTGTCACTATTGAGGGGTGGTAGCTTTCTGGATATCGCCGTCCAATTGCAGATATAAAGTTTTTAAAAATAAATGCTTCTTATGTCTTTTATTCATTTTCAAAAAATCGAATAGTTTGAAACACCTTCTATATCGAATTCATCGTCAAGAATATCACGTAACCACGTTTTCCTCAGACTTCGCAGTCCAACGCTCCGCATCTAGAAATCAAGACAGAAAAACCAGCAGGAAAATTCAAGTTGAAGTTCATCGCTGGCAGATACCTCGGGCTAAACATCAGAAAAGCCTGACCGAGACGAAATGCAAGACTTTCCATCTATTCAAAAGTTTCACGCTTCGCCTCACATGCACGGATATCTCGTTCGAGTAAAAATAGACTAAAATTCGTCTAAAATTAATTTCGGTAGCACGCAATGAGGTTTCGTAAGTCCTCTGTATTTATGGTTCCCTAATTTATTTTTGGCATTCCGGAAAACATGTACACGGCCTGCCTGTTTTCAATTTTACATATTATCAACGTCGAACAAGGTACGGGCATTATGGGAAATATATTTTGGATGCAAATGGGAAATATTTCGTTCCTTCCATCCATACACGCTGAAATCAAGTTATTATTATTATTATTATTTACGGAAACTGAGATCATGTAGACCTTTGGTTTTCTACACCCTACTCATTCACGAAAACCCAAGGAGGGGGTCAATGGCGTTGATAAAACCGACAACCTACTCAAGATCCTTTGCCGTTACCTGTTGAGTGTCCAGGACCAGTTTCTCCATATGAACTGTTCTTGAAATATTAAAATTCACTATAAAAATGGTGACAATTTGGCAGAGACAGTTCGTAAAACTCGAACATTTTTGGGTCGTCGTGAAGTACCTTGTCGGACCGCTATAATGATATTGGTGGAAAAATTCGAGCTGTTGGGACGAGTTAGTGATGTGAAGAACAAAACCCTTGCACGTCGCTGAAGGAAACCCAGGTTTGTCAATTCCTCGCCGTTCTTTGGAATTGGGCATTCCACAAACATCATTACACCGTATTTTGCATACCGATTTGGGTCTTAGAGCTTATAAAGTTCAGTTAATACAAGAACTTAAGCCGGCCGATCATCAACAACGTCGTGTCTTTGCTGATTGGGTCGTTGAAATGCATGAAAATGATCCGGAATTCCATCGAAAAATCATCTTGAGTGCTGAGGCCCATTTCCACCTCGGTGGCTTCGTCAACAAGCAAAATTGTCGCATCTGGGGCTCGGAAAACCCAAGAGTTATTGTTGAAAAACCTGTCTATCCTCAACGTGTGACTGTTTGGTGCGGTTCATGGTCTGGCGTAGTCATTGGACCTTACTCTTTCGAAAATGAGGCTGGAGCAACAGTTACGGTGAATGGATTGCGCTATCGAAAGATGATTAATTGTTTTTCATGTACGAAATTGGAAAGTATATCTGAACAACGTTTGCGATCAACAAGACGGCGCTACGTGCCACAAGCAACGAAACCATTGATCTTTTGAGGGAACCATTTCCGGACCGTGTTATCTCCCGAATAGAAGATCATAATGGGCCGCCGAGATCTTGTGATTTAACACCTTGCGACTTCTTCCCTTATGGCCAAGTGAAAGAGAAGGTCTACGCCAATAGCTCAGCGTCGATTCAAGACCTCAGAGATGGAATTCGTGAGGCTATCGAGGACATAGGGCAGCCACTTTGCGATTTGGTTATGGAAAATTTCATTAAAAGGATATGATCCTGTAAGCGTGGTCGTGGTGTTCATTTGCCAGATGTTATTTTCCACTATTAACGGCATAGCTTCTTCTTTATAATGAAATAAAAATCCGATTATTTATATTGAAAAATGTCATTTTTCTTTGAATATCAAAATAACACCTGTTATTGGAAAACCCTTTATTATCAACCTCGAACAAGGTATGGGCATAATGGGAAATATGTTTCTCCTTCCATACACGCTGAAACGAAGTTATTATTATTATTATTTGAACTACAGTCGTTATGGCTAAGTTTGTCTTGCGGAAACTGTTACCATCGAGATCATTTTTATTATTTACCCTTCTCATTCATGTAAACCCAACAAAGTCGACAATGGCATTGATTAAATCGACAACCTACTTAGGAGCCCTGGTCATTACCTCTTGGTGTCCAGGTCCAGTTGCTCCATATAAATTGTTCATAGGGTATCCAGCTCTGGAGAGTTGCAAACATTGTGTTGAGCTGTTTCTGATTCTGTTCCAAAAAGTTTGCTAATCTCATCTTCTAACTTTTCCATACGGCTCTAGTGATATTTTCACAGACAGTGTCTCGTCAGCGGTAACACCATCGCCTTAAGCTCAGCAGGTGACAACTTCAGTTGCTTTTAGGAATAGATACTAAATCATCACGATTTTTTTTTAACTAAGTAAGTCCAGAAGTGTTTTTATAGAGGGTTATTATATTTCTCAATTGCCATTGCCACAGAAACCCACAGAAAAGCTCAAGTCCTGTAGGTGTTAACCTTGATGCACATGCAAGTTCTTCGGCTTTTTCATTTCCTTCAATACCACAATATCCTGACTTTTCAAATGCGCCCAAAATTAATTCCATAAGTCTTCTGTATTTATGTTCCCCTAGTTTATTTTTGGCATTCCGGAAAACAAATCCGTAGCGTGGCATTCCGGAAAACATGTACACGGCCTGCCTGTTTTCAATTTTACATATTATCAACGTCGAACAAGGTACGGGCATTATGGGGAATATATTTTGGATGCAAATGGGAAATCCTTCATTCCTTCCTTCCATACACGCTGGAATCAAGTTTGTTTTCTTGAATATTAATGAACCAAGCTGGGAGTAATTCTCTGGAGTTGTGAATGAGTTCGGTACTCGGATTTTACGAGGTGTGGGCGATATTCAAAAGTTTCGCCTTGAATTTATTGAGGAAATACCATCAATATTGTATCAGCATTTAACTGAGAAAGGCACTCTGTTATTCTTATGTGTAGTTTTTTGGCAGGTTTTTTTTTCTATTTATTTGTTGAAAGTTTAGATCAGACTTTTGGCGGTATTCTTTCATCTGTAATTTTCCATGATCTTACAGGAAAATGGCATCTTTAAGGGACCTGTAGCTTACAGAAATCGTTAAATATTTACGAGTACTCGACGGGTGATCGGAAGCATTAAAGAATGACATATTGTGAGGTAACGTTGAATGTTTTGTTTATTTTAGGACGGACTTCAACGTTTTAAATGAGACATCCATGGTGAATAAAAATAGTATCGCTTTGTTTATTGGATTGTTATCGGAAGAAAATTATAACAGGTAAAACATTGTTCAATAATATACATGACCGTGATATCATTCTTTTTTAAAGTAGGAACTTTATGAGAATTGGAAGGAAAAGGTTGCGTTATCAAATGAGTCCATTTGGAATGTCGGAGGCCCAGAAAATGTTCAGATTGAAGAAATGCCGAATGCCCAGTTTGTTAACATATTCAGATTGAAGAACCACTGTACTATAAACTTAATAAATGCTATATAGCAATATTAACCATGAAAATTTTTTCATTCCAGTTTTCAATTTAAGTATTAGATGAAACAAACGCAAACAACATTCAGATAAATGTATTTTCAAATTCAAATCAAAACCATTAACTTATAATACTTAAAGTTCTATGATCAAATCTTACGATTGAAGGTTATGTATTTCGATGAGTAGTTCAAAAGTGACACTGTAAATGAGAAAGTTACAGGAACCATTCCAGAATTGCATTAGATATTTACGAATGTGTAAGTCGGCCAGTTTCAGATCAATCGTACGCTACAGTATCGTAACTTACAGATGACAAACAGAATACCACCCCACAGGGGAAATAAAGCTAAGTGGACCTCTCAGCACCTCGATCTAAAAATTTAGCAATATTGTCATTTATAGTAATCTTTGAACGTTAAACGGTTTTCAACTTTTTATTATCCAAAATACAGTGGCTTAATTTTTATCGACACGTGTTCTCAACAAGATGGAGCCATATTCCGCACATCACAAGAAATGATAAACCTTCCATAACAAATTTATTGAGCACTTCATCTTTTGTTTCCGATCGACAGACCAGATCTTGGTTTTTGAAGGCATGGGACATAATCATAAGACGATGCCGAGATAGCAGTCGATATGTTTTAATTTCCACTAATCAGAAACGGGCAATTTTCAATTACAAATTGGTTCTATATGCAAAAACTGTATGGAAGCAATTGTCAACAGTTCATTAGAGTTTACCCGAGGCAAAACTTCACAGTTTTTGTCAAATTAATACCTATACATAACGCATGCAGAATAGTTTGTCATTCATGAAATTAGTCGGTGATATAAGTTAACGAGGAAAATTAAAGTCATAGCGGCATCCACAAAATATAGGTTTAGAATATTACCTCTGAACACTACAGTAGGTTATTTTGGCCATGAGAAGATAGATGATGTACTGACGTCATGATCTGATTCTATTGTGAAGAGGATACATCAACTTCGAATGAACCTTGAAAACCTTTGACCTATGAGTCGACACATATAGTCCGTTCACGAAAGGTTGAGCCGTCGGTTGGCCAAGGAAATTTGGCATATTGCACTGTGTATATCAAAGTTTTAGGTTATGTTGTTTATTTTCTTGTCAGATTAATACGCAATGTTGTCAATATCGCATAGAGTTCTCTGATAACTCGCAAGCTCGTCAAGCGAGGCCGTGTACATTCGGCAACGTTGACTTTATTTCACGTTATGACAGCAAATACTGTCAACTTCAGATGAATGAACAAACGCCTTTTATGCGCTCAAACTTTTGTGAACGGATTATATGTGGATGATAATGAAAACGAGGTTTAAAAGTTATGGTAGAATGAGAAGAACTAATTTTCTTGTTTAGATTTGCAATATCTGACAGTAAATTTTAATTTCGAGTTTAAAAAAATTGCCTCTTGTGTAACTTTCGTTTGATATGAAAACGATGTAGATGATATTTGAAACGTAGAGGCGATTATGAAAATGACACTTGCAGCCTCAAAACTAATACGGTAGGGAAAATATAAAAACCTGCAGTACCAAACGATTTACCCCCGCAAACACCTCACAAATTCGCAACAAACTCCACAATATCTATCAGACTTTCAAGGCATACCAACAACTTCCTCACTTGATGCAGCTTTAGCAGCTGCTCCATATGGGTCCCCAAATTTAAGCCAGGTTTCCACGTACCACGATGATTTACGTCGAATGTTCTCCTGTAATGATTGCAATTTCTGCATTCTAATGCAGAATGCAGTGTTCAGAGTAATTCGCCAGAATTTGGCAGGTGCCTGCGGTGCCACAGCGAAAATTGACCAAGAGGGCAGCAGTATTTTGTCAGTTTTATGGGCCAGTAAAACGTACGGAATCGAGCTTAATTGGCGATTTCCATGGATGGATATTGAGGTCGTTAGTTCGGAAGAACGTTAAATGAACATCTGTACTTTATGAGGATGTGCTTACTCAAATTGTCATACGCGAACTGATATTTCGTTGTGATGTGTTTTCAATTATTTGGAACTAGCGACCCGCCCCGGCTTCGCACGGTAATTCGATCCAAGTAAAACTGTTAAATAAAGACAGTTGCATCAAAATTTTATCATAAATTTCCTACATTATGGCGCCTACCGACCCTCTAAGTTATAAAAGTGATCAAATACTAACTTGAAGTCTTAGTAACACTCAGTTAAAAAAAACATCAAAATAATTTCAGTAGCTATGGCGTCATGCGCTTCTTGACACGATCACGCTAAATTTCCGCGGGAATGAAGTATTTTTCCTACGTAAAAAGTAGCCTGTGTCCGTGCCTAGGGATCCTATCTTTATATTAACCAAGTCTTATAAAAATCCGTTCAGACGCTAAGGCGTGAATGAGGTAAACTTTTAAAACAAACGATTAAAAATCACTAACTTAATTAGTTTTCTGCCTACTGCCTACGCCTTAAGTACGATAGCATGAATATTAATAGCCCATATCCTTTTCTAGGTTACTGTCTATCACCTTACTAAATTTCATCAAAATCCGTTCAACCGTTTAGGCATGAGCAAAACTCCCAGCAAAGGCCATAAAAAATCACTAACTCAATTCAGTTTTCTGCCTACTTCCTACCCCCTAAGTACGATGACGTGATCATTTTGATCTTATATCCGGTTTTAGGTAATCATCTATTACCTAACTAAATTTCAACAAAATCTGTTCAGCCGTTTAGACGTAAAAAAGCAAAAGTCCCAACAAAAACGACTAAAAATCACTAACTCAATTAAGTTATCTGCCTACTGCCTACCCCCAAGGAACGATGGCGTGATTATTTATAGCCTATGACCATTTCTAGGTTATCATCTATCACCATACCAAATTTCATCAAAATCCGTTCAGCAGTTTAGTCGTGAAAGAGTAACAGACAGACAGACAGAGTTACTTTCGCATTTATAATATTAGTATGGGTTTACCAATAATAATCTTTCAATTTTCGGAATGCTCAAGAATATAAGAAAACAATCAAATAGGTTACAAACATCATTTGTACCATATGTGAAGCGGGTCCTGGATATCAAAAAGGTGCTTTCAATGCTTATCAACGCCTCCTCCTTGAGTTTACATGAACGAATAGGGTAGAAAATGAAAGACATGCATGGTCTTAGTTTCTGAAATGTATAAAAATAGACATAGTGGTGATAAAGGGTTTTCCAATAAAAGGTGTTATTTTGAATAGCCCGCTATTTCGGTAGATGTCACGTTTGATTCGGTCATTTTTTGACATTTAACAAGGAGCAACTACGCCATTAATAAAAATGGTACGATACACGCTTTAAGAACGCATTGAAATTATTAAAATTCACTCTAAAAATGGTGGGAATTTGGCAGAAACGGTTCGTAAAACTCGAACATTTTTGGGTCGTCGTGAAGCACCTTGTCGGACCACAATGAAGAAATTGGTGGTAAAATTCGAGCTGTTGGGACAAGTTAGTGATGTGAAGAATATAACCAGTGAACATCGCTCAATAACAGCAGAAAATATTGCTGCTGTAGCGAAAGTGTTGAAGAAAACCCAGGTTTGTCAATTCCTTGTCGTTTTTTGGAATTAGGCATTCCAAAAACTTCATTACACCGTATTTTGCATAAAGATTTGGGTCTTAAGGCTTATAAAGTTCAGTGAATACAAGAACTCAAGCCCGCCGATCATTAACAACGTCGTGTCGTTGCTGATGGGGTCGTTGAAATACATGAAAATGATTCGGAATTCTATCGCAAAATCATCTTGAGTTATGAGGCCCATTTTCACCTCGGTGGCTTCGTCAACAAGCAAAATTGTTGCATCTGGGACTCGGAAAACCCAAGAGTTATTGTTGAACAGCCTCTATATCCTCAACGTGTGACTGTTTGATGGGGTTTATTGTCCGGCGGAGTCATTGGACCTCAATTTTTCGAAAATGAGGCTCGAGCAACAGTTACGGTGAATGGATTGCGCTATCGAGAGATGATTAATGATTTTTTATGCCCGAAATTGGATAGTATTGTTCTGGATAACGTTTACTTTCAACAAGACGTGCTACGTGCTACAAGCAACGGAACCATTGATCTTTTGCGGGAAAAGTGTCCGGACCGTATTATCTCTCGAATAGGTGATCACAATTGGCCACCGAGATCTTGTGATTTAACACATCACGAGTTCGTCCTTTGGGGCCACGTGAAAGAGAAGCTCTACGCCAATAGCCAAGCGTCGATTCAAGACCTCAAAGATGTAATTCGTGAGGCTATCGAGGACATAGGGCAGCCACTTTGTGATTTGGTTATTGAAAATTTCATTGAAAGGATATGGTCCTGTAAGCGTGGTCGTGGTGGTCATTTGCCTGATTTTATTTTCCACTATAAACGGCATAGCTTCTTCTTTATAATTAAATAAACATCCGATCATTTATATTGAAAGATGGCATTTTTCTTTGAATATTAAAATAACACATCTTATGGGAAAACCCTTTATCTTTCAACAAGCGCATGAAAGTTTCCGACTTCTCATCTCAGGGCTTTCGAAAAGTTAAAATTAATGATGATATAAATTCATAAAATGACAAAGATTCTCCTATCATTGCAGTACCTTCAAGGAAAATCTAGCAAAGCAAACAAGTCCAGATGAACACATCAGAATGATTCATAAAGATTGTACATAGTGAGTAACTTTATCATAACTTATCAATCAAATAATCCATTTCAAAGCCAATTTTCCTCTCTAACCAGAAAATATTAATGAAATGACATAATCTGCTATGAAACTAAGAAAGGTACCCATGTATGGTAGGCAAGAATTACGTTGTAAAACGCAGTCCATTTGTACACAAGCGGCCAAAGATTATATGTTAAAGTAAACAGCAGTTCAGGTTATTATATTTGTAGAGATGTAATGAGGAGGTATCAGTGTTTGCTTTGAAAAATCAAACAGAGATGTTATCACTGAACGTAAAAGGGACCAAATCGTTTTCATTACGAAAATAACTTTGCTATATGCGTTCAGTTTGTGGACGAATTTTGGGTGGAACGAATCTGAGGAAAAAACATGTTTGTGAATGAATTGTTTGGTTATAATGTGCCATAAAATTCTCTTGACGGTTTAAAGCATTATGGATAGCATAGAGTTTCTTCTTTTAGCGCTCGTTTTACCCAAACGAGTGCTATATCGTTTTGCCCAACTGTCTGAAATTTTAGAATTTTAAATCGAAAATGGCCTCAAGCAATTAGGTTTGAATCATTGATGACGAATACGTGGTCAAATTCAACCTTCTGTTCGTAAACACGATAACTTTCGAAAGGATTGCCCAAGAAAGTTGAAATTTATAGGATAGGTTCTGTTCCTGAATACCGCAGTTAAGTCTGTTAACCAAGCAAAATCCTACAGGTGTTCTATAAAATATGGGCATTGGAAATTTTTGTTCGTCTATGTCTAAGAATGAATTTTAGGGCCACAGACAAATAACTCATAAAAAGAATCATACAAATTTTTGTGGTCATGGTGTTGATAGAACCATACAGAAAATTAAATCGGAATATTGAGGAAAAAAATTTCTACATTTCTATAATAAAATATCCGATTCGAGTGAAATTTGTTTCTAGGTTGAACATTCTTATACTGAATGTTCATGCTAAATTTGATTTTTTCCTGAATTATCCATTTTTCGAATAATTCAAAATTTGTCAATTTGGATCGTGCTGAAATTTTCACTAAAATCTTCCACAAATTCAAAGCAAAGATTTGCGGGAGTTTCGTTAACAAAATGGTTGAAAAAATATTTTATCCACTCCGTTAAACTAATTTCTATGTGTAATGGTAGTCATAACACAACCGTAGACATGTCTATGAACCGAAAAGCGAGTGTTATAATACCACCCGCACATAACACCCGCTAATAAAAATACCTAGGAAGAATGAAATTGCTTACAAAAAAAATGAATAAAAAGTAGGATCGATCCGGAAATCTATTTCAGCCATCAAGATAACGTTCTAGCGATTTATTCCAGATTTATTTTTGGAAAACGTAAATTTTTGAATTTGCGAAAGTTCTTGATTTGATTAGTTAGACACAGAGTACAGAGGTTTGACGGTTGGACGAAATGCTGTCAACGCTATTGACAACTGTTCAAAATTTTTTAAATGCAGATTAATTCGAATTTTAATGAAGAAGTCGTGGATAAAGTATAGTATTCAATTCGCGGTAATGCTCAAAACACACTTGATGAATTACTACACCATTCGCCTGACGCCTCGTGGTGCAAAATTCATCTGCGTGTGTTTTGACCTGCATTACCGCTCATTGAATAATATACTATTTTTTCTCCAACCATCAAATAACGTTGACATTTTTGTATTATTTTCAGGTGCAAAAGCCACTAATTCCCTTACCGTACAAAAATTCACTCGTTACTCAGCAACACTTTTAATCCTAGGATTAAAAACGCTACTTTTAATCCTAGGACTAATAGTCCAGTCAATTTGTGCTCAAAAGAACCCCTAGCAGGAAAGTTCTGGGGTAGTTTTGATTTTTTCGATTTTTTATGTATTTTGGGGTGCTGAATCCGAATCTGAGGTTTGCTAACAAAATTTCGTAAGGGAACATTGAAAAAATACAAAAAAAGAGAAAAAGTCTCATTCGTTGGCAGTTTTCTGCTTATAACTCGGAAACTATCAACTTTTCGTGAAAAATCTTTCTATACAAAATGAAAGTACGTGAAATTTCCTACAAATTGTATCACCACAGCTTGTTCTGCGACAACCCGTTCTGGCTCAAATTATAGTTGAAAATGAGGTATTTTCTATGACTCAATAATGAAAATAAATTAAATTCCGTGGTTCCGATAATGCGAACGTCTTGAAATTTTGCATGAACATTCAGTATCAGTCTTGATTCACAAAAAAAATTTAACTCGAATCGGATATCTTGTTATGGAAATATAAAAATTCTTCTTTTCAATATTCCAATTCAATTTTCTATGGTTCTCTTCACACTATCGTCACACAATTTTGCATAAGGCTTATTATGAGCATGTTGCTTTTGGCCGCACCATTTCATTTCGATTGGCTCAGTTTTATCTGGGATATTGAGGAACAGAAATTTTGAATTGCCATGTTTTATGAAACATAGAATATGGCCATTCAAAGGTTTTGTTCCACAATATCTCAGAATAAACGAAACCCATCGAAATGAAATGTTGCGGCCATATGCAAGATGCGCATAAGAAGCTTCATTCAAAATTTGGTGGCCATGGTGTGAACAGAACCATAGAAAATTGAATTGGAATATTAAAAAGAAGAATATTTATATTTTCATAACAAGATATCCGATTCGAGTTAAATTTTTTTTGTGAATCGAGACTGATATACTGAATGTTCATGCAGTATTTCAAGACGTTCGCATTATCGAAACCACGGAATTTAATTTATTTTCATTTATTGAGTCATAGAAAATACCTCATTTTCAACTATAATTTGAGCCAGAACGAGTTGTCGCAGAACAAGCTGTGGTAATACAATTTGTAGGAAATTTCATGTACTTTCATTTTGTATGGAAAGGTTTTTCACGAAAAGTTGATAGTTTCCGGGTTATAAGCAGAAAACTGCCAAAGAATGAGATTTTTTCTCTTTTTTTGTATTTTTTTCAATGTTCCCTCACGAAATTTTGTTAGCAAACCTCAGATTCGGATTCAGCACCCCAAAAAACATAAAAAACCGAAAAAATCAAAACTACCCCAAAACTTTCCTGCTAAAAACCCTATTTGACTGTACTATAAAAGTTATTGCATTTGACGTCTACTTGACAATCACTGTCATGATTAGTATGTGTTCAAATTTATAACCAAATCATTAACGATTTTTGACTAAAACCAATTTTATTGTAATTTTGACTTGGTTGGAGAAAAAATAGTATATATTATTCGGACTAAAAGTGCCTATTTTTACTAGCCCCGCAACTGCAAATATTGCTCGTAAAAAAATATGCACTTTTAATCCTTATAATATAATATACTATTTGTAACGGTGAAAAAAAAGTTAATACCGTTTTAAAAAAAGTACAGACTGTATGCAAATGCATTGTCTCAATCATTTCATATTTCAGACGATGTAAATTCACATTCACAGTTGTACAAAAAATGTTGTTTGTATTTCGTGCGTATAAAATTCGTGTTTTCATGGCACATTGGACTGAAAAATTAATACTCTCATATGCCATGAAAAAAACACTCATTTTAAGTACTTAATACAAAAATAACTATTTCTAACGGCGAAAAAAAGTAATCATTTACGCATCCATAGTGATGAAGAGAAGTCAAGGAAATATTTATTCAAAGAAAGTAAGGGAGCTTTTTCTGCCTTCTAACCTGCGTAGGTAAAAGTGAGTAGCTCCTCGTGTCACGAACTTCATTAGGCTCTCTTAACGTAGACTGGTAATAAATCTGCTATGAATCTGCGGATCTGCATTGTTATATCGCTCCCCTCAGCGGTTTCAGCTGAGATGATGAATTTCTTTCCTACTGATCCGCCATTTTAATACCTCATAATCGTTTAATAACGCGAGAAAAAGTGCGATTAACTTTTTTATCCGAACAGATCGTTTTTATCGAGGCCAGAGTTCCTACTATACCCTGTAGTACATTGATGTTAGATCTTTTGATAACTGCATGTAGCAAAGAACCTGAATCTATTGAAAATTCATGAAAAATTTCTCCTTGATATATCTTTTGTCATTTTGACATCACTCTTTGAACGCTATATCGTTTTGCCAAAATGTACAGTTTTGCTCAAATACACTGCGCAAAAAAATTAACGCACATTATAGAAATCTCAAATTTATTCTACAACTGAAGGTGTTCCAAATGATAATTATTTTTATCAGAATTATGCATGCATATGCATATTATGTACTTTCAACGTTTTTCTTCAATACAAATGTATTTTCCCATCAGGAATAAAAAAGATGAGATTATCAGATTTTGAATGTATTGCCTCCATTCTGTAATCAGTTGTTCTCGATCAATTCTAGTAATCAATAGTTTTTCTTTCGTTTGATTTTCTACACTCGATCGCTATGCAACGCGAAACAAAACACACAATTTGACCCAAGTGGAATGTGCCCAAGCGGTAGTTTTACGAGAAGAAGGGTGGACAATGTGGACAAAAATTGCGGAAAGGTTTGGAATTTCCCATACAAGTGTGTCCAGGATGTTGAAGCGATTCAGGGAGACAGGTATGAATGTCCGAAGACTAGAACAGGGTAGACCACGGGTAACAACTGTCATTCAAGAACGTTACTTGAGAGTTTCTTCGTTGAGACAATGGTTTGCAACTGCTCGCCTCCTTCAAAATCAGCTTGAGCTAACTCATGGGGTGCAAATTAGCACTCAGACAATAAGAAATCGCCTCAGAGAATATGATTTAAGGTCTCGTGTCGCGGCAAGAGGCCCAGCTCTTACCCCAGCCCATCCAAGGGCGCGTTTGGATTTTGCGAGAGAGCATATCCATTGGGAAGAGGCTTATTGGGAAAGAGTTCTCTTCGCAGATGAGTCTAGATTCTGCCTATACCATTGTGATCGACGTTCCCTTGTATACAGACGTCCACATGAAAGATATGCTCAGTGCAACCGCAATAAAAGGCTGAGAAGTTCAGAAAATCATCCAGCTACTATCAATGACTTAGGAGTCCAACTCCGAGAGATCTGGGAAGGATTAGATCAGAACATTTTAAGATCACTCATTTTGAGTATGAACCGTCGTTGCCGAGCTGTAATTAACGCAAGGGGTAGAAACACCAAGTTTTAAATCACCTATCAGAATTCCAGTATTTTGAAAATTGTTTATTTCTCTTCTTTCACATAAGATGAAATCCTGAATTTGTCTTCCATTCAATGTGTCTTGTTTCGTTCAAAACCTTCCGAGAGACCATAAAAAATAAGTTATAAATTCAATATAGAGGTAACTTTCATTAAAATTGAGATTTTCAGAATGTGCGTTGTGTAGTGTTCTGCATTCAATACCAGAAAACTTCTGATGGTAGAATTCGAGGTGATGCAGTATCCAAAATTAGGCGACTTCCCTTCATCGTTTTCTTCTGACAAGCTAGCAGAAATATAATATTACTCTTTTTCGATAATTGTGTCAAATTAAACACATATACCTTCATTTTGACAGTCGCCTATCAATTTCAGGAAATATCCCGAAATAGGAGAACTAACGCCTGGACAAATTGTCCCCAAAATTTCGCTGTTATTAATAACCCCGCTCCAGCAGTGCTCTGGAATTAGGAATCGGATTAAAACAGTACGTTGATTTGTTCCAGGGATAGATTTCCTCCGAGTGAATGAACTTAAAATGAAGGTTTCATCCGCCGCCTTGGATATTTCGAGCTACTCTGATGATAAAATGGGTCACCGAATCTAATCATCGTTATTCGTCGTCATTAGAGAGATTTATTTAACATGTTGATGAAAATGGGGCTTCTCGCTTGTTATATGGGGTTGTTAAGACGCCTTAAGGGTCGTTACATCTAATGTATCCGATTTTGAGATCGTTTTTAGTGTTGCACTTGATGTTCGAGATTTGGGTGGTGGAAGTGAAAGTTTGTTGAAATAATTATATATATATAGCGGGAATTTTTTTTTAAAGGCAGTTCAATTGATTTCTAAGAAAATCATTTTCCGTACAACGGTCAAAAAATGAGTAAAATAACCTTATATTCAATTGGATTTGAGTTTTTTTTCGTATCCATATAGAACCAGAGCACACGAGATATACAGGGTGTCTGTAAACAAATGCAAGGGACTTTGGGAGATGATTCCTCGATGAAAATAGGCAGGGGTAGTTCATATATTTTTTTTAGAAATCGACCTTCCTTTCAAGATACACCCTTTGGAAGACGATGACTACTTGACAGTTTTTAATTTTTTACAGCTTCTTTAAAACACTTAAAAACTATACATAATATATGGAGCACTGAGTAGATGTTACTCACACAAATTCATCTAATTACTTCATTACTAGGGGTTGAAAATAACAACCCCTATGATTTGTATTCGTGGGATAGATTTTTGACAAATAAAATGCTCCCATTCAATTTTGGAGAAAAAAAGTCTGTTGCAAAATTTCTATACTTTTCTCGGTAAAAATAAAAACATACAAGCAGTTATGATCACTGTTCATTCCATTTCATCGTATGTATTCCATAGAATGAAAATTCTGAGATATTGTATGTCTAGCACAGAAGATAAAACCAAAGTGGATATTTGACAAATGCAAATTCGAATAAACTACCATTTTTGGAACTGAGTAATTTATTTCATTACTGCGAAGTAATTATTAACAAAATCGAACTCTTCTGCAACTGAAAATTGTAGAAAGAACCACAGAAAATCTCTTTTCTTCTATCAAAACCAATTTTGAGCATAAACAATATCTTATAGTATTATTATTATTCTTATTATATCAATAAACTGCTTGTAAGTTTTTATTTTTTCCGAGAAAAGTATGGACTGTATAGAAATTTTGCAGGAGACTCTCTTCCTTCAAAATTGAGTGTGAAACCCTACGGGAATTTTATTTTTCGAAAATCTTTCCCAGGTAAACAATTTTTGGTGGAACATCATAAGGAGTTGTAAGTTTTAACCCGTAATAAGTAATTAGGTCAAAAAATTGTGTGAGTACCATCTACTTAATGAACCATATTATGCATGATTTTATGACTCAGTGTTTTTTAGGTCTCCTAAAAAAATTCAAAACTGTCAACTCGTCATCGCCTTCCAAGGGCTGTGTCTTAGAAAGGAGGTCGATTCCGAAAAAAATTTATATGAACTACCCCTGCTTATTTTCATCGAGGAATCATCTCTCACAGTCCCTTGTATTTGTTTACAGACACTCTCTATTTTGCATAAAATGAATTCTTATGTTTCAAAGAACTGTAACACAACTCGTATTGGTTTCGAATAAATTATACTCGATTGTTCATGACAATTGCACATCAAGATAGTAGAAATTCAAAAAAATGGTTCATTATTGATCAATTCCTTGTACTTCAAATTGAGCCTTTTTTGAGGTCGACGAAAACTGAATATAGGTATCAAAGTAGGTATAGAATAGGATGAAACCATCGGTATCTCAAAATCCACAACATTCCAGAAATATGTTTTGTTGAAATCCATCTGTATGATTACCCTTCAATACTTTACACAACTAAAGGTTTTTCCAATAAGAGGTGTTATTTTGATATTCATAGAAAAATACCATTTTTCAATATAAATGATCGGATGTTTATTTCATTATGAAGAAGAAGCTATGCCTTATAATAGTGGAAAATAACATCAGGCAGATGACCACCACGATCACGCTTACAGGATCATATCCTTTTATTAAAATTTTCCATAACCAAATCGCAAAGTGGCTGACCTATGTCTTCGTTAGCCTCAGGAATTCCATCTTTAAGGTCTTAAATCGACGCTGGGCTATTGGCGTAGACCTTCTCTTTCACGTGGTCCCAAAGGAAGAAGTCCCAAGGTGTTAAATTAAAAGATATCGGTGGCCAATTCTGATCACCTTTACGAGAAATAACCCGTTCTGGAAACTTTTCCCGCAATCAGCAAAGACACGACGTTCTTGATGATCGGCCGGCTTGAGTTCTTGTATTAACTGAACTCTATAAGCCTTAAGACCCAAATCTTCATGCAAAATACGGTGTAATAACGTTTGTGGAATGCCTAATTCCAAAGAACGACGAGGAACGGACAAACCTGAGTTTTCTTCAACACTTTCGGCTACAGCAGCAATATTATCGGCTGTTCTTGAGCGACGTGCACGGGTTTTATTCTTCAGATCACTAGCTTGTCCCAACAGCTCGAATTTTTCCAACAATTTCTTCATTGCGGATCGACAGAGTGCTTCACGACGACCCAAAAATGTTCAAAGAACTGTCTCTGCCAAGTTTTTACCATTTTATAGTGAATTTTAATAATTTCAATGCGTTCTTGAAGCGTGTATCGTTCCATTTTCATTAATAGCGTAGTTTCTACTCGTCAAATGTCAAAAAATAACAGCTTCAAATGTGACATCTTCCGAAATAGCCGGCTATTCAAAATAACACCTCTTATATCCATAAATTCCTATCAGACTACAGATTTTCGAATCCGTTCTCCCAAAATTCTCCCGTTGTTATGATTTTCCTCCCGTATTTCTTCTATTGTATATTATCCTTCAAGATTAATTGGCTCTTGGGAAAACATCCCAACTTTTCAATCAATATCGATGAGCAGAGTCTTCGGGTAGTTGCTAGACAAAGCTTAGTCACCAGAATTTCCCATGAGAAAACGCAGGAAGTAATATCCTTTTACTGTGTTCGGTTTCCAGAGAAGAATAAAAAGAGTGATTATCATTCGGATTGACGTCACCAGATTTCTGAGTCTTGATGAGATTGCTGATCTTGTTCTGGAGACAATCTGATTATTTTGGAATATGGTCTGTCTCATAGCTACGAAACAAATTAGAAACAGACAATTCGGTTATCGGTCGATCAGAATAGACTAGGCAGATATATTCACTCAGTGGAGGAAAAATTGTATCTCCTGACTGCACATTTGAGGAATAATTGGTGAAAAAGCAATGTCATTCAAAAGGATGTTGACTACTTTTTGGAATTTATTTTATTTTAAAGATAAACCCTATACAAACACGAAAAAATTACTTTTTCCTTAAAAATATAGTAATTGCCAATAAAAAAGAATAAATGAAAAGACAATTGAAAATTCCGGCGGAAATGCTCAATTTTGTCACGTTCTGATCAT
Source organism: Propylea japonica (assembly GCA_013421045.1). NCBI lineage: Eukaryota > Metazoa > Arthropoda > Insecta > Coleoptera > Coccinellidae > Propylea > Propylea japonica. Next base: position 39,891,151 of record CM024246.1, on the reverse strand, counting down.
TACGTCAGTATCCAGTGAACATACTTTGACTTCTGTCGAAGCGAACTGATTTTGCCCGATCCCTTGTGGAAAAGTTCAATTTCACGTTAGCTTTCAAAATGAATAGGTCGATCTGTAAATGCTGAAAGAGGTGTTTCTTTTATTTGTAATAATAAATATGAGTTAATAGTTTGCTACTTACAAAGACGATTTCACGTTTTTGAGCTCCGCTGCACAAAAATCCTTGTTTTCAGCAAAGAAATTTGCGACAATAAGGGAATATATCTTCGGTAAGTTACTACTATTACCCTTGATGAATCCTATCTCCATTATAAAGAAATTGTAGATAATCGTTCTTGTAACGAACTAGATATGCTGTTCTCTTTCAGCTTTCAACTTCGTGAGGTCGATCATAGATATGATTATTTATATATTTACTATGGTTCAAGTCACAGAACCGTGGGTTTCACAAAGCTTGATTGGCCATCAAATCGTTTATATTGAAGTAAGTCGATGGTTTATGTCAAAATAAACTGAAAATTGCAGAGAAATGATGACATTTCGATAATCAGGGTGATTGGAGGTTTGTGGAACCCGGCCTATGAATGTATTTTGTTGATCTGAGCACCGAACATTCGAATTTGCAATGACAATACCTGGAAAGTGACGTCAATTACCTCTGATTGGCGTTCGCAGTCACGTGATAGTTGATAATAAATAACATAATTTGAATCAGCTTTATTTAATTCAACGAGAATAATAAGATCACTAAAATGGTTTTTTAGGATTGCAAAAACTCCCTTCTATGAGGAAAACCTCAATTTATATGAATTCGTAACATGAGTCAACATCCCTATTATTTCAATTCGTTTCATTTGCTATCTTATAATACATTTGGAAAATATCCGCCATTTCGGTTATACATATTTTGTTTTGTTAAAACTTTTTCAAAAACAGCAATTTATTCCGTATATCGTTTTAAAATACCACTTATTAAGCGCTCGTTCTACTTAAATGAGTGCTTTATCGTCAAATGTCTGTAATTGACGAATTTTGTGCCGAAAATGGTCTCAAACGATAGGGTTAGACTCCCTGATGACGAATTCGTGGTCAAATTGAATTCTGTCCGTGGGGCCGACGTCCGGCCGTTAGCACAATAACTTTCGAAGGGATTGTCCTAGGGAGTTAATAAAATATAGCCATTCAAAATTTTTGTTAATCAATATCTCAGAAAATGCGAAACCAAAAGGAAATTCAATTTGAATATTGAAAAAATGGGGCAATGCCCTACCTTTAATTTCCAATGCCCTACCTTAAAAATAGTAATAATTCAAATTAATAGTAAATTTTTTACTTCTGCCCTATCCGTTACATCCATTGCCCTACCTTAAATTCATCTTTAGCTGCGGCCTTGTCGATATTCTAAATGTTCATCCAGAATTTCGGGGCCATAGTTTGAACAGAACCATAAAAAATTTAATACGTTTAATTTACGTTTTGAAAAGAAGAATCTTTATATTTCCGTAACAGGATATCCGATTGAAGTGAAATTTCTTCTGTGAATAAATATCAATATACTGGATCTTAATGTAAAATCTTGTGGCCATAGCAGTAACAGAACCATAGAAAATTCAATTGGAATATTGAAAGAAGAATCTTTATATTTCCATAACAGAATATCCGATTCGAGTAAAATTTATTTTGAGAGAAAAACTAATATATTGAATGTTTATGCAAAATTTCAAGAGGATCGCATCATCAGAATCATTGAATTTAATTTTTTTAATCTTTATTTTTCACATATTTCATTTTCTGAATAATTTCCAGAATATAATTCCGATTGTGCTGAGATTCTGCATTGATATATTTGGTTTCAATTTCAAATTCCATATAAAGTTCAGAGGTAGTAGTCTTATTGCCCCACTAGAGGACGAGTGCTCAAACGCTCCTGCTCAGGGCTTTTCTTAATTTTTTTCTACTTAAACGAGTGCTTCGTCGTTTTGCCCAAAGGTCTGTAATTTCAGAATTTTGACCCGAAAATAGTGTCAAACGATAGGGTTCAACAAAGAATAGTGATGACAAATCCGTGGTTAAATTCAATTCTGTCAGTAAACACGATAACTTTCGAAAAGATTGTCGTAGGGACTCCAAATTGTTCAGGGTAAGTTCGTTAACCAACGAAATCGTACAGGGTGTTCAATAAAATATACCCATTCAATATCTCAGACAGTCACATGCAAGAAACTCATAAGAATACTCATACGAAATTTTGTGGCCGTAAGTACTGTTAACAGAACCATAGAAAATTCAATGGAAATGTTGACAAAACAAATTTTCTTAGTTCCATCAAAAAATATTCCATTCGAGTGAAATTTAGTTAGCTAATGGAAATTCTTATACAAAATGTTCATGTGAAATTGAATTTAATTATCTGTTTTTTCGAATAATTAATAATTTGTCAATTCGATCAGCTGATATTCTGCATTGAAATGTTCAATACCAATTCAAAGCAGTAAGGAAAAATTTTTGGGAGCAGTAAGAAAAAAATTTGGGAATTGAAACAGCCGTAGTCCCTGGCATTTTTCCGAAGCTCACTCATTGCATTCCACCAAAAATCTATAGTCCCCATTTTACCAGCAAACTCAAATATATATTTATAGGCATGTAAGAAGCATTATCATCATTTGAAAATGGATTATATGTTATGCATGTTTCCATACAAATCCATCAATATTGATCAGATTTGTTTCGTGCGAGTTACACTGAAGGTAATAGTTTAATCAATAATCCACACAGGGTTAATGTTACACTTTTCTTCAGAACACACGTAATAGGTAATATCTGCTTTGTCTTCAAACTTATGAAAGTTTATACTTACTTTCAAAACGGATTGAAACTTTCAATTCAATGTGAGTTATTGTTTCCACAATTTATTTTCAGTTAGAAGGAAAATAAAAATATTTTCAAAAATAAAAAAATAAATTATTTCGGAGTTTTCACTTCTGTCTTCATTCAAATACAGTTTTGCTTCTCATAAGAGATACCTACACTCGACAAAATACAAATTTCTGTATTTCAGTACAGTTGTAATATTATGCTACACGTATTGCTTATGAATACTTTATGTTGGGTTGCTTATGACAATAATACATTAAAATAAAACATTTTTTGAAATTTTCCATTATTGAACAATTTCGTGTTCCTTCAACTGAGTTTCTATTTTGAGGTCCACAGAAAAATACCCTATTTTTGATGCGTCCTTCTATTCGAATAATATATTTCCTATCCTTTTTCTAGCTGTCACCAAGTTTTTCATTCTTATTCCCATTATATAATTTAATATATCAGTTCAAATTCGTTTGAGATGATAAACCAATAGTGGGGCTTTATAGACAGTTTCTTGATGATCAGAGGAGTTGGAAAATTTTCTATTTGGCGAATCGAACATTAGAGCAACTTCATTCGAATATCGAGGGCATTTCTTAATACAAGAGTCATCACTCAACATCATAAACTGTAGTTTGTGACGCAAAGGTCTCTATGTTATATGTATGCGTGGTTTCAGTTTTTTAGCTGTCTTTTTTGATATTAGTTAAAGATATTCAGCAAAATAATATACTAGAAATATGGATGATTTCTTGCAAGAAAAGGAAGCGTTTTGATTTGAATATTCTAGTTAAATCCTCAAACAAAACATTTACACTACTGCAGTAGTCTATTTTTCGTACGTAGAAACTTGTGATGCCGTCCCGTTTACATATTCCTCTGGTGATACTCTGGAATACCTCCACTTCCTATTTTGATTAATAAAATTAAAAATAAGCGCCATTATCAAGAAAAAATTAGATGTATAAATTAAATCTAACATTGAAACATATTCAAAGAAAAAAAAGAACAATTCCAAATGTTTATTTATAATTTCGGTATATTCGCTACGTGCTTATCATTTTTCTTCTGCAATTTTCATATTTGTGTAATACAAAAGATTCAGATTTCAATTCAATTCTTCACCATTCGGTAAAAAGGAGTCAAATCTTGAAATACACCATCCTGTATTTTTCTTGACAGCCACTGAAGAAAAAAAATTATTATACAAAGTGTCCCAAAACTCGACAATCCGGAACCGGGTGAAAAGGCAAGTAATGCTGGTGGTCAAAAAAATATGAAAAAAATCTAAGTTGCATGATTTGAAAATAATAGGCATTTGAAAAACATGCAAAATTTCACACCTTGTGACAGTCTTTTCACTCCTGTTGCCACAAATATCAACTTTCTCCAACTTTTTTTTTGCTGTGTTACCCTGAATAATGCTTGTCTAAAGTGTAATCAAAATTTTGATACCAGCTGCTCTTGGTTTCAGAAAAATAGGGCTAACTTCTCAAAAAAAAATTCAAAATAAACAATTGCCTAGTTTCAACTGACTGCATTGAGAAAAAAATGTACTACGCAAGTTTGGCATGTTTTTTCAAAAATTGGCGCATTTAGTAAGGATTCCAAAATGGTATAATGAATAAATTGTTGCTGTCGTAGTTCGGATTCGCTTTCGGTTGCCTTTGAGTACACTTTTTCTTTAACTGCTTTCCAGTAAAAAAGGCCAATGGATTCAATTCCGTTGAACGGGCCGACCACGGGATTGGGCCGGAACGTTCGATCCATCTTACGGGAAAACATGTTTCCAGAAAAAAAAATTCCAGAGAAATTTCTCATGAGAAATTTTTTCTGGAAAAAAATATTTAATCTGGAACTTTTTTTTCTGGGAACATGTTTTCCCGGAAGATGGATCGAACGTTCCGGTCCAATCTCGTGGCCGGCCCGTTCACCGGACTTCAATCCATTGGCCTTTTTTTACTGGAAAGCATGAATTTGCATGTTTTTTTAAATGCCTATTAGTTTTGAATCATGCAACTCAGATTTTTTGTTATATTATTAGTATTAGTATTACTTGCCTTTTCACCACATTCCGGGTTGACGTCGAGTTTGGGACACCCTGTATATACCCACCGTCCCATAAATCAATCCACAGTAACAACAAAGCTACCGGATTGATCAAGACAAGTAGCAATAATAATAATTGTCCCTTCTAAACACGACAATAACCAATCGAGCCGCGATCGGCAATTTCCGTGACTCCACGCCATGAAAACGAGGGTTTTGACATCACGAAAACAATTGCACACAACATGCACAGCATGCATCGAAATTTTGACAATTGACACAACCCTCAAACGTTAGTAACCCGCATTTACGTCAAGTAACACTTACGGACCAAACAAAAGACGAACGGTCTGGGCGTGCCTGTCAAAACGATGCGTTTAACCTCAATGTCCTCTAACCTAACTGTGATAGGCTTGTGGAATTTACCTGAGTTAGTTGTGAATGACGAGGAAGGGCCAGATGAGTTGTCAGTGACGGTTCGGACACAACACACAGGTAGCAAGACACATAAACAAATAAAATATCGAAAAATAAAGTTTACTAAGCAAGCAGACGTCGAATAAACGACGTGAAAGCTAGCAGCTGACGGAAAATGGGATTTATTTACACATTCATGTTTCGGTTCGCGCCGGCAGGATTCGGTGCGACGTTGCCGCGTGGGCGGATTTCCTTGTATGAAGATAACTACGAGCGTTCTGATAGCAGGAAAGTGCGTTAACTTTTGTGGATTCGGTGGGCTGATTGTGGAAGTTTGACATTTTTTGCTATGTGTGACTCGTGAGGTTAGAGTTTTTCCGTCAGTTAACTGGGCAACGTTGTACGTTCGACCGAGAAGTCGTAGAAATATTGAATTGAAGAAAATATTACAAAGGGTGTATCGATTTGTAGATTGGGGAAGATGTTGAGTTACTTCGATAAGTCTGAAAACTTATCCAAATTCGAAGGAAATTTTATTGAAGGTTCTTTTCACCTCTCGTTCATTGGTGGAGCGTATAGGACTAGGACTTGGAATCGATACTAAAAAAATATAAGAATGCAAAGTCACAGCACGATCAAAATCATATTCTCGATATTATTCAAAATATGAATTATATACTCCGTTCACGAAAGGTTGAGCCGTCGGTAGGCCGTGGAAATTTGGCATATTCCACTGTGTATATTGAAATTTAAGGTTATGTTTTTTATTTTCTTGTCAGATTGATACGCAATGTTGTCAATATTGCATAGAGTTCTCTGATAACTCGCAAGCTCGTCGGACGAGGCCGAGTACATTCGGCAACGTCGACTTTATTTTACTTCATGACAGTAAATACTGCTGACTTTAGATAAATAAAAAAACGCCTACTATGTGCTCAACCTTTCGTGAACGGACTAAACATATCAAATCTAATTTCTATGTTTTTGATTTCACAATCCTGTTGAAAATTCGCATGATCATTGACTTCTCGAATTTACATCCTCTAACTTGATTTCATTTCAATCGAATAATTTTTCATGGAAATATTAGAAATTTTTCTCGATATTACGATGAACTTTTTGCGTACTGCTTTGACTTAGTAGGTATTGAACATTTTAGGGCAAAATTTCAGCTCGATCGAATTAACAAATTCTGAACTATTCGAGAATGTATAATTTAGAAGAAACTGAATTATATGCTTCTGATTATGCGATCTTGTTCAAGTTCTGCATAAACATTCAGTATAAGAATTTTCACCCTCTAAACTAGTGCAATGCCACTTGTATCGAATATTTTATAATGGAAATATGAGGATTTTTCTTTTTAATATTTCGATTGAAATTTCTAAATCGTTGTTAACACTCTGGTAACAAAAAACTTCGTATCAGTATCTTGCATGTGGTCGCAAAATACCATTCGATCGGATATTCTAATATAAGTTTGTCGCACGTTTTTTATTATTATTCCGAAATTGAATTCGATATTTAGGATCAAATACCACTATTTAAATCTATGGGAGATGATTACCCTTCAATAGGGTCCTGTAGCGGTCTTAAAAGAACAGAAGATTCGAAAAATCATCACTTGGAATGCTAGACCTGGTTTTAAACACCCTCCTGGCCCAGTGCATGGATTAAGTATTTTGTATCTAAATATTAAAGGTATTCATTTAAATAGTTTTAAGTTTCAATTTGGTAAAAACGGCGAGACAGGGTTTTTTCTACTGAGGTGCTTCCCTGTGCTCTGGTATCATACGCAGAATAGTATGGTACTCCGTTTTGCACCAACCTCAGCTAGGGACTTTTTTGTTTCATGAATTGTATTTTGTTAGCTCTCAATTCAAAAGAATAAATAAATAAATCTGCCGTCTGTGATGTTGAGAAACAATGACTATATTTTAACACACTGTATGATTTTGCTGGTTAACGAGCGTAACTGCAGCTTAAAGGAATCGAACCTGCCCTCAAAGATTTCAAGTCTTTAGGACCATTCTCTCTAGAGTTATCGTTTTAACGAACGGTCCCAGGGACAGAATTTAATTATTTTAATTTCACCATCGATGGGTCGAACCTTTTCGTTTGTTCCATCGTGGGATAAAAATTATAAAAGTGTTTGTACAAAATAAAAATAAAAAATACAACTGTGAAGTGAACTTTCTCAACAGTTTTGGTGACACTAGGTTTTCGAGTAACGAATCCTATTAAAATTGTGTGGAGATCTTTTTCTTCTCAAAATGAATTAGAATGTTATAAATGAATCCAGTTTTGGACAAGAGAACTAGGTCTCAATTATTTCGAAAACATTCAAATATCTTTATATTGGAGATGAAACATATCCAATAAAGGCCTATAAGGATCTTTCCTACCTCAAATTATGCAGAGATGTGTTTCTTGAAGGTGTTCGTTGTTTGCAATGCTTTTGGAACAGCCTGTAGATTACTGATCACCAGTATTGATGCAGGCCCAGGAGTGAATCAGGTAATGATAGATGATGTTGATAAAGTTCTTCAATTTTTTTAAAATGACCTGTGGCTAAAATAATTATGCAATCTCCTTTAGTAGGTACATTTTTTCGTCAATTCTGAAAAAACGTTTGAAAAATCTTACCTCAACTCTCAATATCCGTTAAATATTCAAATTGCTCCGATGAACAAATTCCCAATGATAAAAAACATAACGCTCTAAGTTTCCCTAGTTGAAGGATAAACTCGACACCAATACAACAGCGCACTCGTACATGTTGTCGAGTCCCCGGCAGCAAAAGTACAATTTCAAAGAGCGGGGAATTCAAACATAGTGAATTATTGATCATCCTTCCCACTGTGAATAACCCAATTGTGCGTACAAGATTGCGTTTTAATTGTTTCTCGTCTTTTAGAAGTTTATTTCCACTCCAATTCAGAGCAACACAGGCCGGCCTTTCGGGAACAACCGGGAAATCTTGGAGTTGGGAAAAACTTTTTCCGCTCTCCGCTTGTTCTTGAATACATTTGTACAGGGTTTTCTTATTTGATTCCGACAAACAGAAATGGGTGATAGATCGCATCATTTTAAGCCAAAAAGTTCCTGTGAACATGGGTCCGGAAATGCTTCGTTTCCGAGATACAGGGTGTTAAAGTTGAAAAAATAATTCGTGTTTTCTTTAATATGTTTGACGGCCTCGAAATCCTTCCACGAAAATCGTATACATGGGTTTTTTGGGACGATAAATTCAAATTTGTGGTCGATTTTGTTGTATTTTCTAGAGGGCGTCACCGCAACCATTTCAACCCATGTAAACCGTTGCAATTTCTTTGTGCTACCCTATACACCGTTTGGACTGGAGAAATCGATGCTCGCGTGCTTTTTCCTTAAAAAAGGTATACCTCATCGAAGTCGCTAGGAGCAATCGTTTCAGAGAAAAATGCATTTAAAGCCAAAGGGTTTCAAAACTTCTACAAAAATTATTTCCATTCAACTATTTAATTTAAATGCATGCGGATTTTCTATTGCCCACTAATAAGTAGAAGTGGTATGCTATGTAATTGTTATTTTTATGTGTTCTGAATACAAAATTTCATCAAAGGATTTCGAAGCAGTCAAATATTCAAGAAAACGCGAATTGTTTTTTCAACTTAAACACCCTGTATCTCGGAAACGAAGCATTTCCGAACCCATGTTCAAAAGAACTTTTTTGCTTAAAATGATGTGATTTATCACCCATTTCTGTTTGTCGGAAACAAATCAGAACACCCTGTATATAGGGTAAAATAAAAGGTATAGTGATTGACACGTAAAGTGGATACATTCAGTAGGTGAATTGGGTTCCTTATTTTACTGCAACACTATGGTTATTATTACGGAACTATAGTTGAATGTTGATATTTTAGTATATACCTTCAAATTTTCAATAAATATCGATTGAATATTCGAGGAGACACCAATTTCCTCGAAGCTACATATTTGATTGTCATTGAGGTACTTTAATGGTGATTGACATCTAGTATGATAGTCATTGACATAATTTTATCTCACGTTTGCATCAATTTTGTGTATGATATCATCCTTCTTTCTCTCACTCATACATCTTCGTTATATGGGTGAGACATTCATACTAAGCATACCAATTAAAATTAGAATTTTTAGACCATTTTATTCCATATAAACAACGAAGAAACAAAAAGTATTAGTAATCTTCACATATATACCGATGTAATAAACTATCGGTGCTATATCCAGGGTTTTTCATCTGTCTCCACATATTTCATGAAGATTTATTCTATTTGGTTGACACGACCATATCCTTTTGATGAAATTTTTCATAACCAAATCGCAAAGTGGCTGCCCTATGTTCTCGATAGCCTCACGAATTCCATCTTTGAGGTCTTGAATCGACGCTGGTCTATTGGCGTAGACCTTCTCTTTCACGTGGCCCCAAAGGAAGAAGTCGCAAGGTGTTAAATCACAAGATCTCGGTGGCCAATTGTGATCACCTCTTCGAGAGATAACACGGTCTGGAAACTTTTTCCGCAAAAGATCAATGGTTTCGTTGCTTGTGTGGCACGTCTTGTTGAAAGTAAACGTTGTCCAGATCAATACTATCCAATTTCGGCCATAAAAAATCATTAATCATCTCTCGATAGCGCAATCCATTCACCGTAACTGTTGCTCCAGCCTCATTTTCGAAGAAGTAAGGTCCAATGACTCCGCCGGACCATAAACCGCACCAAACAGTCACACGTTGAGGATAGAGAAGCTTTTCAACAATAACTCTTGGGTTTTCCGAGCCCCAGATGCGACAATTTTGCTTGTTGACGAAGTCACCGAGGTGGAAATGAGCCTCATCACTCAAAATGATTTTTCGATGGAATTCCGGATCATTTTCATGCATTTCAACGACCTAATCAGCAAAGACACGACGTTGTTGATGATCGGCCGGCTTGAGTTCTTGTGTTAACTGAACTTTATAAGCCTTAAGACCCAAATCTTTATGCGAAATCCGGTGTACTGACGTTTGTGGAATGCCTAATTCCAAAAAATGACGAGAAATGGACAAACATGGGTTTTCTTCAACACTTCCGGCTACAACAGCAATATTCTCGGCTGTTCTTGAGCGACGTGCACGGGTTTTATTCTTCAAATCACTAACTTGTCCCAACAGCTCGAATTTTTCCACCAAAATCTTTATTGCGGTCCGACAAGGTGCTTCACGACGACCCAAGAATGTTTTACGAACCGTCTCTGCCAAAGTTTCAACATTTTATAGTGAATTTTAATAATTTTAATGCGTTTTTGAAGCGTGTATCGTTCCATTTTCATTAATGGCGTAGTTTCTACTTGCCAAATGTCAAAAAATGACAGCTTCAAACGTGACATCTACCGAAATAGCAGGCTATTCAAAATAACACTTCTTTAATATGCTCAAATAGCAGATCAGGCACCAACACTCTTTTAGTTCCCAAGAGAGCTGATGGTATCAATATCAATTACCTCGTATTTTTCTGCAGGATGTAAAAAAAAAACAAAAGATTCAATGACTTCATTCTAGTCCTTCTGCCACTTCAGTAACCTTCATCTCCAAATAACAGTATCATAATTGGAAGTGTTTAGCCCTTATATCGCAGTCATTCAGGCCCAGATTACCGATATTTCATCTCATCACTTCTGAATTTATGACAGCGAAAATGCCTTCAACACGATGTCAGACGCCAAATTTAATTAGAAACACGCACTTTACCGCTGTATGAAATCCGCAGCTACAGAGGCAGGTCATAGTTGAGGCGAATCTCGATGTGGATGACAGTTTGAGAGATTTAGGTCAAGTCCTCTTGTTCTCGCTTTGATTCATCGTTGTCTGATATTTTGTTGGAAATAAAATTATATCGGGTGGATGGGTTGAAAGGTTTGAAAGGCCGATTTGGTCTGATGATTTTAAGCGGAAAAATTCGAGAAAAATTTAAGAGAAGCCCTGAGCAGGTGCTTTCGAGTGCTCGTTCGTTGGTGTAGTAATGAAGCTATTACCTCAGAATTTTGTATAGGACTCGAGATTCATAGGGGAAAACCCAGATAGATGCCCCACTTTTTGAATTTGCCTCATATTTTGAAAATATTGATTTTATATGTGTAATTTCTATGAGTGTAGGAAGCCCCATTATTTGATTTGAAATACTCAGACTTTTCTCTGATGAAGCAATGCCAAATTTCACAAAAAATTGATTTTTGTAAAACCCTTCTTCTGGGGATAGATGCCCACAAGTATGGATAGTTGCCCCACCATGAAAATACTGGGAGGGATAGATGCGCTTCATACTGCGTGAACTAAAAACCCAACTAAATAGAATGAGATTTTCTATGCTTAAAACAGCAACTTTATGTACGTAACATGGATCGAATTAACAACAATTGTGCATTTTTAATTGAAATTTAAAAGCATATATTAAACGAAGAGTTGCATATCTATATATTAACATAAAGCATTATTCCACACAGTCATGATAAATTAATGAAATAATAAGTCTCAACAAAAATGATCAGGAATCAAGTTTAAAATCAAAATAACACAATGAATCTTAAATCTGATGAGAAGATATGGTTTAAGTTCAGATGTCCTAAGGGGCACCTATACCTCAAAAAATCAGGGCAAGTATTCTTTTCGATAGGGATAGATGCCCATGATTTTTTTTAATAAATTAAGAAGAAAACAAAAATTATTTGTACTCAGATGTACACTCGATGAAACACTGTATTGATGTAATAAAAAAATTAATGCATTTATTACCACTTCAAAAGTTATACAGTGGCAAATACTTTCCTCTAAAACTTTGGCGTGTTTGTGAAGTTCGTTGCGGAGATGATCGCACACACTAGCGAAAAACGGCTTCACTTTGCAATAACCCTTACAAAACTAAGGTCCATGGTGACTGTAGCAGCTACTTATAAAATTAATTTTTCGATACATGTTTCGGAAGTTAGGTATTTTGAAAATGGGGCATCTATCCAACTGAGGCATCTATCCGGAGATGCGATCCTCTGAAAATTTTGCATGAACATTCAGTATATCAATCTTCAATCAGAAAATGAATTCCACACTGAAGTATAATTCATTCAAATCGCTATTTTTCAGTTTTTTAGTGTATTATTTCAAATAATATACATTTCCATGCCTTTTTTCAAGCTAGGGTTAAATTTCGTGTTTGGATAAAAAGGAAATCGAGGAGTAAAATGACAAAATGTTGATTTATCGACGAAAAGCCTGGCAATTGAAACAAATCAGTAAACTAGTCACAAGAAATATGAAAGTATGCTCCCTGCATTTTGTAGATAACGATTATTTTTATCTAGGTAAGTACGAATTCTATAAAACTTGTAAGTTAGATTAGATTCATGGGGTTAATCGTCTACAGCAGAGGTAGCAGAGGTAGTTTTTGAAAAATACTGCTGTGCCTACCAGAACTCTTCCTGGATTTACTACCAGAAAGGAGAAACAACTGGAATGTTCTAGTTCTTAGAGTAGAACTTAAAGGTTGAGACAAGGTAGTGTAAACAAAGAAAAACCCACTGAAGAAAAAATATAATATACACAGTAATACACTCGTTCACTATAGATTTCTGAAATTTTGATACATTGATGAAAAATCCAAATTTGAATGACGCAGATAATACACATAAACAATCCATAATAATAATAGTTTTACGAATGCCCACAGTGGCGCTGCACTCTTATTTTCAGATTAGAAATAGTGAATGACAATTATTCAGCATTTTCTACGTAGCGCATCCACCACAAATATCTAAGTGGCTTCGGGAAAGGCTTTACCACTGTTCCTTTGATCCTTAAAGAATGGCTTTACAGTCTAAGCATTCAAACATTGTGGACGTTAGTGACGTACAGTAGGAGAGTTATGGGTTGCCCAGGCCCCCCTTATTTTTTCTAGTACTCCTCAAAAAAAATTACACAAATTAATTTATTTTGACCCCTCTTAAGATTTCCTGGATCTTGCTTGGTCCTCCTTTCTTGGAAGATGGCGTCGTCAGTATCCAATTGGAAATTCTGTTAGAATGTGTGTACAACATTCAACTCTAAACTCCACCATTCCTGTGAATTTCAATGAATTTCTGAATGAATCTACATGTAATTTCAAGACAGAAAGTTTGTATAAACATGGGTCCGTAAAAGCTTCGTTAGAGAGCTACAGGGTGTTGAAATCTCCGAAAAAATTGGTTTTTCGTCATAAATCCTGTAGTTTTTGAGATATTCAGTCCAAATTTAGAATGCGAGCTATTTTCAACAGTCTCCATCATTGCACGTCCTGAATTTTAACTAGAATCTACAGAGTGGTTCTTTCTTCGGAGCCATATCTGCTTTTTCCCTTTCAAACTTTTTGCGATACTCCACTGATCAGCGTAAAAACAATTTTTTATATCTTCGTTCAATTTAAGAACTTTTTCGACTTCTGTAATTTTCTCGTATCTCTAACCGTTTCAAGTCAAAAGATATCACGATTATTTGTTGATATTGAATAAGTCTCAGATGACAAAATAAAAGCAAATTTTGGGCATCCCTATCGAGTATTTCTATTATCTTTTTATTTGGCGAATAACATACAATCGTTCTATAATTTTAACTCGAAAACGCTTGTAGATACGAGAAAATAGTATCTAAATTGAAAGAAAGTTATCAAATAGTATATTATATTATAAGGATTAAAAGTGCAAAATTGCGAGTAAAAATAGGCACTTTTAGTCCGTATAATATATACTATTTTTTCTCCAACCAAGCCAAAATTAAAATAAATTTGGCGATAGCAAGTCGGTAGTCAGGGATATCGGGTATTGTTGGTGAATATTGTTTGTCAAGTAGACGTCAAATGCAATTACTTTTAATCCAAGGATTAAAAGTAGCGTTTTTAATCCTAGGATTAAAAGTGTTGCTAAGCAACGAGCAAATTTTTGTACGGTAAGAGAATTTATGACTTTTGCACCTGAAAATAGTACAAAAACGTCAACATTTTTTGATGGTTGGAGAAAAAATTTATATTAAGCTGATCAGTGGCGTACCGCAAAAAAGTTTGAGAAGGAAAAAGGAGACATGGCTCTGGATAAGAAAACACCCTGTAGGTTCTAGTTGAGATTCAAAACGTGCAATGATGGAGACTGTTGAAAATAACTTTCATTTTAAATTTGGACTGAATATCTCGAAAACTGCAGGAGTTATGAAGGAAAAACCAATTTCTATGGAGAATTCAAACCTCTGTAGCTTTCTAACGAAGCTTTTACGGACCCATGTTCATAAAAAAAAACTCTTGGTCTTGAAATTACATGTAGATTCATTCAGAAAAAAATTGAAATTCACAGAAATCGAGAAAATTTTGCAGTTGAATGTTGTACAGACAATATTCTTTTACGGACCCATGTTTATATGAACTTTCTTCCTTGAAATTATATGTAGATTCACACCCTCCAGTTGTGACATACTATTATGTAAATTTTAACACCTTGTAAAGTCTCTCATAGTGTTCCTATTTCCACACATTCCCAAATCTACCCCAGGTCTGGTAGAACGGCCCTGATTTTATTTAGTAGCACGTACACCCATTACGTCTGGCCAATTCATCAATTAAAGTTACAAAACCGTAGCAGAAAATGATGGTATGCTGCGGAGGAGAGCTCAGCAAGGGCACTTTCACAATTTCTTGTAATTGAAGCTTCCGAAAGAAGCCTGGAGAAGGGTTTTGGAAGAGCTTAATATGATTTACGTCGGCACAATTCTGGACTTAATGGGTAGAGTGCAATCGATGCGTTCCCTGGATGGTAGTTAGCGGGACGCCGCTGCCTCGGATCTAACTGTTATATACTTAAATGAATTAGTCCTTAAGGTTATTAAATTGGGGATAGCTAGTTTCTTACGATTCATCATTCGATGTGTCTGGAGATGGGGAAATATCTGTAGTGTTTTTCAGGAGCTAACTTCGTAGTTGGATGGAAAACTTGGGTATAATAGTAATGTACAGGTGTGGACTAATGAGTTTCACACAGGCAAAAACCCGGATCTCTTCTGCTACAGATTTAGCTACTATCTGTCAGTCTAGTAGTCGAGAATGAAAAACAACAATGAAAATTTTTCATTGCAAAAATCACCACAAGAATATTGGAAATATTTCATTGATCGCATTGAAATAAGGTGGATCAGATAATAGGTTTTTATGGAAAACAAATGTAGAGAAGGAGAATAAGTTCCATTCATATCTGTGAATCGTAAATTAATATATTCGACTTTAGATAGTGTTAACAGAACCATAGAAAATTCAATTGGAATATTGAAAAGAAGAATCTTTATATTTCCATAACAGGATATCCAATACAAGTAGAAATTTTTTTGTGAATGAAGACTGTTATACTGAATTTTCATGCAAAATTTTGCGGAGTCTACAGAATCATAGAAAATGTAATTGGAATATTGAAAAGATGAATCTCTATATTTCCATAACATGATAACTGATTTGAGTGAAATTTATTTTGTGAATCAAGACTCATATACTGAATATTCATGCGAGAGGATCGCATAATCGGAACAAATGAATTTAATTTTTTGATTATTTATTTTTTACATATTTTTGATAGATTTCCAGAGAAATGCTGATATTTATATATTTGGCAACAATCTCGAATCCCATATAAAATTTTGAGGTAATAATAGTCTTCTTTCTCCACCAAAAACCGAGAGCTCAAAAGCTCCGGCTCAGGGCTTTTCTTAAATTTATTCTATGTATTTCGTCTTTCATCACATGCTCTCTTTTTCGGTAAATTCGAAAAAGTGTCTGAATAAGTGAAAGGACCTTTGAAATAGGGCTAGTACATTTTTTTAACTGCATCAACTTTACTCGAATTAGTAATATTCAAATTTTCATTCATTCAACATCGCAGCGTAACTTGAATTCTATCCTACTTCATATTACTAAATATATAATAATATATTTGATTCCCGAATGGCCGAGAACCCAGATTGAAAAGACCTTATTTTTCTTGCCTGCCTTGTCGGAGCTAAGTCTGATCTGTGGTAAGGCAGACAAACAATTTTCGGTATCAACTGAATTAGTAGAATTCCTATACTCTTCATTATCTCTCCAACCTATAGTATGGCACTGGCGCAGCCAGGGGGGGGGGCTTTGGGGCTACAGCCCCCCCCAAAGATTAATTTCTTCGTTATTTCTTTCTTCTTCATTTTTTTGCAACTTTCGTTATTTGTTGTATCATCAAAAATTGTTCAGTTCAGCCCCCCCCAAAACAAAATCCTGGCTGCGCCACTGTAGTATGGTGCCATTCTTATGGAACACACAAAATCGGGAAGAATTATTACTGTGATTGGAAAGAAACCGAATAATATTTTATGAAGTGTTCATTATAAAAGTGGCTTCCGGACCAAGCGTAACGAATGATAAATTAGTCTTTTTATGGAAACCCGCAAATCGCAATATATTTTATATTTTATATCTTAGTTATTATCGGTTTGATATGTACATAATATAAGGAAAAATCTGAGGTATATTCAAAAATGACTGATTTCAAACCCATCAACCTCATTTAATTCGGAATCGATGTAAAAACGAAAAGGAATTCATCCAATAGAGAGTTTTCAGTTTTATACTCAGTGAATTGCGATTTGCGGGTTTCCATAAAAAGACTAATTTATCATTCGTTACGCTTGGTCCGGGAGCCACCTTTATAATGAACAGTTCATAAAATATGATTCGGTTTCTTTCCAATCACAGTAATAATTCTTCCCGATTTTGTGTGTTCCATAAGAATGGCACCATACTATAGGTTGGAGAGATAATGAAGAGTATAGGAACTCTACTAATTCAGTTGATCCCGAAAATTGTTTGTCTGCCTTACCACAGATCAGACTTAGCTCCGACAAGGCAGGCAAGAAAAATAAGGTCTTTTCAATCTGGGTTCTCGGCCATTCGGGAATCAAAGGAAACGAAGAGGCCAATACACTTGCCAAAGGGAGCGCAAGAATGTCACTCATTGGCTCAGAATCCTTTTGTTGGTCGGTAATGTACCTTTAAAAATGAGTTTCTGTATAAGGAGAAAGCCGAGAGGGAAAAACTCTGGCGGAATCTCCCAGGGATGGATCATTCCACTAAGTTCCTCCAGAAATTTGAAACAGCAAGAGCCAAAAGATATCTGGATCTCAGTTACAATTACACCACCTCACTGGCTTTCTTACAGGACACTGTCGCCTCAGGAGGCACCTGTTGAGGATGGGATTATCGGACACTGACGACTGTAGGTTCTGTGGAAAGGAGGAAGAACCCCCATTCACCTAGTCGCGGAATACTTTGGCATTACGAACCTAAGGAGAAAATGCCTTGATCGAGAAACTTGTAAGAATGAGGAACTAGGGGATGGTCAGAACAGCTCTGTTAGAGGGCACAATAGACCTTGAGGTCGCAGTGATCTGTTACCTCTTTTTGAACTAAACTAAACTGAACTAGCTCCCACAGATTCCTTACAATTCCCCAAAATTGAAGAATATCCGTAGGAGAACCGAAGGAAGAAGAAGTGAAAAATCATTATTTACGTATGGTTTACATTTAGCGATTCTGTATGATGTTCTGATGATTGATAATACCTAAAAGTACATTGAGTTTGTCAAAAAATAGAAAGTGTTTTCAAACGTGCTCCAAAAAAACACAGGAATTCAGTTCTTTCCTCACAGAACCGGTTTGTCACAGAATTGCAAAAAAACTCTCTCTTACAATTAACTATCATTTCCGTTGACATTATTCCAATCAATTTCTGAAGTAACTAATGAAATTTGGAAATGAATGGAAAGAACGAAATAAAAATGCAGGATATTTAAATTTGATATATTGTTTGTTGAATATGAAGAAAGGCGCACACGTTTGCTACTTTCACTCAAGTGTTTCTCAAATTTTTATTTCCCATACAGACCACTCTTTCCCAGCAATAAAAGATTTAAATTTATAGTTATGCGGCCAACCGAAGCAAAATTCATCCAATTCAATTCGTCCTGACCCCAAAACAATAAAAAAATTGTTGACTGTACAAGATGTTATTTGGACGAGTAGCAATGTCAGCGGTTGCTCCCGAACTCTCACGTCTTATACCTGATTTCTGCGAATAAAAATGTGAAAGCGT
Source organism: Propylea japonica (assembly GCA_013421045.1). NCBI lineage: Eukaryota > Metazoa > Arthropoda > Insecta > Coleoptera > Coccinellidae > Propylea > Propylea japonica. The sequence continues at coordinate 39,872,638 of CM024246.1, read as the reverse complement.
TCCTCGCCAGTCTCATCCCGCCTTTATCCTTGCCTTCCAATTCCCATTTCAAATAAATATGGGGGTTATATAAGGTGCGGGATGAATATTTCATTTCTTGAGCTGCCTGATCTGCCTCCTCCGCATCGTTCCTTTCTTCTGCTCTGGGGTTCAACTTTCGGATCATAATTTACCTTGAAAATTTCCGAGGTTCGAGGTTGACCGTAATCGTTTTCGGTTACGCCATCGTTACAATGAGATGAATACGCAAATGTGAACTCGATAATAATAATAACGATAATGGCTTGATTGGACATGAATAATCCCATCAATAATAATGATTAAAATTTGCCATTCAAGATCAAGTGGTGAAAACTGAATACCATCTGAAGAATCTTGAAGAATACATAGATAAAATATACTACTACTGGAAGAATAGCAGCCTCCCTCAGATGCCGTTACGGGTGCCAAACATTGGAAAAAATCCAACATATCACAGGAAGCTGCCAAATGTTTGCAGGAAATTAATATAAGAGCTGGCATGATGCAGTTTGTGAAATTATTCATCAGGAGATCGCCATTGAACTGAAGATTCTGCTATCTGAAACAATTTCATACTATTTCTAAAAAACTTTATAGGTTTTCACTCCCAGTCTCTGAAACAGAAATAATTAAAAAAATTCAATTAAGATGGAATACTCCTGCGAGAATCTTTGCACTTATTTGTCAGGAGCAAATTGGTCTTGAAAAAATTGTTGCCTAACAGTAAAACTAAAAAAGGAAATAAATGAAAAGGACAATGTAACGTTTCGGTGTCTAGTTCAGACACCTTCTTCAGACAAACTTGTAAAATCTACAGGACTGTGTGTTTTTTCATCTGCAATCTGATTGACATTGAAAGTTGTCGATATAAAGAAATGTTGATTTATTTGATTATCATTTCTTTCTTCAATGAATCTATTTCAACAGAACAATTGGCCAAATTATCTACTTCATCTAACAAAATATGAAAATAAAATCAGGTTCCGTCATTAGGATCTTTGTGTTGTTCCAGTTCATCATAATATGATCTCCTCTATTTGAACATACATTACCAGTGATTTGTGATCTTGTAATGTCTCTATTTTTGATGTTGTTCTTATGTTTCCGTTTTCTTATCTGTAAAGGTCTTGATGTCTCTCCTGTAAAAGATTTTCCACATAGGTATACGGGGAATATTGTAAACACAATTTTTTGATTTTTGTGTCTCATTCATTGGTTTTTTAGAAATGCAGAATCCTCCCAGAATAGGTATGTTTTGATCGATATCTGCATTTCGTACTACACTGGCCGAAAATCGATGAAGTTTGTTAATTCATAAATATGTTATTTCATGTCCGATTCAAATGATTTTTCTTCATTCTAGGTATGTTCATCCTTAATCAATCACCAGTTTTGAATTTCAATAAGACTCGTACGTTATTTTATACAGGGCGAAACAAAATCTGTTTCTTTACCCAAAATTTAGAACCACCTCTGGTGTGTTCCAGTTATTCCACCGTGTGTTTTCTTATTTAATCATCAAGACACATCTTCTCTTGACAATTTACTTCTTCATTCATAACAATAGCTCAACTTTTGTCAAATATACAGGGTTTTCAGTAAAACATTAAATTTCGCTAAGGCTACAACAGTACTTCAACAAATTCAACCCAAAATTTTGTCCTAATGAAAACAAACTGAAAACATAACTTGTTTTCCGCCCAGACTCAGATAACAGGTGCAATTCGTCTCGGCATGTTCTCATTAAGGTTTTAAATGAATTAGAACATCACTGAGCTGCAGCTAATTTTAGGAGTTGGTACGCGAGATCGAATTTCCCTCCCAAGAGCATCCAAACATGCCCAATTGGGTTCAAATCTGGTCTTGGAGGAGGCCAGTTGAATGCTTGGATATCAACCTCTGCTAAATACTCCCTGGCAATCCCAGCCACATGCGGTTGATGCGGTCGAGCATTATAAAGCATTAGCAAGAAATCGTCTCCAATAAACGATGCATACGGAACAAGATTGTTACAAATAAACAATAAATAAGAAATCATACTATGAAACAACTGGAACACAACAGGAGTGGTACTAAGGTAAGAGTGAAAAAACAGATTTTGTTTCATCCTGTATAAAATGACGTACGCCAAGCTTTTGTGAAATTCAAAACTGATGGTTAATTAAGGATGATTATACCTACAATTCAAAAAAAATCGATCGAATCGGACTTGAAATAACATATTTATGAGTTAACAAACTTCATCGATTTTTGGAGTGAATCGATTATTTTGCCGGAGAGTGTATGTGACTATGGCCACGAAATTCTGCATGAACATCGTGTGTATCGATATTTATTTATAAAATTAATTTTATTCAAATCGGTCATTTTATAAATAAATATGAAGTTTTTTCTTTTGATTATTCCATCATCTCTTGCGAAGATAAAAACATGACAAGATTGTGTACTGAAGCGCTGTCTGAAAAATGAAAAAATATATCAGCTGGCATATGTAAAACAGCTCTCGACCACATCTTCCCGAATATTCCATACAATTTTCAATCTCCCCTACGAAACCCCGTACTAGTCCTTCCTAGATCCCATCCTAATGATAAAATCAGCGTGAAGACATCCCGGAAAAACAGGAAAACCCCCGCGAAGTTGCCACCCCGACTTCGTAGTAAAATTCCAAGTTAAATTAGTTTCCAGGAGGTGGCAGAGCAAGGTGATTCGGCGAGAACAAATTTAGTCGGCATCACGCAGAACCTCATTCAATATTCCAAGTGAGATTTCATTCGGTATTGTAACAAAACTCATCAAATTTGATGCGTGTTGACAATACGGATTATATCGAACCTGTATGCAAAGACGGTGATAATCTCATCCTAAGGATAAGGAATTTCCTAGCTGGAACTTTGATCATCTCCAGAATTACGGCGACGATACACCTATGGGTGTGGAATACCAAACAGCCAAGCGCGCTACTGCGCTCTACTTTCGGTTCTTCAAAGCAATATCCATGAATAATGACTGAGACAGTGAGACCAGATACGACGAACTTCTACAAGATGGGGACAGATACAGGGTGGAGGTTTCACTTGAGAAATTGCGCTTTGAGGTGCCTTGGAGAGAGGATTTTCTTTTTATCTGCGAGCCAACTACTGCCAAATCTCATATTCCTTGTAGATCCGGTGTCATAGTCGCTTTCGTGCCAGGGATTATTCAAAATGGTTGCTTCTGTCGATGTCAGTTTTTTTTGTTTCTGAGCGTTCCTGGAATATCGTCTGAAGGAGCTATTGTGATTGGAATCTGAATTATTAATTGGTTGAACTGAAACTTTATCTGTTTTAAAAGGGTAAATTTCCTGGAACGAAAAACAGAAAATGGAGTTCTTCGTGTCTTAAAATCAATTTGACGTTTCAGGAATTGATGAGCCTTCCTCTTATTGTGATTATTAAATGCTTTCTCGGTTTTCTCCGTCAGATTCGCTGACTACATTTTTACATCAAATGAGTATTGTACCTGCCGTATTCTTAAAATCGAAAAAAGGAACAGAAGAATGGTCAGATTTTATAAAGATTCAAGATTTTACGAAAGCAGTGTCTGTGAACTGTGACCTCATGGTATACTGTTCTCCCATGCCTTCAATACTAGTTGGCACTCTCCCCAAAGCCAGAGTTCAGTTTAAGAGTCTTGATAGACTTTAGAGCCTGATTTACTCAGGCATTTCATTCGGTATTGTAACAAAACTCATCAAATTTGACGCGTGTTGACAATACGGATTATATCGAACCTGCATGCAAAGACGGTGATAATCTCATCCTAAGGATAAGGAATTTCCTAGCTGGAACTTTGATCATCTCCAGAATTACGGCGACGATACACCTATGGGTGTGGAATACCAAACAGCCAAGCGCGCTACTGCGCTCTACTTTCGGTTCTTCAAAGCAATATCCATGAATAATGACTGAGACCAGATACGACGAACTTCTACAAGATGGGGACAGATACAGGGTGAAGGTTTCACTTGAGAAATTGCACTTTGAGGTGCCTTCCAGAGAGGATTTTCTTTTTATCTGCGAGCCAACTACTGCCAAATCTCATATTCCTTGTAGATCCGGTGTCATAGACGCTTTCGTGCCAGGGATTATTCAAAATGGTTGCTTCTGTCGATGTTAGGTTTTTTTATCTGAGCGTTCCTGGAATATCGTCTGAAGGAGCTATTTTGATTGGAATCTGAATTATTAATTGGTTGAAATGAAACCTTATCTGTTTTTAGAAGAGATAGGGTAAATTTCCTGGAATAAAAAACAGAAAATGGATTTCTTCGTGTCTTATAATCAATTTGACGTTTCAGGAATTGATGAGCCATCCTCTTATTGTGATTATTAAATGCTTTCAAGGATGTCTTCGTCAGATTCGCTGACTACATTTTTTCATCAAAAGAGTATTGCACCTACCGTATTCTTAAAATGGAAAAAAGGAACAGAAAAATGGTCAGATTTTATAAAGATTCAAGATTCAACGAAAGCAATGTCTGTGAACTGCGACCCCATGGTTTACTGTTCTCCCATGCCTTTAATACTAGTTGGCACTCTCCCCAAAGCCAGAGTTCAGTTTGAGAGTCTTGATAGACTTTAGAGCCTGATTTACTCAGGCATTTCATTCGGTATTGTAACAAAATTCATCAAATTTGACGCGTGTTGACAATACGGATTATATCGAACCTGTATGCAAAGACGGTGATAAACTCATCCTAAGGATAAGGAATCTCCTAGCTGGAACTTTGATCATCTCCGGAATTTCGGCGACGATACACCTATGTGTGTGGAATACCAAACAGCCAAGCGCGCTACTGCGCTCTACTTTCGGTTCTTCAAAGCAATATCCATGAATAATGACTGAGACCAGATACGACGAACTTCTACAAGATGGAGACAGATACAGGGTGGAGGTTTCACTTGAGAAATTGCACTTTGAGGTGCCTTGGAGAGAGGATTTTCTTTTTATCTGCGAGCCAACTACTGCTAAATCTCATATTCCTTGTAGATCCGGTGTCATAGTCGCTTTCGTGTCGGGGATTATTCAAAATGGTTGCTTCTGTCGATGTGAAGTTTTTTTGTTCCTGAGCGTTCCTGGAATATCGTCTGAAGGAGCTATTGTGATTGGAATCTGAATTAATAATTGGTTGAAATGAAACTTCATCTGTTTTTTCCTGGAACGAAGAACAAAATGGATTTCTTCGTGTCTTATAATCAATTTGACGTTTCAGGAATTGATAAGCCTTCCTTTTCTTGGGATTATTGAATGATTTATCGGATTTCTTCGTCAGATTCGCTGACTGCATTTATACATCAAATGAGTATTGTACCTACCGTATTCTTAAAATCGAAAAAAGGAACAGAAAAAAGGTCAGATTTTATAAAGATTCAAGATTCAACGAAAGCAATGTCTGTGAACTGTGACCTCATGGTCTACTGTTCTCCCATGCCTTTAATACTAGTTGGCACTCTCCCCAAAGTCGGATTTCAGTTTGAGAGTCTTGATAGACTTTAGAGCCTGATTTACTCAGGCATTTCATTCGGTATTGTAACAAAACTCATCAAATTTGACGCGTGTTGACAATACGGATTATATCGAACCTGTATGCAAAGACGGTGATAATCTCATCCTAAGGATAAGGAATTTCCTAGCTGGAACTTTGATCATCTCCAGAATTACGGCGACGATACACCTATGGGTGTGGAATACCAAACAGCCAAGCGCGCTACTGCGCTCTACTTTCGGTTCTTCAAAGCAATATCCATGAATAATGACTGAGACCAGATACGACGAACTTCTACAAGATGGGGACAGATACAGGGTGGAGGTTTCACTTGAAAAATTGCACTTTGAGGTGCCTTCCAGAGAGGATTTTCTTTTTATCTGCGAGCCAACTACGGCCAAATCTCATATTCCTTGTAGATCCGGTGTCATAGTCGCTTTCGTGTCGGGGATTATTCAAAATGGTTGCTTCTTTCGATGTCAGTTTTTTTTGTTTCTGAGCTTTCCTGGAATATCGTCTGAAGGAGCTATTGTGATTGGAATCTGAATTATTAATTGGTTGAAATGAAACCTTATCTGTTTTTAGAAGAGATAGGGTAAATTTCCTGGAATAAAAAACAGAAAATGGATTTCTTCGTGTCTTATAATCAATTTGACGTTTCAGAAATTGATTAGCCTTCCTCTTATTGTGATTATTAAATGCTTTCTCGGATTTATTCGTCAGATTCGCTGACTACATTTTAACATCAAATGAGTATTGTACCTACCGTATTCTTGAAATCTAAAAAAGGAACAGTAAAATGGTCAGATTTTATAAAGATTCAAGATTAAACGAATGGAATGTCTGTGAACTGTGACCTAATGGTCTAGTGTTCTCCCATGCCTTGAATACTAGCTATGACACTCTCCCCAAAGCCAGAGTTCAGTTAAAGAGTCTTGATAGATTTTAGAGACTGATTTACTCAGGCATTTCCTCCATTGGGAACCAATGGCTAGGTATTTTAGTTTAGTTTAGTTTAAAAAAGGGGTTACAGTTCACTGCAACCTCAAGGTCTATTGTGCCCTTTACAGAGCTGTTCTGACTACATCTTTCACAGCACGCCTTCCAGTTCCAAATATCTGATGAAATACAGTATCTGTGAAAGCTTCAACGAGGATAGTTCCTCACTCTTACAAGTTTCTCGCCAATGCATTATCTCCTTGGGCTCGCAATGCCAAAGCATTCCATGACTAGGTTGAATTGGAGTTTTTCCTCCTCCCCACAGAACCTACACTCGTCAGTGTCCGAAATTCCCATCCTCAACAGGTGCTTACTAAGGCGACAGTGTCCTGTAAGAAAGCCAGTGAGGAGGTGTAATTGTTTTTTACCAAGATCCAGATATCTTTTGGATCTTGCTGTTTCGAAGTTCCGAAGAACTTAGTGGAATGATCCATCCCTAGATGATTTGGCCATAGTTTTTCCCCTCTCGGCTTTATCCTTCTCCAGAAACTCCTTCTTTTAGGTACAATTACCTATACCACAGATGGGTTCTTGGCCAATGAGTGACATTTGTACGCCTTCTTTGGCAAGTGTATTGGCCTCTTCGTTTCCTTTGATTTTCCAGGTTAAAAAGACCATATTCTTCTTGCCTACCTCATTGAGTTCGTTCCGGCACTCCCAGATCATCTTTGATTCGATGACGTAGGGGCCCAGTGCTTTAATAGCAGCTTGACTATCTGAGTGTATGGCTATATCGCACTTCTGATAGTTTCTTTCAAGATTTATATCTAGACATCTTTCAATAGCTAAGATTTCCGCTTGAAAGACGCTCATACTATATACATGAGCCTAGCGACAGTGCACACTTGGTACTTGGCCCGTATATCCCAGCGCCAGCCCCTGTAGATGTTTTAGAGCCATCTGTATACCTTTTTACGGTATTTTCTTTGAGGTTATAGTCGGTGTATTCCGGGCTAGGTATTTTGTCACAAGTTGATTCCAAACACGGCAATGAGGAATCGTCTGAGGAGCTGCAGTCTATTCTTGTTGAGTTGGGAACATTTTTGAAGTGTTTTAGGTCCGAGAGATCTGCCATAGTAGCCCTTCTGTCTGCCTTACTATTTCTCGTGAATTATTATTTGTAGGTTTCATTCCTCTTTCCATAGAAGGGTTTAGGTTCTATCAAAGGACCTGATGACCACTTAATAGTGATATAGTGAGCCTCCTAGTATCTCGACTTCTAATTGTCCAAGAATCTGAATCAAGGGTCACGTGATTTGATCACATGATTTTATCTGTGATTATGACATCTCTCGAACGTATTTAAAGAAACTTTTGGGCTTTCATATGCTCAGAAATATGGAAAAAAGATATTTTTGTTGATTGCTGTTATTCTAAACGAATTAGAATGAAGTGAGAAAAATTATTTTACGGTTTAAAGATTTGAGAAGAAAGGAAAAGTTCTCTGCTTCAGTGTTACTGTGCTATCAGTATATCTTTAGTAATAGAAGGAGAAACACTCCTGAACTTACTCAGGTTTAATACAACAAAAAGTTCCTGAAGCTGTCACGAGCTGAGCTTCGGGTGATGCTGAGTGTGCTGACTGGAACTGGCGTTACAAATATCACTTGTACCTTATGGGAAAGTCAGCAAATGAGACTCGTAGGTTCTGTGAATCATAAGCAGAAAGAGCTGAACGCATGATATTCGAATGTCTAAAGCTGGCTGGCCTAAAAACAACTCATACGGGAAAACAGGTCCAGATACCCAATGGTAACGTAAATGAACTCTAAAGAGTTCAGAAGGCCATGGTTTCATCAACGTCATTGGTCATTGACGCCCTCCTTGGGTTTCTGAGAATGAGAAGGGTAGAGAACAAAATACAACTCCATAGTCACAGTTACCGGAAGACAAACCTAACCAAAACGACCCCATTTGAAATGATAAATAATAATGGTAGCATTTAGTATTCGTGAACCTCAAAATTTTCAAGGTTACTGCATGTCGTATCTGTTAAAGCTGCGGCATAGAGGTGCCTAGATATATCACTCCAAAATAATTTACCCATGTCTTCGTATTACTATAAAACCCTAGATTCCAACAACCTCTAGCATTCCTTTATCAATGTCGTTCAACATGTATTCAAGATTCACCACCACAACCCCTTCGTTCGAATCATCTCGTCTCCGCATATCTCATTTATCCGGTTTAAATTTCAATCATCCATGATTTCACCGTCATCGTTGCCTAATTGGGAATAATCAGCTGCAGTTGTATTCCCCGTAGCCATGACAACTCTAACATATACGCATCGTATCGGAATTAGAGCTATGTTCGCCATACAGCGACGGAGGTCCTGTCGCCCGCTTATATTGCCTATGTAAACGAGGAGTTCTTGGCGCATTGCTAGGGGTTGAACGGGACCCGTGGGGTGTAATAAGTCGCGCCTAATCATATATGTCGGAAATTGAGACGTTGGACTGTTTGGTAGTATGGCGCTTTGGTTATTGCCGGCAGGACTTTGGCGCAGTACGGGAGATGGCCTTTGTGGAGGTTTTTTTTGCGAATTTGTCTTCATTTTGGATGTGAAACAGTTATTAATTTCAAGAACTAAGAAGAGGTTTAACGCGTAACATCGCCATGAATATCAATATAGTGAAAGCAGAGAATAATATTAATCGATTGAAATCAACCAATATTAAACTCATGCTTCGGAGCTAGTCTCGTCCTCGTTCAAGACAAAATGTAAGGAAGTGGTATCAAACAGAGCACCCATGGATGGCCACTTCGTCATGGTACAAGGTATTTCTTGGACCTTACAGCGAAATGACATCTTGTTTAAGGTAATATATATACCGAAAACGCCATCTCTAGTTCCATACGAAAACCTTCTTCCATAGCATGAACCTTGAACCTAGTAGCGAAATGTTTACCATTTGTCGAATTGACTGCAGAGTTTTTGCAAATCGCAAATTTTACGTCTTCAGTCCACGACGCGGTACGCTTTAAGTTCCAAGAAATACCTTATATCATTCAGAGCTATCCCGTGCTGATGAGTCCTCATAAGGATGAGTTTAATATTGGTTGATTTCAATCGATTAATATTATTCTCTGCTTTCATTTCAAGAGGATCTCATCATCAGAAATTATTGAATTTCCACATATTTCATTTTTTGAATGATTTTCAGAATTTCAGAATTTGCAGATTTGGCATTCATATACTTAGCGAATGTCGAGTCCACCAATACTTTGCAACTTTTCACTTTGCACTTTTGACTTTTCAAACGAATTAAGTTGCATGAAACGCATTCATAATTAAAAATACCATGTGAAAACTCAAGTGCATAGTGAAAACTACTCCGCAGAAATTGTTGTCCAACATAACCAAGTTTCACTTTTGAAATTCGTCAGAATGCAAAGTGCGAAGTGAAAAATTGCAAAGTATTTTGGTGTAATAGACCCCTGTACAAAAATTTGTGGGGTCAAAAGCACCTTTTGTGAATAGTGAAAAATTATCGTGGAAAAGTTGAAAGGTGACTATAATTTGGGGCAAAGAAGTGACACTGATAATAATTACTTTCTCGTTTTTTTTATTGCTTTCGAATTGTTAACATTTCGATCTTTTGTTACCTATTAATGATAAATATGTATATAATGATGAAAAATGATTCAATTCCTGGTGTCATTCGTGAAATATGTCAATTTCATCTTTATCTTCTCTCTAATATACATCAGCAAACCAAAACACCGCGTATATTCCACAAGAACTCAAGTACATAAAATAGTTCAAGTCAAAAGCCGAAATTCCTCTGGAACGAAGGACGCATTAAATTTGTATCGATACAGTCTGCAAGGCAGCATGCAAGATGATGCAGCTTCCGCCATCCATTCCTGGGTATCTTACACTCCACTTTCACATTACATTAAATCGCTTAAGGTCGTATATCAGGATTCGTGAAAGCTTTTTAAATTCCATGCAGAGAGACAATGCTGGAGTCTCAGGCTCACATACTCGCCCTCCGTGTCTTATCTGGCCAAATCTCCATACGGACCAGCCTCGTCTCTTTCTTTTTTGCCTTTACGCGAGATCGTTCCTATTATTCGCATGAATATATTTTCCTCGCGAAAAATCTATTCGATAGATAGTGGTGAGGGTCGGTAGGTTGAGGCCAGTTGTCCGGAAAACATGCTGTATGATTGGATATGGTATGAAAAATATTGGTGTTTAAATTGACGATGAGGACTAAGTTGGAGGTGTGATAGGGATTACTTCAAGAAATATATGTGGATGAGGAGCTTGCAGATTTTGACATCCAATTAAACAAAAAACTAATAATATGCTAATATCGATTTAATTACAGGACTACTGTAATATCCGTCCATTGTACGTCTCTGTGCTAATACCCATTAATCACAAGGGAATAATGAGATTGTAATTAACTGCTGTCAAATGCTTATAGATTAAGCTTTGATATGATATTCTTCAAATTGGTATTTCTTCAGTATTTTACAGTTCTCCAATCAACAAATATGGGTAAATCCTGTCAATCGAGGACCAAATATACTTTTATTATATCAATTGAAGCATTTTTTATTACTAAATATTCAATGGCCAGTCTCCAAAAATGTCTCATTTGTCAACTTGACTTTTTCCACGCTTCTTGTAGAAGGGTCTTGTCGCGGTTGCCGAATGTTCAAGATCTTCAAGAAATATATTTATTAGTCGTGGATAAAGTATAGTATGCTACTCGCGTATAATGGCTATTACTCACTCGGTGATTAGGGGCACTCTCATACGCCTTGTAGCCTAAACTTAACCTCGGGAATAATAGCTCATTAAACGCTCGTTGCATAATATACCATAATCAAGTACAACTTTTATATTCTGTTTTGTCCTTTTCAAGCTCTTGTTCTACCTAAACGAGCGCTATATCGTTTTGCGCAAATGTCTGTAATTTTCGAATTTTGAGCAGAAAATGCTCTCAAACTAAGAGTTCGACTCCTTGATAACTAATCTGTGCTCAAATTCACTTCAGTCCATGTGTTTTGAGTTTTTCAGAGTGATTTCGGTCCCAAATGCCGCGGATGACTTCGTTAACCAGCCAAACCGTACAGGGTGATCCATGAAATATGCCCATTCAAAATTTTAGTTCCTCAATATCTCTGAAAAACGAAACTAATCTAAACAAAATTTTGCGGCCATATGCAAGATTCTCATAATAAGCCTTATGCATAATTTTGTGGCCATAGTGTAAACAGAGTCATAGAAAATTCAATTGGAATATTGAAAAGGAGAATTTTAATATTTCCATGACAAGATATCCGAGACAAATGAACTATTTTTTGTGAATGAAGATCGATAAAATGAATTTCAAGAGAATCGCATCTTCTGAACCATAGAATTCAATTGTTAATTAAACTATTAATTTTTTACGTATTCAATTTCGCATTCATAATATACTCAGTGTGAATCTCAAGTCCAATATAAAATTTTGTTGTAATTGCATTGTTGCTCCGGCAATGAACGAGCTCTAAAAAGCAACTTCATAGGTCTTTTTTTAATTTTTTATTATTATCAACATTTATTTATCAGCACTTGGTGTCTTGAGTATAAACATTGAATATACATCTACATCTATATTTAAACTCAATTGTTGAAGCAATATCGTTAGATATTCATGATTAACAAATGATAATTTGTAAATTTTATGACAGATTATTTTGTATATTGATACATTAAAAGAGGTTACAGTTCACTGCGACCTCAAGGTCTATTGTGCCCCTTACAGAACTGTTCTGACCACATCTTTCACAGCTCGCTTTCCAGTTCCAAAGATCTGATGAAATCCAGTATCTGTGAAGGCTTTAACGAAAATAGTTCCTCACTCTTACAAGTTTCTCGCCCAAAGCATTATCTCCTTAGGCTCGCAATGAAAAGCATTCCGTGACTAGGTGAATGGGCGTTTGTTCCTAATCCCTACATAATCTAACCTCGTTAGTGTCCGATAATCCCATCCTCAACAGGTGCTTCCTGAGGTGACAGTGTCCAGTAAGAAAGCCAGTAAGGAGTTGTAATTGTTTCTTACCAAGATCCAGATATCTTTTGGATCTTGCTGTTTCAAAGTACGAAGGAACTCAGTGGAATGATCCATCTCTGAGAGTTTTTCCCTCTTGGCTTTTTCCTTCTCCAGAAACTCGTTTTTATAAGTACATTTACCTAAACCACAGAAGGGTTCTAGGCAATTCGTGCGTCCTCTTTGGCAAGTGTATTGGCCTCTTCTTATTGAATATTTTCAAAACCCTTCTTCTTCGAAAAACTTGAATTAAATCAATAATAATCAATCAGATATTAACTGAGAATCTCGTAAAAACCTATTTGAAAAATACACCGCGTATGAATAATTTTCTGGAAAACCTACATACCTTTCCGGCATAAAATTCCCATACGTACGTATTTCCCGGAAAAACCGCCCTTTTCCTTAGCAGGAAGCCGCCCTGTTTGTATGAATTTCGCCGCCATAAATTGGGCTGTCTCACACCGAAGGGCATAAAAGTCTCTCCTACAGGCTACTCGATCTTTATAAAGTAATAAAAGCAACGTGTGTTCAATATAAAATTGGTAAGTCATAAAATGTTACAACCCCGAACATATAAATATTGAAGAGAAATGTCACGAGATACGTCCATTACGAGGGTAGTAAAATTGGCTAGGAATAATTTAAATTAATAGAATCTGTCAAAGTTGGCTAGGGACGTAAAGTTCCGACGAATTGGATGCAGGAGAAACGGACATTTCGGTATTAGATGGATTAATTTTATGATGGGCCAGGAGCCAGGGTGGATAAGGTTTCAAATTTGACAGATCATGGAATTGTATACTAGTATTTTATCGCAGTATGTACAGGGTGGTCAGAATTGGCGAACGCTGAACTACAACTTTTTAACCCTATCAGATAGAGAAGAAGCGGCAGTTATCTTTTTTCGAGAAACTCATAATGCTGTTAACCGCATTTCTCTATCGTCTTTTGTTATCGAGTTATAATTAAAATAGAAATTTAGGCAATTTTGGTCATTATCTCCGTTTCTCTACAATTACACATCCTCACAGGCTTTCTAACAGGTCATTGTCGACTTAGGCAGCACATAATCAGAACAGCTCAAAAGAAATTGACGAATGAAGATTCTGTGGGTATAAAAAATCAAAACTTTCATTCACATAGTTGCAGAATTCGCCATTGTGAACCTGCGTAAAGAATATCTTGGATGAAAGAATTATGGGAGAAACTGGATTTAGCCTCTTTGAAGCCGTCTCAGATAATACAGAGATCTGGAATTGCGAAAATGGCTTTGATGGGGCACAATAGACGTCTAGTTTAGTTTAGATTAGTTAAATTTAAAAACGGATTACAGTCCACTGAAATCTTAGGGTCTATTGTGCTTCCTTACAGAGCTGTTCTAGCCAAACCCTTCACAGCTCGCCTTCCAGTTCCAGAGATCTAATGAAATATAATACCTGTGAAGGCTTCAACGAGGCTAGTTCCTCACTCTTGCAAGTTTCCCAAGGCATTATCTCCTAAGGCTCGCAATGCCAGGTATTCATTGACTAGGTGAATGAGGCTTTCTTCTTCCTCCCCACAGAACCTACACTCGACAGTGTCCGATAATTCCATCCTCAACAGGTGCTTCCTGAGGCGAAAATGTCCTGTGAGAAAGTCAGGAGGAGGTGAAATTGCTTCTTACCAAGATCCAGATATCTTTTGGATTCCGCTGTCTCAAAATTCCGAAGGAACTCAGTGGAATGATCCATCCCTGGGAGATTCAGCCAGAATTTTTCCCTCTCGGCTTTCTCCTTCTGCAGAAACTCCTTCTTATATTTAATAATAAAACTTCTCAGGAATTTGGACAATGTATTTTTTTTTATAGGTACTTTCACATATACCACAGAAGGGTTCTGGGTTATTGAGTGACATTCGTGTGCCCTCTTTGGCGAGTGTATTGGCCTGTTCAATTCCTTTGATTCACGAGTGGCCGGGAATAGAGATTAAAAAGACGTTATTTTTCTTGCCTACATCATTGAGTGATTGAGTTCCTTTCTAGATTTATATCTACATCTTTCAATAGATAGGATTTCCGCTTGAAAGACGCTCATACATGAGCCTAGCGACAGTGCACACTTGGTACTTGGCCCGTATATCCCAGCGCCTGCTCCTGTAGAGGCTCTGGAACCATCTGTATACCATTTTACGGTATTTCCTTTGAAGTTATAGTCAGTGTATTCCTGTTTCCAATCCCCTCTTTTACTCAGCAATGTCATGGTTTTTTCTCAGTGCTTACTTTCCTGATCATTACATCACTAGGGAGGTTCGCAGTTGAGATGTAGTTATTTAGAGAGGACCAGACTCTCTGATTCTTCATTCTCTCCTTACCTGTACCTTCTTTAGATATTCTGAGGATAGCCTCATTGGCTACCCTATCAATCACTAGATGTAGAGGTGTGAGATCCGTAATGACCTCAAGTGCCCTAGTTGGGCCATGGACCTATAATACTAACTAGACATCGAACATCCTACCTGTCACGTAGAAAAAAGTGAGGCAAGGGCCTCCATTTGCAGTTTGGGATGAAACACGAATATTTTGATTGATGATTGATGTTCCATGCCAACTGAGCTCGAATTTTTTCGTTGAAAAATTGACACCTCTCAAGTAAAACCCAAACTGCAAATGGCCGCCGTTTGCCTCAAAATTTTTGACATGTTCGCTATCTAGTTAGTATTATAAATCTATGAGTTGGGCACGTTCTGATAGCCACAGTGATGCACACACAAGCAAACCTCTGTACTTTATCGAGACTTTTCCTCGTACTTAGCTGACTTGCCTTGGCAAACCAGGCTACTGCCCTATATGTGATTATAGGTCTCACAATCATGACGTACATCCATCGCAGACAATTGACCTCTACAATGTGCTATGTAAGTATGTCCCCTGGCCGTATTGTTGTTGATCCGGCAGTAAATATTTATTTCCTAGTCCAAAATCGAACTCAACACCTTTCTTTCTCTATTCCAACCTTCTAGAGGTTCTTCTAGAGATGCACCAAAATCCAAAAAACTAGAATTTAAATAACGCCATTGTGTTGGTTTGAAAATGGCCTCTGTTCTCAAACCAACACAATCGCGTATCCCTTCCAGGAAATGAAGAAAAACTCCAATGCACTAGTCGGAACCCCATTCATTAATCGAATTCAACTAGGCAGAGACCTGCGTTCCCCTAAGCCCCCAATTACACCGAAAGATCCAATCCGTTTCGAAATTCATCACGTCGCATATATTCATTCATTTTCCCAGATTACCTAGCCGTCCGGCGTTATGCGCGATGTTATTGGCCATCATCGCCTGCTGGACCCGATACAATCCTTTTAGCCAAATTGAATCATAGGGAAGGCATGGGGTAGACCTCCTCCAATGCCTTGGGCGTAGGGAGGGAAGTCCATCTCGAAATAGATGAATGCATTAGAAGGGAGAAAGTGAATGTTACTACATAGTGAATTTTATCGTTGATTAGGTTAAGTTATCCTGGCTGAGATTTGGGATTGTTTGATTATATGCGAAGTTTAGGGTCAATTTAGGAAAATGCATCAGAGTTAATTGGCTGATATAAAGGGTGCATCAAATTGCGAGGTTTTTTTTGAGAATGAATTAAATACATAATTTGCATTCGTTTTCAAAAACTTTTATTGGTAAAATGGGTCGATCATATTGAGATATTTCACAAGCTGCTACTGAGCGAATTTAGTAGATGATTGTAAATTTGCTCAGTGTAATCGTGTTCACAAGCCAATAATCTGATTGTAAAAAAGCTGTGTTTTGGCTTGTTGGCATGTGAACAAGCCGTGTGTAATCACAGTTGCTACTGAACAATCTGTGAGTTCTCATCCACTCGGTTTTCTCGGTTCTCACATTTGAAAACGTATTTGACATTTATCCTAGATCCTTGTCAACGATGCAAGCATAAAGCTCACGAGGATCGCTAGATTGTTGGCTACTCAGCGAGTGGACAGTTTTGTGTGTAATTATCACAATCTCACAAGCTAATTCACTCTCTTCTGAATTCGCTCAGTAGAAGCTTGTAAAGTATCTCAATTCTCAATGTTATCGAATCAAAATTGAAATACCACTCATGAAATTTATGTATTACTTATCTGTCAAATGACCTTTCCTTTCAGCTCTACAGGCGTCCACTCTTTTGTTCAAATTTTAATTGACATTTTGACATAGTCGGGGCTTTATCTTACGAATGATACGAATGATTTCATCATTTAGTTCTGGAATCGATTATGGATTAATTTTATAGACCTGATGGCTTTTCACATGAAGGCAAAGAAAACAGACTACCAGTTGTCAAATCAAATGATCTTGGTGGCCAATTGACATCACCGTTTCTGGAGATCAAATAAACTAGTTTCAAATGATCTAATGGCTTTAGTTTCTATGTTTAGTAAACCTTAATTTACTTCAGAGCTAAATCATTGTGTAAAATACGCCATATTGTTGTCTCGCCAAGTCCATCTTGTTTGTCCAGGTCTTCAACAACACCGTCACAAATCAAATCAATATTTTTTTTTTGTAAATGACCGCTTCGACCTAATTTTCCACTTTTTGATCTTCCACCGAACCGATCTCTTGAAATTTTTCAGTAATTCGAAAAATAGTTGTGGGTACTTTCAGATGAGCGATTATGTAAACCATAAAATTCACGTTATTTTCTAAAAACACTTTTTACCAAGCGCACGAATATCACACATTGGCCCAGAACCCTTCTGCAATATATGTTAATGTACCTATAAGAAGGAGTTTCTGGAGAAGGAGAAAGCCGAGAAGGGAAAACTCTGGCGCACTAAATCACGGTATGCTTTGGCATTGCGAGCCTAATCAGAAACTGCCTTGGGCGAGAAACTTGTAAGACTGAGGGACTATAGCCCTGTTGAAGTCTTCACAGATATTGGATTTCATCAGATCTCTGGAATTGGAAGGTGAGCTATAAAGGGTGTGGTCAGAACAGCTCTGTAAGCGGGGCAAAATAGACTATAACTACGAAGGAACATAACCATGGAATCTGTCTGGAACTGCGATATTTCCGCACACTTTCTCTCAACAAGGCATGATAGTTTGCACATATTATCAACAAAATTATGGAAAATATTTCAATTCAACTTTGGTATACATTTAACAGACTGAAAACCCACCTTCGAAATCTCCCAGTTTTCCACAATTCCGTTAAACTTATAAGACTTCCACAATTCAACCTTGCAACGTCATCGGAAAAAGAACAAAATGTCGTAAATTTCATTTGAGACACGAATCGACTCGGAGCTTCTTCATCGGGTAAAATTGCTAGAACAAAGAGACAAATAACAAAATTACAGCAAGCACATCCTCATCAAGACGTTATTGAATCAAAACAATTTCTATTGTAGGTACGGTGTCTTTTCCAGGACTATCGAATCAAGCTGTTTGTCCTGGAGAATGTCTCCGTTGCATTGTTGATACGGGTTCATTTCTTCTTCTCCAAATAAGGTCATTTATGTGGTATTTTCTTCATTGGTGATATCTACAGATTTTAAGATGATTAACCTAAGAATTTCAGCACAAATATCACAAGTGTTTTGGATAAAGGGTTAATACGGGAAGCAGTTCTACAGTTTCTACAAACGTCAAAAAATGACAAGGTTCGCGCATTGGCAAGAATATTCGAAGTGACCCTTTTTTTCCATTTTCTTTTGTTATTATGACACCGTGCGCGAAGTAGTGTGCAAAATACTTACTTCGCACACTGCATGTAAACTATATGGGATTTTTATATATTAACTAACAAATTTGGGTATACTTGGCAATCGAGGGCAAAATCTACTTTCATTACATCAATTGAAGCAATGTTCATCATTAAATATACAATGGCAATTTTTCCAAAAACTTCCCATATGTCAACTTGAGTTTTGTCACAGTTGTAATAGAAGGGTCTTGTCACGATTAAAATCTCCATAATAATTATTTTTTCATATTGAGCTAAGCGTTTGTAGAAAAAATTTTGTTTGCATCTCATGCGCGAAATACTTTGGTGATCTCGACTATTTTTTTTTAACTCGGCTGCGCCTCGTTAAAAAATCAGTTCTCGATCACCAAAGTAGCATTTCGCGCACTAGATACAAAAATAACTATTAATGCAAATCACTAGAAATATTTCATCAGTTTCAATAAAAATTCAGTGAAGAAGGGAAAATTATGTACAGGATGGTATTGAGGATCTTGCCGATTTAGAATTTCGATTTAACAAAAACTTAAGAAAAGTCCTGAGCAGGACCTTTTGAGCGCCCGTTCTTTGGTGGAGCAATACGAGTATTACCTCAAAATTCTATATGGGATTTGAGATTGATACCAAATATATAAATTCAGAATCTCAGTACAATCGGAATTATATTGTGGAAATTATCCAAAAATTAAATATGTAAAAAATAAATATTTACAAAAATTAAATTCTATGGTTCTGATGATGCGATCCTGTCAAAATTTTGCATGAACATTCAGTATATCAGTATTGATTCACGAAATACATTTCATTTGAATCGTTTTTCCTGTTATGGAAATATAGAGACTCTTCTTTTCAATATTTCAATTGAATTCTCTATGGTTCTGTTGGCACTATGGCAATGAAATTTTGCATGAAAATTCAGTGTAACAGTCTTCATTCACAAAAAAATTCCACTTGAATCGGATATCCTGTTATGGATATAAAAAGATTATTCTTTTCAATATTCCAATTGAATTTTCTATGGTTCTGTTATTACTATAGCTACGAAATTCTGCATGTACATTTAGAGTACCTATCAATCTTTTTTTATAAAATGAATTTCATTCGAATCGGATATTTCTTATGGTAATATGAATTTTCTTCTTTTCAATATTCCGATTCAATTTTCTATGATTCTGTTCACACTATGGGCACCAAATTTTGCATGAAACTTATTATGAGCATATTGCCCATGACCGCAACATTTCATTTCGATGGGTTTCGTTTCGTCTGAGATATTGAGGAACAAAAATTTTGAATGGCCATAATTTATGGAACACCTTGTACGATGTGGCTGGTTAACGAACTTAACTGAGCCATTTGCAACCTAACATACTCTGAAAATATCAAGTCTTTAGGACAATCCTTTCGAAAATTATTTTTTACGGCTGTACCCACGAACAGAATTGAATTTGACCACGGATTCTTCATCAGGAAGTAGAACCCTATCGTTTGAGTTCATTTTCGGCTCAAAATTCGAAAAATTACAGACATTTAGGCAAAACGATATGACACTCAAAAATAGACCAAGATTATATGGGGAAGGTGTGAAACCTGTTATCAAATCTTGAACTCGTCAAGTATTATAAAAGAGTTGAACAATATTTTCTTTTATTGTAAATCACTGATGATCCAGATCACGATCCATACAATTTCAACACAAATATTTCTAATATTGTGGCCGAAGATTGAAACAGAAAACAGTAGCTGTAATCTACATTTTTTAACTCATTATATTTTCCAGGAATCAAGTAGGAAACCCATGAAACCCAGTCCAAGCCCGTAAATAAATCACAGCATGCCCTTAGACACAAAACGCCCTATGTTTTTCCATACAAGCCAATCAGGAATCGAAAGCAGAGGAAATTGCACTTTTGATGCGGTCGTATAAACCACATTAAGTCACACATTTGACCGTCAAATTGCCCTGAACGCGGCCACTACAAAAATCTCGCCCTAATCAAGACGTAAGGTGGACTCGGAGAAATGGATAGTAAAAATAAAAGGAGTCTTTCGAGATGAGGGAAACATCTGCAATATTGCTAGGATACGGCCGACTGCCGGGCCAGGATTCACGTTATGGGTCTCATAAAGACAAGATGTCACACAATCGATTTGGAGAAAAAGTAAGCCGGTATCAATATTGCTCGAGACGTCATCCAGGACAAACAATCTAGTTCTGTGGTTTTGCTGGAGATGTCATCAGGTTGAATTTGTTTTTATTCAATAACGTTTTGTTGGGGATGATCTACCTATACTCCGTTCAAGAAGGGTTGAGCCGTCGGTTGGCCATGGAAATTCGGCATATTCCACTGTGTATATTAAAATTTTAGGTTATGTTATTTATTTTCTTGTCAGATTGATACGCAATGTTGTCAATATTGCAAAGAGTTCTCTGATAACTTGCAAGCTCGTCGGACGAGGCCGAGTACATTCGACAACGTTGACTTTATTTTACTTTATACTGCCAACTTCAGATTAATAAAGAAACGCCTACTATGCGCTCAACCTTTCGTGAACGGACTATAAATGTATTGCTTTGTAAACCGTATAGGTACACACATAAGGGTTTTCCAATAAGAGGTGTTATTTTGAATAGCCCGCTATTTCGGTAGATGTCACGTTTGAAGCTGTCATTTTTTAACATTTGACGAAGTATAGATTACGCCATTAATAAAAATGGAACGATACACTCTTTGAGAACGCACTGAAATTATTAAAATTCACTATAAAAATGTTGAAAATTTGGCAGAAACGGTTCCTAAAACTCGAACATTCTTTGGTCGTCGTGAAGCACCTTATCGAACCGCAATAAAGAAATTGGGGAAAAAATTCGAGCTGTTGGGACAAGTTAGTGATGTGAAGAATAAAACCCGTGCACGTTTGGTGCGGTTTATGGTCAGGCGGAGTCATTGGACCTTACTTTTTCGAAAATGATGCTGGAGCAACAGTTACGGTGAATGGATTGCTCTTTCGAGATATGATTGATGATTTTTTATGGCCAAAATTGGATAGTATTGATCTTGACAAAATTTTACTTTCAACAAGAAAGCGCTACTTGCCACACAAGCAAGTTTAGTTAATACAAGAACTCAAGCCTTCTGCGGGAAAAGTTTCCGGACCGTGTCATCTCTGGAAGAGGTGATCATAATTGGCCACCGAGATCTTGAGATTTAACACCTTGCGACTTCTTCCTTTGGGGACGCGTGAAAGAGAAGGTCTACGCCAATAGCCCAGCGTCGACTCAAGAATTCAAAGATGGAATTCGTGAGGCTATCGAGGACATAGGGCAGCCAATTGTGATTTGGTTATGAAACTTTTCATTGAAAGGATATGGTCGTGGTGGTCATTTGCATGATGTTATTTTCCACTATTAACGGCATAGCTTCTTCTTTATAATGAAATAAACATCTTGGCATTTTTCTTTGAATATTAAAATAATACCTCTTATTGAAAAACTTTCTATTTAGGTTCGATCAAAATAATTTTGAAATGAGCTATGAATATATTTTCCACTTCAGAAAAACTATTGTGAACATTAAACTCTTTTGCATGAAAAATGAATGAATATATCTTATCAATTGGTAAACCTCTTACCTATATGAAATACGTGATATAACTTACTTCATTATCGCCCTGAAAAGTCAGTGAGAAAAAAAGAAAAAGCCTTGAGCATATTATGCTTTTGAGTTCTCCTTTATTAGTGGAGCAATGCAGCTAATACTTCAAAATATTGTGAATTGAGATTAATAGTAAATCTAAGAATGCAGAATCTCTGCATGGTTGGAATTTTATTCTGGAAATCATTCAAAGAATTCAATATTTGAAAAATCGATAACTGAAAATATTTCTAATTTCACAATCCATTTGAAAATTTGCAGTCACTTCTTCAATTAAATTCACATCCTTAAACTCAAACTCAATTTTCATTTCAAGCAAGCGTTTTTCCATGAAAAAATTAGAATTTTTTTTTTTTTGATATTACAATATACTTTTCTATGGTTATATCAACGCAAATCGCACAAATTTTTCGTACAGCTTACAGTTTGTTCAAAGCTTGATTGGAAAATCGAATCGTTGACTTTTAATTGAGTCTTTTTTTTACGTCGAAAATAAACTGAAAATTACACAGGAATGATGGTATTTCATTAATTGGAGTTTCGTGAAACCCGGCTTAAAGCCGGGTTGGAATCAACAGTGAAGTGTAGTGGAACATTTCACTCCAATATTTCAGCCCGATCGAATTGACGAATTCTGAATTATTCGAAAATCGATAATTTAGAAAGAAATTATATTCTATGCGCGGATCCTCTTGAAATTTTTTTGCGTCTTTTTGTTTTCAGATATGCTAGAGAGATATTTCGTCATATGAAAATTCGAATTGTTTTTAGAAAAAACACTTACATATGTATCATTAAAAATATTTTTATAAGAGATCCTGAAGAGTTTGACAAACTGTCTACCTGATATTTCTTAAAAAAATTATGTAACCAAGGAATTGTTACTATTTCATTCAACTAATTCGAGATTTGATAAAATAGGTGCACATAAGCATCCTTAAACAATGGCATAAGTAACTGATTCACCACAGAAGAAGACAAAATCCTTTTTTCATTCAGCTGATATTCTCTACATAAGGCATATTTGTTTTTTTCTGCATTGAGGATAAAATAGATCACTCCAAACTCATTCTTCCGGGATAAATAAGTGAAGCTCTTCACTATTTCCCTTTTTCACAACCGAAAGTAAAGTTCTATTGAAATTCCAGCTAGATAAAAGTCAACAGTGTAATTTATACGTGTCACAAATCTACGAAATTCCTTTTCGACACATCGATCAGATCAATGTTATTTGCATTGAAATGGAGTCTATCAAAGATTGCTCTTTGTGTCCCCCACATTCTACAGCACTGTTCATTCATAGAACACATATCCGCTGTCGGGAATGACAAATGTTTCTCGGTCCCCCGAAATTTCGGGAGATGTACGACTTGAGGAACAGGTGGCGCTGGATTAGATACGTCAATCTCGACAAAATCGACCATATATCCGAGGAAAATACGGAAAATATCTGAGGAGAAGTCAAGAGATTACTCTTTGCAAGCATTAAAGTCAATTGAAAACATTTCTTAAAATTTTATTGTACAAACATATTGGCAGGTATAACTTTGTTTGGATGTCAGAAGCTTTTCTTTACCTATAGTCCGTTCACGAAAGTTTGAGCCATCGGTTGGCCATGACAAATTGGCATATTCCACTGTGTATATTAAAATTTCGGGTTATATTGTCTATTTTCTTGTCAGATCGATACGCAATGTTGTCAATATTGCATAGAGTTCTCTGATAACTCGCAAGCTCGTCGGACGAGGCCGGGTACATTCGGCAACGTTTACTTTATTTTACTTTATATACACTAAATACTGCCAACTTCAGATAAATAAACAAACGGCTACTATGCGCTCAAACTTTCGTTAACAGACTATACTCATGTTAGTTATAATTCTGATTTGAAATGATCATATTATATCATTTCAACTTTCGTGTTCAAATTTGAAACCTACCCTGAAAATTTCAAGTTTCAAGGAAGTTTCCTCTGGAAGTTGTGTTGTCATGAAAGGTTGATTTCATAGATCAATAGAATGAGATGAATATTTCTTGAGATTTTCAAATGAGGCTAGATCTTTGTTTCTCCTATAATTTTCCTTTCTAAGACATTCTTTGCTCAAGCTTGCAATTGCTAGGGATTATGTAACTAAGTGAACAGGAGTTTCCTTCCCTTCACCACATTATTTACACTCGTCAGTTTCTGTTAAGCCAATTTTCATCATATGCATTTCAAGACGAAAATGTCCTGATAGAAAGCCAGCGAGGAGGTGTAACATATTCTTTCTAATATCCAAATACTTTTTAGACCTTCCAGTTTCAAAGTTTCGGAGGAACTTTTCGGAATTATTCATTCGGAAGATTCTTTCGGAGTACCTCTCTTCCAGTTTTTTTTCTGCAAAAACATTTTATATAGGTCCATTTGCCTATACCACAGAAGGGTTCAGAGCAAATAAGTGCTCCTTTTTGTCTAGTGTGTTTCCCAAAAGACGATGTTAGAACACGCCTATATCAGATTCGAGATCAAGACCCAGAGAACGAAGGGAAGAACCGAGAACAAGGGTGCGTGGAAGCTAGGCGAAACCGCCATAGCAGGGCTGAAGAAGAAGTTTGAGAACCACCCAAGGGTAAAAGAAGAAGCACCCAAGCTGAACCCAACCGATTTCACCGAACTGGTAAGTAGAACATGTAACGAATTTGTTTCTAGGAAACCAGAGGCAAGCCAAACAGACCGGTCTACTGGTGGAACGACGAAGTCAGAAAACTCAACAAAATCTGAAACGCGGAGAAACGGAAGGCTAAGAGACGACCCGAAATGAACCAGGAAGAATAAAAAGAAGCAAGAAGAAACCTAAAAAAGGCGATCCGGAGAAGCAAACAAGAGAAATGGAAAGACCTCATCGAAGAGCTAGACAAAGACATCTGGGGAAAAGGCTACAAGATCGTAGTAAAGAGGATAGGACTGAACGCAAGAGAGAACCTAGTAGAAGAAACGGAAGACAGAATAGATAATAGGTATGCTTTTCGCTGATAGAAATGTTTCAGATATAGAGGATATCAGCCCAATGACCACAACAGAACCATTTACCATTGTTTCACCTGAGTAATCCAGAACTAACACAAAAGAGACCTCGTTGTTCCTCTACTTTTATAGTAGCTTCACTATCAGAATAAATCACTATGTAACATAATTAATAGTTTCGTTCCAGGTTTCTTTCTATGCATCTATCGATTGGTATTTCTGCCTGAAAAACAGTCGAATAGACGACTTACGGTAGTGTACATCTCGTTCTTGGCCCGTTCACTCCAGCTCCTACACCTATCGTGGTTTCGGAACTATCTGTGTACCATTTGACGGTATTTACTTTGAGGTTTTAGATTAGATTAGATTAGATAGTGGTCGATCGGCACGTTGATTACCCTTCTGCACTGCAACCAATAAGGTCTTTTGTGCGTTACCATACTAAAACTACGTTTTTCCCAGGAATCTAACCTCCTTAGCAAAGCTGATCACTTCCTTAGGACACTTCGCTCTTAGTCTGGTTTTCGCCAGCGCAGTGCATTGGCATAGTATGTGCTCGGTGGTTTCAGTGGCCGATTCACATAACCTACAAATGTCGGAGTTTTCTTTACCGATCTTGTGTAGGTGATATCTCACGGGACAATGCCCTGTGAGAAGGCCGATTAGCAGCCTTAGCTCGTTTTTGACAACGATAGAGCTTGTTGAGCCTTCTCTTTGGAATGTTCGATTAGTCTTTTTGCTTGTCTTTGACCGGATGTGTTTATCCAGTAAGAGTGTTTCTCCCTTTTTTCCCAAACACCGACCTCTGCCCTAATCAGTGTATGTGATACCCAACAGGAGGGCACGGGTTCGGTGAAGAGTGTGTTTGCTCCTCTTTTTGCAAGGGCATCAGCTCTCTCATTTCCCTCAATGTTCTGGTGGGCAGGTACCCAAGCTAAAACTAGCTTCTTGTACTCCGCCAGTGTTTTGAGGGACTGTTTGCAGCTCCAAATGGTCCTTGATCTACAATCAACGGCCATAAGCTGCCTCAGTGCCATCTGACTATCAGAGGCAATGCAAATTCTGGCTCCCTTGTAGGTACTGTCTGGACAGACAGACTTGGACGCATCTTTCTATGGTTGTTGAGGTTTTAGGTAGTCTTTTTCTTTTTCATGGGATAAAGCAGATAATGACATAAAATTGCGACATTATCGAATTTCCATTCGAAAGCAAAACTAAAGATTCGAAATAAAGTCGTGAGGAAAGAAAAGAGGCATCGGTAAAAATTAGGGATGATGAGAAAACGCGTGACGTGTACGGGGGTGGGGGGATCGATGTCTAGCAGGATCCCTGTGGAAGGGCCGCACAGGTTACTCATTGGAATTCCTGGAGCGTCGGGAGCGAGCGAGTCGCAGATGCGATGCCCAATAACAAGACTGAGACGCTGGCGTCGCTTGTCGTCATGCATTCTTATTCCCCCGAATGTTTTAAGAAGGAGTAAGGTATTAAGGAACCGGTCGACAAAGCTGAAAAGAATAATGATTCTTAATTTTCATTTCGTTCCTATACTCGGATACGTGACCGGAAAACTGATCGGAATATGTCGTTTTTTAGACAACTTTCCCAACTTCGGCTTGTTAGAAAATTCAATAATGCTGTACCGAGTTGTCATCTGACTGCACATCATCGTTCATGGTGAAATATGGCGTTATTGGAACTGTTCTCGGCCTTCTCGCCTATAAATTTCCCGTCGGGTCTTGTCAACTTGTTCGATATTTTTTTTTTGTGGAGGGTCTTTGTTGAAGGTTTTCCTTGCCGGGAAATATTGGTCGGAAAATGGTTTATTAAGAAACTCATACATCTTACGGTGCGTATCACTTGTCCTGTTCCTAGGAAAACAGACGAAATGACATAGAGACGTGAAATATCTCGGCTCAGTTCGTTAATTTTTCATAGAAATCGGATGGTTTTCAAGTGATAGAGATTTGAAATTTTATCGGGTGTTGTTTTGAGTTGATAAGGCTGAATAAACAATAAAGAATATTAGATTTTTTTGATAATACGAGAGACTTTCTTTTAATGGTTATAGATTGAAATATAATCTGGGAGCATACTGCATTTCTAGAAAACTTTTTTAGGTTTTCACTCCAATTCTCTGAAACAGAAACAATTAAAAAATTTTTGATTAAAATGAAATGCTCCTGCGTTAATCCTTGCACTAATTTGTCAGTTTTTTAATTGTTTCTGTTTCAGAGACTGGGAGTGAAAACACTAAAAAAGTTTTCTAGAAATACTCTTTATGGTTATATTAACGCTTATTATTTGCAGACTGCTTTGAGTTATTATGGAAGATTTTATTTCAAAATTTTAGTTTGATCGAAAAGACCAATTTCGAATTTTTCCAAAGAATGTATAATTCAGAAAAAAATTTTAATTATATGGTTCTGATTATGAGATGCTCTCGAAATTTTGCAGGAACATTGGATATAAGAATATTGGTCCTCATAATAAATTCCACTTGATTCAAATACAGTGAAACTTCCCTATAACGAAAGCGCTAAATTCGCAAAAAAAATCGTAATAAAGAAATTTCCTTATACAGAAAATTCGTTTTTATCGACAGGAATGTCGCGGTCGACTTCAGTGATGAATTTAAGTTTTTCATTCAAACTTAAGCACTTCCTTTCTGACATTTTCGCACAACTTTCACACTAGTGTAATGGTTAGATTGAAACCAAACAGCCAGGGATGTATTCAGAACTATTTTGAGAAGGATCTCTCTGACCGCCGTAATGATTTAGTACGTACATCGGGAAAATTTTCGGAAAAAAAACCACCCTTATACCTTCCTACCAATACCCATTCAAAGAGTGATGTTCTTTGAATATTTCGTTATAGAGAGAATTTACATGCTTTTAACATGGAACTCGGATTCAAGTTCCACTATATTTTGTCGCGGATATATAAAGATTTTTCTTTTCCATATTCCGATTGAATTTTCTATGGTTCTGATGAGGCTATGGCCGCAGAATTCCGTATAAGGTTTCTTTGAGTATCTTGCATGTGGCCGCAAAATTTCATTACGATTATTTTTGTTCTGTCTGCGATATTGAGGAACAAAAAATTTTAATGACAATTTCTAGAGTTATCGTGTTTACAGTATAACGAGTAAAATACAAATTTTCTCTCATTGTCTGAATTTCTTTTGGAATCAATCAAATTTATCCACAAATATGGTTATCGAATTATATTTGCATTTAAAAATGCTGATCCAAAGAATTATGTAGTTTCGCTGAAATGACACATACTAAAGAAATCCATGATAGAAGAGCTCCCAAGTACCAACACATAATAATAAAATATAATCATGAAAACTTGTTCAAGAAGGTATGGCAAAAAGAATGAATCCGAAGTAGAATTAAAGAAAAACTCTTGATTCTCATTCTCTCGAAGTAATTCCGTATCGGAGTACTTCAGTCTTTAGTTTTCATCTCCCGAAATTCCATTTGAGACGCGGAAAACCGTATAATGAACTCGAATAACCCTGTATAACACCCTGGGGGCAACTCTCCGAGTAATGTCGAAAAGTATTGAATTCGGAAAAATCCAGAAATACCTCAAGCGAACCTTCCATTTCAATATATGTCCTTTTCACTCGAGGAGGCATTAAGAAGTAAAAACTTTCGATAAAGTGCCGAACTTCCGCAAACTTGAACTATAAATTGAAGTTTCCTAATAAGTAGAAGTTATCTTTCCTTTCCCGGCCAACAAAAGGAGTTCTCTGCGGAATTACAAACTCTCTCTATGCTGCGAATGAATTAATTTAAGATATGGCGATGATGTCGACATGCTTAGATTGGATTTGGGAGCATCCTCGGTTCCTCTGAGACAGCACCGAAAGATATTTGGGACAATAGAACTGGCAATGACATCCTGATACGGAAATCGATTCAACCCCCGACTTACTCACTGATGGGGTTATTGGTTCATTATTACTACTACTAATGAATGATTTTCTTTTTGAAGAATTCACCGAAATGAGTATTGATTTCACTCGATCAATACTTTCGTCATAAAACTATCGAAACAATGTCTGTTTTCACGTTTACACCTTTCAATAACGCTGTTTTAAACTTTTTCTAATTAACATTGTGTCAAAAGGATCAAGAGGTATTTATTATACAAGGGAAAACAGTATTAGATTTTAGCTTGAGGTTATGTTGTCTCCTGACGCGAGGCGGAGGGAGACAAAAAACCGAGAGCTAAAATCTAATATTTTTCCCCTGTATAATACACTATTTTTTCTGTGGCAGGAAAAACGACAATTCAATGTTGATATATTAACTTCAAAATTAAATATCATAGACCTGGAAATGTTATTGTCACTTTGACATCGATAAAAAAGGTGCATCCTTTTTTATCGGATAAAAACTACTCTCCCTCAATATGTCAATTATCTGTCAGATTTTTGAATTTTGAACATAGAGTGCTTTCATTTTGAATCGGTGTGGTAATTATTTAACTTTGTTGATATAAGAACCCAAAAGATGAATCGTTTTAATTATTGTTGTTGTTCATCTATATATTCTGTCGTTAATTTATCTTGCCAAAAAACACTCGAGCTTTTCTTTTATCAGATAAATTTCTCTTCAACTCAAAGTTTTGCCAATCACTAAATTTGCTCGAAAACTGACATCAGATAAAATCGCTCCACCTTCGGTGTCGCAATTTTATCATGTCAGTTTTTCTCGTGAAATTAGTGATTAGCAAAACTGTTTCGTTTCAAAGCTCTTGTGTTTTTACTGTTAAAAAAAATATAACCTTTCCCGAAATTACTTTTTTGCCCACGGGAAAAAAACGGGAAGAAATATTTCAAGACTTAGAACCACCAAAATACGTATATATCTAACAATCATTCTCGAATCAATGATAAACCCCTCCAACCCCTCAATCAAGATTACCCTCAAAATAAACGCATGAATAAAAGATGATCCGTTCGCTAATTTCCGATTCATTCCGGCCAAATGTAACTTTGAACAGGTGTACCAGGGAAAATTTAAAATTTATAGATCGGCGTCGTCGGCAGCAGTATGATATCTCGATGTTGATTTCGACGAGGCTCATATATCATTCGGCATATGCAAATGCTCCGGGTACATTCATCATTCAGGCAATTGACTGAGCCGAACAACGGCCCCGGAATCCTCCACTAAAGATTAACCGGCCTGAACGATTTTTTATTGTGTCATCGCTCATTTTGATTGACTTCCTTTCGACTGGTCTTTCCCTTTTGGGTTATTTTTGGACAGGGTAGTGAATCTCTGGAGTGTTTTTGAGTTGTTTTTCTACTTTCCATAGTTTTTTTATTCTAACACCAATGGGCTCAACAATTATGTTATGTACCCAATATCAGTGATTATTGAGAGAATTGCACTGTAAGGACGACACACCACCACCTAGACTTCACACAACGTCCATGTCAACCAACTAGATCATCACGGCTGACACTTTCCATAGTTGTGAGTGTGGGTTTTGTATTTCAACAATTTTTTATTCAGAAATTATTTTATTCAAAATAATAACACTTACTATTTTTTCGCATAATACCAGAGCTCAGGGACAAACCTCAGTAGAAAAAACCCTGTCTCGCCGTTCTAACAAAAATAAAACTTAAAAACTATTTGAATCTTGAAGGGTTCTTCTTATTTGAGTCCAACTGATAACCCTCTCTAAAATGCCTGCGGAATTCTGAATCTGAAACGAAAAAATCTAAGCAGAAAAAAGGAACAGAAAAATAAAATTATTGAAACTCTATTGAATCGATTTAATATTAACAACCCAATTCAAAAACAACTCGGTACCTTCATGTATAGCCTTCAAGCCATTAATGAGGTCTCTTTATTCTGCGTTTTTTGCCATTCAGGAATCAAAAATACGAACAGTCTAACACATTAGTCAGACAAAAAGCGCAAACGTCACTTACTGGCCCAGATCCTTTCTGTCGATCATTTCCTGAGGATACCTTCAGGGAACTTCTCTTTCAGGCCATTTGCCTATACCACAAAAGGAATATATGCCAGTAAGTGGCGTTTGCGCTTTTTATCTGACACTGACCCCAGTGTTCTTTCCTACTTTTTTCAGTTTTCTTCGGCACTCTGTTGCATGGTCCAAAGAGAATAAGAAGTCCTGCAAGAAAAATTAGAACTCCCCACTGGCTTTCTAACAGGACTTTGATGCCTTGGAAAGCATAGGGTAAAAATTGGCTTAAGAGAAACTAACGATTTTAAATTCTTTTGGGACGAGGAGAAAACTACTGTTCGCATAGTAACAGAGAGCCTCGGTATTGCGAGTCTGCGAAAAGAATTTCTTGGGCAGGAGAGTTATAGGACGAAAACAGATTTAGCCTCTTTGAAAGGTCCTCAGATATTGGAGTTCATTGAAGTTCTAAAACTCAAGGGCCAGCAGTAGTGCAGTCGCGGAAGCAACTCTGATGAGAGAATAAAAGAATAATGCACAATAAAGAAGAAGATACAGACTTTAATAAAAAATTCATCGCCTCCTTTGCTAAAAAACTGTTTATTAAAAAACTCATATTCTTTTGATCAGTTCATTAGCCTAACCTGCATTGATTAGGTTTAGTCAGAAAAATGCAGATAAATTCACTTTCAACGTCATTTCAGTTTCGTGATATCCTACCTTTTCAGTGTATACTCTGATGATATGCTATGTATCTTTTTGACGACAATGAATACTTACCTAAATAGTTCATTCGAATTTGACACCAAACAGCATGTTCTAAAAACCTTCACAAATCTAAGAACCTTCTATCGAGGACGAAGAAAACGTAGTTTCTCCACAGATTCCATGTCTTCAAATTCTTGCTTTTCGTCGTCAGAACCTAAATACAAATTACACATCTTATCCACATACAACTTCAATAAAAATAAACTCTACGTGTGATAGCTTCATCATCTTCCTATTTATTTCATCAGCAACTTTTCCTCAAGCAACCCAAACCAATACATCTGCAAATATGAATTCGAGAAGCAAGACAGAAGACAATCTCCGCAATGGGGGACACAGACACACCTTTCAGTAACGACTGTAACCTTCTGCCAAGCCTGGAGAAAACGTACGATCTCCATAGGTTCACTGGAACAAGCGGAATAAAGGTATCTTTGACGGTTTGAAGGGCGCATAATGCGGAAGGAGAATCAATTGCGGACACATACCGAGCTGAGCACTCACACAAACACATAAAGCACACGTTGTGCGTCGCATGGGAGAAATTAGAGGCCGGAAGGGCCGTAAGAAAGTCCGAATTTATGGGGATGCCATCCAGTCTCTCTCCTCTCTCGGTTTGCGGCGGCTTCGGTCGAGGGAGGCAGGATTGGATCCTGGGGGTTGAGAGGCCTCCCTTTATACGTAAGGGGCTATGAAAGATTTATTTTTTGTTTGATATGCTGGAAAGGCTGCTTGCTGGTTTTAGTCTTCGAGGTTTTTGATGCGACTGTCACATTAGTTGTGACGTATTTAGATTTGAAGACTGCTGAGTGGTGCCATGAGGTATTCATAAAATTTTCATTTTATGTTTGGTTGCTTGTTGTTAGTTTTAGTACTCTGAATCAATGGTTTTTGAGTTTTGTGGGGGGAAATACTCTCAATCTACTCCTGACATAACTGGTGAAGGAGACATTCTAAAGAAAATCCCTTTCAAGTAAAATATATGACACACTTCTGAGCACGATGAAGACCTGAATATTTTGGCGGCTTATTTTGATTTTAAGTGCCTCAAATTTATGGTTTTCGAGTTTTTTACTGAAAATGCTCTCAATCTCCCTAGTTGACATAGCTAAGAAAGGGACGGTCGATGATATTATCTTTTGTGCTTATCAAACATGATAGGAAACCTTTTAAAGAACGTTGAGGACCTAAATATTTCGATCAAATTCTTTGTTCGACAAAATCAATCCAATAGTTTTGGAGATATGATTCTTTTTTGTATGAATATCCTGAATATGTCAAAATAACCCCCTCAAAAAGAACTGAAAATTTTAATGAAAGAAAAGAAGAATTATCGTTTTTGAGTGCTCGTTTTACTTAAACGAGTGCTATATCGTTTTGCCAAATTTCGAATTGTGAGCCGAAGATGGTTTCAAACGATAAGGTTCGACTGACTGGTGACAAATCCGTGGTCAACTGCGATTCTTTTGGTGCGGCCGTCCGTCTGTACCGGGTTTTTCACTATAATTTGACCCCCTTTCAACTTTGTTACTGAAGGAGCTACAGAAAAATGTTTCGTATAAAAGTTTCACGAAATCAACAAAGTTTTTTGATATGAGTTTAGAAACTGAAATATATACAGGGTGGCCAACATATTGATGGCAACTTCATTCTTTCAAAAGGAACACCCTGTATATTTTCCATATTTGGTTAGCTCTTTTTCCCCTGATTTCGAATATGTCACATATGTTGGTCTATCTTTCTTATTCTGAGCACCACAGAGTTTCAAATTTCAATAACCATCTGGCATAACGTTTTAAAAGTTCTTGAATATCAAAGTGGCCAATTTGATCATTGGATTGGTAATGGCGCACCCATTTTATGGCCACCAAACAGTCCCGATTCAACACCGTTGGACACGTTTTTATAGAAGTTCCCGAAGGAAGAAATTTACTTCAGCAATAATGATAATATTGTAATGATTAAAAACAAAATTGAAGCTCTTCTGATATGAATCAGAGCCATAATAATGCTATCCAAAATATTCTAAACAACTTGAGACACCGATATGAACTATGTGTATTGAATGAAGGTGGTTATTTCGAGCAATTTCTTTAGTTGATGTTATTCTCACCATACTACCATAGTTTATCTTTTTTCATTGGTTAAGTAATTTTAAGTATTCATTCTAAAATAATAATTTTAAGTAGGTTGTTGGGATATAAAGAATTTCGTAGGTATTTCACATATTTTTTTTATTCGGTGTCATCATTTCGAAACTTCTAACTCTGAAAATTGAAGAGACACATCCACATACGCATTTATATTCGAGATCAGGAGGTAATAGCCTATCAAAAAAAGGGAAGAATTTACAGGACAGGATGTCCCATTTAAAAAAATTTAGTTGCATTTAATGTTTTTCACCCTGTATATCTTTCCATTGACGTTATTATAACTCCAAAAATGAGCATTTTCAGTAAACGCACTCTGCCACTTGTAAAATGATAACAGATCTTGGCAGGTGGTTCTTAAAATTTGAAACTCTGTGGTTCTCAGAATAAAAGAGAGAGACCAACATATGTTACATATTCTAAATCAGGGGAGAAAAAGCTAGCCAAGCATGGAAAAATATACATTGTGTTCCATTCAAAAAAATGAAGTTGCAATCAATATGTTGGCCACCCTGTATATATTTCAGTTTCTGGACTCATATCAAAAAACCTCAGTTGGTTTCGTGAAACTTGTATACGAAACATTTTTTTGTATATCCTTTAGTAACAAAGTTAAAGGGGGGGTCAAATTATAGTGAAAACCCCGGTACGTATACGCGATAACTCTCGACAGGATTGTCCTAAAGAAGTTTTGAAATTTTTAGGGTGGGTTAGGTTCTTAGATGTCGTGGTTGAGTTTGATAACCAGTAAAATTTCACTAGGTGATCTATAAAATAAAACTTATCGTTCCTCAATATCCTGGATATAAAACAAAAAGATCGGGAAGAAATTTTGCGGACACAAGCAAGTTACTTATAAGAAGCCTCATAGGAAATTTTGTGACCATAGTGTTAACAGAAACATAGAAAATTAAATTTCTATATTCAAGTTTTCTTGAAATCATCAAATTGTTCGCATAATTCAGAATTTCTCGATTGAGCTGAAATCCTTCAATAAAATGTTGAATACCAATTCAACGCAGTCCGCAAATTTGTGGGAGATGCGTTATAACAACCATAGAGAAGTATAGTGGAACTTCAATATAGCGAACGTCTTTATAACGAATTTGTCTGCATAACGAATTTCGTACAAGACATTGCACCTTGAATCCAAATTTCTTGTTAAAAACACCCTCTAAAACGAAGCAAATTCTCTCTATAACGAAATATTCAAAGAACATCACTCTTTGAATGGGTATTGGTAAGAATTAAGGTATAAGGTTGGGTTTTTTCCGAAATTTTTCCGGACCTACGTAATAAATACCGACTTTAAACTGAATCATTACGCCGGGCAGAGAGATCCTTCTGAAACAGTCTTAAATACACCCCTAGCTGTTTGGTTTCAATCTAACCATTACGCAAGTGTTAAAGTTGTACGAAAATTTCTAAAAGGAAGTGCTTAAGTTTGAATGATAAACTTGAATTGATCAGTGAAGTCGACTACGACGTTGCCGACTACAAAAACAG
Organism: Propylea japonica; assembly: GCA_013421045.1. Taxonomy (NCBI): domain Eukaryota; kingdom Metazoa; phylum Arthropoda; class Insecta; order Coleoptera; family Coccinellidae; genus Propylea; species Propylea japonica. The sequence continues at coordinate 39,837,268 of CM024246.1, read as the reverse complement.
ATTTTCTGTATACTTAACGAAATTTCTTTACAACGATTTTTTTTTGAGTATTTAGCGCTTTCGTTATAGGGACGTTCCACTGTATTAGGTAATATTGTGAATTATTTCATTTGTTTCTATTCGATTCGAATAAAAATATCTCGACTCTCCTGTTCCCGAATGTCCCGACGCAATATACCCGGAGAACAGCAAAATAATCGTCCTTCCCAAGAACTCAGATTGCAAGGTGTTTACAAGAAGTAAAGGGTTTTCCAATAAGAGGTGTTATTTTGAATAGCCCGCTATTTCGGTAGATGTCAGGTTTGAAGCTGTCATTTTTTGACATTGGACAAGTAGAAACTACGCCATTAATAAAAATGAAATGATACACGCTACAAGAACGCATTGAAATTGTTAAAATTCACTATGAAAATGGTGAAAATTAGGCAGAAACGGTTCGTAAAACTCGAACATTTTTGGGGCGTCGGGAAGCACCTTGTCGAACCGCATCAAAGAAATTGGTGGAAAAATTCGAGCTATTGGGACAAGTTAGTGATGTGAAGAATGAAACCCGTGCACGTCGCTCAAAAACAGCCAAGAATATTGCTGCTGTAGCCGAAAGTGTTGAAAAAACCCCAGGTTTGTCCATTCCTCGTCGTTCTTTGAAATTAGGCATTCCACAAACGTCATTACGCCGTATTTTGCATAAAGCTTTGGGTCTTAAGGCTTATAAAGTTCAATTAACACAGGAACTCAAGCCGGCCGATCATCAACAAAGAAATCTTTTGCGGGAAAAGTTATACCAACCATACCTAGAGGAGTGTTTTGTAATATCGTGAATTATTTCATTTGTCTTTATTCGATTCCAATAAAAATATCTCGACTCTCCTATACCCAAATATCCCGACGCAATATACCCGGAGAACAGCAAAATAATCGTCCTTCTCCAGAACTCAGATTGCAAGGTGTTCGTTATCGCCTTCAATTCGACCCTACGAGAACCGGGTGCGCATCCGCGCGTCGGAGCAACCCTTGTTTATGTCGGAGGAAGGCCAACTCACCTGCTTCGGCATATCCAGGAAGGAAATTCGGTCCCAGAGACGAGAGGAACTGCCGTTCTGGCGAAAAGTAATATATTTGAGGAAGGAAGGTAGATAAAAATATGAAACTTGGGAATTCATATAGGTGAGCTCCGACCTTAAACCTTGTCGGGTTTCGTCCAATTTGTTTAGAGGATCTGGAGGAATATTTTGTAGCGTTCGGGTATGCGGGGTGTTTTTTTGGTGGCTTGAGAAGAGGGAGGGAGGAGAGTTGAGGGTGAGAGGAGATCGTGTTGTAAATAAGTTTTTTGTTGGGTTTAGTGGATAAAGATTTGAAATTTTCAGGGGTTGATATTGCGAGATTTGGAAAATTACGCTTCTTTAGGTTCACTTCACCAGTATCATTTGTGCGACCGTCGAAACAAGTTTGTCATACCTGTGGATTGTCAAAATGGCGCTTTTGTTTTTAACCCTCAACTTTCCGATTTTACCTTGAAATTCCGAAATCAATAGTTCGATGATAAAACGAATTTCTAGAGGAGCCTTGAGTTCAGAAAATTTTACATACTTCTTCGTATTAGGAAAATGGAAAATTCACTTTCGAATAACTGGAAAACTATTGCTCCCATTGAGACAAATACAGGGGAACTTCGATATAACGATTTTTTTCTATAGTCGGCAATGTCGCGGTCGGCGTCACTGATAAATTTAAGTTCATCATTCAAACTTAAGCACTTCCTTTCAGACGTTTTCGCACAACTTTCATACTAGCGTAATGGTTAGACTGAAACCAAACAGCTAGGGGTGTATTTAAAACTGTTTCAGAAGGATCTCTCTGCCTCTGCCCGCCGTCATGGTTTAGTTTAAGGTCGGGATTTATTACGTACGCCCGGAAAAATGTTGGAAAAAACCCACCCTTATACCTTCCTACCCATATTCGTTCAAAGAGTGATGTTCTTTGAATATTTCGTTATAGAGAGACTTTTCTTCGTTTTAGAGGTTGTTTTTAACATGTACCTAATGTGGATTCAAGGTAGAATGTCTTGTACGAAATTCGTTTTAGGGAAGTTCCACTGTATGTTTTTAGTTGGGTTTATCGGATAAAAATTTGAAAATTTCAGGGGACAATATTGTGAGATTTGGAAAATTACGTTTTTTTTGGTTCTATTCACCAGTATCATTTTGTGTTGTGAGCGATTTCATAGTGCGTCCAGGTCGAAACAAGTTTGTCATTCCTGTGGATTGTCAATATGGCGCTTTTGTTTCGAAAACCCTCAACTTTCCGATTCTACCGTGAAATTTAGTAATCAATGGTTGATAAAAAAAGGAATTTCTAGAGGACTTTTAAGCTCAGAAACTTGTGTATTTCGAGCTGGCCTGATGATGGTTTAATAGCGAAATCGATAGCCAAATACATATAAGTATCAATATTGTGTGACTTTATATATTTTCCACAATTATAAGGCTAACTTCCCAGCGGTTAAGAATTCCTCAGTATAGTTCTATACTCCCCATAGAGATAGGTTAGAATAGTATTGCTATCATTGAAATAAACGTAGTTTATTCCGCCATTTTACTACCTCCTTAACGTCAAATTTTACAATCGTTGAATTTTCTGGAGAAATTATGATTCTTGCGCAAAAATTCTAGTTAAATTTTGATTTTTTTATGCTTAATAATATACAATAAAATGGTATACTGTGCTGTAAGGCTTTCTTGAAAAAAAGAGACATATAAGAAGAGAATTAGAGGAAACACATAATTTCACAGGTAGGGATGAGTACTGAACAGATTCGCGTTCGAAATTTTGCAAGTCTGTCTTGGTTATCTGATATCTTTTTATCTATACTAATATTATAAAGAGGTAAAGTTTGTGTGTTTGTATGTTTGTATATTTATCCAATTGAAAGGGCTTATCTCGGGATCTACTGAACCGATTTTCAAAATTCTTTCACCAATAGAAAGCCACATTATTCAAGAATGCCATAGGCTATATAAAACACCAAAAAATAAGAAGGCTTTCACGTGGTAGTCGGTTTTGCAAAGTGAATCGGGTAAAAATCGTATGAAAGCCAGCCAAATCAGCGGAAGACGCGCCAGGGCTTCGGTTTAATTCGGTTTGCGTTCGAGCTCGCTTCGGGAGAAGGGGGCGTGGCCTTTTACATCTGATCGCAGCTCAGTCGCTTTATCTATGCCCTGTGGGACGTTTGGTCGCGTGGTCGTCTCCTTACGCAGCGGACGTCATCGGAATTGAATTCTTCGAAACAGAATTAGCACACTTTCGACATTCGGCCACATAAGAATGAAACGGACATACTAATGATACGTTCGTGGGATACCAATGAGTTGTCATGAGTTTTAACTTCTTTCTTGACGCCTCGGGAGGCACTGGCAAATCGTTTCTTGCAAATTTGGTATTGGCAAAAGTAAGACAATCCGGGAGAAATGGACTAGCTGTTGCCTCTTCGGGGACTGCCGCTACTCTGTTAAATGATGGGAAAACAGCACACTCCACCTTTAAGCTACCTCTGACAGTCTAACTAGAGCAACAGTCAGTTTGTTCCATACGTAAAAATGGGCCACTCGGGAAACTTTTACAAAAAACATCTTTAATTATATGGGACGAATGTACTATCAAATACCTCAGAAATTCTGATGCTGTAATGGGTGGCGTTACTTTGTTTTTGCGGGCAAACACTGCCTGTAGTAACAAAAGGAACACGCGCCGATATCATCAGAGCATGCTTAAAATCATCTCACTTACGGAGTTCGGTTGCATCTCTCAATTTACGAACAAACATGAGAGCCCATTTGAGCGACAACGACGATGACGACTTTCCGCGTAAACTACTCAATCTTAGCGAAGAAAAAATGGTCTCTTCTAACACCAACAGCAATGACGCAAAAACTTGACGGGACATTAGGATACATATTGCAGAGGTTGGAACATCTTACTGATGCAATATATCCCGGTCTTGAAAATTTATTGGAGATTATCATTTGCTTTGTTCTAGGGCAATATTGTCACCCAGAAACGATACAGTGAATGAAACAAATAAACTCATTTCAGAGAAAATGCCCGGTCAGGTCAATCACTATAAGTCTATTGATACGGTGTGTAGTATTGAGGATACAGTGCACTATCCCTAAAAATTTTTTAATTCTTTGAACCCTTCTAGCTTACTTCCTCACGAAAGTTGGCATTCCTATCATGCTATTAAGAAACCTGAACCCCCCCCCAGCATGTGTAATGAGAAAATGCTGCTTAGAAAACAGTACAGTATAATCGTGGCGACCATTATCAGGGCCAGCAGTGGGACAACTGGCCTTTATTCCGCGGATACCCATGATTCCCACTGATTTACCCATACCGTTTAAAAGGCTACAGTTTCCAGTGAAGATCTCTTTTGCCCTCACTATTAACAAGCCCCAAGGTGACACATTTTCTCTCTGGTGGGCCTTGACCTGAGAAAGCCGTGTTTTTCCGATTGGCAGTTACATGTTGGCTTATCTCGGGTTAGAACTCCTGACAGACAATATATATATATATATATTTTTGACATAAGTTTGTCACACGTTTTTTATCATTATTCCTAAATTAAATTCGATATTTAGGATGAAATACCACTATTTGAATCTATGGGAGATGATTACCCTTCAGTAGGGTCCTGTAGCGGTCTTAGAAGAACAGAAGATTCGAAAATCATCACTTGGAACGCCAGACCTGGTTTAAAACACCCTCCTGGCCCAAGAGCAAGAATTACGTATTTTGTATCTGAATATTGAAGGTATTATTTGAATAGTTTTAAGTTTCAATTTTGTAAAAACGGCGAGGCAGGGTTTTTTCTACTGAGGTTTTTCCCTGTGCTCTGGTATCATACGACAGAATAGTATGGTACCCCGTTTTGCACCAACCTCATCTAGGGACTTTTTTGTTTCATGTATTGTATTTTGTTAGCTCTCAATTCAAAAGAATATATATATATATATTTTGCTACCAAATGATAACATTATATCCAATATAGTTTACAGAGAAGTTTTGAACAATTAAAATTACCATTACCAAATTAACTTTACCCGCGACTTGGTCCTCCTGGAATTCGTTCATCGCAAATCCCTCAAATGTTTTTTTTAGGACAGAGTTACTTTCCAATTATGTATTAGCATGCCAATACAAAATATACCTGCGTAAAAACCTCCTTTTGGCAGTTAGAAATCAAAACATAACACTCTGAACTAAAAAGGATTATTAACATTATGCCCAACGGAGTGGGCACGGGTCAGCTAGTATATGTATATTATTGCATGAAGAAAAATATTGAAGAGATTTCCAAAAGACCCAACACGTCGTATTTTTTGGGTGAAATTATAACAGGAAAAACTGGCAACTTAATTCAGCCCTAAACAATCCGCCATATTAGTCCCTGACTTAGCCCCGCCTAATGGTACTATTTTCCTTACTCAACTGTATGTCATAGCGTCTCCTCTCTATTAAATCTCGATGATATACCCCAATTCAAGTGCCTCTCTCTGATTTTGATCCATCAGTAAACCATATAGATGGATTTTTATCCATTTTTCCATGCACGTGAGTCATTCCAAAAACCAACCAGACATAATCAATAAAACTTTTTCAAAGTTATTAAAGAACACGTACAGAGTAAATCAGCGAACGACACATATCAAACAGCCATAAATTCCATACACGCGTAATTTTTTGCTCTCCAACCCCGGAATTCCAACCCTTATCTTCGGCAGTAATCAGCTAATGAAACGTTCGAAGGTTATTCGATTCGAATAAAACGTAATGTAGCAACGACAACTAGGAAATACTGGTACATCTTGATAATTATTCATAAAAGCACGAGAAAAAGAGAGAGAGTCGGTAATGTAGAACCCTACATAGCACAATAAACATGCAATAAAAAGTTGCAACGAGTGATTTTATTTCACGCAAACCGGAGCGACGCCAGGTACGGCGCCCCGACGACGGACGCCGTATTCATGGTAATTCGAGTGCTTAATCCGGAATTGACATTATAAAATTTTAACGTCGACGCGCCATAGACTGCGGGCATAACGCTCATGCTCTTCGAAGCTTTGTTTCTCGATCAAGGGTTTTACGCGTTTCGGTTTTGGACTTGAATTATTTCTAATTATTTGATAAGATTGTTATTTTGATAAAATGGTTTAGTTCGCGATGTCATTATCGAGTACATTTGAAGAATAAATACACTGCACAGAAAAAATAACGCACATTCTGAAAATCTCAATTTTAGTGGAAGTTAACTCTACATTGACTTTATAACTTATTTTTTATGTTCTTTCGGAAAGGTTATGAACGAAACAACACATTAAATGGAAGAAAAATTCAGGAGTTCACCGAATCTTATGTAAAAGAATAGAAATAAACAATTTTCAAAATACTGGAATGCTGATAAGTGGTTTAATACATGATATTTCCACCCCTTGCGTTAATTACAGCTCGGCAACGACGGTTTTTACTCAAAATCAGTGATCTTAAAATGTTTTGTCCTAATCCTTCCCAGATTTCTCTGAGTTGGATTCCCAAGTCATTAAGAGTACTTGGATGATTTTCTGAACTTCTCAGCCTTCTATTGAGGTTGTCCCAAACCTGCTCAATCGGATTGAGATCTGGACTTCTTGCTGGCCATTCCATTCGAGAGACTCCTCTTCAAGGTACTCCTGATCGATGCCCGCACGATGGGGTCTGGCATTATCGTCCATAAAAATGAAATTTTCACCAATGTATAGAGCAAATGGCACTCCATGTTCTTCAAGAATGTTCCTTATATACCTATCAGTTTCATATTTCCATTATCAACGACCACTAGGTCTGTGCAAGCAGTCAAAGATATTCCACCCCATACCATAATCGATCCTCCCCCGAAACCAGTGGTATTCAGGAAATTGCACTGAGCATATCTTTCATGTGGACGTCTGTATACAAGGAAACGTCGATCACAATGGCAGAGGCAGAATCTAGACTCATCTGTGAAGAGAGCTCTTTCCCAATCAGCCTCTTCCCAAAGGATATGCTCTCCCGCAAAATCCAAACGCGTCCTTCGATGGGCTGGGGTGAGAGCTGAGCCTCTTGCCGCGACACGAAGCGTTAAACCATATTCTCTGAGACAATTTCTTATTGTCTGAGTGCTAATTTTTACCCCATGAGTTTGCTCAAGCTGATTTTGAAGGAGGCGAGCGGTTGCAAACCGTTGTCTCAACGAAGAAACTCTCAAGTAACGTTCTTGAATGCAGTTGTTACCCGTGGTCTACCCTGTCCTGGTCTTCGGACATTCATAATTGTCTCCCTGAATCATTGCAACATTCTGGACACACTTGTATGGGAAACTCCAAACCTTTCCGCAATTCTCGTGTATGTCCACCCTTCTTCTCGCAAAACTACCACTTGGTCACATTCTCTTGGGTCAAATTGCGTGTTTCGCGTTGCATAGTGATCGAGTGTAAAAATCAAACGAAAGAAAAACTATTGAGCACTAGAATTGATCGAGAACAACTGATTTCAGAATGGTGCCAATACATTCAAAATCTGATAATCTCATCTTTTTTTATTCTTGCTGGGAAAAAACATCTGTATTGAAGAAAAACGTTGAAAGTGGATATTATATGCATACATAATTCTGATAAAAATAATTATCATTGAGAACACCTTCAGTTGTAGACTAAGTTTGAGATTTCCATAATGTGCATTAATTTTTTTGCGCAGTGCATCAACGCGATTCACGATTAGGCACAATCTTCAATAACCTAGTTGATCAAATAACTATTATTGATCAAAATTCAGACGAAATAGATATTCAAACAAAATAATAGCCCCTATCCATATCCTATAATGCCATATCGTGTCAACCGGCAATATTTTCAACTTAAATAATACAATTTTCGTTTCTAGAATATCGGTCATCACGCTCAGTATAAATCAAGAGCCTCCAACTACACCAATTCCAAACATCTCGACTAGAAAATTCGGCGTCTCTTTCAAATTACAGGATAAAATTTCCAGATAAGAAAAACCTCGGAAAACGCGCAATCTAACTGGGGAAAATCGGAATTCCGATCTCGCATGAACTTCCTGATCTAGCCTAATGGAGAACGGCTTTCTGAATGTGCAACCCTTTTATCAAAATATGCCCGAGAAAAGATTTCTCCGCTGATCTTATCCCTTCAGAATATAAATTCCGTCTAGACCAAGTGCTTTCTCGAGCAGCCCTTCCTTAATATTCAAGTTAAAGTTGATGAAATAGTCCCTTGATCTAATTTCGGAGGGTGATTTGTACATTGACGTGACCTCTAGTCAAGTTCCATGTATATTTCCATCAAAGAGTATTCAGTATTCGGTAGGTAACCGAGTTGGTCAAAATTGTATATTGTAACAATGGAGTTGATTGCGTTTAACCCTTAACTCAATTCATGGTGAAATTTCGGAAAGATAGAATCATCCCAGTTTTTTTACTTTTAGGGATTCTAGAAAAGCCCTGAATTCAGGAACTTTCACGCATTTGTTCATATTGGGGAATCAAAAATACACATTTTAATATCTTGAGACCTATTGCTACAATTTGAACAGAAGAATTGAAATAATGGAAGAATTTAATGACTCCAAATGCTCCCATGATATTTTTCAATATGAATGAGCGTGCAAAAGCTTCAGACGTACTTGTTGATGTCAACTCAAGGAGGTCGTCAATGGTGTTGATGAAACCGACAACTGCTTTAGAAGCCTTGGCCGTAACCACTTGGGTATCCAGGACTGGTTTTCCCATATGAATTGTTCTTAGACCAGTCAGCTTCGGACACTTATATAATATGTATTCAGCTGTTTCTGCTTTTGATCCACATAGCCTGCAAATCTCATCTGCTGACTTTCCCGTACGGTACAAATGATATTTTTACCGACAGTACTCTGCCAGTAGTCCCACCATCACCAGAAGCTCAGCTCGTAATAGTCTCAAGAGCTTTCTGGACTAGGTAGATGAAAAAATCATCACGAATTGTTTGGCCTGAGTGTTTTTTCAGAGGGTTATTCAACTCATATTGCTGGACCTGCTGCCTCATATTGGTTTTTTGCTAAGCCCACATTCCAAACATCTCGACTAGAAAATTCCGCGTCTCTTTCAAATTATAGGATAAAATTTCCAGATAAGAGAAACCTCCGAAAACGAGCAATGTAATTGCAGAAAATCGTAATTCCGATCTCGCATGAACTTCCTGATCTAGCCTAATGGAGAACGGCTTTCTGAATGTGCAACCCTTTTATCAAAATATGCCCGAGAAAAGATTTCTCCGCTGATCTTATCCCTTCAGAATATAAATTCCGTCTAGACCAAGTGCTTTCTCGAGCAGCCCTTCCTTAATTTACAAGTTAAAGTTGATGAAATAGTCCCTTGATCTAATTTCGGAGGGTGATTTGTAAATTGACGTGACCTCTAGTCAGGTTCCATGTCTATATTTCCATCAAAGAAAGTGTTCAGTATTCGGTAATCGAGTTGGTCAAAACTGTATACTGTAACAATGGAGTTGATTGCACTTAACCCTTAACATAATTCATGGTTCTGGAATCTAGGGATTCTAGGAAAGACCTGGGGTCAGGAACTTACGTATTTGTGCATATTTGGAACCCCAAAATACATACTTGAATATCTGGAGACCTATTGCTACAATTTCAACTGAAAAATTAAAATAGTGGAAGAATTTAATGACTCCAAATGTTTCCATTATATTTTTCAATATGAATAAGCGTGCAAAAGCTTCCAACGTGCTTGTTAATGTCAACTCAAGGAGGTCGTCAATGGTGTTGATAAAACTGGCAACTGCCTTAGGAGCCTTAGCTGTTACCACTTGGGTGTCTAGGACTGGTTTTCCTATATGAATGGTTCTTAGACCAGTCAGCTTGGACACTTTTATACCATGTATTCAGCTGTTTCTGCTTTTGATCCACATAGCCCTCAAATCTCATCTGCTGACTTTCCCGTACGGTACAAATGATATTTTTACCGACAGTACTCCGTCAGTAGTCCCACCATCACCAGAACCTCAGCTCGTAATAGTCTCAAGAGCTTTCTGGACTAGGTAGATGAAATCATCACGAATTGTTTGGCCTGAGTGTTTCTTCGCAGGGTTATTCAACTCATATTGCTGGACCTGCTGCCTCATATTGGTTTTTTGCTAAGCCCACATTCCAAACATCTCGACTAGAAAATTCGGCGTCTCTTTCAAATTATAGGATAAAATTTCCAGATAAGAAAAACCTCGGAAAGCAAGCAATCTAACTGAGGAAAATCGGAATTCCGATCTCGCATGAACTTCCTGATCTAGCCTAATGGAGAACGGCTTTCTGAATGTGCAACCCTTTTATCAAAATATGCCCGAGAAAAGATTTCTCCGCTGATCTTATCCCTTCAGAATATAAATTCCGTCTAGACCAAGTGCTTTCTCGAGCAGCCCTTCCTTAATTTACAAGTTAAAGTTGATGAAATAGTCCCTTGATCTAATTTCGGAGGGTGATTTGTAAATTGACGTGACCTCTAGTCAAGTTCCATGTCCTCATGTATATTTCCATTAAAGAAAGTGTTCAGTATTCGGTAAGAGTGCCTGCTTCGCAGCGGGGCCTGTTAGTTGTTCTATAAAAGAAAATCCTCAGAGGACGTGCCCCGCTTCGCAGCACCCTTCTTTCGTATTCCCTCGGGGTCCTCCCAGTGATACCTATATACTGCTCTTCTGCATTACATGCCATCTAGCACAGCGTCGCGAATTTACTTGGTCAAGAAATATCGTCTAAACTGCCATAACCTACGAAATTAGAAGATGATAACCGCCATTTCGAGGGGTGAATCTCGAGATTCGAGTGAGCTCCTGTTATCTCCAGGATTATGATGTCAGTGGCGTGCCATTAGATGCTAACGATACTACGGGTTGTCTAGAATAGAAAGAAGACATATTAACATATTATTCCGAAAGAAATCTAGATGGGGAGGAAGTACAGTATATTATGCAACGAGCATATAATGCGAGGTATCATGATTGCTATTATTCGCGAGGTGAAGTTTAGTCCACGAGCAATAGACGAGTGGCCCAAATCACGGAGTGAATAACAGCCATTATACGCGAGTAGCATGCTATACTTTATCCAAGACTACTAAATTGATTTCTTGAAGATTTCAACACTTAGCGACCGCGACAAGACCCTTCTGTGTCAAGCATGGAAAAAGTCAATTTGACACATGAGAAATTTTTGGAGAATTGGTCATTGTATATTTTGTAATGAAAAAAGCTTTAATTGATAAAATGAAAGTAGATTTGGCCCTCGATTGACAATGTATGAACATATTTGTTAGTTGGAGTACTTTAGAATTCTGAATAAATACCAATTTAAAGAATATTATATCAAAACTGAAGCATCTGACAGCCGTGAATTATAATCTCATTATTCCCTTGTGATTAATGGGTGTTATTAAGGCCGAGCACAGATACGTACAATATACGGATTTTATAATAGTCGTGAATGAAATACAGTGCTTTACACCTTAAAGTGAACGATGCTACAAAACATATTTGGCTATTTTCAGTTTATTGAATGAGACTTTGGCACAGATTAGTTCTGTTCAATGGAGTTGCATACTTTGTTGATAAAGATGTGAAACCCATAATTTCACAGGTTCATACACATGAAGGATCGACAAGGGATTTGTAGTTGATTGCGACTACTTTGTTTATTTTCTCAACATCGTTCAAATTTCCGGCATTAACAGTTATTATGATCAAAGTAAAACACTCAATTTGCGATAAAATTTATTTGTTTACACAATCGTTTTGTCAAATTATTGACTTCATTCATCACACCGCATACGAATGACTCAAAATATTCTTAAAGACGAAAATATCTAGACAATGAACTGGCCAGAAAATCGAGCAGATATGAATCCAATTGAGCACGTATGGTATTACTCAGGGAGAGCAATATCCTATCTTCTAAACTCACCTTCAATTTTTGAGCAATTCAGTTCAACCCTTCAAGAAGAATGGAAAGATATGCTTAATAATTTTTCATTTATGACTAGGCGTATTGGGCAGTTCGGAGGGATAGTCCTAGAGACTTGAAATTCACAGGGTGAGTTCGGTTTCCAAACGCCGCGGTTAAGTTCGTAAACCAGCCAAATCTGACAGGTGTTTCATAAAATACTAGCGACCCGCCCCGGCTTCGCACGATAATATCTTCAATATTCACTTAAATCATACGTCTGAATATTCTGAATTTTTGTACCTTCCTACCATATAAGTTAAGTAGTGTGATGGAATGTCGCTTAGTTTCGAACCTAGTACCTAAAACTGTTAAATAAAGACAGTTGCATCAAAATTTTATCATACATTCTCTAAATTATGGCGCCTGCCGACCCTCTAAGTTAGAAAAGTGATTAAATACTAACTTGAAGTCTTAGTAACACTCATTTAAAAAAAACATCAGAATCATTACAGTAGCTATGGCGTCATGCGCTTCTTGACACGATCACGCCAGATTTCCGCGGGAATAAGGTATTTTCCCGCCGTAAAAAGTAGCCTGTGTCCGTGCCTAGGATTCTATCTTTATATTAACCAAGTCTTATAAAAATCCGTTCAGACGTTAAGGCGTGAATGAGGTAAACTTTTAAAACAAACGATTAAAAATCACTAACTTAATTAGTTTTCTGCCTACTGCCTACGCCTTAAGTACGATAGCATGAATATTAATAGCCCATATCCTTTTCTAGGTTACTATCTATCACCTAACCAAATTTCATCAAAATCCGTTCAGCCGTTTAGGCATGATAGAGCAAAACTCCCAGCAAAAACCATAAAAAAATCACGATAAGTACAATAACGTGATCATTTTGATCTTATATCCGTTTTTAGGTAACCATCTATTACCTTACAAAATTTCATCAAAATCTGTTCAGCCGTTTAGACGTGAAAGAGCAAAAGTCCCAACAAAAACGACTAAAAATCACTAACTCAATTTAGTTATCTGTTTATAGCCTATGACCATTTCTAGGTTATCATCTATCACCATACCGAATTTCATCAAAATCCGTTCTGCCGTTTAGGCGTGAAAGAGTAACAGACAGACAGACAGAGTTACTTTCGCATTTATAATATTAGTATGGATGATCATTCAAAATTTTTGTTCCCCAATATCTCACATGCCACATGCAAAATGCTCATTTTAAGCCATATGCACAATTTTGTGGCTAAAGTATTAACATAACCATAATAAAATCTCTATATTTCCATAACGAAATATCCGATTCGAGTGAAATTTACTTCGTGTTAGAAGACTGACATACTGAATGGTTATGCAAAATTTCAACAGGATCGCATCAGAAGGACCATAGATTTAAATTTTTTTATTCATCTAGTTTTTACATATATCAGTTTTTGAATAATTTCTAGAATATAATTCCGATCGTTCTGAAATTTAGCAATCATATACTTAGCATAAATCTCAAGCCTCATAAAAAATTTCGAAATAATAGCATCATTGCTCCACCAATAAACGAGCGCTTGAAACCACCTGCTTACGGCTTTCCTTAAATTTTTTCAATAAGAGTATTGTCGTCATCATGTTATCAGTGTCATCAAAACAGTCAAAACGTTCATTACGGAACATAAATTTATGAATGATTTTGGTATTTCCGTTATTTTGAAAGAATTTCCCCAGTAAAGCCATATATCAAAAAACTTCTTTCGCGCAAACCAACTTCACAGAGGCGATAATGCATGTATGAGTCGCAAAAATGAATGAATTTCAAGCAGGACATATATATCCCGGAATTTCCAACGTCCCAAAAAGCGGGTGCTACGCGAACAAGCGCACGAGTATAAAATTTCACACTCGATATTTCACCCTGAAGATGATGAATACGATTTTCCGCAGACCGCTCGTAATCGGGCGTCCTCTTACGAAAATTCAGTTTCCGTCCGTGAACCGCAGTGGCGGATTCACCTGATACAGGGTGGGGCAGAGGTACTGGCGGATTCAGAAATTTAAATGAAAACTTATGCGAATATCGATTTAGTTATTTTTCCACCATCAAATATAGGGTTCTCCAATAAAATAGGTATTATTTTGAATAGCCCGCTATTTCGGTAAATGTTACTTTTGAAGCTGTCATTTTTGGACATTTGACAAGTAGAAACTACGCCATGAATAAAAATTGAACAATACACTCTTCAAGAATGCATTAACATTATTAAAATTTACTATAACAATGGTGAAAATTTGGCAGAGACGGTTCGTAAAACTCGAACATTTTGGGTCGTCGTGAAGCAGCTTGTCGAACCGCAATAAAGAAATTGGTGGAAAAATTCGAGCTGTTGAGACAAGTTAGTGATGTGAAGAATAAAACCCGTGCACGTCGCTCAAGAACAGCCGAGAGTATTGATGCTGTAGCCGGAAGTGTTGAAGAAAACCCAGATTTTTCCATTCCTCTTTGTTCTTTGAAATTGGGCATTCTACAAACGTCATTACACCGTTTTTTCATGAATATTTGAATCTTAAGGCTTATAAAGTTCAGTTAACAAAGAACTCAAGCCGGCCGATCATCAACAACGTCGTGTCTTTGCTGATTGGGTCGTTGAAATGCATGAAAATGATCCAAAATTGCATCGAAAAATCATCTTGAGTGATGAGGCCCATTTTCACTTCAGTGGCTTCGTCAACAAGCAAAATTGTCGCATCTGGGGCTCGGAAAACCCAAGAGTTATTGTTGAAAAGCCTCTCTATCCTCAACGTGTGACTGTTTGGTGCGGTTTATGGTCCGGCGGAGTCATTGGATCTTACTTTTTCGATAATGAGGCTAGAGCAACAGTAAAGGTGAATGGATTGCGCTATCGAGTGATGATTAATGATTTTTTATGGCCGAAATTGGATAGATTTGATCTGGACAACGTTTACTTTCAACAAGACGGCGCTGCGTGCCAAACAAGCAACGAAAAACGGGAAAAGTTTCCGGACCGTGTTATCTCTCGAAGAGGTGATCGCCATTTTCTACCGAGATCTTGTGATTTAACACCTTTCGACTTCTCCTTTGAGGACACGTGAAAGAGGAGGAGGGTGAGAGAGGAATTCGTGAGGCTATCGAGGACATAGGGCAGCCACTTTGCGATTTGGTTATGGAAAATTTCATTAAAAGAATATAGTCCTGTAAGCGTGGTCGTGGTGGTCATTTGCCTGATGTTATTTTCCACTATTCACGGCATAGCTTCTTCTTTATAATGAAATAAACATCCGATCATTTATAAGTAACTTAGGTATCAAGAAATAAGGAAAAGTTATAATTTATATTGGTTCATAATGGACGGTAAATAGAACATAGGATTTGACATGTTTCGTTTGTTATTGAAAAACATTTTATTGTTATAAAATATAATATTTGATGAATATAATGATCGAGAAATAGTTTGCTAAAAAGTCTCTTTGATTTTAAGAAACACAACCATATCTATGTCTCTAAATCTAGGAATACAATACAGATAAAAATTAATGGAATAGATTTAACATAAGGCCGTTAACTGAAAAAGAAAAAAATGTCATTCAGAAGAAATACTCAGAAATAATCTTTCGAATGATAAGGCACAATAGACCTTGAGGTCGCAGTGAACTGTAACCTTTTTTAAACTAAACTAAACTAACTAAACTTTTTATTCCGACAAAAACGAATATTTTCCGATGATCCGCCACTGATGAACAAGCGTTATTAACCGACCATTTGGAGTCTTTTCATGACGCAAGAAACGAACCGACCCAACATGAATCCCATATTAATTCGGTAGTTAGTCTGAATTGCTAGTTGTCTCATGGCATGACCGGACCAAATAAGCCCGGAGTCTCGAAAAATATGGTTGCAATGAAAATTCAGCGCAAACATTGTGTATCATGTCAAGCCGGAGGAAAACGGGAAAGTTCCCGACATAAATTAGTCTGTTTTCACGAAGTGATTATCTCCGTATGGAAATGTAATGAACGACTTTTCATGCCGGGAATCCATTTAATGGAAAAGGGAATTATGGTTGTTGATATCGTCCTGATGGATACGGTTGATCAATCTGGAATGTAACCTTTTGGAAAACTTTTAAACTTAGTTAAATTATATTTAGCGCAATTACGAACTATATGGAACTAATATCAAGGTAGATTATGCAGCATATATTATAATGGACTTCTTTATCATCACTAGCCGCAGATGATTAAAATTCCTGATGAACTAGTAAATGTCAAGTGTCTGTCTATGAACGAAATTATTTCTAATATTTTGAAAAAGGAACGTGATTAAAACTGGATATTATCCAATAAAGAATTTCCCCGTCGACCTCGAAATAAAAGGTTATATCAAAGTGCACGAAATTGAAGATTAATGACTCATTTCAATACTCAATTTATGCTATATAATGTGCAATCCTCATGGCAACCGTCCACAAAGTATTCAAAAGGACTACGAAAAATGTCAAAACTCTACTGTAACATGAAAACATAGAAACTCCATTATGTCAAATGTATGTCTTGTGCAAAACGAGAATGTATTTCAATCAAGAATTTATACACAACTTATGTTGAGATCGTAGGCAAAATCTTGTAATCAACTCGGTTATTAATCTAGCGACTATCTTCCGAAGTAGTCACGAACTAAGAACAGGAATTAGTCACGAACTAGTCATGAACTAGTTCCGAACTAGTCTTGAACTAGTCATGAACTAGTCATGAACTAGTCACGAACTAGTCATGAACTAGTCACGAACTAGTTCCGAACTAGTCACGAACTAGTCACGAACTAGTTCCAAACTAGTACGAACTATTTCCGAACTAGTCATGAAATAGTCACGAACTAGTCACGAACTAGTCATGAACTAGTCATGAACTAGTTCTGAACTAGTCATGAACTAGTTCTGAACTAGTCACGAACTAGTCCTGAACTAGTCACGAACTAGTTCCAAACTAGTACGAACTATTTCCGAACTAGTCATGAACTAGTCACGAACTAGTCACGAACTAGTCATAAACTAGTCATGAACTAGTTCCGAACTAGTCACGAACTAGTCACGAACTAGTCATGAACTAGTAACGAACTAGTCATGAACTAGTTCCGAACTAGTCATGAACTAGTCACGAACTAGTCACGAACTAGTCACGAACTAGTCATGAACTAGTCACGGACTAGTTCCAAACTAGTTCTGAACTAGTCACGAACTAGTCATGAACTAGTCATGAACTAGTCTGAACTAGTCACGAACTAGTCCTGAACTAGTCACGAACCTAGTTCCAAACTAGTACGAACTATTTCTGAACTGGTCATGAACTAGTTCTGAACTAGTCATGAACTAGTTCCGAACTAGTCATGAACTAGTCATGAACTAGTAACGAACTAGTCACGAACTAGTCATGAACTAGTCACGAACTAGTCCTGAACTAGTCACGAACTAGTCCTGAACTAGTCACGAACCTAGTTCCAAACTAGTACGAACTATTTCTGAACTGGTCATGAACTAGTTCTGAACTAGTCATGAACTAGTTCCGAACTAGTCACGAACTAGTCATGAACTAGTCATGAACTAGTCACGAACTAGTCATGAACTAGTCACGAACTAGTTCCGAACTAGTCACGAACTAGTCACGAACTAGTCATGAACTAGTCACGAACTAGTCATGAACTAGTTCCGAACTAGTCATGAACTAGTCATGAACTAGTCACGAACTAGTCACGAACTAGTTCCAAACTAGTACGAACTATTTCTGAACTGGTCATGAACTAGTCACGAACTAGTTCTGAACTAGTCACGAACTAGTTCTAAACTAGTCACGAATTAGTTCTGAACTAGTAACGAACTAGCCACGAAATAGTTCTGAATTAGTCACGATCTAGTTCTGAACTAGTTTCGAACTAGTCACGAACTAGTTCTCAACTAGTAACGAACTAGCCACAAACTAGTACGAACTAGTTCCGAACTAGTACGAACTAGTTCTGAACTGGTCATGAACTAGTTCTGAACTAGTCATGAACTACTCACGAATTAGTTCTGAACTAGTAACGAACTACCCACGAACTAGTTTTGAACTAGTCACGATCTAGTTCTGAACTAGTTCTCAACTAGACACGAACTAGTTCTGAACTAGTGCTGAATTTCTGACTTAAATCTCAAATATTGAGCGAGCTAGATACATTTTCGTAACACGCCAATTTAATCTAAAAGTTCGAAAAATATTTAATAACTCAGAAACCGTCAAGGATATGTAGGAAAAAGTGAGAGTGAATAGATTTAATATTTCGTGGAGTGTCATAAAAAATGAAACACCGGATTTCCGATTTGAAATAGAAAGTTGTTGTCAAATTGTCGTATATCCGGCAACACTGGAAATGTAAAATTATTTTAAAAATATACCTCACATAGTCAAATATCGATCCAGAAAATTTTAAATCTTTACCATCAATAGTTTCAACAATAATCCAATAGGCCACTCACCTTGGGACACCCGAAATACAGAAAACTCAATTTCACATATTCTTCCGGCTAAGATATCACAATGGGGTTGAAAACTATCCAAAATTGGCATATCTCAGGTTCCGTCAAAAATTCTTCACCCAGTCCTGTCTCATAAAACCAAAGTTAAGAAGAAAAAGTCAGCTACCGAAGCGAAAAATTCTGTGGACCATTTAGGTCCATTTAAAATTCAGCGTGGCGAGTTTTGTTCGAAAGGCAGTTCCGAAACTCATTATTATATTACTTATCGCATTAAATGGAATGAAAACGTGTTTTGTATTTAAAGCACTCTTTCGGTGAATTGTCCCAGAATTACTGCATCACTTAGTTACAGATCGAGGAGGCCATAAAACGAGATGGTGAAAACTTGTTAGCTGCCCGAAGACTCACTCCAGGTCGAGGGTCGGTATCCCGAATTTCATGCCCTTCAGAACAATGAAATAATTGGTTTCTGGCTAGCGGGGGTGTCAGATGCTCTCTGCATTGTTGAATGCGTTTCTTTGTTCTACGAGAGTTGCGTTATTTTTTTTGGACGCGGTCGTTTCAATATTTATAGTTTGATGGTAAACCGGAAAAGACCCTGAGACAACTCAGTTTTATCTAACGGTTGAAAATAATATTATATTATGCAACGAGCGTATAATAACAGCCATTATACACGAGTAGCATACCATACTTTATCCATGACTACTGAATATATTTCTTGAAGGTTCTAACATTTGGCGACCGCGACAAGACCCTTCTATGACAAGCGTGAAAAAGTCAAGTTGACACATGATAAATTTTTGGAAAACTGGTCATTGAATATTTTGGAAAAAAAAACTTTTTCTCCAACCATCAAAATATGTTGACTTTTCTGTACTATTTTCAGGTGCAAAAGTCATAAATTCTCTTACCGTACAAAAATTTGCTCGTTGCTTAGCAACACTTTTAATCCTAGGATTAAAAACGCTACTTTTAATCCTTGGATTAAAAGTAAATGCATTTGAAGTCTACTTGAAAATCACTGTCATGATTCTGTGTTCAAATTCATAACCAAGTTATGAACAATTTTTCACTAAAACCAATTTTATTGTAATTTTGACTTGGTTGGAGAAAAAATAGTATATATTATTCGGATTAAAAGTGCCTATTTTAACTCGCAATTCTGCATTCGCTCGGCTGCGCCTCGCAACTGCAAATATTGCTCGTAAAAAAAATATGCACTTTTAATCCTTATAATATAATATACTATTCTCCGCCGAAATCGAGATAAAAGGTTATTTTAATGTGTACGAAATTGAGCATTAAAATGGGTCATTAATGCTCATTTTCTTAGCCATTTTAATGTGCAATCCTCATGGCAACCGTACACAAACTATTCAGAAGCACTACGAGAAATCTCAAAACTCTACTGGAACATAAAATCATAGAAATTCAATTTTGTCAAATGTATGTCTTGTGCAAAATGGAAATGTATTTCAATCGAAAATTTATTCACTTTTCATGTTGAGATCGTCGGAAAAACCTTGTAATCAACACGGTTATTAATCTAGCGACTAATGGTCTTGAACTGTTAACGCGTTCGCTCCGCTCACGCATATTAAAATATCTTGACCATTAGTCGCTGTCTTTAATAACCTAGTTGATTAAATAACTATAAAGATATAATGAAAGTAGATTTGGCCTCGATTGACAAGGTATGCCCATATTTGTTAATTGGAGTACTTTAGAATACTGAAGAAATACCAATTTAAAGAATATTATATCAAAGCTAAATCTATGAAGCATCTGACAGCAGTGATTTATAATCTCATTATTCCCTTGTGATTAATGGGTATTATTAAGGCCGAGCACAGAGACGTACAATGGACGGATTTTACAATAGTCGTGGATTAAATAATATATAATTATTCATTTGCGCAACGTCTGAACAACAATATTTTACAAGTTCATTATTGCATGCTCTTTCCCATCTGGATGAGATTTGTGCTATTGATGTTCCCAAATGTCTATCTATTTCTCTCATCTTAATTTCCACCAATCAGAAACACGCAATTTCGAATAACAAAGGGTTTCTAGATAGAAAAACTGTATGACAGCAGCTGTTAGCAAATTTTTCGAGTTCGCCAGATGCAAAACTTGACAGTTGTTGTGAACTCAATACCTATACATAATGCATACTTCTTCCACAGTCGCCTAGAGATCATTTTTCTATGCCAGAAAGACAATTGGTCCCAAACCTGAACCTTGTGGGACTCCACATGCAAGCTTATGGGCTCTTGTTGGTATTTGTTTCCAGGGGAGCTGCTCATAACCTTAAGTGTACCTTTCCTCATCCAAAACAGAAGCCTTATCTCTAGTTAACTTATATTGCTCTATTAGACGAATAAAAATGTATCCCAAGTCGGGTTAACTTATACCTAATCGAGTTAACTTATTCCCAATGAGGTTAAAATATCCCCAATCACGTTCATTTATCCCATGTCTAGTTAACTAATCTTTCAGTGTTGGCATTTATTTCCAGGCACGCTGCCTGTAATTTCCACTGTAGCTTCACTCATCTAAAACAAAAATTCAAGTTGACTTAACCTTCTCCATTAGATGAATGAAAACATGGTATCCGGGTAAAATAAGCCCATTATAAGACACCATGAATAACGGAGATCAAGTCGTGTTAACTTATTCCCAGCGTGTTTAACTTATTCCCAACTGGGTTATCTCATTTTTCAGTGTTGGTATTTGTTTCCAGCAGAGCACTCCTGAACTTAGTCTCCAGTTAACGTATCCTGCTCTATCATATGAATAAAAACTTATCCACAGTGAGGTTAACTTATACCCAGTTGTTTTAACTTATCCCCAGTTGGGTTAGCTTATCTTTCAGAGTTGGTGTTTGTTTCCAAAAGAGCACAACAAAACCTTAGTCTCAAGTTAACTCAACCTTCTCCATTAGACGAATAAAAAACTTGGTATCCTGGTGAAATATGCACATTATGAAGCCGTATTTCCCAGAAAAAAATAAATGCAGCTTTTTTAGCTTGATAACTTTATAAAGTCTCCGGTTGATATCAAACGAATAAAAACTTATCCCCAGCTGAGCAAGCTTATCCTCGGTCGCGTTAACTTATCCCCAGCCGAGTTAACTCATTCCTAGTCGGGTTAAATTATTTTTAAGTGTTGGTATATCTTTTCAGGGTTGCTGTTTATGCTTCAGTGTTCCTTCCCTCATCCAAAACAAACCTTCTATCTTTAGTTAACGAATCCTGCCCTATTAGACTAAAAAACTTGGTATCCCGGTAAAATAAGCACATAATGGGACACCATAAATAACGTAGATCAAGCCGTATTTCCCGGCGAAAAATCATTTCAGCTTTTTTAGTTTGATAACGTTACATAATGGAAAAGGCGCGAATGTAGGGACATTTTCGCCATGCATACTGATGATTGAGGCTGGGACACGTCTTATGCATACTAAACACGAAAGCCGCCCCGACAGAAATCTTAGATCAGTCCCCGACGAAGCGTATGGCGGGCCGATATTTTCCCTTCAGTTTCATCGGTTTCTTGATGCGGCTTCGCTGGGATATTCATGCACAAGAAACTCGGATTTGATACGATTCTGAGGGTTCTGAGGGCCGGTGCTAGATGGAGTTCGGTACAGGGTTTGTATACTAATTAATTTTCAAAGGAACGGAGAAGTCGGTGAGACTGGCGAATCGGAATATGGATGATTTGGGATCTGATTGGGTTTCGAGGACGCTCTATTGAGGAGGATGGATCGATTGAGGGTTTTTTTCTTGATTTGTGCCTTTGAGGACGGTCGGTCTTGATTAGGGTTATGGTTTACCCGTTTCATTCAAGTTGTCACAAGTTTTCATTATTGTTCTAGAGTGACATAGTCCAGCCTGCTATCTCAACACTAAACTGCTCTATGTCATCGACTCAGAGCTTATATGGGAGTGCCGAAGAAAACTCAATGAAGTAGGCAAGAACAACAAGGTTTCTTCAGTCTGGCTCCTTTGTTAATTGTTACTTGCGAATTAAACAAAATGGAGGCTAACACCCTAGCCAAAAAGGGAACACAAATGTTATTTACGGGCCCAGAATCTGGTTTTGGCGAATGCACCTAAAGGGTTTTCCAATAAGAGGTGTTATTTTGAATAGCCCGCTATTTCGGTAGATGTCACGTTTGAAGCTGTCATTTTTTGACATTTGACGAGTAGAAACTACCCCATTAAAAAAATGGAACGATACACGCTTCAAGAACGCAATGAAATCATTAAAATTCACTATAAAAATGGTGGGAATTTGGCAGAGGCGGTTCGTAAAACTCGAACACTTTTGGGTCGTCGTGAAGCATTTTGTCGGACCGCAATAAAGAAATTGGTGGGAAAATTCGGGCTGTTGGGACAAGTTAGTAATGTGGAGAAAAACCCATGCACTTCGCTCAAGAACAGCCAGGAATATTGCTGCTGTAGCCGAAAATGTTGAAGAAAATCCATGTTTGTCCATTCCTCGTCGTTTTTTGTAATTAGGCATTCCACAAACTTCATTACATCGTATTTCGCATAAAGATTTGGGTCTTGAGGCTTATAAAGTTCAGTTAATACAAGATCTCAAGCTGACCGATCATCAACAACGTCGTGTCTTTGCTGATTAGGTCGTTGAAGTGCATGAAAATAATCCGTAATTCCATCGAAAAATTATCTTGAGTGATGAGGCCCGTTTCCACCTCGGTGGCTTCGTCAACAAGCAAAATTGTCGCATCTGGGACTCGGAAAACCCAAGAGTTATTGTTGAAAAGCCTCTCTATCCTCAACGTGCGACTGTTTGGTGCGGTTTATGGCCGGCGGAGTCTTTGGACCTTACTTTTTAGAAAATGAGGCTGAAGCAACAGTTACGGTAAATGGATTGCGCTATCAAGAGATGATTAATGGTTTTTTATGGCCGAAATTGGATAGTATTGATCTGGACAACGTTTACTTTCAACAAGACGGCGCTACGTGCCACACAAGCAACGAAACCATTCATCTTTTACAGGAAAAGTTTCTTCATAGTGAAATAAACATCAGATCATTTATATTGAAGAATTGCATGTTTCTTTGGACATCAAAATAACACCTATTATTGGAAAACCCTTGAAAAGATGTTACAGTTATACCATCCTGTTAAAATAAAGCAGTAGTAAAACCGTCCAAATCCAATCGACATCCAGCAAACTCAATGGTAGACCCACTTCCTCTCGTATTCAAATATCTTCCACCTAATCTCGAGTCCACGCATAACTATGTGATACCCGAATCTAAGCCCCATTTCGCACCAAGCCAGTCCAGTCCAGTCGAGTCAAGTCACTTCAGGATTGGAACTATTAACTTCATTTAAAATCGTTTAAAACAAATGGAATGTGAAATCTAGTTTCACACTAGGGCCTAGTATGAAACTAGATTTCACATTCCATTTGTTTTAAACGATTTTAAATGAAGTTAATAGTTCCAATCCTGAAGTGACTTGACTCGACTGGACTGGACTGGCTTGGTGCTTCTCCAGAACGATATCGTCGGCCTGAAAGAAAGCAAAGAAATAATCCATACCCTCTGAAGGGGCCACTACTACGACTTAAGAAAGTGAGCAGAAAATTTTCGATATACTCATGGAAAAAGATGTGCAAGATGGTGACTCTGATTTTCACTGGTGCAACTCAGTGCTCTCTATAACTCCAACAAGTATCGCACCTTCTTCCCGAGATATGTCTTCCTTCAAGAACAAAACCTTTGTTTACCACCATGGAACTTTGCAGGGAAAAATTTCAATAAGTCGAGAAATTCAATGGAAGTAGTTTAAAAAACTAAAACTGTTATTGTGACAATGCTATACAACAAAATGGCCTGAAGAAAAAAAACATCGACTTAAAACTCATGAATAATCCTATAATATTTATATCAAGAACAAAAAATCACAAAAATCTCTTAATAATATAAAAACAAAGGCTGTGTAAAAAAGCAATGATTTTAAAAAAATTACAAATCTGAATGAAAAATTATCGACTATGTGGCTCGAAGGACCATTAAAAATATCCTAGCTCGAGGATTATGAAAGTTATCTTGACTATTTCGATCCGTCTTTAGGGACCCTTGAAATAGAAGATAAGCAATTGTCCTAAGTTGTACGACCACGAAAGTACACCTATGTTCTGCTGTATACAAAATATAATGATTTTGAGGTATTCAAATTAAACACTTTCCACCTAAAAGCTATTTAATTAACACCTACTGAATGATCACTAGAACTCACAGCTTTGAGTTAGTGATACCTTAACTTTTGAATGCACTGTTTTGAAATATTATTCTCTGTTTGAGAATGTGTTCACGGTTCGACTTTTACCAATGCACTGCCTGACCTGTTGCGTTAGCTGCGGGTTTCACAAAGCTTGATTGGCAATCAAATCGTTGATTTTGAGAAAAGTTCGATGGTTTACGTCAAAAATGAACTGAAATTTGCACAGAAATAATGACACTTCATCAATCAACTTGATCGGGGTTTTTGTGAAACCCGGCTTAAGTCTATCAGACCCTTTCAAGTACCACTTGAACTTGGGGCTGTTGCTAGGCAGTTTTACCACACATTTCCCTGTGGAATTCGGGGATATTTCTAAATATAGATCTAGACTGAATATTTGTTCACATTTATAGTCGAACAAAATATTCAGGTCCAGATAAAATTCTACACTGAGAACAGATTGGCCAATCAAAATAAATTGCTTCTGCTTGTGAAATGATCAATAAGGAAAATAAAAGGAATTTATGTACAATTCAAACGCTTAACCTGTTCAGTGAAAAATCTATTTCACTTAGGAAATCTGCTATGACTAACTGGAAAATCATAATGACTTATATACCTTGTTCATAGCGTGGAATCATAGCAGGTGTTACAGTTATATCATCCACATTAAAAAGGCAGTAGTAAAACCATCCAAATCCATTCGACACCCAGCAAACTCCTCTCGTATTCAAATGTCTTCCACCTAATCTCGAGTCCACGCATAACTATGTGATACCCGAATCTTACACTTCTCCAGAACGATATCGTCGGCCTGAAAGAAAGCAAAGAAATAATCCATATCCTCTGGAGGGGCCACTACTACGACTAAAGAAAGTGAGCAGATATTCATGGACCTAGAGGCAAGGCCTGCAATGTAGCTCTGGGGAGAAGGAGCTCATTCGATTGAATCCCCCACAGACAGAGCCCGGTTCTTTGCCAGCTATTGCACTATGTAAATGCTGATGGTATTGCTGTTGCTCCCGATAGAAATTGGGAAAAATCTCCAATATCAAAGGCTCATAGGTAATGAGACTGGATGATATACGATTGGGCGTCTGGGGAACTTCGAGGCGTCGAAAATGAACCTCTTCGTTATCTCATAATCGGGAAAACTTGATCTTGATGAAGGGGTGAGTCAGTGGCGTTTCGTCGATGATTTCGATATGGATTATGAATGTAGTGAGCATGTAAGGACGATTATCGATTTTTCTTTTTGTGCGATCGTTGTACTTAAACGAGTGCTATACGTTTTGCTGTTGTTTGTGCCGAAAATAGTCACAAACGATAGGGTTAGATTCCCTGATGATGAATAAGTGGTCAAATTCAATTATGTCTGTGGAGACGTCCGTCCGCTAACACAATAACTTTCGAAGGAATTGTCCTAGAGACTTGAAAGTTTCAGGATGAGGTCGGGTCCCAAATGGCTCGGTTAAGTTCGTTAAGCAGCCAAATCGTACAGGGTGTTCCATAAAATATGACCATTCAAAATTTTTCTTCCTCAATCTCTCAGAAATTACGATACCAATCGGAATGAAATGTTACGACCAAATGCAAGATGATGAAGACAAACCTCATGCAAAATTTTGTGGCAATTGTGTGAACAGAACTATAGAAAATTCAATAGGAATATTGGAAAAAGGAAACGTTATATTTCCATAAAGAGATATTCGATTCGGGTGAAATTTTTTTTGTGAATGGAGATCGATATCCTGAATGTCCATCCAAAAATTCGTGACCATAATTTTAACAGAACCATAGAAAATTTAATTGGAATATTGAAAAGAACAATCTTTATATTTTTACAACAGGATATCTGATTCGAGTGAAATTTGTTTTGAGGATGAAAACTACTTTACTAAATGTTTCTGAAAAATTTCAAGGAGATCGCATTATCAGAACCATAAAATTTAATCTTTGAAGTTATTATTTTTTTACATACTTCATTTTTAGAATGATTTTCAGAATTTAATTTCGATTGTGCTGAGATTCTGTCCCATTACTCGACGTCAACCCGGAACCGGGTGAAAAGGCAAGTAATGCTGGTTGTCAGAAAAATATAAAAAAAAATCTAAGTTGCATGATTTTGAAATAATGGGGATTTAAAAAAACACGCAAAATTCCACTCCCTGTGACAGTCTTTTCGCTCTTGTTGCCATAAATATCAACTTTTTCCAACTTTTTTTTTGCTGTGTAACCTTGAATAATGCTTGTTTAAACTGTAATCAAAATTTGGATACCAGCTGCTCTAGGTTCCATAAAAATAGGGCTTGCTTCTCAGAAAAAAATTCAAAATAAACAATTGCCTAGTTTCAACTGACTGTATTGAAAAAAAAATGAACTACGCAAGTTTGGCATGTTTTGCCAAAAGTTGGCGCATTTAGTAAGGATTCCAAAATGGTATAATACTTGTTAAAATGTAGCTGCCGTACTTCAATTTATTTTCCATGGCCTTTGAATACACTTTTCCTTAAACTGCTTCCCAGTAAAAAAGTTCAATGTATTCAAGTCCGGTGAACGGGCCGGCCACCAGATTGGACCAGAAAGTCCGATCCATCTTCCGGGAAAGAATGTTACCAGAAAAAAATTTTCCGGAGAAATTTTCTCTGGAAATTTTGTTTTCTGGTAACATTTTTTTCCGGAAGATGGATCGGACGTTCTGGTCCAATCAGATTTTTTTTCATATTTTTCTGACAACCAGCATTACTTGCCTTTTCACCCGGTTCCAGGTTGACGTCGAGTAATGGGACACCCTGTATTTGGTATTAATATCTAGCTTTGCTTGCATTTATTGGCTTTTGTAGAATATTTCTTATAGTTTCTGGTGTACCCTTCCATGTTCAATGTTATTTTTGAGTACTTTTGAAGAAGTAGAGAATTCATTTTTTCAATCCAGTTTATTCACTGATTGTCTCTAGCTTTGCTTGGATTTATTGGCTTCTGTAAAATCTTTCTTGTAATTCCTGGTGTGTAAAGAAGTAAAAAAGGCTTTAGCTTTAAAGCAGAAAGATCTACATACAAAGTTATGAAGAAGTTGTTTCACATTATCTTCTCGGTTCATGGAGCCACACATTTCACACTGAGCCAATTTTTCTTCTATTTCCATAATTTTTAGGAATAGAATATAGAATATATGAAATTGCTCAGAAAAGAGTAGGAGACTTATTCCCGCCGTTTTTAAGTACGAAATTGAACTACAGTGCGCATGTGGTGACTCTGCGACCCTGCTCTAGTGTAGGATTACGATAGATCATCCTGAGTCAGTGTTCGAGTTAATAACACCGTATTTTCCAAACACGGGTTAGGTAAACAAACGCGAAGGTTAGGGATCGAGTTAACCCGAGTAAGTATCAGAAAACTCCTGTGGATTCACTTTTCAAAATTATATCCCCCAATTTGGGGGTTTCCCATAAAACCAAAATTCAGCCTGACCATGGCCGGAAAACCCTGACAAACGAGAAGAAGAAGAAAAGTAATATTCTGGATTTCACAATCGCGTAATATAGCGACCATCCACCTTGAATAAACTTTTGCCATGATAAACTTTATGGTTGTAAGTCTCTTTAGAGTCCACATCGAGTCATGTATTTTCGATAATAAATAACTCATGGCGTTTTATGGCGGAAAAGAGTTCGGACGACCAAATAAAAATAATGCAATAGCCATGTCAGAAGAGAGAACGTACTGCCGCCCTATTACACATCGAGACGTGTCCCTCTTATATTTTTTATGTTCCTCCGTTAGAGGAAATAAAGTTCTCCTTTGCTTCTTTATTAGCTCGGCCTACAAATTATTCAGCAGGAGAAATTGAAACTCCTCTCGCTATTTTAGAGGTCGGCCGGTATATGACCATTTTAAGGGGAATAAAACAAGGGTGCTATGCCGTTATGGCGGTACGTCTGCTAGATGGGAAAATATCAAACTTGGCTGCCGTAATGGCGGCGGCCAACTCCTTGCAATTCCTTTTTGATATCGGTCCTGTTTGAATTTTGATGAAGTGGGATTAATAAACTGGGGTTGGGATTCATTTTTATCAGTCCCAATCTTGTTTAGAATTGCCTTATTCTGATTCATCTAGTGTCATATTCTTTAATTATTTCGGCACTGTTCTTCCCTTCCAATTTTCACATCGTATCTTGAAACAAAGGAATGGTTTTATGGTGGAAATAACTGTTTACTACTAGTACAGCAATCCTTCAAAAATTGGTCCCATATGGTTTTTTTATCCAATCAAATCCTTTCAGTCACTCTTACCTTCCAACGCAAGGGCGTAGCCAGGAGGGGGGGGTTTTGGGGGTTCAAACCCCCCCCGAAATGTTTCAGAGTTATTTTTTGATGCAAAAATAATCTTTCGTTTTGCACTTACCAAACCTCATCTCCGAAAATCTATTCAAAATTTTCAATTCATATCAGCAATATGGATGATATTAAAGTTTCATAACATCGCACAAAATAGAATTTGTGCTTTCTGCTTTGCGGGTTTTGAGAAATAAGTGGATGATGCTTTATGACGAAACCAAGTGTTTAATAGAAGCAAACGGAGGTACATTCAGCAGGCAGAAGAACCGGTCAAATGCTCCAGCCTTAGATACAACAACCTATTTTAAAATTAATTTCTTCATTCCATTTCTAGAACATACTATCCAACAATTAACTGATAGATTTTCTAAACACCGAAAATTAATATCAGCCTTATCTGGTCTGCTACCCCAGAATTTCAACAGAGCATATGAATAAGAAGACGCATTATCGATGTATTCTTCACTACTCCCAGAAAAAAATTAAAACGTAATTAAAGCAGAATTTGAAATATGGAAAATGTCAATGAACTCCATTTCAAAATCGGCATTAGAATGCTTAGATGAGTGCAATCAAAATATGTATCCGAACATTACATCCTACTACAATTTTAGCTACGATTCCAGTATCTACTGCTACTCCAGAAAGAAGTTTTTCCAGCTTGAGGAGAATTAAAAATTACCTGCGCAATTCTTCTAGCGAAACTAGATTGAATGGGTTGGCGCTTATGAATATTCATTATAGTGTGAAAATTGAAGAAAATGAAGTGGTTGACCCATTCGCTAGAAAAAAAAAAGACGGATATACTTTAACTGAAGGAATTCATCATAAAAAATATTGTTTGTGTTTTCTCACTGTTTCATTTTTTAATACCTATTCATATGTTGTTGGCACTATTTTGGAGTAAAACATTAAAAAACTCTATTTAGTTTCAATGAAAGCCACACATGCCCCCTAATTTCATATTGATAAATCCTGTAAGTATTGTTTGGGGAATAAATATTGTTTTTTGAGTTTTGTTTGAGTGAATAAAATTAAATTCTGAAGCGTATTTGAAAAATAGGTTTACCTAACATAACTAGGAATATCTATGTTGAATATTGTTTCTGAAGTAGGAAAAGGATTCTTGAATTCTTAAAAACAACAAATACTTGCTACAGAAAGCGACCCTCACAATTCCCGGCACCTACAAAGTCAATTGCCAAAATGTCAAAACCCCCCCCCCCCCCCCCCCCCCCCCCCGATATTAATTCCTAGCTACGCCCTTGTTCCAACGACTAATTCATATGCTTACTATGAGAGTTACTCTTCAAAAATTAGTCAATTCCAGTCAAAAAATTAAGAAAGCCCTGAGCAGGTGCTTTTGACGCCCGCCCGTTCATTGGTGGAGAAATGAAGCTATTACCTCAGAATTTTGTGTAGGATTTGAGATTGATACCTCATATACAGTATGTTTGGTCATGACTTAGCGATAATTTAAGGGAATCAAATATACCTAATTTTATCGACAAAAACACCCAAATTGTAAGTTTACCCTCTTAGTTTTGGAGTAGCCCCCATTTTGAATTTACTTTTTTATTTCCGTTGACCCTTCCAAATGATATCGATTTCTTGGACCAAAAGGTAATACAGATGTGATAAAAATGTTTTTTGAAAGATGATACTACCACCTTTTATTGAAGTAGGTATAACAATATAAAAACATTGAACTTGAAAACGCCATAAAAATTTTAAAAAAAGTTTTAGTAAAAATATGTACTGATTTTCTTAGTGAATCCGCAATAGTACGAGAACTAGCACATCGAAGTATAATTTTTTTCGATGATTTAGCACGCAAGGATATTAGCTACAAAACAACACTTACATTATTTCTTTAAGTTACATAACTTGAGAGTTATTGCTGCTCGAACATGATCACTACGCGAGGAAAAGACACAAGACAGGTCGTCATGAAGGCCACTGCCTGTCTACAGAGCAAGGCGGCCATTTTGAGCAATTTTTATGATTAATTTGTTTGTTTGATCATTGAAAATTATCGAAAGTACAGGGTATCCCATTTTGGGCACTTTTACGGGATATCTCCGTTATTTTTAACGTTAGCGGGATGCGGTTTTCGCGACAGTGTGCTACTTTTTTATGAAACTAAAGATGGCGCAATCAGTTTTTGCATAGCCCTATTAGTTTTTGCTATACAGAGTGGAAATGAAAAGTATCACTTTTTAATCACTCCCCGTATCTCAGTTGTGCTTAAACTTGGAGAAATGGTTGAAACGCATTCCTATAGATTTTTTTCCGTAGAATCCAGTGGCGTAGTCAGTTTTCAATTAAACTTTCTGTTTTTGAGTTATTGAGCAAACATATGTTTTTTTAAATTGGACACCCTGTATATTATTTTTTATTCTTATTTAGCATAATCTCAGCTTTTCGAAAACATATAATTTTATGCATTTATTTTCAAAACCAAGCTCAGAATTCAAGATTTTGTATTTAAATTGTGTCTGTTTATTAAAAACAAAAAATAAATGTCAAGATTTCGTTAGAAATCGAAAATAATGTTAACATAATATCTACATCACATGATCTAATAATTAACTCAATTTAATTTGCACTTTTTTGAAAATTCAATAATTGATTACCAATAAATACCAATTATTAAATGTTTATTAGGGAATCCAAAACAATAACCAATTTTGTAATTTTGTTTTATAGATGCTGTTCAAAATGACGGCCATTTTTGCATATAGCAAATTACAATTTATAAAGCAAAATATAATTCAGTAGCGGAGCTTCGTGCTGCAATTTTTTGGCCTTTGAAAATTTTCAAAGAAGGCCTATGATTCTTTTGAACGCCATTGAAAGAATAACGAAACTCTGCAGATTTTGTATACGGGAAAATGGCCGTCATTTTGAACAGCATCTATAAAACAAAATTACAAAATTTTGTTATTGTTTTGGATTCCCTAATAAACGCCCCTAATTGGTATTTATAGGTAATCAATTATGTGAATTTACAAAAAATTGCAAATTGAATTAAGTTAAATATTAGATCATGTGATTTAGATATTATGTAAACATTATTTTCGATTTCTAACGAAATCTTGACATTTATTTTTTGTTTTAATAAACAGTCATACCCTACCACTTAGTTATTGATAATTTAATCACAAAATCTTGAATTCTGAGCTTGTTTTCGAAAATAAATGCATAAAATTATATGTTTTCGAAAAGCTGAGATTATGCTAAATAAGAATAAAAAATAATATACAGGGTGTCCAATTTAAAAAAACATATGTTTGCTCAATAACGCAAAAACAGAAAGTTTAATTGAAAAACTGATTACGCCACTGGATTCTACGGGAAAAAATCTATAGGAATGCGTTTCAACAATTTCTCCAAGTTTAAGCACAACTGAGATATGGGGGGCGATCAAAAAGTGATACTTTTCATTTCCACTCTGTATAGCAAAAACTAAGAGGGCTATGCAAAAACTGATTGCGCCATCTTTAGTTTCGCAAAAAAGTAGCACACTGTCGCGAAAACCGCATCCCGCTAACGTTAAAAATAACGGAGATATCCCGTAAAAGTGCCCAAATGGGATACCCTGTACAGTACTGAGGTTTTTTTTATTCTATAAATTTTCATTATGGTCATGTTCGAACATCAATTACTTTCTAAATATGCAACTTACAGAAATTATGTTGGTATCGTTTTCTAGCTAATATCCTTGCTCATAGAGAAAAAATTATACTTCAAGGAGCTAGTTCTTGTACTATTGCGAATTTACTAAGAAAATCAGTACTTTTTTTACTAAAATTCTTTAAAGAATTTTTTCACAACATTTTTAAGTTATATGTTTTTATATCGTATCACTTAAATAAAAGGCGGTAGTATCATCTTTCAAAAAACATTTTTTTCACATCTCTTGGACCTTGATGTCCAAAGAAATCGATATTATTTGGAAGGATCAACGAAAATCAGAAAGTGAATTTAAAAGAACACCCAAATTTGAAAGTTCACCCCCTTAGTTTGGGAAATTTGAAATTTGAATTTGAATTTGAAAATGGGGCTTCTCCAAAACTAAGGGGGTGAACTTTCAAATTTGGTTGTTCTTGTCGATAAAATTAAAATGTTTGATGCCCTTAAATTATCGCTAAGTCATAACCAAACACACTGTATAAATGTAAAACCTCAGCAAGATCGGAATAATATTCTGAAAATCATTCAAAAACTGTGATATGTGAAAATTTGACAATTAAAAAATTGTATAATTCTGATGATACGATTCTCTCTAAATTTTGCATGAACATTCAGTATAGCAATCTTCATACACAAAATAAATTTTTTTTGAATCGGATATTTTCTTTTGGATTCTTTTCAATATTCCAATCGAATTTCTATGTTTCAGATAATGCCATTTTTTTGAAATTTTGCATGAACATTCAGTATAGCAATCGCCTTAATTCACGAAATGAATTTCACTTCAATGATGTCTTGTTATGGAAATATAATAATAAGTTTCTTCTTTTAAATATTCCAATTGAATTTTCTATGGTTCTGTTAACACTATGGTCCAAAAAATTTTGCATGAGGCTCACTGTGAGCATGTGCCGCGTAATCTCTTTTCTATTGGTTCCGTTTGGCTGAGATTTTGGGGTACAAAATTTTTGAATGGTCATACCATATAGCCATATCGTACCTGTACGATATGGCTGGATAACGAACTTGACCGATGTATTTGGGAACGGAACTCACCCTGAAAATTTCAAGTCTCTAGGACAATCCCTTCGAAAGTTATCGTGCTAACGACCGCACGGACGGAGCTCTCCTTTAAGTAGCAAGTGCGCTCAAAAAGAAGAAAACATTCCTTCATGTGGGATTCTATCATTTTTTTCATGGAAGTCATACTACGTTCAATGGCATCGAATGACAACCCAATTTGAATTGACATTGCTCAATTCAACTCGATGGTTTTTGAAGTTTGAGCTATTTCGATGTTTCTTCCTTTTCTGTATTCAACTTCTTGCCCATAGCAATCATAAGATCGATTATATGGTATGACTTTGAAACTAAAACGATTAACTATTGCCTAGATAGCTATTTGGTATTGAAAATATAACAGTTCAACATGTCTGGTAACTGTCTGCAAGAAAATCGGGTGGCATAGACCAAGTGTCAAAGTTTCAAAGTTGTGTCAACCCTAAGGTTTGCTTTTGTCAAAAAAAAACGTATTAGTTATTTTGTGCTTATGTTTGTTTAATTAATTAATAGTGATTAACCCCAAATCCAATCGGATGATGCCAGAGACTCCAAAATCATCGGTTAGAACAGCTATTACAAAACCAAATAATGTGTTCTATGTTTGGTATGCCGAACTATGTCGAAGATTGAACAGCAATTCTGCAGGCTTGATAAGACCCCCAAATCCTAAATGTAACACTGTGTTGGATTTTGTGGCTGATAGATTGAAATTTGACGATTGGAGTCCATTTCTGAATGCACTTCGGCATGATACGAGTTTACATGTTATAAATATTAGGAGTAGAATGAATAACTGTATTTTTCTGCATGAAGTTGACACGGAAGATAAAGCCCGTCGCATGAAGCGCAAGTACGGCGCTCTTTGGACTGATTTTGTACTAAATTCCCTTGTGAAATCCCTATCGTTTTCAATGAAAAAAACCCAAGTACTTACTAGCTTAGAATTAGATGGCTTGCCAATGTTCAATAATTACTTGGAGGCGTTACTACAGGCATTGATGGAAAATAGGACATTGAAAACCTTCTCTTTAACGAATTGTGCGATACAGGATTCAGGTTGTCGATCTGTATGTTTATGTCTACAATTATTGCCTAATGTGGAATGGCTAAATTTATCCAGATGTGATTTGTCTCCAGTCAGTGGAATGTTCATAGCTAAGCTCATAAAATTTCAGCAGCTCAATCGATACACGACCAGTTGGCACAAATCCCTACGTTACTCAGAGCCAGACTCCGAGAAAATGTGTGGCATCAGGCGGGTCACTTTAAACTGCAATCCGAAATTCGGAGACGAAGGCTTGAGTCATATTCTTTACGAATTGGAAGATGACTTATGGATCAAGGCATTGGACGTTCAAAAGTGCGGTATCACTGAAGAAATATCTGACAAAATACTCGATATTCTTCAATACAATCGTTCGCTGAAAATTGCTGATTTCAGGCAAAATGAAGATCTTCATCCATGTACCCTAGAGAAAATTTTCGATATACTCAGGGAAAAAGATGTGCAAGATGGTGACTCTGATTTTCACTGGTGTAACTCAGTGCTCTCTATAACTCCAACAAGTATCGCACCTTCTTCCCGAGATATGTCTTCCTTCAAGAACAAAACCTTCGTTTTACCACCATGGAACTTTACAGGAAGAAATGTCAATAAGTCGAGAACTTCAATTGAAGTAGTTCAAAAAACTAAAAACGGTTATTGTGACAATGCTATACCAAAAAATGGCCTTAAGAAAAAAATCATCGAGGTAAAACTCATGAATAATCCTAGTATTGATATCAAGAACAAAAAATCACAACAATCTGTCAATAATATAAAAACAAAGGCTGTGGAAAATAGCAATGGTGTTAAAAAAATTACGAATCTAAGAACAAATTGCCCAGTCAAAATAAACCATACGAATATCTCAAGGAGTATAGTCAAAACCTTTGGAAAACTGCAATTTTCCAAAAACCACAAAGAAGCACCAAATAACACACCAGCTGATTCACCTGTAAGAAAACCTTTACTCAAGCATTTGAATGGTATCAAAGTCAATGGTTTGATAAATGGTTTGAAGAAAGAAGATGTACTTAGAAGCCCCAGCCACATCTTTCAAAGTTTGGTCTCAAAAGAACCTGAAGAGGAAGTTCCAGAAGATGAAGCTAGTCTCTTGGCCCATTATGAAGAACTCGGAGAAGAAAGGAAATTCGAAAAATCTGACTTTTCCGATAGTCAAATATCCTTTTTGGAACTAATGGAATCTATCAAGGGGAAAGATGAAGCTATGTCAACCAATCCAAAACTTGTTCTGTCCAAATATCACCATAAGGGGAAGAAAAATGGGATAAAATGACAACAGTCAACAGCTTTCAGATGAGAATTATGAATAACCTATTATACATATATTTATTTGGAACCTTCAGAATAAAAGAAGTTTCAATCATCTCTGTAATATTTACTAATAAAGCACGTAAAACCTTAGACAAGAAAATGCCAGAAAACTGTGATTTTGAGAAACCCTTCTTGATTTAAGTATTATTTTTAGGTGGAACTTCTTCTCGTATTTATTCTTTTTATTTATGTCATAGTTTTTTTACTATGATACTTTACTTTATATATGTAATTTTATTGTTATTAAATGTGCATTGTGTATTCGAAAGTTTAGTTTCAGTTCAGGTTGAATTTTTTTTGGAGAAAAATATATTGATGATTAACACCTAAGTTGATCTTGATTGCAAAAACATTCCATACGCAAGTGCATTAGCATTTTTATGGTTTGGTTAAGTGGTTTCATTATCCCAACACGTCACATTATAATGGCACAAAACATATGTTTTATTTTCCTTTTCAACTCTTGTTTTCTTCTTTACATCCAACTTTTTTTCGTTCATCTCTATTCTTTTTAAATTAAAATTTGTCTAGTATCTTTTCTTATTATTGTTAGATCTATGTTAGGTATTTTCTTCATGATATAAAAGTTTTCTATCATTTTAATTTTATTAAAAATGTTTTCTTATAAAAGAACAATAATATACAATCACTCATGTGGCAGTTTGGAGCACAACATTTTTTCTTACATTTATGTAATTTTTTGGCTATCCATTCCGTCAACATAACCATTTAAATAGTTCCTAACTAATAACAAACCTTAACAACTATCATTATTATTATTATATCACAGTAATTTAACACTTAAACTGTTAATAAAAGGCCCTTGAAAGCTAAAAACTGTTAAACTAATTTGAACTGAAAACTAATTTTGAGCCAGAAGTCAACGGCACGTGATATGGCTTCAATATTCCTTTTTTTTTTGAGGAGACAAAATGAGAATTTTCAGTTCTAGTAAATTAGAAAATCCTTGTAGCACAAAGTAGATGAACATTATCTTAGGTCATCTTCATTTTGATGAATAGGTCAAAAGTCTTCAAATTGTTTCAATTCACTGTCTTCGAGTGCTCTAGCAGATTTCCAATCTCCTTCTGCGTAATCATCAAAGTTGCTGGTGTCGCCATCTGATGATACTTTTGGTAGAATCGGAGGCTAAAAACACAGACAAAATTGAAATACATCAGATACCATGGATATGTGATGAACAATAACATATACTGCTTTAATTTTTGAGAAATTAGTCAGTTCGTTAAATTCCACTTTTATGGTCAAGATTTTGAGGTTAGAACAATTTTTCCATCAGATAGTAAAGCAACGTTGCCCGTTCTACATAGAAGTAGAAATTGCGAAGTCCTTACGATAACAATTCACTTTCCTAATTTGAATTAATGAAAATTGAAATGCAGTTCTTTCATCACTAGAAAAATACTCTTTGATTTGAAAAATGTGTAAACGATTCATGTCAAAAATAACTTAAATTGTTCATTTAGTCCGTTCACGAAAGTTTGAGCCGTCGGTTGGTCATGGAAATTTGGCATATTGCACTGTGTATATTAGAATTTTAGGTTATGTTGTTTATTTTCTTGTCAGATTGATACGCAATGTTCTCAATATTGCATAGAGTTCTCTGATAACTCGCAAGGTCGTAGGACGAGGCCGGGTACATTCGGCAACGTTGACTTTATTTTACGTTATGATGGCAAATACTGCCAACTTCAGATAAATAAACAAACGCCTACTGTGCGCTCGAACTTTCGTGAACGGACTTTAGTTAGTATTATAAATCTATGTTCATGGTGAATGTCTAGACTCTAGATGATAAAAGAACCAGATTTGATAGCAAATACCATAAATTTATTGCATTTTCAACAATGACGAAGAAACCGGAAAAATCTATGATTATCAATTACTTAATCAAAAACATAAATCTTATTTGAAGTTTCAAAAATGAAAAAGTGCAGAGAATGTTCAGTTAGGATTAAAACCACTTGTTTGATAAACATGTATAAAACTATCTGAAGACTCATTCAAAAGCCAACAATGGTCAAAGTTAATCTGAAAAAAATCAATTCCAACTCACCTCCAATTTTCTGTTGAGAACATCATGCCAGTTCAGTCCCTTGTACCATCTGTGCCTTTTTATGTCATCAGCTCCGCTCTGTAAAATTAATGAACTCAGTTATTTTTCAACTTATTAAGTGCGCTCAACTTCTTCGAATTGAAGAATTCAATATTTTTAAAATAAAAAATTCTCGGAAATAACTCTTGGCTCATTAAAAAATCTTGAATTTCGTTTGAAACTGATAAAAATCTGGAAACACTTAGTGGGAAAATAAAAATAGTTCAATTTTCATGTATGAGTAAAAATAGTAAAAATACAACCTTTTAAGTGACGTCAGCAATTTCTATGAATTATCATTTGTTTATTTTTGGCTCACCTTCATGCTTCCCAGCCTTTTGGTCCTGTCCTGTACCAGAAGTTTTTTTATCAGGTCCTTTGCCACCGGATCTAAGTGTTTGGGCCATTCTATCCTTCCTCCCAGTATTTTTTCGTATATACCGAATGGGTTGTCGTCATAGAACGGTGGATAACCAGCTAGCATTTCATATACCAGAACTCCTGCAAAATAATTAGTTGTTTAAACGACTAGCTTATTAATCGCTAGATTAATGAACCTGTTGAGTTTTTCGTGCGTCGCATTATAAATTTGATACAAATTCTTGATGCAAAAATTTTAATTTGGCATAAGAGATACGTACATTTGACATAAAATGAATTTCTATGTTTCAATAAAGTTTTAACATTGCTCGTTTTGCTTCTGAATACTTTATGCTGGGTTGCCCATGACAATTTCATCTTTAAACAGGAGAAATCTCATTATAAAGTCTGTCATTACTGTTCAATTCCCTATACGTTAAACTGAGCTTCATTTTTGAGGTCGACGGAAAATAGTATATTATGCAACGAGCGTATAATGTTAGCAATTATACGCGAGTAGCATACTATACTTTATCCACGACTACTGAATATAT
Organism: Propylea japonica; assembly: GCA_013421045.1. Lineage (NCBI taxonomy): Eukaryota > Metazoa > Arthropoda > Insecta > Coleoptera > Coccinellidae > Propylea > Propylea japonica. Next base: position 39,797,944 of record CM024246.1, on the reverse strand, counting down.
TTCTTGAAGATTTCAACATTTGGCGACCGCCACAAGACCCTTCTATGACAAGCGTGGAAAAAGTCAAGTTGTCACATGAGAATTTTTCGGAGAACTGAGCACTGTATATTTTGTAATAAAAAATGCTTTAATTGATATTATAAAAGTAGATTCGACTCTCGATTGACAAGGTATACCCATATTTGTCAGTTGGAGTACTTTAGATTTTAGAATACTGAAGAAATACCAATTTGAAGAATATTAAAACAAAACTGAATCACTGAAGCATCTGACAGCAGTGATTAATATTTCATTATTCCTTTGTGATTAATGGGTGTAATTATGGCCGAGCACAGAGACGTACAATGGACTGATTTTACAATAATCGTGGCTAAAGATATTCAATCAACTTGTTCATTCATTGCTAGATAAATGAACGAGTTGATTACGAGATTTTTCCGTCAATGGCATCATGAATTGGGTAGATTGAATTGTTGATTGAAATACATTCCTAATTCGCACAAGACATTTATTTGGCATAATATGAATTACTTTGTTTCTGCTTCTCCAGTTGACAATTACACATTAAAATATTAAAAGTTGGCAATAAAATGGGTCATTATTGATCAGTTTGGAAAACTACGTCAACAGTTTGAATAAATTTTATTTTTTTCAAGGCTTGTTATTGCATAACAAACATTTCTTCAGTTATATGAATGGAAATTTTTCAGCTGCGTAATTAAATTGAAAGTGAAGTCAACAACACTTTAAAAATTCTAACCTCGCAGATATTCAGGTAAAACTATGGCACAAGGAAAAGACAAAGATAAGAAAAATTTATCGAAAAATCGGCTGAACGTTCAAGGGAAATTATTGAACCACAGATTTTGTTGTGATTACACCAATTTTGCTAGCTTGTTTTATTTCAATAGCTATTTAATCAACTAGGTTATTAAGACAGCGACTTATGGTCAAGATGTTTTAATTTAATCAACAGTTCGAGACCATTAGTCGCTCGATTAATAACCGAGTTGATTAAAAGATTTTTCCAACGATCTCAATATGAATTGTGTATGAATTCTTGATTGAATTGATTGAAAGATATTCTTATTCTGCACAAGACATATATTTGACAAAAAAATTCTATGTATCTATGTCTTCGACATTTCTCGTAGTGCTTCTGAATACTTTGTGAATGGTTGCCATGAGGATTGCACATGAAAATAGCATAAATTTAGCATTAAAATGGTTCATAAATGATCATTTTCGTACACATTAAAATCACCTTTTATTTCGAGATCGGCGGAAAAATTAGTCATTATTGATCAATTTGGAAAACTAGGTACGTCAACAGTTTGAATAAGTTCTTTATTGCATAACAAACATTTCTTCATTTTTATGAATGGAAATTTTTCAGCTACGTCATTCAATTAAAAGACTCGCAGATATTCAGGTAAAACTGTGGCACAAGAAAAGACAAGGATTTAAAAATTTATCGAAAAATTGGCTGAAAGTTCAACAGGAATTATCAAACCACAGATTTTGTTGTGATTACACCAATTCTGCTAGCTGGTTTATTCAAGGGCGGATTTACGGGGGGGTAATGGGGTAATTACCCCCCCCCCATGAATATCGAAAACCTTTGAAAAAGTTATGCAACGTGGTGCACATTTTTTCATTTGTTTGTTTTTTTTACTACTATTACTTTACTACTATTTTTTCTTATTATTATTCCTCCTAAATATTTTGATTGAATTTTTTTCAAGTTTTGAATCTGATTTATCGATCTTGAATCATTACTACCCCCCCCATGAAAAAAAGCTATATCCGCCCTTGGTTTTATTTCAAGCATTCTCAATTTTTTTTAAATCGAATTGACCTACCTAAAGCCCACCAATCCACAGCCTTGTTATGACCTTTACTCTGTATAATTTCCGGTGCCAGATACTCCGGAGTTCCACAAAGCGTCCAAGTCCTATCTGTCAGTTTTTTCGCGAAACCAAAATCTGTAATTTTCAGATGGCCCTCTCTGTCCAGCAGCAAGTTTTCTGGTTTCAAATCTCTGTACACTATGCTCTTACTATGAAGATATTCTAGGGCTAGGATTATTTCGGAACTGTAGAATATCGACGTGTTTACGCCAAACCTTCCGGCATTTCGCAGATAGGAAAAAAGCTCGCCGCCGCAGACGTATTCGAACAGCATGTATATGCAGACGTCATCTCTGTCACACCATAACCTGAAAAAAGGTTCAAAATTATGGTGAATATAGGCAATTTCTGAAATTTCGTGCTCAGAGACTCATTGGTTGAATTGATGAATTTCGGAGGTTATTTGGATTTCCTATGATAATGTGAATTAATTGCAATATGAAAGTATATTATGCAACGAGCGTATAATGATAGCTATTATTCACGAGATGAGGTTTATCTAGTGAATAACAGCCATTATACGCGAGTAGCATACTATACTTTATCCACGACTACTAAATATATACTCGTATCTTGAAGATTTTAACATTTGGCGACCGCGACAAGATCCTTCTATGACAAGCGTGGAGAAAGTCAAGTTGACTTATGAGAAATTTTTGGAGAACTGGTCATTGTATATTTTGTGATGAAAAATGCTTTAATTGATATAATGAAAGTAGAGTTGGTCCTCGATTGACAAGGTATACTCATATCTGTTAGTTGGAGTACTTCAGAATACTGAAGAAATACCAATTTGAAGAATATTATGTATATCAAAGCTAAACCTATGAAGCATCTGACAGCAGTGATTAATATCTCATTATTCCCTTGTGAAGAATGGGTAGTATTATGACCGAGCACAGAGACGTACAATGGACGGATTTTACAATAGTCGTGGATAAGGGATATTTCAAATTACGTGGTTTTCTAGGAATGAATAAAATACATAATTTGCATTCATTTTCAAAAATTTTTCATTGGTAATTGAAGTATCAGTTATGCTATTTGTATACGAAAAATAATATCTGCAAAATAACCTCTTCTTGCAGCTCTACAAACGTCCACTCTTTTGTTAAAATTTTCAATGATATTTTGACACAATTGAGGCTCAATCCTACTAATGAAACGAATAATTTCATCCTTTAGTTCAGGAATTGATTTTGGATTATTTTTTCAGGCCTGGCTTTTCACATAACCCAAAAGAAAATAGTCCAACGATGGAAAATCACATGATATTTGAGGCCAATTGATATCAGCGTTTCTGGAGATTCTTCGATTCGACGTTCTTAATGATCTAATGCCTTGAGTTCCTGTATTATTTGAACCTCATATGCCTTCAGAGCTGAGTCCTCGAGAAAAATACTCCATGTTGTGGACCCATAAAGTTCAACTTGTTGTGAACGTCTTCTTACGGACATTTCAGGGTCTTCAGCAACACTTTCACAAACCAAATCAATATTTTCTTGTGATAGGCAGCTACGACTGTATTTTTCAATTTTTTGATATTCTAGCGAACCGGTCTTTTGACGCTTTTTTAAAATTCGACCATTACTATCAGATGGACGATAATGTAAACCATAAAATTCACGTAATTTTCTGAAAACACTTACATATGTATAGTGTAGGACATATTAATAAATGTCATACATCACCCTTTGTAACGGGATTTCCAATAAGAAGTGTTATTTTGATATTCAAAGAAAAATGCCATTTTTCAATATAAATGATCGGATGTTTCTTTCAGTATGAAGAAGAAGCTATGCCGTCAATAGTGAAAAATAACATCAGGCAAATGACCACCACGACCACGCTTACAGGACCATATCCTTTTAATGAAATTTCCATAACCAAATCGCAAAGTGGCGGCCCTATGTCCTCGTTAGCCTCACGAATTCCATCTTTGAGTTCTTGTATTAACTGAACTTTATAAGCCTTAAGACCCAAATCTTTATGCAAAATACGCTGTAATGAAGTTTGTAGAATGCCTAATTCCAAAGAACGGCGAGGAATGGACAAACCTGGATTTTCTTCAACACTTTCGACTACAGCAGCAATATTCTCGGCTGTTCTTGAGCGACGTGCACGGGTTATATTCTTCACATCACTAACTTGTTCCAACAGCTCGAATTTTTCCACCAATTCCTTGTTTGCGGTCCGACAAGGTGCTTCACGACGACCCAAAAATGTTTGAGTTTTACGAACCGTTTCTTCCAAATTTTCACCATTTTTTAGTGAATTTTAATAATTTCTGTGCGTTCTCGAAGCGTGTATCGTTCCATTTTTACTAATGGCGTAGTTTCTACTTGTCAAATGTCAAAAAATGACAGCTTCGAACGTAACATCTACTGAAATAGCTGGCTATTCAAAATAACACCTCTTATTGTAAAACCCTTTATATGTCAAGACACCAATTCAATGCGCCATCTCTTCTTCATTTATGTTAAAAAACTCAATCTCCAACCGACAGAAAATAAATTGTCAAAAGTAATCGGAACAAACTAACATTACATCCATTCCGCTTTGACGATAGTAAAATCAATCAAGTTGTTTTGGTAGTCGGCGTATTACAGAAAAATCTAAAATCACTTACATGTTGACGATGAAAGGATGTCTGATCTCTTGCAGGATGTGCTTTTCGTTTTTCACGTGTTCCACCTGCTTCAGTCTGATGACATCGGATAAACATAATATTTTCATGGCACCGTATCCGTCTGTTAATTTGTTGCGGCAAAGCAGCACTCTGCCAAACGTCCCGGTCCCTGAAATAAACAATCGATTCAATCCAAGTTCGATGTCAATGAAAAAAAAGAAAATAGGTCAGGGGGATTTGAGCTTATAGTCTTTTCAGACAAGTACAAGGTTTCTTTCATGTTACTATAACATGTAACAAGTTTTTGAGCTCTTATTCTACTTCAACAAATTTGCAGAAATCATCCATACGAAAGTAACTCTGTCTGTCTGTCTGTTACTCTTTAACGCCTAAACGGCTGAACGGATTTTGATGAAAATTGGTATGGTGATAGATGATAACCTAGAAATGGTCATAGGCTATAAATAATCACGCCATCGTTCTTAGGGGGTAGGCAGTAGGCAGATAACTAAATTGAGTTAGTGATTTTTAGTCTTTTTTGTTGGGACTTTTGTTCTTTCACGTCTAAACGGCTGAAAGATTTTGATGAAATTTAGTAAGGCAATAGATGGTTACCTAAAAACGGATATAAAATCAAAATGATCACGTCATCGTACTTAGGGGGTAGGAAGTAAGCAGAAAACTGAATTGAGTTAGTGATTTTTTTATGGTTTTGCTGGGAGTTTTGCTCTTTCCTGCCTAAACGGCTGAACGAATTTTGATGAAATTTAGTAAGGTGATATATAGTACCTAGAAAAGGATATGGGCTATTAATATTCATGCTATCGTACTTAAGGCGTAGGCAGTAGACAGAAAACTAATTGAGTAAGTGATTTTTAATCGTTTGTTTTAAAAGTTTACCTAATTCACGCCTTAACATCTGAACGGATTTTTATAAGACTTGGTTAATATAAAGACAGAATCCTAGGTACGGACACAGGCTACTTTTTACGGCGGGAAAATACCTCATTCCTGCGGAAACCTGGCGTGTTCGTGTCAAGAAGCGCATGGCGCCATGACTACTGAAATTATTTTGATGTTTTTTTTTAACTGAGTGTTACTAAGACTTCAAGTTAGTATTTGATCACTTTTCTAACTAAGAGGGTCGGTAGACGCCATAATTTAGGGAAATTATGATAAAATTTTGATGCAACTGTCTTTATTTAATAGTTTTACTTGGGTCGAAACTTGGTATTTCATCACACTACTTAACTAATAGGGTAGGAAGGTACAAAAATTCAGACTATTCAGACGTATGATTTAAGTGAATATTTTCGAAGATATTACCGTGCGAAGCCGGGGCGGGTCGCTAGTGTTAAGTAATGTATACCTATTCAATCATCCACATAAAATTACAAGTAATTAATTTTCAACTAAATGAAAATGCAATTTCTCACATTTTACGAAACAGTTTTTTTTCTATTTGATAAGGTGAAATTTTCCGAATACCTTAATAGAACCAAAATAAAAATGTGCGAATCCGGAATTTTAAAGCACAATTTTCTCCACAATATATGACAGAATGATCGAATTAACCACAGAATTAGCAACCTTCGTTTCAAATTTATAATGTTTCCGGATTTTGCCAAAAAGCTCATTCTCTTTATAGCCCGTCGTTATTCGAATCTATTCGCAATGCATCAAATTTTATTTTCGATGCTTCCTTATGTCTGAAACACACGTGAAACGACAGTTTAACCGTACCAATTATTGATGAATAGACGCAGAACTTCACAGAAAATCAGCAATAGAGCGTTTCATCACTTCGGAAAATGTGTCAGTGCATCTTGTTCCTTTTCCAACAAAAATACAACTATCATTCCGACTAGTTGCCAAATGTTGTTAACCTGGCTGCGGAACGGTTGTACTTCGTAAGAAAATTTGGTAAATTTAGATTTAGTGTTTCGTATTCACGTTTATCGAAGTTTCAGAAATAAACAACGGTTAATAACGTTAATTTTTCCTCCCATGATATATACTGAAGAACAAAATTAGCGCACCACCTGAAATTTCGTTAAATTTTAACAATTGATATCTTCCCAATCTTTAGTCGGATTTCAATGTTTTTTCTTTCAATTGTAGCTCTGTTATTGTCGAATTTCCTCCATTAAACAGAAGTCCAAGAAATAAAATCTTCATGTTGTACAGGTTGCCAGGTTTCTGAGGCATATAAAAACAATAAAGAGTTATAGCCTAGTATCTCTTGAGTATTTTGTTTTTTTGAAAAACAATTTATCTTGGAATCGTCCAGAGATATTCAACATTTTATCAACTGTTGTATTTTATGCATTAGCCATGGATATCTTCGCAACCATTTGTCCGATTCGAATGTTTTTTTTAGTTTTAGCTCTTTTATTGGCGAATATCATACTACAATGAATGTTCAAAAAAAGAAATGCATCATGCTGTACAGGGCGTTTAAATTTTCGGGTTTTTTTCATTAAGTACAGTTTAATTGATGTAGCCTGATGTCTTTCGAGTATTTTGCTTTTTTAAAAAGCAATTTAACTTGTACCCTTCCAGAGATATTCATATTTTTATAACATCTTGCATTTTTTGTTTTTCTTAATTTGTTTTCGTTTATTTTTGAGAGGTTGTCTCCGTAAATTTATGGAAACGGGCTCTCACGTTAAAAGACCCGATCAAGGTTTAAAAATAAGCATTAAGCTTGAAATCATCCGATGGATGGGTATGTTATAAAAATGTGAATATCTCTGAAAGGGTTAGAGTTAAATTGCTTTTAAAAAAAGTAAAATACTCAGGAAACATCAGGCTTTAGTTTTTAGAAGCCTCAGGTATCTGGTATTGCCCACAGAAGGCGTTAAACTGTAATGAAAAAAATCTGAAAAATTTAAACGCCCTGTATAACATTTCTTTTTTTGAACATCTCATTGTAGTATGATATTCGCCAATGAAAGAGATAAAACTAAAAAAAACATTCAAATCGGACAAATGGTTGCGAAGATATTCATGGCTAATGCATAAAATACAAGAGTTGATAAAATGTTGAATGTCTCTGAACGACTTCAAGATAAATTGGTTTTTGAAAAAACAAAATACTCAAGAGATACTAGTCTACAACGCTTTATTGTTTTTATATGCCTCAGCAACCTGGCATTGCCCACAGAAGACGTTAAAATTTGACTATAAAACATGACATTATTTAAACGCCCTGTACAACATGAATATTTTATTTTTTGGACTTCTGTTTAATGGAGAAAATTGACAATAACAGAGCTACAATTAAAAGAAAAAAACATTGAAATCCGACTAAAGATTGGGAAGATACCAATGGTTAAAATTAACGAAATTTTAAGTGGTGCGCTAATTTTGTCCATCAGTATATTACGTTTATGCTTCTCTTCCATGTATTATAATTTTCGTGCAGAGATTAGTAGCTTTTTTTTCGCTTCAGTGATTTATGGAACCATTCGCGTTTTATTTTCGATGGAGCTTTCAGAGTTGCTTGCCAATATTTTTAAGTAGTTGTTATGAGTTGGAGTTTCTAGATAATAATTCAAAATTATCATAGAGGCACGGACCGCTAATGTAATATTCCGCGATTATTTTCACTGAAAATTATGCTAGTTTTAACTTTTATGGTAGTGTTAAGATTCATGTTGCTTTATTGAGCTGTAATTTTGTATTATAAAGATGATTATGGGTTTTTTTGAATAAAAGGTTTCATACCAGTTTCATTTTCACACGAAAAATCAAATGGTTGTCTAAATATGATAATCTGTGAACATCAAATGATTAATAGATAAGAACAGATAACAAATTTTTCATAAATATTGTGCGAAAAGAAGTCCATTTTGGTCAATGCAAAGCTCACACCTTCTTCTGCCATTGTGAGGTGTGAGCTTTGCATTGACCAAAATGGACTTCTTTTCGCACAATATTTATGAAAAATTTGTTATCTGTTCTTATCTATTAATCATTTGATGTTTACAGATTATCATATTTAGACAACCATTTGATTTTTCGTGTGAAAATAAAACTTTTGATGTTTTTTACAGTTTAATAAGAAATTTATATATTAAGTTATATATTTTTGAAAAGGGAAAAAAAAGACGGTTCCATCTGTTATTCAAATGCTTATGGTTCACATTTAAAAAACACAAGTTTGTATTATAACTTCGAAAAAAAACGTAATAAAAAAAACTTGATTACATCAAAGAATTCTACGAAAAAAAGTGCCTGTATAATGTTTTCGTTTCATGTTCATAGCGCCAGTAATAAAGAAGTTATGAGAACTTTTCATTTCACGCCATTTTCCAATTTTTGCTAATATCTCGAAAACGGTTGAACTTCCAAGGTTACGGTTTTCACCAAATTAAATCTCTCAAAAATCGAGCCCGAAAATGTGCCATTCATTTCCTTCTAGCTCCAAGGGTTTCTGAGATCCCCTCACTAGACAACGAATTCGGGACACCCGATACATATATTACGTTATTGTCCTCCTCAATTTATACTAGTCTAATTATTCGGTTTTCAAGAAAGTTAATTCACGTTTAGCCAGATGAAATCATTGGTGTTTCTATCTTATTATTGAACACAAAGAAGGCGTTTGTTTATTTATTTGAAGTTGGCAGTATTAACTGCCATAATGTAAAATAAAGTCAACGTTGCCGAATGTACCCGGCCTCGTCCGACGAGCTTGCTAGTTGTCAGAGAACTGTATGCAATATTGGCACCATTGCGTATCAATCTGACAAGAAAATAACAACATAACCTAAAATTTTAATATACACAGTGGAATATGCCATATTTCTATGGACTACTTTATGCTCAATATTATGTGAATGGAGTATATTCACAGCTGTAATGAGAGTTCAAGAGGACTTCCATTCTCTTTCTAATCGTCTAAATGTTTTTGTCGATATGTCTCACATAAAACCTAAACTTCACATCATTTCATTGATAATTTTCTTCATCTACTTATGGCTCAGTTTGCGTGTAATCTCCTTCACACATTCCAGTGTGTTATTGAATAATTCATTCTTCGAGTATATAAAACTATAAATTTCTAACTTATGTATATTACGTTATTGTCCTCCTCAACTTATACTAGTCTAATTATTCGGTTTTCAAGAAAGTTAATTCACGTTTAGCCAGATGAAATGCCCGGTGTTTCTCGCGTACGCATCGTCTACAGATGGTCAGAATGTGTGTCAACTAATCAAATTAGAGAGAGCTGTTTGGAAGAAATCCATTTTTACTTCACTCGCCGATCTGGTCGAACACTTTCGGTTGGGTATAGGCCAAACGATTTGATGCTTCGCGCACCTTGAAAATTGCCTAATAACATTTATTATTTCCGACGAAATGCAACTTGGATCGATTATATATCGATTAAAAAGGAAACGACATTTGGGCGGAGCTAGATTTGTTCGGTTAAAGCATGTACATGAGTTTATGCCACGGGCCATTCTTGTCAGATGATAATTGTTTAAATGGAAAAAGGTTTAGAATAAAGCAATAGTTTTTGAGCGCTAGTCTCGTTCTACTGAAACGAGTGCTATATCGTTTTGGATATCAATTGAAATATACACTACTGGAAAAAATTAAAGGATCAAAAAAATCCATTTTTTTTGACCATTTTCAACATGCCGTAACTTTGAGAGGAATGGTCGTACAATGAATTAAAAAAAAGGAATTGTAGCGCCAAGTGTCTAGTTTTTGGATTAGAACTTCAAAAATTTTAAGTTTCAGTGGTTTTCGAGTAATGATAGAAAAATCAGCAACAAAAAAATTCTAAAAATTTTACCACTTTTTTTTCTTGTCTACGAGCGTGGAAATTTTATTTTTGCATAATCGTTATAATGATGGGATACTTTGTTAATTCAGCTTCAGTTTATTTTTCCATTGACCTCAATACGTCCACTTCTCGCCGAGATATCGGTCTTCAAATGGAAAAAAGGCTTTTGGTGGTTTCTTGGAAAATCTACCGCTAGATCGAAAATGTTGAGGAAACCAAGGATGTTAAGTGTGACTTTCACAGTTCAATATGTTGATAAAAACCTTACGAAGAGCCAACTCAATCCAGCGAGCCGTTTTTTTGTTCGACTCGATTGAATTTTTGAAAAAAATAAGGATCACGTTTTTTGCTCTGAAAAGCTCATAATCTTCAAAAAAGGCAAAAAAGAATTTTCTCGAGCTTATTCCACATTTTAATTGCAGATAGTACATAAATTTCAAAAAAAGAAAAATAAAATAAACTAACAAATAAAATTTTTATTAATTTAATATCGGATAAAAAATGGATCCTTTTCCTTTTGAAGACCGATATCTCGGCGAGAAGTGTACGTATTGAGATCAATAAAAAAAATTAGAGCTGAATTAACAAAGTATCCTATCATTATAACGACTATGCAAAAATAAAATTGCCACGCTCGTAGACAAGAAAAAAAAGTGGTAAAATTTTGAGAATTTTTTTGTTGCTGATTTTTCTATCTTTACTCGAAAACCATTGAAACTTAAAAATTATTGAAGTTCTAATCCAAAAACTAGACACTTGGAGCTACAATTTCATTCTTTTAAATTCTTTGTACGACCATTCCTCTCAAAGTTACGGCATGTTGAAAATTGCCGAAAAATTTGGCATTTTTTTTCTGATCCTTTAATTTTTTCCAGTAGTGTATTTTGGCAGGATTCTGTATTTCTAACAACTTTATAGGTTTCCACTCCCAGTCTCTGAAACAGAAATAATTGAAAATTTTTGATTGAGATGAAGTACTCCTGCGAGAATTTTTGCACTTATGTTTCAGGAGCAAATTGGTCTTGAGAAAATTGTTGCCTAACAGTAAAACTGAAAAAGGAAATGAATGAAAAGGATAATGTAACGTTTCAGAGTCTATATCAGGCACCTTCTTCAGACAAACTTGTAAAATCTTCACAATTGTGCAGGAGCACTTCATCTTAATTACATTTTTTTTTAATTATTTCTGTTTCAAAGACTGGTAGTGAAAACCTATAAAGTTTTTTAGAAACTATATTGTTTTGTAATTCTTTCTTACCAAGATCCAGATATCTTTTGGATCTTGCTGTTTCAGAGTTCCGAAAGAACTTAGTGGAATGATCTACCCCTGGGAGATTCCGCCAGAGTTTATCCCTCTCGGCTTTCTCCTTCTCCAGAAACTCCTTATAGGTACATTTACCTATACCTTAAAAGGGTTCTGAGCCGAGTGACATTCGTGCGCCCTCTTTGGCAAGTATATTGCACTCGAATGGCTGGGAAACCAGGTTAAAAAGACCTTATTTTTATTGCCTACCTCATTTACATCTGTACAAAACCATAATTCCCCTTGAAAAAATCACGCAAAAAATTACATCCTTATTCTAAGACACCTTGAGATTTCCATCTCATCTCATCCAGAAAACATCTATTGTTCTCATGTAATATTTGCTGTCTCTCATCTACTATTTGAATATCAATTTTTTGCAGATTGTGTCGGTATTTCCATGACCTCTAAAGATCTTTCAATTATTTCTTATTGTTTCAAGTTACGTGATTTTCAATTGGTTTTCCTGGGAATTTCAGCTCATAATCAGCATACCAAGATTATTCCCAGAATTCGGAAAAAATAAATTTAAACATAAAATTCCCCAGTTGGCAAAAATAGACTATAACCAACGATTCCAACCACAAAACTTCGCTCGTGATTATCATAAGTTATCATAGAACGACCTTCTTGTTTCACGTTTACCGCAATAACAATTTTCAGCCAATGACATTGACAATGTAGTCGCACTTCCCAAAATTACACCTATTAAGGGAAAGTCCCTGTTAAGAAATGAACCGCTGAAGATTTGTAACGCTTCATTGGTTTCTGTGTTTCCGGCAAATCCATTATATCAACGCGATTTCACCAAAACTGTAATTAAGAAGGAAATGAAGTAGGTAATAGTACTAATTACATAAGGCGACACTGGCATATCGTATTGATATTATTGGCTATTACGATAATTTGTCATGGCAATTTTGTGATAATGAAATTAAAAATACTCGCTTATCAGTTATTCGAGCTATTTTTGTAATTTCTTGTTGTTGCTTCGAAAAAACAATTACAGAAAACAGGAACTATCATTCGCAATTTGACATATTACAAACTACAAAGGATTTTCCTATGAGGTGTAATTTTAATATTCAAAGCTATGCCGTTTAAAGTGGAAAATAACATCAGGCAAATGACCACCACGACCATGCTTAGGGGACCATATCTTTTTAATGAGATTTTCCATAACCAAATCGCAAAGTGGCTGCCCTATGTCCTCGATAGCCTCATGAATTTCATCTTTGAGGTCTTGAATCGACGCTGGGCTATTGGCGTAGACCTTCTCTTTCACATGGCAAGGTGTTAAATCACAAGATCTCGGTGGCCAATTGTGATCACCTCTTCGAGAGATAACACGGTTCGGAAACTTTTCCAGCAAAAAATCAATGGTTTCGTTGCTTGTGTAGCACGTAGCGCCGTTTTGTTGAAAGTGAAAGTTGTCTAGATCAATACTATCCAATTTCGATCATGGAATGCCTAATTCCAAAAAACGACGAGGAGTGGACAAACCTGGGTTTTCTTCAACGTTTTCGGCTACAGCAGCAATATTCTCAGCTGTTCTTGAGCGACTAGTACGGGTTTTATTCTTCACATCATTAACTTGTCTCAACAGCTCGAATTTTTCCACCAATTTCTTTATTTCGGTCCGACAAGGTGATTCACGACGACCCAAAAATGTTCGAGTTTTACGAAGCGTCTCTCCTAAATTTTCACCATTTTTATAGTGAATTTTAATTACTTCAATGCGTTCTTGAAGCGTGTATCGTTCCATTTCTATTAATGGCGTAGTTTCTAATAGTCAAATGTCAAAAAATGGTGATGGTATTTTCAAAATGATATCCTGAGGAAATTGAACTTGACCCCAATAGAAATAATATGAAATATGTGGAGACAAATGAAAAAAAAAACCCTAGATATTGTACCGATAGTTTATTACATCGTTATACAGGGTGTTTCCTAAACATGCGGCAAAAATTCAGGGGATTGGTCCTTGGTCTATTCTAAGAATATTTTGTCCTTTGATGATTTTGAAAAACCTCTTTGTTTCGAAGATACAGGGGAAAAAAATTCTAGATAATAACACTTTATTATGAAAAATTACATGAAAATTTAACTTAACCTACAAAAACTGTTGAAAATGACCACCTCTAGCCAAAAAAACGAATTCAAATGAAAACCGTGTTTTATCTGTATTCCTTTACTTATCAATTTTAAGTCAAAAAACTGTCGGTTTTTAGTAATTGGAATGTTGTTAAACAAATTTGAAAATAAATTGTACCTACTTAGGAAACACAGTGCGGTACGCATTTTTATTCAAACTATTATTAATTTTAAAAATATGAAAAATGTTGTTCGCCCTGTATCTTCGAAACAAAGAGGTTTTTCAAAAATCATCAAAGGACAAAACGTGCTTAAAATAGTCCAAGGAACAACCCCCTGAATTTTTGCCGCATGTATATGTGAAGATGGCTAATACTTTTTGTTTCTTCGTTGTTTATATGGAATGAAATTGTCTAAAAATGACAGCTCCATGAGTGACATCTACGGAAATAGCGGGCTATTCAAATTAACACCTCTTATTGGAAAAACCTTTACGAATAACAAACCTTTTCAGCTGAAAACTTCTGGTAAATAATTCCATAAACAACCGCATACAAAATTCACCAATGATCACCACCATTGTCGAGTCTCTAGGCAACTGAAACGAAGTTCCTGATAAGAGAAACAGTTGCCGTGGAGAATCTCGAGCTCATAAAAGTTGGAGATAGTTTCCTCTAATTCAGAAACGCAACAAATAAATCAACAGAACAAAGTAACAGGTCATTCATTCACAGAGACTGCTGCAGTCTCAATTAATAGGATCGTTAAACTCGAATTGTCTTGAATTCTCCTCCGAGCACGATGCATTATTGAAGACCCCATCAGCTACCATAGATTTGTTAGATACGGATGTGACCACAGACCCTCGGATTTTCAGTCTTATTTCCATGTCATACAGGAATATTCTTCGCATATTCAGTTTTTCCATCAGAAACATAATTAAAAATTGGTGAAAATCGATTTTTAAATGACTATTTCCCTCGTCGTAATTCGCACCAATCAGAAACGCGCAATTTTGAATTACAAATGGTTTCTAGGTGGAAAAACTGTTTGTTGCCACCAGCACTCATGTTCCTTGTCAAAATATTACTTAGCAACGTGTTTTTTCGATTCTTTTCTGAAAAATAAGATGCCCTTATGATATTACTTACGAAAATTCAAACACTTAATTCAAACTCTCTGTTCGCGCTTGTTCCTAGGGAGTGAAAACTTATATAAAATTTCATGAGTAACGTGCCATCAGAAATTTAAGAAAATATATTTTGTCTGTGCGTGGTAAACCGACAAAATTCTTTTCTCTATTCAGGGTGTCCCATTACTCGACGTCAACCCGGAACCGGGTGAAAAGGCAAGTAATGCTGGTTATCAGAAAAATATAAAAAAAAATCTAAGTTGCATGATTTTAAAATAATGCGCATTTGAAAAAACACGCAAAATTCCACACCCTGTGACAGTCTTTTCGCTCCTGTTGCCACAAATATCAACTTTTTCCAACTTTTTTCTTTGCTGTGTAACCTTGAATAACGCTTGTCTAAACTGTAATCAAAATTTTGATACCAGCTGCTCTAGCTTTCATAAATAGAGGGCATATTTCTCAGAAAAAAAATCGAAATAAACAATTGCCTAGTTTCAACTGACTGTATTGAAAAAAAAATGTACTACGTAGGTTTGGCATGTTTTTTCAAAAGTTGGCGCATTTAGTGAGGATTCCATAATGGTATAATACTTGTTTAATTGTAGCTGCCGTAGTTCAAATTTATTTTCGATTGCCTCTGAATACACTTTTTCGTTAACTGCTTCCCAGTAATAGAGTCCAATGAATTCAAGTCCGGTGAACGGGCCGGCCACGAGATTGGACCAGAAAGTCCGATCCATCTTCCGGGAAAAAATGTTATCAGAAAAAATAAATTCCAGAGAAAATAATTTTTCCAGAAAAAAATTTTCCTGAGAAATTTCTCTGAAAATTTTTTTTCTGGTAACATTTTTTCCCGGAAGATGGATCGGACGTTCTGGTCCAACCTCGTGGCCGGTCCGTTCACCGGACTTGAATCCATTGGACTCTATTACTGGGAAGCAGTTAACGAAAAAGTGTATTCAAAGGCAATCGAAAATAAATTTGAACTACGGCAGCTACAATTAAACAAGTATTATACCATTTTGGAATCCTCACTAAATGCACCAACTTTTGAAAAAACATGCCAAACCTACCCCTACGTAGTACATTTTTTTTTCAATACAGTCAATTGAAACTAGGCAATTGATTATTTCGAATTTTTTTTCCGAGAAATAAGCCCTATTTTTATGAAACCTAGAGCAGCTGATATCAAAATTTTGATTACAGTTTAGACAAGCGTTATTCAAGGTTACACAGCAAAGAAAAAAGTTGGAAAAAGTTGATATTTGTGGCAACAGGAGCGAAAAGACTGTCACAGGGTGTGGAATTTTGCGTGTTTTTTTAAATGCGCATTATTTTAAATTCATGCAACTTAGATTTTTTTTTATATTTTTCTGACAACCCGCATTACTTGCCTTTTCACCCGGTTCCGGGTTGACGTCGAGTAATGGGACACCCTGTATAACTCTCGAACGGAACGAGCTATGGATAAATGGGGAAATTTTTTCGGTAGATTTGCGACAGCTTCATGATTCCACATTTTCGGAGCAAAACCTTCGAAGAACCTTACGATGTATCAGAATACTGAATGTACCACAAGAATGCATGAATTCTCTACTATGAGACTACTGAGTTTGGTTCTGTTCGCATAGAAATTAATCGAGATATTGCATTTCCAAAGTTGCAATGCAGATCTTTTGGATTTATTTAATTATGATATTGAAAGACTGTGTGAATGGTATGCCACATCTTTTTTTAACATTGTGTTACTAATGGGCTGCTGAGCATTGAGCAGAGGCAGGTTCGATTGAGATGTTTATTCATCTGGAGGTGTTTGCCGTTTCCTGATTTCGTTTGGTTTGATTTATGGTCACCATTAAACAAGTGATTTATTGCGATTTTATTGTGGGTTTGCGGTTATGGGCGATTGAATGTTTTGGGCGGGTAGTTTGGCTGTTCTTGGTGTTTGTTTTTCCGAGTTCAAATGTGTTGATTACTTGGGTATTTTGGTACACGTGAAAATAGCTGTATTTGATTTGGCAACAAAGGTAAGGTGATTTAGAAGAATGTTTTCTCGATTTTTGTGAAAGCAATATCCAACATCCTTCGAAATTGTTGTGGTATACCAAAAAGTGATGTGTCAATCGAAAATAAGCTTCTTTTCGATATAAAAAATTTACAGGAATACAATATAATTCCCAGGACGAAAAATTTCGTGACTAATGTGAAAGTATCCACTATACAGGGTTGGGATAAAGTTCGGCACCAAATTAATATCTTTAAAACGAAACGGGCGATATTTTTGAAATTTGGCAGCTGAGTGTAATAGACCACAATGCATTTGATGAGCATATTTTCACTAATGAGATACTTCCGGTTTTACCGCAAATGACCAAATTTTTTTATTTAAATGGGACACCCTGTATATTTCTGCAGATTCTGAAAGTGCACCTCGTTTCGGATCTGTCCATATCGGGTTCCATGTAAAAATTCTCTGTAAATGTCTTTTTGTACGTTTGAGAAAAAATCCATTCAAATAAATAAATCGTTGTTATTTGTATCAATAGTGAGGAATAAAACGAAATACTTTGTAGTAGATAACTCTTTCTGCTTTTCATGATGTATTTTTTTATGAAAATCTATAAAAGGAAGAAATTACTTTACTAGTAGAAAAATTTATTGAAAATAATTTTAAAAAAAATCATTTTAATTGTTCGAAGTACTTGCCGTTCACCTCCTGACAATATGCCAGTCTATTAACGAATTCTTGAGTATTTTTTCTCAAGACTTCTCTATGTATTAATGCACATTCATCAAGAATCCGTTGTCTCAAATCTTCTTTTTACAGATAATTTTTACATGGAACCTGGTATGGACAGATCCGAAGCAAAGTGCTCTTTCAGAATCTGCAGAAATATACAGGGTGTCCCATTTAAATAAAAAAAAATTTGGTCATTTCCGGTTAAACCGGAAGTATCTCATTAATGAAAATATGCTCATCAAATGCATTGTGGTCCATTACACTCAGCTGCCAAATTTCAAAATTATCGTCCGTTCCGTTTTAAAGATATTAATTTGGTGCCGAACTTTATCCCAACCCTGTATTAAGGGTTTTCCAATAAGAGGTGTTATTTCGCTATTCAAAGAAAAATACCATTTTTCAATATAATGATCGGATGTTTATTTCATTATAAAGAACAAGCTATGCTGTCAATAATGGAAAATAACATCAGGCAAATGACCATCACAACTACGCTTACAGGACAGTATCCTTTTAATGAAATTTTCCATAACCAAATCGCAAAGTGGCTGCCCCATGTCCTCAATAGCCTCACGATTTCCATCTTTGAGGTCTTGAATCGACGCTGGGCTATTGGGGTAGACCTTCTCCTTTACGTGGCCTCAAAAAAAGAAGTCGTAAGGTGTTAACTCAGAAGATCTCGGTGGCTAATCGTGATCACCCCTTCGAGAGATAACACGGTCCGAAAATTTTTCCCGCAAAAGATCGTTGTTGATGATCGGTAGGCTTAAGTTCTTATGTTAACTGAACTTTATACAGCAGCAATATCCTCGGCTGTTTTTGAGCAACGTGCACGGGTTTTATTCTTCACATATCTAACTTGTCCCAACAGTTCGAATTTTTCCACCAAATTCTTCATTGTGGTACCTCACGACGACCCAAAATATTCGAGTTCTACGAACCGTCTCTGTCAAATTTTCACCATTTTTATAGTGAATTTGAATAATTTCTAAGCGTTCTTGAAGCGTGTATCGTTCCATTTCTATTAATGGCGTAGTTTCTACTTGTCAAATATCAGAAAATGGCAGCTTCAACGTGACTTCTACCGAAATAGCTGGCTAATCAAAATAACACCTCTCATTGGAAAACCCTCTATAAAAAGCCCTAAACCGAACAACAATGTAGCAAATTCCACAACATTAAACGAATTCTACAAGGCGTTTTAAATGGGTGATAAATTCTAACGTATTGAAGGCCAAGGTAGCAGAAATAATAATAATAATTGTAATCACCACACTCAAGGTAGCTCTCAACATGTGGCAGCAAGTACCTTCATGCTAGAATAACCGAATCTATCCAACCAATAGCACCCTTGTCGCATCATTGATCTTGCTACCCAGCTGTGAATAAAACAACTTCAATGAAAATCCTGAAATATGAATTTGGCCAGATGCCTACAGTCTCCAAACTCTTCATAAGAGATCCAAAATTACTCGTTGTTTCTAGACATGCTGACGCCTTTGCGTTTTCCTTCTCCTAAGGATTTATTTTTATCGCACTTGATAAATGAGATACAGAACTCAAGGAAAACTGCGGTCTGATGATATAATGTGTGTTTATAGCCGCTACTTGAGGGGAAAATCGCTTGAGTCGTTTTTTTCGGTTTTGGGAAAAGTCTGGATGGGAGATAATGAAAATTTTGCAGGAAGGAGTTGGCACTGTGGTTTTAGAATATTTTATTACATTATATATAATAAAACAATCGTTTCGTCACAATCTAACCCAGGGTTTCAGGAAGTGGGGCGCCCACATAAGGGAGCAATTCGAAAATAATTTAAGTTTTTTAGAAATCGGTACGAAATTCAACTAAACAAACACAATCTTAAATAATTGCCATAAACAATAATTAGGATTAGTTCTATAAACATATCAGAGGAATTTTAGAAAGGGATCGTATGACAAGAAAAAGTGTTTAAGCACTGATATAACCATTTCCAAATCCTATTTCAAATTCAAGAAAATTTAATCGATGAAATATACTTCATTAAAGTACCCATCTTGAAAGATTTCGTTTGGAAGGCCGAAACTTTTTTGTTCAGATCTAATTCGCAAACTCAAACTCAACAAAATGTTTGAATTATATTTGCAATTAAATAATTTTCAGAAAACCAAATTGAAGGTTACTAAAATATGTACTCTTCTTAAAGTTTCTCAGTAGATATTCACAGAAGATTACTATCTTAAAATTATTGAAATTCAATTTATACTCTTTTGAAAGCATAAAAGTGAAAAATTGAATGTATTGAATGTTCTTAATGAATTCAAATAAAAAACAAGTTGAATACCTACTGAATTATGTCTATTGTAATATAACACAATTTATTCTCGGGATTAAAAATTGAAAATGAAACTAGTAGATTTCAAATACAAAAGTGTCCAGAAAAACCTCTTCAGAATGAAATTCAGATCTCAAAATTCATAATCACAAAGTTTGAATCAAAACTGAACCAGTGTTACATCTATGTATATAATGAAATTCCTGGTATGCTTATAATTGTGATGATACATAATTATATCATAAATCGATTCCCAGAACATGATTTAAAAAAATAGTTTTTTTTTTCAGAAGAAATATATAGTTCAAACAACAACTTACAATTACTTCATGACCTTGATTTAAAGTATGGACAATATATCTTTCTTCGTAAAATTGGTAAATGTAGTTCTTGGAAGAAAAAACTTGTTTTGTCCTGGAAAATATGAATGTGAATATGTAGATATTCCAGAGAAATGATAAAGCTCCAATGGAAACAAATTTGGAAATATTCTTCATATCCCCTGAGATATGACAGGACAAAAAATCTAGGTGTGTAGCCATTTCGCCAATTCGTTTAGAGAATAGATATTTTTCCGTCGACCTCAATATGTATGTTGAGTTTAACGTATACTAAATTGATCAATAATACCTCATTTTTATGCATAATTTCTCCTATTTTGATGTGTAATTGCATGGCCAATCTGACATTCGGAAGCAATATACAGGGTGTAACTAAAGAAGTGTAAAATATTTAAGGAGGTGATTCCTAATCAAAAAAAAAGATAGGATCTTTCATATAAAGAAACTTCATTGGAGCATTCCTTGTTAAGATACAGCCCCTCAAAGGGAGTACATAAAATTTGTTTAACAATTTTTTTCACAAGCACCAAAAAAGTTACAATATGTATTGAAATTAACCTGACGTTTCCTACTAGCAAAAAAAAATTGTCACTATCGCTAGAAGTGTCCTACTAGATAGATTAGTTTCGCATTTATGAATATCTATCTCTGTAGTTGTTCGTAAAATAATTTTTTACTGCGAACTGGTTTATTTTGGGCAAAAAACTCAAGAGATATTTTTTGTTTAGAATGAAACAGGCTATCGGAAATAAATTTTCAAATGGTAAACAATAATAAAACAAAAAGTTACATTGTAAATAAACTTTAGGGGTTGCGTTTCCCACCCTTACAACCATGGGATAAACCAAATAAATAACTGGATCAGTGTCTTTTTGCTAGTAGGAAACGTCAGGTTAATTTCAATATTGTAACTTTTTTGGTGCTTGTGAAAAAAATTGTTAAGTATACAAATTTTATGTACTCCCTTTGTTGAGGGGCTGTATCTTAACAAGGGATGCTCCAATGAAGTTTCTTTATATGTAAGATTCTATCTTTTTTTCGATGAGGAATCACCTCCTTAAATATTTTACACTGATATATTTAGTTACACCCTGTATACGAGTAATGTTACAACTCTACTGAAAGCTAGAAATTTATATTATGTCAAACGTATCTCATGTGCAAAATGAAAAACTATTTCAATCAAAAATTTATAAACAATTCATAATGCAGTCGACGGAAAAATCTTGTAATCAACTCGGTAATCAATCTGGTGCTTAAAAACTCAAATCATGAAAGTAAAATTCATCAATGGATCGAACGAGTGCCCTATTCTTCTCAATATACACTGCTCAACAATTGATAGGGATCACTTACTTGTTCTAAATTCATTTCTGAAATATTCGCTCCAAGATTATAAATTTAGTCAGATATCAGAGTATTTTCAGTTGATAATATGGTTCACTTGAGAAAAGAATGAAAAAATGAAAAGTTTAGAGAAAAAAGACTTTATTAGGAACACTCAAAATTACGGGATATTTGGACGAATTTGCCCGAAAATTTTATAAATCGTTTGATCGAAAGTATGCCTCGTAGGGTAGAATGCTTGAGACGAGCTCGTGGGGGACCAACTAGGTACTAGCTTAACCGAAACTTCAGCCTTCTTGTGGTTTCATCATAAAATTTTTATGTTATTCAAACACAGAATTTTGAGTGTTTCTAATAAAGTCTTTTTTTCTCTCTAACTTTCCATTTTTCATTCTTTTCTCAAGTGAACCATATTATCAACTGAAAACTCTGATATCTGAACAAATTTATAATCTTGGAGCGAATATTTCAGAAATAAATTAGAATAAGTAAGTGATCCCTAGAAATTGTTGAGAAGTGTATTTTTTTTCAATTTAAAGCCTAAAATCCCCTGTTTTTATCTTAGTGTGTGGAATACTCTCATTAATCAAGTCATTCCATCAAATTCGAAGCATGTAATTCTAAACATAGGATTCAAACATTCAAAACAAGTCAAGTACTTCTTCTCCCAGTTCATTCATAAAATTCATTATTCAACAATAATAAACTATTAA
Organism: Propylea japonica; assembly: GCA_013421045.1. Taxonomy (NCBI): domain Eukaryota; kingdom Metazoa; phylum Arthropoda; class Insecta; order Coleoptera; family Coccinellidae; genus Propylea; species Propylea japonica. Next base: position 39,775,617 of record CM024246.1, on the reverse strand, counting down.
CGTCATATAAATTTATATTCGCGCTCTGCATATGACTACTCATAATGTTGCACCAATAGAGCACTGATTTATGCGACGTTTAACCTGATGTTGCTTCGCAGGTCGAATTTTCGAAACTGATTTTATTCGCGAATGTTCGAACTTAGCGTAAATATTATGTACGCCGTTTGTTTGTTCAGAGTCAATATTTTGATTCGGAGAGAGCGATCGCTTTCTATCTGTTCTCTCGTTATTTGCGAGTATTTCCGGATACATTTATCGCGCAAAAGACGCCTATTCTATTACTCACAGTGTTAAAAAAATTATGATATTCTAGTATTCTATGGCAAGTCAGTTCATTCCATAGACATAGCGAAAGGGACTGAGCAATCCCTATTCAGCTTCATTAAAAATACCCTACTGGAAAAAATTAAAGGATCAAAAAAAATTCCAATTTTTCGGCAATTTTCAACATGCCGTAACTTTGAGAGGAATGGTCGTACAAGGAATTTAAAAAAAGAAAATTGTAGAACCAAGTGTCTAGTTTTTGGATAAGAACTTCAAAATTTTAAGTTTCAGTGGTTTTCGAGTAATAATAGAAAAATCAGCAACAAAAAAATTCTCAAAATTTTACCACTTTTTTTTTCTTGTCTACGAGCGTGGAAATTTTATTTTTGCATAATCGTTATAATGATGGGATACTTTGTTAATTCAGCTTTAATTTGTTTTTTTATTAATCTCAATACGTCCACTTCTTGCCGAGATATCGGTCTTCAAATGGAAAAGGATCCATTTGTCTTTAATTATCGATTTCTCAGCAACCAACGATCGCACAGAAAATTGAAGGAGGGTTTCAAGACCTTGAATAAAATCCCATTAATGAACAACCATTGCTTATTCATAGAAATTTTTTTTTCTTCATGTCGCATCAATATAAAAATTTAACAAAAAAGGGCATTTGGTGTTTTCTTGGAAAATCTACCGCTGGATCGAAAATGTTGGGAAAACCAATAATATTAAGTGTGAGTTTCACAGTTCAATATGTTGGTAAAAACCTTACGAAGAGCCAACTCAATCCAGCGAACCGTTTTTTTGTTTGACTCGATTGAATTTTTGAAAAAAAAATAAGGATCACGTTTTTTGCTCTGAGAAGCTCATAATCTTTAAAAAAGGCAAAAAAGAATTTTCTCGAGCTTTTTTTCAGATTTTAATTGCAGATAGTACATACATTTCAAAAAAAGAAAAATAAAATAAACTAACAAATAGAAATTAATTTAATAACGATCGATAATCAAAGACAAATGGATCCTTTTCCATTCGAAGACCGATATCTCGACGAGAAGTGGACGTATTGAGGTCAATAAAAAAATATATTGAAGCTGAATTAACAAAATATCCCATCATTATAACGATTATGCAAAAATAAAATTTCCACACTCGTTGTCTTTTTTATGTTAACTCAATCCACAAAAAAGACAGGTAATGGCAGCGATATCGCATCCTCTCTTTCTCTGATTGGTGACACTTTCAGGCGATTATTGTTTAGTCCATTCTTTATATCTATGGTTCATTGCTATACTATACATCGTACAGAAAAATCATGCGCAAATATCTCAGTTTCTCAGATTTATCTATTATCTGTCAATTCAGTGATATGAACGAAATAAATAACTTAACAAATTCAAGAAAAGCCCTGAGCAGGAGTTTTTGAGCGCTCGTTCTTTGGTGGAGCTATCAACTTAAAATTTTATAAGGGACTCAAGATTGATACCAAGTATATCAATACAGAATCTTGGCACAATCGAAATTATATTCTGGAAATTATTCAAAGAATGAAATATGTAGGAAATAAATAATTACAAAAATTGAATTCTATTGTTCTGATGATGCGATCGTTTCAAAATTTTGCATGAACATTCAGTATATCAGTTTTGATTCACAAAATAAATTTCATCTGAACCGGTTATTCTGTTATGGAAATAAAGATATTCTTCTTTTCAATATTCCAATTAATTTCTTTATGTTCTGTTGACACTATGGCTACAAAATTTTGCACGAAATTTCAGTACGACAGTCTTCATCATTAACAGAAAATTTCACTTGAATCGGATATCCTTTGTGGAGAAATAAAGATTCTTCTTTTCAATATTCCAATTCAATTTTCTATGCCTCTGTCCACACTATAGGCACCAAATTTTGCAGGAATCTTATTATAAGCATCTTGCATAAGACCGAAACATTTCATTTCGATGGGTTTTGTTTTGTATGAGATATTGAGGAATAAAAATTTTGAATTGCCATGTTTTATGGAATACCCTATCGATTTGACTGGTTAACGCACTAAACCGAACCATTTAGGAACCGAAGTTACCCTGAAAATTTCAAGTCTCTAGCAGTCTAGCACAATCCCCTTCGAATGTTATTGTGCTAACAGCCGGTCGAACGGCCCTACGGATATAATTGAATTTGACCACAAATTCGTCAACAGGGAGTTGGAGTAGAACCCTATCGTATGAGACCACGTTCGGCTCAAATTCTAGAGTTTGAGAAGAACTCAAATTTAAACAGAAAAGTTGAATAAATAAATGCGTAGTAGATTGTAGATTGTTAAGAAGATTACAGTCCATGCAACTACTACTAAGCATAGTGTCATCGCATCTCACCCAAGATAACCAGCATATAAAATAAACATTCGGGTTCAATTTATAAGTTCACATAGATAATTGTTTACTCAATATGCTGCAACTCATAAATATGCAATTCAGTCCATCTGTTGCAGTTCATTAATCCTATGTATAATTCACTTTTTTCGACATTTCCGTCTGAAGTCATCAATTTAATTACCTACCGAGAGGTATGGGTTGAACAACATTTTACAGATGACTGAGATTCTCGTGGGACGACAGGAAGGTTAGTATCCGCGTAGGTGAACACTCCGGTCGACCTCAAGCAATTTTTTTTCGCGCGATTGTTCCTAAGAGAATAACTTGATATAGTTTTGTCAAATGACCTAGGGACTTGCAATAGGGATGTTGACTACTTTTTGGAATTTATTTTATTAAAGATAAACCCTATACAAACACGAAAAAATTACTTTTTCCTCAAAAATATAGTAATTCCCAATAAAAATGAGTAAATGAAAAGACAATTCTGAATTCCCGCGGAAATGCTCAATTTTGTCACGTTCTGATAATTATGTCATTATCCAGTGAACATACTTTGACTTCTGTCAAAGCGAACTGATTTTGCCCGATCCCTTCTGGAAAAGTTCAATCTAAGCCTTCAAAATGAATAGGTAGGTCTGTAAATGCTGAATGAGGTGTTTCTTTTATTTGTAATAATAAATATGAGATAAAAGTTTGCTACTTACAAAGACAATTTCACCTTGTTGTCAGCAAAGAAACTTGCGACCATAAGGGAATCTATCATCGGTAAGTTACTACTATTACCCTTGATGAATCCTATCTCCATTATAAGAAAATTGTAGATTATCGTTCTTGTAACGAACTAGGTATTCTGTTCTCTTTCAGCTTTCAACTTCTTGAGTTCGAATCATAGATATAATATTCTATATATTTACTATGGTTCAAGTCACAGAACCGTGGGTTTCACAAAGCTTGATTGGCCATCAAATCGTTTATATTGAAGTAAGTCGATGGTTCATGTCAAAAATGAACTGAAAATTGCAGAGAAATGATGACATTTCAATAATCAAGGTGATTGGAGTTTTGTGGAGCCCGGCCTATGAATGTATTTTGTTTATCTGAGCACCGAACATTCGAATTTGCAATGACAATACCTGGATAGTGACGTCAATTACCTCTGATTGGCGTTCGCAGTCACGTGATAGTTGATAATAGATAACATAATTTAAATCAGCTTTATTTAATTCAACGAGAATAACAAGATCACTAAATGGTTTTTTAGGATTGCAAAAACTCTCTTCTATGAGGAAAACCTCAATTTATTCGAATTCGTAACATGAGTCAACATTCCTGTTTTCTGGGCAGGTTCAGAATATTTTCGATGGATACCTTTACGGGCCGAATCGGTCTTATAGTTCGCATGTTAATATGATCATCTGTAACTTTACTTTTTTACTTTTTCTCAAGTTCAAGGTTTGATCTTCAGTTAAGGTCAAATTACAGTTCACTGCCAGCTTAAGGTCTATTGTGCTCCCTTGTAGAGCTGTTCTGACCACACCCTTCACAGCTCGCTTTCCTGTTCAGAGATTGGATGCAATCCAATATCTGTGAAGGCTTCAACGAGGCTAGTTCCTCACTCTTACAAGTTTCTCGCCCGAGGCATTCTCTCCTTGGGCTCGCAATGCCAAAGCAATCCGTGACTTGGTGAATGGGGGTTTCTTCCTCCTTCCCGCAGAACCTACACTAGTCAGTGTCCGATAATCCCATCCTCAACAGGTGCTTCCTGAGGTGACAGTGTCCTGTAAGGAAGCCAGTGAGGAGGTCTAATTGTTTCTTACCAAGATCCAGATATCTTTTGGATCTTGCTGTTTCAAAGTTTCGAAGGAACTTAGTGGAATGATCCATCCCAGGGAGATTTCGCCAGAGTTTTTCCTTCTCGGCTTTCTTCTCCTCCAGAAACTCCTTCTTATAGGTACCTACACTTATAACACAGAAGGGTTCTGGGCCAATGAGTGACATTCGTGCGCCCTCTTTGGCAAGTGTATTGGCCTCTTCGTTTCCTTTGATTCCCGAATGGCCGGGACCTAGATAAAAAAGACCTTGTTTTTCTTGCCTATCTCATTGAGTTTATTCTGGCACTACCAGATCATTTTTGAGTCGATGAAGAAGGAGCTCAGTGCTTCAATATCAGCTTGGCTATCTGAATTATGGCTATATCGCACTTCTGATAGTTTCTTTCTAGATTTATATTTAGACAACAACACAAAAGAAATCAACCCCATTCCGCTTTAGGCACACATTTAAACGATACCGGACATCATATCACATTAGATAATCTGAAAATACTTCATAAAGAAAATAACTACCATAAAATAATATTACTCGAAGAACTAGAAATTTTAAAAATAAAGACATCCAAGTTTTACTTAATGATAATATAGAATTCGACAGAAGAAGCATTTTCAAACTCATAGATTCTTGAAAAACAACAATAAATAAAATTCAAAAATTTCCGCCATCAATACACCACCGATAATACATATGAGATATCACATTTCGCACATATCCTATAGTTCCATATTCAGTTGACATTCCCACAAGAAAGATATATCGATAATAAGGTTGACTAGAATTCAAAATTTTAACAATTCTGATAGAGAAGAACCATTTTTAATATTTTTAATGTTTTTAAACAGTTTCTGTTCATTTTAATTCAAGACAGTAAGTTGCATAGGTACTCTCACCTAAATAAATACATGTTCTACATTGTATACTTTCAGCTGGTCTGATGATGGAATAATTCCGAATCGATAGCCGAAGATTTTAATAAACAATAATAGTGTGTTTATTTTATTTTACATTTCTTATATCTAGACATCTTTCAATAGCTAAGATTTCCGCTTGGAAGACGCTCATACAGCAGCTTAGCGAGATACTCTCAGAGAGTGAAACTAGAGGGCGAGCTGTAGGGTAATTAAGAAAACAGCTCTGATGAAGGGCACAACAGAACTTAAGGTTGCAGTGGAAAGTAATATTCTCAACAATCTACAATCTACAACCCATTTATTTATTTAACTTTTCCCTTTTGATTCAACTTTTTGAATGATTTATTCCGGAAGTTTTTCTTTACGTATCACTTGACAGATAAAAGATAAAACAGTGAAACTGAGATACCCATCTCTATGAGATGTGGCAGAACGCTCTGAATCGCCAAAGAAACCGAGAATATTATTATTTTGAACAGTATATTCTGCACAAATTCGGGTTAATGTTTCATCGGTCAACACTTATTGAAGATACATCTGAAATGTCAAATGTCCCGTAACAGGATGAATCACACATCATCTCATAATTTCATAAACTGTCATCATTTCGTACTCTCTCAAAAGGTAACCGGTTCAAGCACAAACAGACTATCTTTAGATAACTCTCTCTGAATGATCCCAATCATCCTTGGCCAACTTTTTCATATCAAGTGTAGGATAGAACAAAAAAAGTACTTTTTCACCATTACAAATCGATCCACATGACCTCAATGATCATACTTATTATTATTTTTGTGAGGTGACAATGCAATTCTCGTCGATATGATCTGAGAAAACCTGAATTTCGTTTTAAATAAACTTGTTGTCATCGATTACCGAATTATGATTATTGCCAGAAATTTATTCTTTAATCAAGTTTTGCCTGTTCCCCTAAATATTCAATCGGTGTAGTCTTTCCTTATTCGAAAATCATGTTAATTCTTTTTATAGATATTCAGCGTGCCAAAAAAGTAACGTAACCCGAGAATAATTCTAGTTAGTCTTCTTTGACTTTTTTTCTCCAGAATTGAATGGGAAACTATAAGAGAATTTTATTTTTCGAAAATCTATCCCACGAAAATAATTTCTGAAGGAAAATCATAAGCGGTTGTTATTTTCAACCCCTAATAATGAAGTTATGAGATCTGAAAAATTTATTTGAGTAACATCTACTTAATGAATCATATTATGTATAGTTTTATGACTCAATGTTTTCAAGACCCCGTAAAAAAAATAAAAACTGTAAACTCGTCATCGGCTTCCAGAGGCTGTATCTTGGAAGGGGGGTCGATTTCGAAAAAAATTTATATGAACTTCCCCTGCTCAAAATTTTGTATAGGACTTCAGATTCATGCTTAGTATATAAATGCGAAATCTCAGCTCGATCGGATTTATATTCTGGAACTTATTCAAAAAAGTAATTAATCATTAAAGTAAAATAAAATTTTATGGTTCAGATGATGCAATCCTCTCAAATTTCACATGAAAATTCAGTATAGCAATCTTGTTATGGAGATAAAAAGATTATTCTTTTCAATATTCCAGTATCAGAGTCAACATCCAGTTCCCAAAGAATCGCTCAAGCTGTGACAATCAACAAAGATCTAGAAGTTATTCTACAATGGGGTTCTGACAATCTGGTTGAATTCAATGCCTCTATAAGACCCAGACTACTCTGCTCACAAGAAAAACATCGACAGTTGCACCCCACTAATAATGGACGATAAAACAATAAAACCAACCAATGGACTTAAGCTTCTAGGGGTCAATATCAGTCCAAATGCAACCTGGCATGAGCACGTCTGCTCAGTTGCCAAGTCAGCTGCACAGAAGCTTAGCTATCTATTTCGTGCGAGGAAATTGTTCACTCCAAAGCAACTTTTATTACTTCACAAGGCTCAAGTGCGTCCAGCTATGGAATATTGCTCTCATGCTTGGGGTTCAGCTCCTAAGCACTCGTTACTCCTACTTGATTCCATTCAAAAAGAGCAGTGCGCCTAATAGACGATCCAACGTTAACTGCCAACCTTCATAGTCTCGATCACCGTAGGAAGGTTGGAGACTTATGCCTTTTTTACAGATACTACCACGGAAGGTGTTCTGCTGCCATTGCCTCTATGATTCCACCAGGGGCTCAATTTGATCGACAAACAAGGCTAGCCGATAATAGTCACCAGTTTGCCGTGCATCTTTCTACAGCTAGGACATCGGTGTATCAGAAGGATTTTCTTTACCGAACTGCAATGCTATGGAATACCCTACCTCAAGTTGTATTCCCCCTTGGTTACAACTTACAGCAGTTTAAGACACGCACAAACCGATTTCTTCTAAATTCATCTCGGGGCGCTTGAAAGAGCGTTATAAGCTCAGTCTTTTTCCGAAAGATGCGTATAAAAAAATTTAACTTCCTAAAGCTTTGTTAACACAATGGTCACACAATTTTGCATAGGGCTTATCATGAGCATCTTGCATGTAGCCGCAACATTTTATTTCGATGGGTTAGCGAACCTATCCGAGCCATTTGGGAACCGAACTCACCCTGAAAATTCCAAGTCTCTAGGGCAATCCCTTCGAAAGTTATCGTGCTAACGGCCGGACGGCCCCACTTTGAAACGAAGACCAGGAGGAAGAAAATTTAAGAGGAAATAAAATATTATTGGGTCACGACAAATCTACAGTTGACTGTTGGTACACCTATTCAGGAACATCCTGTAGATGTCAGAAAAATCTACAAGATTGTTCGTATTGGAAAAACGACAATTCACAATAGACCATTGATATTATTGACCTCGTTTTGCCCTTATAGGGAATCATCTTTCCTGTGTAAATCGTTTTGAGTTCTTGAGATAACAGACGCCAAAAGTGATCGAAAAGAGAGTGAAATTTCAGTGCTTTTCTAACATTTTTTTCTGTGGTGAGAAACTCAAGCGAAAATCGAATGAGGAAATGGCATCAACCATTCGAATTAATGAACAAACAAACGCGTTGATTCAGAATCTCATTTTTGGAGAGGCGGTCGTCGTCGAATCAAATGAAAATTAATTGATCGCCAAAACCCAGTCTGCAACTGGCAAATTTACCCATTACTTCCATTTGCTCTCTCGTTTCTCCTTCACTTCGTTTTAAATTGGGCATAATACTGAACAAACTGAAATTATTATCTTCTTTGGTCGTGACGGAGAAGGAACGATGATCGATGGTTCGTCCAACTAATTTTGATTCCAATTGGAAATTGATGAAGAGTTTGAAAAGGAGTATCGATGACAAAATCGTCGGAATTATTTAAAACCCTATCGGTTTTTCTTGTTTCGGCTGTTTCTTTCATTTACATTGCTCAAAAAAATTAACGCACATTATGGAAATCTCAAATTTATTCTACAACTGAAGGTGTTCTCAATGATAATTATTTTTACCAGAATTATGCATACATATTTTATCCACTTTCAACGTTTTTCTTCAATACAGATGTTTTTTTCCCAGCAGGAATAGAAAAGATGAGATTATCAGATTTTGAATTTATTGGCTCCATTCTGAAATCAGTTGTTCTCGATCAATTCTAGTGATCAATAGTTCTCGAGCTATGCAACGCGAAACACGCAATTTGACCCAAGAGGAATGTGCCCAAGCGGTAGTTTTTTTTGACATACACAAGAATTGCAGAAAGGTTTGGAGTTTCCGATATAAGTGTGTCCAGAATGTTGCAGCGATTCAGGGAGACAGGTATGAATGTCCGAAGACCAGGACAGGGTAGACCACGGGTAACAACTGCCATGCCATTCAAGAACGTTACTTGAGAGTTTCTTCGTTGAGACAACGGTTGCAACCGCTCGTCTCCTTCAAAATCAGCTTGAGCAAACTCATGAGGTGCAAATTAGCACTCAGACAATAAGAAATCGCCTCAGAGAATATGATTTAAGGCCTCGTATCGCGGCAAGAGGCCCAGCTCTTACCCCAGCCCATCGAAGGGCGCGTTTGGATTTTGCGAGAGAGCATATCCATTGGGAAGAGGCTGATTGGGAAAGAGTTCTCTTCACAGATGAGTCTTGATTCTGCCTCTACCATTGTGATCGACGTTCCTTTGTATACAGACGTCCACATGAAAGATATGCTCAGTGCAATTTCCTGAATACTACTGGTTTCGGGGGAGGATCAATTATGATAAAGAGGAATATCTTTGACTGCTCGCACAGACCTAGTGGTCGTTGATAATGGAGCTATGAATGCTGATAGGTATATAAAGAACATTCTTGAAGGACATGTAGTGCCATTTGCCCCATACATTGGTGAAAATTTCATTGTTATGGACGATGATGCCAGACCCCATCGTGCGCGCATCGTTCAGGAGTACCTTGAAGAGGTTGAAGTCTCTCGAATGGAATGGCCAGCAAGTCCAGGTCACAATCCGATTGAACAGGTTTGGGATAACCGCAATAGAAGGCTGAGAAGTTCAGAAAATCATACAGCTACTCTTAATGTTTTAGGAATCCAACTCAGAGAAATCTGGGAAGGATTAGATCAGAACATTTTAAGATCACTCATTTTGAGTATGAACCGTCGTTGCCGAGCTGTAATTTAGGCAAGGTGTGGAAATACCAAGTATTAAATCATTTATCAGTATTCCAGTATTTTGAAAATTGTTTATTTCTCTTCTTTCACATAGATTCGGTGATATCCTGAATTTTTCTTTCATTTACTGTGTCTTGTTTCGTCCGAAACCTTCCCGAGAGAACATAAAAATAAGTTATAAAGTCAATGTAGAGTTAACTTTCAATGAAATTGAGATTTTCAGGATGTGCGTTAATTTTTTGGCGCAGCGTATTTAAAACCCTATCGGTTTTTCTTTTTTCGGCTGTTTCTTTAATTTATTTTTATCTCTGGTGAATTTGTTTATTGCATAATTGACAGATTACAGATCTGTGACCGGAAATTTTTGAGTACCAGCATATAACAATTGAAATCAGTAATGAAAACTGTCCATTTTTAAAATATTTCAGCACAATTTTCACTGAAAAAATTTTCTGACATGACCACAGCACGCAAACTGCATAAAAATATTCCAATATGACGTAAAACTTTCCTATGGTACAATTATGCAGGCGAAACATCGCAAACTAATCAATGTTATGATGTCAATCGTTTAAAACACATACCTGTATGTGTAAATAATAATTACGTTAGTTGTAGATACCTATCTTGCAATGTCGTCAAAAAGCAATTTAAAAATAATTTTATAATTTCAGAGGTATTTGCATAGTTGAATTATATCAAAACACCATGGACGAAAGTTTTAAATCATCCATGAACCTAATTTCACGTTTTTACTTTATAATTCCCTAATTTGATGATCTTGCCAAGAAGTTTGCAGTATTTTGGTGAAATTAGGTTGGCAATTGTGAAATGGAGCTGCACATTGCGTCATAATACTGTTTGTTTCATCCAAAATAATTGTTGTAACTTGTAATGACACAAATATGATATTATTTCCTAGTGTTTTCGTATAGTTGCACATCAATTTGAAGAACATTATCAGAATTTTCCTCAGTTTTAAAGAATCTGAAATTTTCGAATCATTTTGTTCCCAGAAATGTTTTAGATATTTATTCCTCATTGAACGTAATGGAGGATCAGAAAAATCTGAGAATCTACAGGGTATTTGTGAATTTAAGGGGGTGATTCTTCAGATGATTTTATGAAAAAAAGAACCCTTCAATGTAGGTCTGGAGATGCTTCGTTTCCATGATATACAGACAAAAAAAATCAATCGAGATGAAATTCTGCGGCTACATGCAAGATGCTCATATATAAGTCTCATTCAAAATTTTGTACTAACAGAACCATAACAAGATATCCGATTCGAGGGAAATTTATTTTGTGAATGGAGTTTGATAAACTGAATGTTCATGCAAAATTTCAATAGGATCGCATTATCAGAACCATAGAATTTATTTTTTTAATTATTGACTCGTTACATATTTCATTTTCAGAATAATTTCAGAACATAATTCCGATCGAGCTGAGATTGTCCATTCATACCTACATACTTAGCATGAATCTCAAGACCTATAAAAAAATCTTGAGGTAATAATAGTATTATTGCTCCACCAAGCTCAAAAGAACCTGCTCAGGGATTTTCTTACTTAATTTTTTTAGTAAGTTTCTATTTTTTTATATAAAATTGTCTGAGGGATCACCCCCTTAAATCTTTTTCTACACCCTGTACATTCCAATCTTAAACAAAAAGCGAAGCATTTTCGGACGGAGAGATTATCATCTTAAATTTGTTAACAACATCCACGAAACACTCAGTATATACAAGTGTCCCGGAAAATGTGGGAAATCCCTCGGATTCAGATAGAACATAAAAAATGAAGATGACATGTTTCCAGTATTTTTTTCCTCGCGGCCCTCCCTACGAAGATACGACCTTCTAAATGAAGCCACTGGAAATTTATTTTGTGGAATAAATTTCAATTACTTAGTTCTTCCATTTTTTTTCGAAAACAGTTCATTTATCGACACTGAATAAAAGTATCTTTTCTTCAGCTTAATGTTCAAGGTATCCAAATTTGTTTTTTTTAGCACCTTATCATACAGGGTGTTAAAAATGTAAGCATTAAAATGTACAACCCAGTCCGCCCCTGGTAAACTGAACATGCTAATTGAAATTTTAGTGCGGTGATTTAAGAGGTCCTCAATACTATTAATCATATCAAACTTTCATCCAATTATATCGAGTAGTTATTCCACTAAAATGGATTTCCAGTGGCGTCATTTAGGAGGTCGTATCTTCGTAGGGAGGGCCGCTAGGAAAAAAAATTATGGGAACTTGTCATCTTATTTTTTATGTTCTATCTGAATCCGAGAGATATCCCCCATTTTCCGGGACACCCTGTATAGTAGATTAATAACGATGAATGAATTGACCATTCACAGAAAAGTAAAATTAGAAAATGACAATTGTTTATCTTCGGTGAAACTCTCATGTCCGTCAACCACTCATGTTTATGATTGACAGGACAATTAAAATGGAGAAATATTCACACCTTTCGCACGTCCGCCTCTACAAGAACCGTCGCCCACGACGTACTCTCGGAAAAAAGATGATTCATATAAAAAATAAATCCACTTTTCGATTCACGAGATTGTGCAGCCGAAATAAAAGGTGATTCAATCGCTTTAATATTATTCTGGGAATCCCAAATGGAACGCACTCTGATTCTTTTATTGATATTTGCAGCAGAATAATTTGGGCGAGAAATTAGAGAATGAAATATTTACGCAGGAGCGTAGGTTTGACCACCTGCGAGCACTAATAAAATGCAGATTTATTAACTGTGATGTTGATGGTTTTACAACAGGTAGAAAGAAACTAAAAGAGTTAATTTTCTAAAAAAAACACAAAAGGTGGGGTCGATGATCTCTTCTGACAGAAATACGTGATCGTTTAGTTCATTGAATCTAGACCTTTAAAAAAAATTAAATTTTCAAATTATAGAGCAAGTATAGAAAAACTGTTATGCCGAAGCTGAGAATGATTCCTTTCACTTGAAGTTCTAATCAAATCAGTTTTAGATATTTTCCGCCGACCTCTAAATTAAAGTTCGTTTCAACGCACACGAAATTTATCAATATTATTACCTTTTTATGCATGATTTCTCCTATTTGAATGTGTAATTGTCAAGGGAAACTGACCATAAATTATTCAGAAGCAATACGAGAAATGTAACAACTTAACTGGAACAGAAACTATATTGTGTCGAATAAATCTTGCAATCAAGAATTCTTACAAAATCTTGTAATCAACTCGTTATCAATCCAGCGATTAATGGTTTATTCGATGGTGTTTTCTTCGCGGAATCAGATTTTGAGCTTTGCAGATGACAGCACTCTTATAGCGTCCACAACAACCAAGAAGCCTGTATCAGTTCCCAAAGAATCGCTCAAGCTGTGACAATCAACAAAGATCTAGAAGTTATTCTACAATGGGGTTCTGACAATCTGGTTGAATTCAATGCCTCTAAGACAAGAAAAACATCGACAGTCGCACCCCAACTAATAATGGACAATAAAACAATAAAACCAACTAATGGACTTGAGCTTCTAGGGGTCAATATCAGTCCAAATGCAACCTGGCATGAGCACGTCTGCTCAGTTGCCAAGTCAGCTGCACAGAAGCTAAGCTATCTATTTCGTGCGAGGAAATTGTTCCCTCCAAAGCAGCTTTTATTACTTTATAAGGCTCAAGTGCGTCCAGCTATGGAATATTGCTCTCATGCTTGGGGTTCAGCTCCTAAGCACTCGTTATTCCTACTTGATTCCATTCAAAAAGAGCAGTGCGCCTAATAGACGATCCAACGTTAACTGCCAACCTTCATAGTCTCGATCACCGTAGGAAGGTTGGAGGCTTATGCCTTTTTTACAGATACTACCACGGAGGGTGTTCTGCTGCCATTGCCTCCATGATTCCACCAGGGGCACAATTTGATCGAAAAACAAGGCTAACCGATATAAAAGTCACCAGTTTGCCGTGCATCTTTCTACAGCTAGGACATCGGTGTATCAGAAGGCTTTTCTTTACCGAACTACAAGGCTATGGAATACCCTATCTCAAGATGTATTCCCCCTTGGTTACAACTTACAGCACTTTAAGACACGCACAAACCGATTTCTTCCCAATTCATCTCGGGGCGCTTGAAAGGGCGTTATAAGCTCAGTCTTTTCCCGAGAGATAATAATAATAATAATAATAAGAGAGTTTATTCAAGATACATACATATATAAATAAACTCTATAATACTGTAGAGTTAAGTTTAGAGTATTAACTGTGCACAGTAATCAAAATAACAATACATTCAATAATTTTGCCGCGAAATAAAAAGTGTTCTCCTTCAGGCCCATGTGAGCAGATACAGTATTACCTTCAATCTAGATGTCGACTTTGTCACAGTGTCCAACTCATTTTGATTAGTGTCAAATCCGGGTGAGTATCACATTCAAGTAACTGTCAAACTCAGGTAGGTGTCAAATTCCGGTAGGTGTCAATTTAAGAAAGTGTCAATTTCAGTTTAGTTTCAAATGCAGTCCATAAATTTTCTTGTATGTCGAGATTTCAAAATTTATTTTTGCGTATAAAAAAAAAGGTTGCTGAAATCTGAAAAAATTTTATACGCAGCACGTCCGAAAATAGTTTTTTTGGACTCGCAGACAATACTTATTCAATTCATTATACGGAAAATGAAGAAATTTTGTAATCAACTCGTTTATCAATTAGTGATTAATAATAGATTAAATATGTATTTCCGTCGATCTCAAAATAGAAGGTGATTTTAATGTGTACAAAACTGATCACTAATGAACCATTTTAAACGCTCAATTTCTGCTATTTTAAATGTGAAATCCTCATGGTAACCGTTCACAAAGTATTCAGAAGCACTATGAGAAATGTCAAGACTCATGCAAAATGAGGATGTATTTCAATCAAGAATTCATACACAATTCATGTTAGATCGTCGGAAAAATCTTGTAATCAACTCGGTTATTAATCGAGTGACTAATGGTCTAGAACTATTAACTATCATTAAAATATCTTGACCCTTAGTCGCTGTCTTTAATAACCTAGTTGATTAAATAATTATTTATAATCAATATATATCGCCAATACTGAGAATGAGTTACCCTTTCATTCCATAGGCCAATGAATGAGACATCGATTGAAATAAAGCAAATCAATTTAATTTCAGGAAGAACAATAAATTATAAAGAACATTCATGTCAGAAGACAATATGGCAACAATTTCCCCTTAAGTTAACTTCACATTTATCCACAGAAACTATTTTATTATCATTCCATTCGAATCATAAAACAATATTTTAACAACGAGAATATAATTTTCATGAATAAACTCTACAGACCCATTAAATCGAACAATAGCTATTAAAACGATTGAGATGTCGTCGCAGAACAGAAAATAATAAAAATGAATAACAGAGATTTAAATATGGCCAGGGTCACGATAATAAAATTTTCAAGTTCTATCGAATTTCGATCACGAACTACTCCTCGAATTGTTCAGAGAATATGAAACATAAGATATACAGGATGTCTGTTAATACGCTACGCAGAAAAATCAACGCACATTCTGAAAATCTCAATTTTAATGAAAGTTGACTTTACATTGCCTTTATAACTTATTTTTTATGTTCTCTCGGGAAGGTTTTGAACGAAACAAGACACATTACATGGAAGAAAAATTCAGGAATCTTATGTGAAAGAAGAGAAATAAACAATTTTCAAAATACTGGAATGCTGATAAGTGATTTAATACTTGGTATTTCCACCCCTTGCGTTAATTACAGCTCGGCAACGACGGTTCATACTCAAAATGAGTTATCTTAAAATGTTCTGATCTAATCCTTCTCAGATTTCTCTGAGTTAGATTCCTAAGTCATTAAGAGTAGCTGGATGATTTTCTGAACTTCTCAGCCTTCTATTGAGGTTGTCCCAAACCTGCTCAATCGGATTGAGATCTGGACTCTTGCTGGCCATTCCATTCGAGAGACTTTAACCTCTTCAAGGTACTCCTGAACGATGCGCGCACGATGGGGTCTGGCATTCTAACAATTTAAATTTTTTCTGAATTCATTTTTTTGCAACTTTCGTATTTGTTGTATTTGTTCAATTCAGCCCCCCCAAAACTAAATCCTGGCTGCGCCACTGGCTTGACTAATAGGGTTTTCATTCCATTGACGTCAGAGCTCCTTTTATAGAACCAGAAATCTTCTGCGGCATAGGTAAAAAGCAAAAGAATTATTTTTCTCTTCTCATTAACATTTCTTGGTATATTCCATTCAGTAAGATCCTCAACTCTCTTGGGGTTTTCCCATGGACCGCTGTTCAAGAAATACCTGAAGAAATCCGATGGTTGTGACCGAAAAGATAAGTATAGATTCTGTGGTAAACAGGAAGAAATTCCGGAACATATTGTAACGGAATGTTACCATAGGAGTGCCTGGAAGTATAAGGAACAAGATATCCAATCACTGAAACCATTCTACTTTCTGATGTTCATCATGACTCTAGGACCAGACAGCGAGCTATAGGGCGAGTACTGTAGCAACTCATGGTATGAATGAATCTTGAATATTGACACAAATACTGTTTCCATGAATTTCAACATTTAAGTATTTATTCGTACGATATTATGAAGCTTCAGTCCCTTCAATCGAATACTCTTCATTCAAACCATTTAGAACGACCTTTGACTTACTAGTGTTCTTTGTAGAGCTAGTTTTCGATGTTCAAAGGGCCTTTTCTATGACTTTTTGAAAGTTCAAATTCCAAAGAGTGAGTCCTAGCGAATGGGGGCCAAAACGTTGAATAGTAAAGGAGAAAACGATGGAATACCCCAAATTACACTTCAATAAAACTCGATATCGCTCAAGTGAAATAAAAGTTTCATATCACTTTATCCGTTTACTTATTTACATCTCTGCAATTCATCATACCTATGAATATAAATACGTTCATTAACTCAAGTGAGAACGACTGTAGATAATCTTATAATAAAAGCAGATGAGAACGAGAACTGCTCAACCATAAGATTAAGTTAGGTTTTACATGAAATGCACCACCTATCTTACAACCTAAGACGCAATAAAAAGGTTAGAAAAGTTCCAAAATTAAATAACTTCGACTACTTTCTCACGATTATCGATAAACGCTTATTTGAAGACAAGACCCTTGGCGGCTACCAAGTAAGTATTTTTTTATCTATATAAAATATCAAATGTTTTTTGGCACCTTAGTCTTTTTCGATGTTTTGTTAGATTTGCCCCACAAATGAAAGGATATAAAATATTTATTATCGCTTTGAGTTCAGATGGTTCAACTAGATTTATACGAAATGTGCGTACTTCTGTTCTATTTCGATTATAATGGTTGTATGTTATGAAAATGCTTTCTTCTATTCGTATCTGCTAATATTCATCGAAAACAATCAGGTTCTTATTCATAATGATGATTTATGATCCAGGAAACGAGTCAACATGTTCAAAATGCATAAAAAATATATTGAAGATAAACTAGTCGAAACTGCTCAGCTTGAAAACAGCTTATTAAGATAGTCCAATAGGCTAATGTGTATTTTCATCAACAGAAAATATTTGCCTATATCGAATGCGTTTCACATTTTTTGACATAATCATTCTTGCAAACTCATCAAATCATTGGAAAAATATGACATGAATATCACCTTGCTTAAAACGAATATTTGGCACACAGAAATTCTTATTTTTTGCAGATTTGATACCGGTTACAAATAGGTATGTGGTCAAACTTGATGAGGTTACAAGGATACCTGAAATATACCTAATTGATTTCAAGAAAAAACTTGAAATATTTCGTGAAATTAAGAAATAAGATTGGTTCTTTTAAAAGTAGACAGACATCGTGTGTCAATATGCTTTCATTAGTAATGGGAATCTATAAAATGGAGTTGAGATGAAAAATTGGTATAGTCCGTTCACAAAAGTTTGAGCGCATAGTAGGCGTTCGTTTATTTATCTGAAGTTGGCAGTATTTGCTGTCATAACGTAAATAAAGACAACGTTGCCGAATGTAGCCGGCCTCGTCCGACGAGCTTGCGAGTTATCAGAGAACTCTATGCAATATTGACGACATTGCGTATCAATCTGACAAGAAAATGAACAACATAACCTAAAATTTAATATACACAGTGGAATATGCCAATTTTCCATGGCCAACCGACGGCTCAACCTATCGTGAACGGACTATAGGTACTATGTTTAATGAATCAATATGTAATGTCATCTGTATATGCATCATTTGATTTGATCATTTCAATATTGCTCATATAATCTTGAACTAACAAATATTTGAATCAAAAATAAGGAGAATATTTTTAAACACTCGACCGCTTTACTCGAAATGAAAACAAATTTAAAAGCCTTGACATGAAGTCAGGAGCTCTCCCGAACTTATGTGAAAAAAATCAAAAAAGCACTGACGTTAAGTCAGAAGTTTTGGGCGCTTGTTAATAATGAGAAAACAAAAAATCCAGATTGAATATCCTTTTTGCATTGTTTTCATTCTAATTTTTTCCACTTCAAACCGCGAAACTACCCTGAAAATTACGGATGTTTTGAAGTCGTTCTTTCAGAAAGTTTTCGTGCTCACGCCTGGACTACGCCGACCATAAACATACAGACATATTATGTACCTGTTGAATTTCTTCAATTCCTAATATCACGTTCCCCAAGAAATTTCGCAGAAGTTTGAGTGTCAAATTTCGAAATGATCGGATGCGTGGTTTCGAAAATATCAAGAAAATATTAAAAAACTTCAAATCTGCACCGAATATCCTAGACCATTCTTTTCGTTCTATTATGAATAATGCATTGAATGAGAATATCTAACAACAACTATATCAAAATACTTCCTTTGGACATAATCTAGCATTTTCGTGGAACTTGAGTATAAAATTAGTAGTAGGATTTAAAAATTGAGTTCTTGGTTATCTTCTCCAAGGATCCTCACAATATTCTGCAGAAATGTTTGTATTTTCATTGGGAAGATAATAATAGAATTTCGACCCGATCCGCTTATCATAGTTATGGAAATATTCGATAAATATACGTGGAACTTCCCTACAACGAACGTCTGTATAACGAATTTCTCTGTACAACGAATTTCGTACAAGACATTGCACCTTGAATCCAAATTCCATGTTGAAAACACCCTCTAAAACGAAGTAAATTCTCTCTATAACGAAATATTCAAAGAAAATCACTCATTGAATGGGAAAAACATAAAATAGTAGAGTAGAAGAGAACTATCGAACGACAAAGCATCAGAAATTGCTACTTTCAATATCTGTGAAATGATCGTGACCTATCCAAATCTGACAAATTTTTATTTTATAATAATGAATTTTAAAAACTGAATACAGTATAATACAGTGGAACTTCCTTATTACGAACGTCTGTATAACGAATTTCGTACAAGACATTGCACCTTGAATCCAAATTTCATGTTAAAAACGCCCTCTAAAACGAAGTAATTTCTCTCTATAACGAAATTTTCAAAGAACATCACTCTTCGAATGTGTATTGGTAAGAAGATATAAGGGTGGGTTTTTTCCGAAATTTTTCCGGACGTACATAATAAATCCCGACCTTAAACCAAATCATTACGGCAGGCAGAGAGATCTTTCTAAAACAATTTTAAATACACCCGTGGCTGTTTGGTTTCAATATAACCATTACGCTAATATGAAAAGTTGTGCGAAAATGTCAAAAAGCAAGTGCTTAAGTTCGAATGATAAACTTGAATTTATCAGTGAAGTCGACCGCGACATTGCCGACTATAGAAACTAATTTTCCGTATAACGAAATTTCTTTATAACGAATTTTTTTTGCTGATTAGCGCTTTCGTTATAAGGAGGTTCCACTATACTTCAGCTCTTTTGGGCGTAATCTAGCATTTTTGAAGCACTTGAGTATAATATTGGTAGAAGGTTTTAAAAATTGTGTTCTCGATTTTCTTTTCCAAGGATCCTCACAATAGTCTGCAGAAGTGTTTGTATTTTAATTGAGGAGATAAATATTATGAAATTTCGACCCAATCGGCCTATTATGGTAAAGTTATGGGAATAAATAGAATTGAATTCAGTGAAATCAACCGAGTAGTTCAAGACCATTTGCAGACATTTGAGCAAAACTATAACGCACGAAATTCGAAAAGCATTTCCAGGTTAATCAAAAGCAAAAATTCGCTGTTTTCACTCACCAATCGTCTTCAAAATGGAAAAATCATCGATGTCATAGTCCCTGTCAGGAAAACAATCGCTAGTCGGGGATCTCATGCCTCCAACAGTCTCCTGTCTGCTGCTGCGATATTCGCAAGTTGTCATATCGTCGAGACGAGTACGAGAAGAAGAAAGGTGAAAGAAACCGCTTCCGATAAGACTATTTCAGGTCATAACAGAAGATCAGCAAGTCGAATGATTTAAGTGTCGCTTTTTCACCACTCGAAGGCTTAACTTAAGTAACTGGCGCGCGTACTGTTTCGAAGAGTTGCGTTGATCGGACTGACTGGTAGTAAAACGTAAACGAGATACGAGAGAAACTCAAAGTTTTGAAAGGAATCGCTCCGTCGCGCTTGCTCTATTAATAATGCACGTCTAGTTGTTTATGGCTTCTGACCTACAAGTGCGATATCGTTTTTAGAATGAAGAAACGAAATTTGAGCGATTTTGGGATTGACACGCGAGACATAAGTTTGGACGTCATTTGGTTTTGGTTTTTTCCATTTGACGGTGGTGTCGGTTTGGTAGTGTAGGAAATGTTTAATCTTTTGGGGACTTTTATTTTTTTTCTGGTATATGAATGGAGCTTATCTTAATGCAGTTTGATTCATTCAGGTTGCTGCTATATGCCTTGTTGATAAGAAAAATCTGAGCTTTACTCCTTATAGTATTCGTGCACTATGGATTGTATGTGTATGCATGGATCTATGACCCTACAGCATTTCCTTCGATCTTTTTATTGTATCATTCGAAACATAATTAATTCTGAATGTTTCTTCTGAATACCAATTTTTTCTATTCTTTACCGTCAGCGACCTGCAGCTTGTATTATCTTGATTTTGTTCCATTTTTTTTTCTGTATTATGACAGTATGCCTTGATTTAGAGACATACATAATTATGATTGTATTTATTAAAATCAAAAAGACGTTGAAGCAAACTTTTTCTGAATTATTATATTCAACCAATATTATACAGGGTGTCCCGGAAAATGTGGAAATCTCTCGGATTCAGATAGAACATAAAAAATTATTATATTAGTAATTAGTATTGAGGACCTCTTAAACCACCGCACTCAAATTTCGATTAGCTTGTTCACTTTACCAGGGGCGGACTGGGTTGTACATTTTAATGCTTACATTTTCAACACCTGTATGATAAGGTGCCAAAAATCATTTGGATACCTTAAACATTAAGCTGAAGAAAAGGTACTCTCGTTCAGTATCAACAAAATGAACCATTTTCGAAAAAAAAAAATAATGAAGTAATTGAAATGTATTCCACTATGAATTTCCAGTGGCGTCATTCAGGAGATCGTATCTTCTTAGGGAGAGCCCCTAGGAAAAAATTATGGAGACTTGTCATCTTATATTTTTATGGTCTATCTGAATCCGAGAGATTTCCTACATTTTCCGGGACACCCTGTATGCTAACCCAGAACCCTTAGAAGATACGGCACATGCACTTATACGAAAGAGTTTTCGGAGAACGGAGAAACTAGAACAGAAGCTCTGTGGAGAAATCTTTCGGGGGGATGAATTATTCCAAGAAGTAGGTACCTTTGGAACTTCAAAAATGCAAGGTCCAAAATGTATTGGGATCTCTGTAAGAATAAGTTACGCCTCCTTACTGGCTTTCTAACAGGACAATGTGGCCTTAGAAAGAATAATATGATGAGAATTGGCTTAACAAACACTGACTATAGTGTAGATTTTAGGGGGAAGAGAAGAACCTGCGCAAAGAATGTCTTGGACAAGAGAATTTTTAGGAGAAACACGGATCTAGCATCCTTAAAAATCATCGGGAACTCAGTTGCACCTATCACCATTGATTCTATTTGAACTCAATGCTAATACTCCTAATAGGAAGTTGTTTATGGGTTCTGACCTACAAATGCGTTATCGTTGTAAACGAAATTTGATTGATTATTAGGAATGACAAACGAGAAATGATAAGTTCGCATATAATCCGGTTTATTTCATTAGCCGGGTTTTTTTTCGAAATGTAAATGTAGTTTATCATAAAGGAATTGTACTTATTTCATTCAGGTTAACATCCGACAACCGAAAGTTTCAGGCTCCATGAAAATTTTCAATGTCGAAAGAAAAACATTTCAGTTCATACAATAACCGAGTAAAATTGGTTTATTTTCGGAAATAAATCGGGAACTGCAATGATGATGCACCAATAACATGTAAATTTGATATCCTCTGATTATAATAGTTGTAAGCAAAGATATTCTACGACTATCAATAATTTTTCGACCATCGTTTCAATGGAGTTGTCTTCAACGAAAGTGTTTGCCTGGAAACTTGAAAGTATTTAGTTACCTTCAATAACCCCATTTTTTTTTTGCGAATGATAGAAGAGAATCAACACTTTTCGCAAACGACCATTATTTGGTGGAGAATCAGACATATGCAGACAAACAAAAGTAGTTCAGTTAGTTTAATTTGGTTTAGTTTGAAAAGGGGATACAGTCCACTGCGATTTTAAGGTCTATTGTTCCCCCTTACAGAGCTGTTCTGACCACACCCTTTACAGCTCGCCTTCCAGTTCCAAACATTTGATGAAATCCAATATCTGTGAAGGCTGCAAAAAAGCTAGTTCCTCACTTGTACAAGATTCTCGACCAAGGCATTTTTTCCTTAGGCTTGCAATACCAAAGCATTCCGTGACTAGGTGAATGGGGGTTTCTTCCTCCTCCCCACAGAACTTACACTCGTCAGTGTCCGATAATCCCATCCTTAACAGGTGCTTCCTGAGGCGACTGTGTAATGTAAGAAATCCAGTGAAGAGGTGTAATTATTTCTTACCAAGATCCAGATATCTTTTGGATCTTGCTATTTCAAAGTTCCGAAGGAACTCAGTGGAATGATCTACCTGGGAGATTCCGCCAGAGTTTTTCCTTCTCGCCTTTCTCCTTCTCCAGAAACTGCTTCTTATAGGTACATTTACCTATACCACAGAAGTGTTTTGGGTCAATGAGGGACATTAGAGCGCCCCCTTTGGCAAGTGTATTGGCCTCTCCATTTCCTTTAATTCTCGAATGGCCGAGAACCCAGATTAAAAAGATCTTATTTTTCTTGCCTACCTCGTTGAGTTTGTTCCGGCACTCCCAGATTATTTTAGAGTCGATGACGTAGGAGCTCAGTGCTTCAATATAAGTTTGACTATCTGAGTATATGGCTATATCGCACT
The DNA here is from genome assembly GCA_013421045.1 of Propylea japonica. Classification (NCBI taxonomy): domain Eukaryota; kingdom Metazoa; phylum Arthropoda; class Insecta; order Coleoptera; family Coccinellidae; genus Propylea; species Propylea japonica. The sequence continues at coordinate 39,752,164 of CM024246.1, read as the reverse complement.
AGACATCTTTCAATAGCTGAGATTTCCGCTTGAAAGACGCTCATATAGGAGCCTATCGACAGTGCACACTTGGTACTTGGCCCGTATATCCCAACAAACAAAAGTAACTAGGTTGTGAAGAATGAACGGTGGTCGGCGACTATTTGCAGTATTGTAGAGTATTTTATTTTATAATACAAAATCGTATTGGAAAATACACTAACAGAACTCAACTAAAAACTCAAATACGGTCGCCGATCTAACTTTTTTGATGTAACAATCTTTCATTTTTTTTGTTATTTTTTCTTGACGACCGCTTATTTGATTAAATTATATAAAAGAACCATAGACTTATAAAACAATCATTTTATATGTCTATGAAAAGAACTGAAACATTTTCCACATAGGTATATGGCTCCAAAACAGAATAAGTAAAGGAGTTCGAGCAATTTGTTCACCATTTGTCTAATCATGCTTCAAATAAATAGGTATGTCAAAATCGACCAGCACTCACTGCTTGTGCCATCTATTGATAAACAGCAGGAACTTACTTGCGCTCCTAATTCCTTATTTCTACACTGCAGCGGTTTTCCTGCTCATTTCTACAGATTTGGAAATTCACATCGAAAACATACAATACATCAGACAGAGAATTCTTCGCTCCAGTTGTACAAATGAATAATCGATATAATCAAGTGCTGTAACTGAATTAATTCCGTTGTATCATTGCAATAATCTAGTCTTGTCTCTCTCTATCGCAGTTTGGTAGGGAACCTGCAGTACACGTATAGAATTATTTAATTTGTCATGCTGTCCGTAATACTCGATTCAAGTATTCTCTGTTGACTACCATACTGAATGAATTACGCTCCTCTCAACGATAAGAGTGAGACAAGACTAGAATATTGCAATAAGACAACAGAATTCAGTATGTTACAACTTACAGCTCGTCATTGTCTCGACTATTCCTGTGCAACTGGAGGGAAGAATTCTCTGTCTGATGCATTGTATATCGTATGTTTCAGATGTGAATTTCCAAACCTGTATAATTCAAAGACATCTAAAAGCTACAACTAAATAAAACCACAGAAAAATATTTAGAATTTTAATTTCCAAAGCGCAAATCGTAAATTACAGATTCCGAATATCCCGAATAAAAATCAGTCCGTTGTGCCTTTTCCCACAATAATGGCAGTGTTCGGTTCCCACACATTAACAGGCAAAGCAAGCATGCCAGCAGGTTTCTGCCCCCTGCTACTCGTTTTCTTACACAATTTCGACTTGACGGGCAACCACTTCTTGTTTTTCTTTTCTTTTTCTTGTCCCTTTCTGTTGAAACGAGAATTGTTAGTCAGTTTACTCTTAGCTAGCATCACCTCGTCAAATACCGCATTTGTCTTTGTATCTTCTTCGAACTTGTCGTTGCTCAAGCTCTGGCAGCATTTTTGTAGCTCTTCAATCAAGTCTTCGATGACTGGTCCTTGGTAAACGTCGTGTTGAACTATTTTAGGCAGTTTTTGTAGGACAGTGGTTTTTCGCAACAGCTCTGCTCTCATCAGAGATTGCTTCTTTTGGAAATGATTCTCCTTGTCTTTTTCTGTTCTGGAGGATAGTTTGATTCTGAAAGCTCGGTTTCTCAGCATTCTCTTGCCTCGGATGGCTAGGTTTGTTCCTAGATATGGAGGAGCCCTTGGAAGGACTTGTTTGTACACCAGTTCGAAGTTTCCAACGTCTGCTTTGGGGTCTTTGCGCCTGTCGATGACAACTGGAATGAAGGAAAGAATAATGGGTATAGACGATTACAAGGAAAGTATTGGAAGATGATTCATCTAAAAATATCAATGAAAATGCCAAAAGGCACGACTGTCCTTAGTCCTCAGAATCATAAAAATTTCTACAAGTGGTCGGGTCATATTGTGATTGGTTGTAACAATGTTGTCACTAGGTTATTCACCTGACATTGAATAAGACATTCAAACATTACCAATTTCATTATAAATTGATCACAAGGTAGTCCTGAGAGCCTGGTTCTCTCCGAACAAGTACATCTCTTCGGCGAACCTACCTAGGGATATTTTGATCAAAGTAAGCACGGAAAAGAACTTTAAGTCATACTTTATGGGAAGGGATAATGGGAAAAGGATAACACTACCAAAACTTCGAAGTGAAATCGTCAAATGGTATACAGGTGGTCCTTAAATCAGGATATGGGTCGGCGTTGGAGTATATGGGTCAAGAACAGTGGCGTAACTAAGCCATGGAGCGCCCCCCCGCCGATCGGCCGGGCCGATTGACAACCCATACAGCGGAAGGCGCTTCGCGCCCTCCAGCGCCCCCCTGACTGCTGCGCCCCCCCGCACGGCGGGGCTGCGGGGGTGTTATTTACGCCACTGGTCAAGAACCAAGTATACACTATCGTTAGGCTTCTATTCGAGTGTTTTTCAGGAGAAAATACTTGCAATCGAAAGATGCATAGATAGAAACTTGGAAAGAAACTACCAAGGTTGTGGCATAGTGATCCATTCTGAGTCACGATGCTATTGAAGAACTGAAATCTTACGAAATCAACTCAAACTGTCGAAGAAAACTCAATGAAGTAGACAAGAACAATGAGGTCTTTTTAGTCTGGGTTAATGATCGCTCAGGAAAATAAAGAAATGAAGGCCTAAAACATTAGCCAGAAAAAGAGCACAAACAACACTTACTGGCCCAGAATCTTTCTGTGACATAGGCAAATGCACCAATAAGAAAGAGTTTTGGAGAAGAAAGAAACTGAAAGAGAATCAGTGGATCATTCGGAAAAGTTTCTACCGTACTTCAAAGTTGCAAGGTCTAGGAGTTATATTTATAGTTTAAAAATGGTTTACAGTTCACTGCGATGTCAAGGTCTATTGTGCAGAGCTGTTCTAATCACACCCTTCACAGATCGCCTAACGCCTGCAGAAAAATGCAGAAAGATCCAGAAATATCTGAATCTTTCTGTTTCAAAGTTCCGAAGGAACTTAGTGGAATGATTCATACCTGGGAGATTCCCCTAGAGTTTTTCCTTCTCGGCTTTCTCCTTCTCCAGAAACTCCTCCTTATAGGTACATTTACCTATACCACAGAAGGGCTCTGGGCTAAGGAGCGACATTCGTGTGCCCTCTTTGGCAAGTGTATTGGTCTCTTCTTTTCTTTTGGTTCCTGAATAGCTGGTACCTCAGATTAAAAAGACCTTATTTTTCTTGCCTACCTAATTGAGTTTGTTTCGGCACTCCCAGATCATCTTTGAGTCGACGACGTATGAACTCATTGCTTTAATAGCAGCTTGACTATTTGAGTGTATGGCGATATCGCACTTCTGATAATTTCTTTCCAAATTTATATCTAGGCATGTTTCAATAGCTAAGATTTTGCTTGGAAGACGCTCTTACAGGCACCTAGCGACAGTGCACACTTGGTACTTGGCCCGTATATCCCAGCGCCTGCTCCTGTAGAGGTTTTGGAACCATCTGTATACCATTTTACGGTATTTTGTTTGAGTCTATAGTCGGTGTATTCCCCTTCCAATTCCTCTCTTTTACTTAGCAATGACCTGAAGTTTTTCTCAGTGCCTACTATCTTGATCATTACATAACTAGGGAGGTTCGCAGATGAGATGTAGTTGTTCAGAGAGAACCAGACTCTCTTTTTCAAGGACTAAAAAGTATTTGTATCTCAGTAACAATAAGTTACGCTTCATCACTGGCTTTCCTGCAGGAAATTGTAGCATGAGAAAGCATATGATGAGAATGGGCTCAACAGAAACTGATGAATGTAGATTCAGTGGTGTTCACTCAATTGCAGAAAGCCTAGCCATTTCGAGCCTGCACAAAGAATCTTGGATCTTGGATAGGAGAATTCTAGGAGAAATGTGGATTCAGCCTCTTTGAAGCCTCCTCAGATACTGGGAAGGAAGGGCGAGCTGTAGAGCAATTACGAAAACTGCTCTGATGGGATGCACAATAGACCTTAAAGTTGGAGTGGAATGCAATCTCCTCAACAAACTACAATCTACAAATATTCAATCTATACAGCGGTTTCAATCGAAAATACTACGCACTATGGTACATCACAAACGAAAGATTACATGCTGATCTCGAGATTCCATATCTATTTCTATACTAATATTATAAAGAGGAAAGATTTGTATGTTTGTGGGTTTGTGTGTTTGTGGGTTTGATACGAGTTAACTCATAAGCTACTAGACCGATTTCAATAATTTGTTCACCCTTAGAATGAGAAAATTAAGGAAACCTACTATAACTTCAATGATAATAAATATGAGTGCCAAAATCAGCCGCGATCAGCTATTTTCAGGTGCGCTGCAAAAACCGTAAGACGTACATGAAAACAATGTATGACGGAAATTTACCCCTTTAATAGTTCTACAAAAATGTCTGCGATAGCATATATCTATCTTTCAATTCTTCGGTATCACCTTTTAAAGGTATCCGAATGTTTCTCAAAATTATGCATTATTTGGGAGTATTTTTTTATGAATACACTATTGATCCTTATCCAATTGAATACGTCGTTCATACCCAGTATTTAATTTAGAACGAAATTGCCTTTTATATCATTCAATTAATTATGATGAAAAGATATGGCAGTTTAAGATTATATCGCACTAAAATGCGTCTCCGAGGTAGGCACTAGGCGGGTAGGAGAAGGTACCGAAGTGTGAGAGATGTATGAATGTATTTTGGATTGCCTGATGCCCGTATGTTTATGATCACAAATCAGATCAACAGATGGCGCTGTAGTCGTTATTTAGGTTATTCATCTACTCTGCAACTAAACGGCTGGATCGAATTGAATGCATTTTTGTGTATACAGAACAACGTCTGTTGGGTCTGCTAGTTATGCATATATGGATACAATTCTTTCTCGCAGGAACAACCCTTTACCTTTGATGATATCCGCAAGAAACTGCGGGCACATCCTCTTGGTGATACTCGTAGAAGCGGACATGTCCGGGCTGCAGTTAATCTCCAAAAGCCAAGGCCTGAAATCTTCGCCAAGAATAAAATCGGCACCGTACATCTCGAACGTATTCTGTCTGCGATCCATCGTGTCCTGGCTGGCCAGCATCGCGCAAACTATGCTCTCCTTCATGCCTGAAACAATAAATACAGGATGATTTATCTACGGGTGTCGTCCGGCGCTTCGGATGAAAACCTGGATAAACGACTTGCTCCCATTTGTCGCCCTTTCCCAGCTTCCTGAGATAGTCGCGGAAAGTTGGCGAGTCCCACATGTTATCCTTCGGGAGCGCCTTATCCCTCTGCTCCATATTCGTGTACTTGCATTGTACCGCGTAATTGGTCAGATGCAGGGATTCGTGGAAGTTTTCCAAATTGTAATTCTGGCTGCTGAATCGCAGATAGCATTCTCTGGAAAGAATATAGGGTAATTGCAGCTTGAAATACGATCTGATAAATTATTAAAGCAGAAAACTTCTGAAATGAATCTTTGAAAACTCTCACAACGATGCTCTTATTGGAAAAATAGTTTTTTTGAAATATTAAAGTGAAGAATAATCCATTGAAATATTAACAGGATTTTGGACAAGTTTTTATTCTGATTATGCTATTAAAGCTGCTATTAAACCACTGAGCTTTTACGTCATCTACTCAAAGATGATCTGGGAGTGCCGGAACAAACTCAATGAGGTAGGCAAGAAAAATAGATCTTTTTAATCTGGGTTTCCGGCCATTCGGGAATCAAAGGAAACGAAGAGGCCAATACACTTGCCAAAGAGGGCACACGAATGTCACTCATTGGCCCAGAACCCTTCTGTGGTATAGGTAAATGTACCTATAAGAAGGAGTTTCTGGAGAAGGAGAAAGCCGAGAAGGAAAAACTCTGGCGGAATCTCCCAGGGATGGATCATTCCACTAAGTTCCTTCGGAACTTTGAAACAGCAAGATCCAAAAGATATCTGGATCTTGATAAGAAACAATTACACCTTCTCACTGGCTTTCTTACAGGACACTGTCGCCTCAGAAAGCACCTGTTGAGGATGGGATTATCGGACACTGACGAGTGTAGGTTTTGTGGGGAGGAGGAAGAAACCCCCATTCACCTAGTCACGGAATGCTTTGCCATTGTGAGTTTGAGGAGAGAATGCCCTGGGCGAGAAACTTGTAAGAGTGAGGAACTAGCCTCGTTGAACCCTTCACAGATATTGGATTTCATCAGATCTCTGGAACTAAAAGGCGAGCTGTAAAGGATGTGGTCAGAACAGCTCTGTTAGGAGACACAATAGACCTTGAGGTACCATTGAACTGTAACCCCTTTTTAAACTATAACTATAACTACTAGACCTAGCAACTTTGACGTTCCGTAGAAACTTTTCTGAATGATCCACTGATTCTCTTTCAGTTTCTTTCTTTTCCGAGAACTCTTTCTTATAGGTGGCTAATGTTTTAGCCCTTCGTTTCTTTTGTTTCCTGAGTTACCATTAACACAGACTATAGTGAGCTTGCCGACTTTATTGAGTTTTCTTCGGCATTGCCATATTAGCCATATTTCTCGAAAGATATCCAATGTTTGAATAATTATTACAATATGAGCAAGCGCACAAAAGTTTCTGAAGTCACGTTTACAATTACGAACTCACAAGTCCTTTAATTTTTACTTTGAAAATGAATATGGAATTTTAACTTAACTCTGGCATAATCGTTGGGGAATGATTCAAAAAATTCGAATAAACGATTGATATTCAATAAAAAAAACCAAATCTCTGTCGAAATTAACTTAAAAATATTTTTTACTCACTTATACATCCATATAGTCAGTGGCTGAGCATTTGTAACCAGGAACCACTGTCTGATATCAAATTTCGTATTATAAACAATCAGCGGCCTTTCTGAAACAAAGGTTTTTTCAAGAAATAATTTATGAACAACATTCCTTTTTATGAAATCATATCAAGTCATTCAAATATAATACTAAGGACTAACATATATGATGCTGCATACAGTACCTATATTTCGAAAAACATATAGTCCGTTCACGAAAGGTTGAGCCGTCGGTTGGCCATGGAAATTTGGCATATTCCACTGTGTATATTAGAATTTAGGTTATGTTCTTGTCAGATTGATACGCAATGTTGTCAATATTGCATAGAGTTGTCTGATAACTCGCAATCTCGTCGAACGAGGCCGAGTACATTCGGCAACGTTGACTCTATTTTACTCTATGACAGTAAATACTGCCAACTTCAGATGAATAAAAAAACGCCTACTATGTGCTCAACCTTTCGTGAACGGACTATAAAATAGTAAAAGAAAACGGCAAAGCATCAGAAATTGCTACTTTCAATTACAATAGCCTGTGAAATGATCTTAACCTAGCCAAACCTGACAAAATTTTTATTTTATAATAATGAATTTTCAAAAACTGAATACAGTACAATACAGTGGAACCCTATTACGATCGTCTGTATAACGAATTTCGTACAAAACATTGCACCTTGAATCCATATTCCTTGTTAAGAACACCCTCTAAAACGAAGTAAATTCTCTCTATAACGAATACTCAAAGAACATCACTCTTTGAACGGGTTTTGGTAGGAAGGTGTAAGGGTGGATTTTTTCCGAAATGCTTCCGGAAGTACGTGATAAATCCCGAACTCAAACTAAATCATTAGGGTGGTCAGAGAGATCCTTCTGAAACAGTTTTAAATACACCCCTGGCTGTTCGGTTTCAATCTTACCATTACGCTAGTGAGAAAAGTTGAGCGAAAATACCTGAAAATAAGTGCTTAAGTTTGAATGATAAACTTAAATTTATCATTGAAGTCGATCGCGACATTGCGACTATAAAAACAAAATTTCTGTATAACGAAATTTCTTTATAATGATTTTTTTTTGCGGATTTAGCGCTTTCGTTATAGGGAAGTTCCACTTTATATGCAAAATCATCAGGTTTCTCCAGCAATACAAACCTATATACTTCTGCACAACATACTTCAATTTCATATTCATTATCTTCTCAACCTCCTTCAGATACTTCACCAGTATAATACCCCTTCCTCTGCACTAAAACAAAACATTATATGCGATTGTTTAATAAGTTTTACCGAAAATCCCTCAATACTTTGTTGCCTGGTTTGAGAATCCAAATATTTTTATAGCCATCCGTCTCGTATTCTGTCCAATATTTGGCAACGTCTTTCAAAAGAGTCTTCGCTTGTGCCAGTATAGTCAAAATCGGAGTATCTGGTAAGGTTTTGAACTTTTCTCCGTTGTGAACTATCGAGTAATAATCGTTGATAAAATTGGTCCATTCCTGAAAGTCAAAATGATAGAAATATCGGTCAAACAAAGAAATTAAATGTTCAGCTATATCATTTTTAATAGAACTTCTTTCTGATTTTCAAAGATAGGATGATCACAAATTACAAAATAAAATTCAATTCATACTGTTTAATGCCGATTCGAAATATTGAAAATTTTTTATTCTTCTAGCAGATAGCTAATGGATACCCTAGACTTTTCGCGGTAGCTAACGAGCAGGCACAGGGTAGGCATAGCTAATGGAGCAGATGCAGGTTCCTTCCACTATCTTGCGACTCCACCTCAGATAACTGAGCCAAATAGGAGCATATAACCTGGACTAAGCTTTTGGATATCCTACACCTATCTCGATAGCTAAAGGAGGGGACACAAGAAAGCTAACGAAGCATACGCATGTATAATCCGTTCATGAAAGTTTGAGCCGTCGGTTGGCCATGGAAATTTGGCATATTCCACTGTGTATATTAAAATTTTAGGTTATGTTGCTTATTTTCTTGTCAGATTGAAACGCAATGTTGTCAATATTGCATAGAGTTCTCTGATAACTAGCAAGTTCGTCGGACGAGGCCGGGTACATTCGGCAACGTTGTCTTTATTTTACGTTATGACAGCAAATACTGCCAACTTCAGATAAATAAACAAAAGCTCTCAATGCGCTCAAACTTTCGTGAACTATAGAACTTCTTTGTAATTCTCAAGGAAGACACGATAACAAATTACAAGATGAAATTCAACTCGTACTGTTCAATGCCGATTCAAAGCACTGAATATTTTATGTAATCGTGACGCAGCATTTATAGATTCAGGAGAGCTACCTAAGCATATAAGGGGAGGCAAAAGCTATTGCATATCCTAGACCTATCCCGATAGCTATCGGAGCTGACGCAAGATAGCTAACGGAACAGACGTTAATTTGTTCTCCGATCTTGCGTCACTTCCTGAGATAACTAAGCCGAATGGAAGAATGTAACCGAGACGCAGATACCTATTGGATATCCTAGCCCTATCGCGATAGCTATCAGAGCTGAAGCGAGATAGCTAACGAAGCAGATGCAAGATAACAGGCAGACGCAATAGAGCTTACGGGGTAGACACAAGTTTTTCCCCTATCTTGCGCTACCGTCTCAGATAACTAAGCCAAACGGGACGCAGATAGCCATTGGATACCCCAGACCTATCTCGATAGCTACCGAAAGTGACAAAGACATGTAGAGAAACTCGAAAAACTCGTATAAGTATCTTGCTTCAGCGATGATAGCCATAGCGATAGGTCTTGAGTATCTAAAAGTTACCTGCGTCCATTTGGCGAAGATTTCTCAGGCACTTTGGATAAATTCTAACGAAGCGGCGCCTTTTTCATCAAATTTCATTCAATCGAACATTAATGCCCGATTGCACCGTTCGTCTAAGCAACGTTTAAGCCCTGAAATGACGTTTCATCAATGGAATAAACGTCACTTAAGGGCTTAAACGTTGCTTAGACGAACGGTGCAATCGGCATAAGTATCGAAAATATAAAGAAAAATATAAATAGAAATCAACTCAAAAACTGTTAGACCTAATGAATCAAACCAAACAACCCAGCTTAGATATTCAGATTTCACATCTAACCTGCAGTTTTCGGTTTCCAGTTCATTCTATTCTGAAGTTAAAGAATTTATGGACGATCAACAGGGCTCCCAAAAAGTCCTGCCTCGTTCTCTGAGCATATTTTAATTTTCTAGAGTTGCCTCACCTGTTGTGTAACCCTGGTAAAATCCCTGTCGATATCCAGATGTTTCTGACTCGCGATATACTCCAAACACCTATCCATAGCGAATTTCAAGGAAGAAACAGGTACTTTTCCATCTGAAATCTCCACGCTGTACTTGAATTTTGTGGTGTCGAAAGTTTGCACGACGTATTTCAATAGACTTATTGCAGCTGTCATCCTGTAGTTCTCGACGAAATGGTTAAAATGTTCCGGGAAACCTTCTCAAAAAACTTCTATAAGAAATCGATGGTTAACAGGAACTTAAGAGGTTCATACCTAGTACGAAGCATCTCGGGAAATTAACTGTTGCCACGTCTGGCTCGGTGAACCAATAGTAGTTCTGCAAGAGCAGCGCCAGTCCTTCTTTGGAAGCAAATAGGGATCTACTGAATCTGTTCAATATTCGGTTGGGATTGCCTCGTTGCTTTTGGTCGAATTGGTCCCTCTTAACGCTCCAGAAGAAGTTTGCCTCAACCCTTTGAAGTAGCCTTCCTATGATCTGGAACATGGAAGAGAAATTGAAAACCAAACTCAAGATTTTCATTCAAAAAGAAACAAGGATTGTACCAGGGCCCACTGGGGTTACAACATCTATCCTCTTCTGATCGCAGGGGATACTCCGGCCAGAACATTTACATATGTTGCGACAGTCAGTGCAGGAAAGCTCTGCGTGGGCTGAGCTCTGATAACTTTGTTGAAAGTAATCTGGTATCCGGCTCATGCGGATATACCTGGTAACGTCAAGGCAGATGAACTGGCTAGGCGGGGAGCCAGATTAGCATTTGTTGGTCCGGAGCCTGCGCTGCCAATCAGTCGCACATCTGTCAGAAGCTTCTTCAGGAGCTAGCTGAACAGGGAATTCTCCTCGGATGGAGCGCGAGAGTGGGCCTAAGGTGATCGAGGATTCTCATTGAGAGACCGTCCTCGCGACCTGGGGCTCGATTCTTGAACTTCGTAGAGATGACAACTCTCGTTCGAATTCCTATACGAGATGTCATCTCACTTCTCTCACGCATAATTCGAATAATTTCAGTCACACTCCACACTAGACACAGAATAGTTGTTGCTCCCTTTGTCTAAGGTTGCTCCATTCTGTGATTCTCTCCTATGGAAATAGTCATCTCTCTTACCAGTTAGTAGTAGAGAACTCGTTCTCGGTCGGGAGAGAATTCGAGAATACAGATTCTCCGTCGGTCACTGAGAGAGAAATGCAATTCTCGCATGAGAGATTTTTCAAGAATCGGGCCCCAGAGGTCAATAGACTTCTGTTGCTGGAGAGGAAACAACTCGGTCTGGTGACTGGTGCATTGACTGGTCACCTGTTTAACAAACATTTGAAGAGAATGGGATTAACGAGCTGCTCCCTATGCCGGTGGTGCAGGAGCACTGATGAAACGGTTGAGCATATTTTGTTCAACTGTGGCAACCTAACTGAGTTAAGGTCAACACACCTAGGAATGCCAACACCTGCTATTCCTATGGTGAAAGGGACCACTCCTGACAGACTCGAGACATTTCTGTCTTTGTGTCTGAGGAGCTGAGTCTCTATAGAACGATGCGGGTGAACAATGGGCCACTAGGCCTCAGTTCGGCCGGAAGGCACCGCGCGAAGAAGAAGAAGATTATCTTCAGATAAGCACCTATTTCAATTTCATCTGTTCTTCTGTTAAAAAAACCGATTAGCAATTTCGAGTGAAGTGTGTGAGACTCGAACAGCTAAGTGATAACCACAAAGCCGATGCAGGAAAGGTTAATCATCCCTTTCCTTATCCTCACCACCACGTTCTGTTATCAGATTGGAAGTGAAAACACATAAACTCTCGAGGTCGGTGCACACAAATATTCATTCTGTAAATTGCTTAATCTTGTAACTGTCGTCTGAAATTGGTTATAGTCATTTGCAATCATTTAATATGGAAAACAAATATGATATTTTCATAGAACCGGGTCTTACCAGTTTTTCACATTTCTCGGAATACGCCGAAGGGCTTTCCCAATCCTGTTTAATGGGCATTTTCCCATGAGTTCGTCAGAGCTGGTGAAAGAAATACCACGAATTCGAGCACAAACGTTGGTCTTGTCCTTGTCCGGCACTTCTAACCTTTCCAGCCAATCACGTTTGAGCAGCTGTTGTCTTATAACGTTCCAGTTTCCTCGAAATATACACAGTTGAATTATTTTTCTTTTTATTTGCATACTTTTCAGTTTAAATACTTAAATATTCTACCACCAAAACAAAGTCTATATGAACAAAGGTCCGAGAAAGCTTCGTTACGGAGCTACATGGTGTTGAAATGTCCAAAAAATTGGTTTTTTCTTCATAACTCCTTTTTGAGATATTCAGTACAAATTTGGAATGCGATCTATTTTCAACAGGTAATATCGGTGCATATTCTGAATCTTAACTAGAATCTACAGGGTGTTTTCCTTCCCAGAGCCATGTTTCCTTTTACCCTCTCAAACTTTTTGCGGAACGCCACTGATCAGCATGAAATCAATTTTTGATATCTACCTCCAATTTAGAAAATTTTTTTGACTCATGTAATTTTTTCGTATCTCTAACCGTTTTCAAGTGAAAAAATATTGAACGATTGTATGTTATTCGCTAAATAAAAAAATGATAGAAATACTCGATATATGTATGTCCAAAATTTCCTTTTATTTTGATAGCTCGTCGTCTGAGACTCACTCATTAGATTATTCAATATCAACATAAATCATTCAATAATTTTTTACTCGAAAACGGTTAGAGATACGAAAAACAGTACAGCAGTCAAAAATTTTCAAATTGAACGAAGATATCAAACATTGATTTTACGCTGATCAGTGGCGTACTGCAAAAAAGTTTGAGAGGGAAAAAGGAGACATGTTTCGGAAAATAAAACACCCTGTAGATTCTAGTTAAGATTCAGGACGTGAAATGATGGAGACTGTTGAAAATAGCTCCAATTCCAATTTCCAATTTTTTTGGAAATTTCAACACCCTGTAGCTGTAACGAAACTTTTACGGATCCATGAATATATAAACTTTTTTCTTAAAATTACTTGTAGATTCACTTCCTCAAGTTGTGACATACTATTAGGCAAGGTGCAAAATGACTCGCAGCTTCGTGAGGTGACGCAGCGTGAGTCACGGCGGAATTTTAAGGAGGCGAGCTGCGAACGCGGGACCACGCAAATACGATCGCAGTACTTGCTGGTGATATAACGCAGTTGGTTACAGGCTCAAAACGGAAATATCTACTGTTCTTTTTCTTTTGTTGACTTAAATTCTGAATCTGATTTGGGAGATGAGTTCGTGTCCGAAATGATATTTTTTACCTCTCAACTGACTAAAAGGAAGGCATCGAGAAGTTTATACTTAAAAAGAGGAAAAAGTCACGGAGAAGTTGCTTTAATAAGAGAATTCAACGACGGACAATTTGAAAATTATTTTCGGCTGAAACGTAACCAATTCAGTTTTTAGTTTTGTCCTCATATAGTCTACATGGCTTGTATCGTACAAAACTTGGGGAATTCGCACTCTGTATACCACAAAAAAATTGTGACCACGTGAAAGGAGTTGAGAGTCCTTAAAAAACTCGTTATATACCCTGATGACTCACATTCAACCTAAAATTTCATATTTCTAGTTTTCTTAACAGACCCTCAAAGACTCAAAATTCGATTTCGAAATATTTCTTGCTATACGATAGTGGCCATTATATCCTATCAGCTGAACTTATATAGTCATTGAGCTTAATAATATATTTTTAAACTCAATGATATAGTAAACATTAAAATGTTGTACTTTAGATAACATAACTGTAAAAAAAGTCTACATAATATAACATAACTGATATTCCTGATCTCGTACAAAGTGAATGAATGCATTCTGATCATATTGACCTAGCCCGGAAATATCAGTATGATTACCATATTGAATGCAGCTTCTCATCAAATAGCCTATTCGTTTTGAGATATTTGGTGCTCCTGAGTAACTCAAAAGCTCGAAATACGGCTTGCCATTGGTTGCGCACAAGCACTGGAACAGCTCAGGAGCACGAAACTTTTCAAAACGAAAACGAATACTATAAATATGAGAAGAGAGAACTAAGGCAAATTGTCATTTTCAATAAATTCAGATACACCATAAAGAGTCACCTAACAATCTTATCTATCCATAGACGCTTTGCTCTTACCTCTAATCGTGAAAACTTCCCGCTTGCAGCAGCATTCTCAACAATTTTCTTCATTTGCCCCAACCTCTCTGAAGAAATGACCCCTTTGTACTTGCTTCCTCCAACGCAGCTACTGGACCTTTTGATGCAGTTATGAATGGTCACTGGATGTCAGAAGTAACCGCTCTGCAAGGAACTGGTGGAGCGCTTGAAACCATTGAGAACCCTTCTTCTTCATAACGACGCCATTTTTCTTCGCTATTCTTACTTTCCTTCTCTTCCCAGAAGTTCCATCTGAAGGAACGGTCTTGTTCAAAGGGAGCTGCATGTTTCTCAATTCAAAAAGACTGATGACACCATTCACTGGATGTTTTGAAGTTTCAAATTGACAGGTTTGGAGGTTTTAAAAATACGGAATTTTGCTAAGGTGAATAGAGGATATGGTGGGGCAAGTCTTCATCATATACTTCAACTGCGGTTTTTGTCGCATCCGAACTGAAAATTTTTCAAAGAGTATTTCGATAAAAATATATTGGAATGAGCAGAGAAGGGAATACCTCATAAATGTCCTGAATGCTAGGAGCCAACTTGAACAAAATATGAACGTAACGCTAGGAAACAAGATTAATAAAAATGATTCTGATCGAAGACTTGAAAATTGTGGCAAGACCTAAAGTGTAGTCTAGAGCTTTTGAGAGCTTATTCATATTGAAAATTTTCAAAAAGCACTGACGTGAAGTCTGAATAAGCTTCTGAGCGCTTATTCAAACGATAAATTCCAATTTGAATATCCTGGGGGGGGCTATTGGTGTAATTATAAGACTTGTCTCAGGTTTCATTCTATTCATTCATGAGTTCATCTTTCCTTTCCAAATCTAAAACTTGCCCTTTCAAAAGTTATTATACATGCTATTGTCCCAAGACTGTTCTCGTTCTGTTCGAGAGTTTTACCACTCACAGACAAAATACTTTTTTATTTCTAATGGCGCGTTCCTCATAGAATTTTGCAGAAGTTTGCCCGTCTTTATTCTCCTTCAAAATAAAACATTTAGAAAAGCTGCCCCCCTAGAGCTTCACAAGTATCTCTTAAAAACTCATGAAATAGTTATTTTTGTATCTAGTGCGCGAAATGCTACTTTGGTGATCGAGAATTGATTTTTTTAACGAGGCGCAGCCGAGTTAAAGAAAATAGTCGAGATCACCAAAGTATTTCGCGCATGAGATGCAAACAAAATTTTTTCTACAAACGCTTAGCTTAATATGAAAAAAATATTGAACTGGTTTGAACTGTTTTTCCAAATCAAGTAATTAGGTATTATAACTATGGGCAATATATTCTATGTTGAAAGCAACACTCAATGTTAAAGAAAACGTGGATTTCAAGAAATTTACCAAGTTAAAATATAAAAATCCCATATAGTTTACATGCAGTGTGCGAAGTAAGTATAGTAAGTCATAGTAACGAAGAAAAATGAAAAAAAGGGTCACTTCGCATATTCTTGCCAATGCGCGAACCTTGTCATTTTTTGACGTTTGTAGAAAAATAAATTTTATTTCACCCCACACTACCACCAATTCATTAAATCTTCGAAAATTTTAAATAAATTTAATTCTTCTACAAAATCATATCAACTACTTTCCTATATCCAGATAATAAGGTTCCACGATTAAAATCACGTAAACCATTTTGGTCCCATTATTTTCTGACCTCGAATGAAAGCGATAAAGCTATTTGGCAATGCGAGTGGAAGACATCTAATATTCAAAACAAAGATTCAATAACTGATCCCTCCAATAAAGTTCCTGGATTGATCTTCCAAGGAAAATTTGTACTGTTCTTAATCGTATAAGAACAGGTCATGGCCGTTGTAATTGCATGCTTTTAAAGTAGAATTCAGTTGAGGGTGCTAGTTGCGAATGCGGAGAAACAGAGGAGACAATAGAACATCTGATAGATAATTATCCGATATTTAAATTTCAGGAAGGCTTAAGGGCTATACATGAAGTTACAGAGTCGTTTTTGAATTGGGTTGTTAGTTTCAAATCGATTTAATAAAGTTTCAATAATTTTATTTTTCTGTTCCTTTTTTCTGCTTCGATTTTTTCGTTTCATACTCAGAATTCCAAAGGCATCTTGGTGAGAGTTATCAGTTGGACTAAATAAAGAAGAAATCCTTCAATATTCGAATAGTTTTTAAGAGTTATTTTTGTTGGAACGGCGAGACAGGGTTTCTTCTACTGGAGTTTTTCCCGGAGCTCTGGTATCATGCGAAAAAATAGCATGGTACCAAGTTTTGCACTAACGTCAGTTAGGGATTTTTGTTTTATGCATTGTATTATGTTATTATTTCTATTTTGATTTTTTGATCTTAGCAGTGTTAGTTGAAACTTTTTATCTTTCATTATTTCGCGAGATTTACATCATATTCATAAAGTCTGATGTTTTTTCTTGAAAAAAGATGCTCTTGTATAATAACGCCCAGATGCAGCATTTCTGAGAAAAGACTTAGTGAAGAGAGAGAAAATTTCAAATCTATTTTTTTCAGAAATGGTGCATCTGGGCGTTATTATACAAGAGCATCTTTTTTCAAGAAAAAACATCAGAGTTTATGGATATGATGTAAATCTCGCGAAATAATGAAAGTTAAAAAAGTTTCAACTAAAAATACCCTTCGCCCCCCCCCCAAATGATACGATTGTGCTTGACATGGAAGAAATCCACTCAATCTAATCGATGCGTATTTTTGATATTAGCCAATGTGTAAACTTTCAGCATTTTATGTGACTCCGTTTTGCGAATATGGGGCAAAAAGTGTGGACAGGACGTCATCTTCAAAGGGCACTAGCTCCTTAACGAAGCAATTTTGCATAAATGATTTGGGTCGAATCTGTCTAAAATATGATCTATAATGTCCACTAGAAGTTTGTCGGTCTAATTACGGGACACCCTGTATATATTTCATACAAACTGCAGTTTCCAAGGAAATATAATATACTGTTTTTACTTACTTATGTCTCGGCTCATTTTCTCGATGGAAAATGGTAAAACCGAATTCCCCCCATTTGGAGGAATTTTTCGACCAGCATCAGTCACCTGATATCACAGAGGAAACACACCGGCGTTGCAAATGAATTCAACAGTCTATATGAAGAAACCTATCAGTTCAGTTTCATGTTAACCCAGATTCGGGATTTGGAACTTCGTGCCTTGTACTTGCATCACTAGAGGAAATGCAACCTTGATCAAAATAATAAATGTTATCCATTCAGCTATAAATTCCTTCGGAAGTTCTATAAATACCCCTTTTCAATTTCAAGTAGCTATCGACTTTCCCTGAAGAGTGGCCCATTCATCAAAGGCGAAAAAGCGGATGTGATTTCGACTTTTTGGAATTCAAGGTTTTTACAGGAAAAAGAGGAAGCTAAGGGTTAAGGTCAAGAAAAGCGTGGAAGAAAAGAGTAAAGGAATAGGTTTGTAGCCAAAAACTTAGCGAGGCAAGTGAAAAATAATTAATATACAGGTGTTCCTAAATTGAACTTACAAACGAAAAGGGGATATTCCTTAAGTGAGTTTAAGAAAAAAAGTCCCATAAACATGGGGTTGCAAACGTTTCGTTTTCGAGATACAGGGTGTTAAAGTTTTAATCAAAAACATGTGTACGAGTTTATCGAATCTTTATAAATAACCGCTACAGATCAGGAAAATTTCCATAAAAACTGACACTGAATTCATTCACCACAGCTTACAAAGTGGCCTTCCCATCATAGTTTGGATTTTCACGAGGATTTCGAGAGAATCGTTCAAATTTTTTTTTCTCGAAATCGTTGGTAGATACGACAAAACTACAAGAGACCGAAAAGTTTAGTATAAGAACAAAGCTTCTTTTTACATTTTTTCAAATTAACAGTTGCTCACCAAAAAAAAAGTTCTGCAGAAGAACAGGTGGCAGTGTTCCAGAAAAAATATCACCCTGTAGATCTTCTATCGAAATTGCCATGTCACGTGGTGAGAACTCTCAAATGTAATATCTATGCCAAATTTCAGTTGAATATCTTGTGAAGTGTAGATACTATGAAAAAAAACTTGAAAAAATTTTAAACTTCAACACTTTGTATCTCGAAGATTCTTAGCCTATTCGTTTTGAGATATTTCGTGCTCCTGAGTAACTCAAAAGCTCGAGATACGGCTTGCCATTGGCTGCGCACAAGTACTGGAACAGCTCAGGAGCACGAAACTCCACAAAACGAATACCGTAATTGCAACACCTAGAAGGAGCTCTTTATATTTTTTTTTGATAAGACATAGCAAGAAGTGAATGATTGAAATTTCGTGAGAAAATCTTGAAGTTTTCTTCATGTAAACATTTATTGCTACTAAATGTTGAATGAAAATCTCATCTGAGAAACTCCCTAGTTATCTAATGATCAAGAAAGTAAGCACTGAGAAAAACTTCAGGACATTGCTAAGTAAAAGAGAGGAAAATACCGTAAAATGGTATACAGATGATGGTTCCAAAACCTCTACAGGAGCTGGCGCTGGGATATACGAGCCAAGTACCAAGTGTGCACTGTCGCTAGGCTCCTGTATGAGCGTCTTTCAAGCGAAAATCTCAGCTATTGAAAGATGTCTGGATATAAATCTAGAAAGAAACTATCAAAAGTGCGATATAGTCATACGCTCAGATAGTCAAGCTGCTATTAAAGCACTGAGCTTATATGTCATCGACTCAAAAATGATCTGGAAGTGCCGGAACAAACTCAATGAGATAGGCAAGAAAAATTAGATCTTTTAATCTGGATTCCCAGCCATTCGGGAATCAAAGGAAACGAAGAGGCCCATACACTTGCCAAAAAAGTTGCACGAATGTCACTCATTTGCCCAGAACTTTTCTGTGGTATAAGTAAATCACTACATAGTATAAAACAAAGTCGCTTTCTCTGTCCCTATGCCCCTTGTATGCTTAAATCTTTGAAACTACGCAACGGATTTTGATGCGTGTTTTAATAGATAGAGTGATTCAAGAGGAAGGCTTATGTGTATAATAACATCCATTAAATAGTGGAGAAGTACTGTTATTTTTGAGGTTTCTAATGTGATGTCGTAAATAATTTCATTTTTTTTCCGCTTACATTGCAAACGCAGGCTGAACCCTACGAGTTTTATCAAAATAATGTACTAAGTATTGTACACATTGAAAAGGTCTACAGAAAAGTCCGTGATGGTATATTTCTATATCTTATGGATAACCCACAATCATTTTTTTTGTCATTTACTTTTTACGACAAATAATGGCTAATTTTCGAAGCGATTCTAACCAATACAGCATTAATCCTCAACCAATTAAATACCTTGAATACATTGTTCATTTAATATAGATCTATATGGCCCTTTACTACACCGGTTAATTTAAGTGAGTATTTTCGAAGATATTACAGATTTAAAAATTGCGGGACGTAGCGTTTGCGGCGGTACCGGCCGGCCGCCGGCAAGAGCGTAGTTGCCCTATAGCAGCACCCGTGCGAAGCCGGGGCGGGTCGCAAGTGTACCTATAATAAGAAGTTTCTGGAGAAGGAGAAAACCGAGAAGAAAAAACTCTGGCGGAATACCCCAGGGATGGATCATTCCACTAAGTTCCTTCGGAACTTTGAAACAGCAAGTCCAAAAGATATCTGGATCTTAGTAAGAAACAATTACACCTCCTCACTGGCTTCATTACAGGACACTGTCGACTCAGGAAGCACCTGTTGAAGATGGGATTGTCGGGCACTGACGAGTGTAGGTTCTGTGGGGAGGAGGAAGAAACCCCCATTCACCTAGTCACGGAATGCTTTGCCATTGCGAGCCTAAGGAGAGAATGCCTTTGGCGAGAAACTTCTAACAGTGAGGAATTAGTCTCGTTTTGAAGCATTCACAGTTATTAGATATCATTAGAACGCTGGAACTGGAAGGCGAGCTGTGAAGGTTGTGGTCAGAACAGCTCTGTAAGGGGGCACAATAGAACTTGGGGTCGCAGTGAACTGTAACCCCTTTTAAACTGAAATAAACTAAATATCGCT
This sequence comes from Propylea japonica, assembly GCA_013421045.1. Taxonomy (NCBI): domain Eukaryota; kingdom Metazoa; phylum Arthropoda; class Insecta; order Coleoptera; family Coccinellidae; genus Propylea; species Propylea japonica. Next base: position 39,731,891 of record CM024246.1, on the reverse strand, counting down.
TTGCATTTTTTTAACATTTTACAACAAACCAGCTGTTAAAGGAAATCCAAAGTCGATGTTTAGTTGTTGTTGCAATTCCTAAAACACGTGTACGCGGAATTTTTTGCCAACTAGGTAACTATCCCCCACAAGGAAAAGAATTGATCTAAGGATAAAAAATAATGTAACAAAACCAAGTAGATATAAATTTTTATTACAATTAACTTACTCCATATCTGTACACAAAATGGTTTCTCCTTAATAATATTAACTGTACAAAAATTCCCTATATTTACGATACATAATTTGTACCTCAAACAAGTTCATATTCTTAAATATCGAGTAAACTCTCAAAAAATTACGTTATTAATTCCTGAATTCAATTAAATTTCGCAATATCTGAAATAGCACTTACACTTCTATAACGCAGATTTGAAACCAAAAGATAACTTTGGCCTCGAATTATTCTTGCCCAAGATTTTCTTTTGCTCTTCTTTAATCCGTTTTTCATGTTCCTTTCGAAGTCTTTGCCTCTCTTCATCCATTTTCCGTTGCTCTTCAACCATGGCCAACCTCTCTTCAGCCTATAGAAAAATATCATCAAGAAATTCATCGTGTATCGTGAAGGTGAGGTCAATAATGTGGGAGATTTGAGAATTCAAAGTGCTGATGCATGACATTAAACACAGGAAGGTTTGATCAATTTCGGAAGTGAGTTTTTAAAATTCTTCTACTTAGATGACATTTTTCTTTTAGACTTCCCATTTTTTTATTGATCTTCTTGTTCAAAAAAAGAGAAGAGAAGAGAAAAGAGATTTTAAAGTACTCTTACCAATTTCTTTTGTGCTTCTTCTATTTTTCTTTGATTCTCCTCTAGTATTTTTTCAACCATTGCTTGTTTCTGCTTTTCTTCCTCCTATAAGATATAAATTCAAATTAATAATTTCTTCATCCCTTTTTTGTGCCCTATCTAGCTCTCACACAGTTTTCCTCATTCATCAACTATTCTTTTATTACTGTTGAAATTTAATTACATATTCATTATTTTAATAATTAAATTTCTCACAGATATTTCAAGAAATGCTGTACCTGTGATAAAGCTAAAGAAATGTGAAATAATATTCATTTTTATTGAAAATATATAGAAATTGAGATTACAGGTACAACATTCTGTGAACAAAGTAATAACAACAAAAAGAATTCATATTGTTTACTTTTAGATAAAATTTTCTGAGGTTCGTTGTCCAAGAACTTTCGTAATTTTTTGTGAATTTCAATTGTTTCTATGCCAAATTGTAGATAAATTCTTCGGTATTAGAGAAAATTCCAGAAAAGTTTTCCAAAAATATTGATAGCATATTTATGCAGGGCGAAACAAATCATGTATTTGTCACCCAATTTCTCAACACCCTGTGAAACAGTGTGGAAAACTTGTTGAGTTTGCGCTAAGTTTATTACAAAGACTGTTCTTTTTGCCATCTTTAAGTTTTTACTCCACCTTGATATCATGATACACGTATTCAAATACAGGGTGCGGCAGCATAACTTCCTTTCTTTAAAACTTAATAAAACGCATTGTATGAATCAGAAAATTTTTTTCGTTTTTTATAATATAGCACATGCGGCTCGTCAATTATATCCTCCATTCGCCAGTAAAAACCCTCTTACCTTGCTAGTAATGTTATATACTATATGATTATTTATGATATCGGAAAATATGACAACTGTCAGTGGCTTTACGAGAGGGAAGTCCTTCGAGAATATTTGCTAATTTCTGACGAAAAAGGCCAGATCCAAATGAAACAAGGTATGAATATCGTTTTTTAATACTTTTATAACGTTTATTACAAAAAATATTCGTTCCAGGAACGATGAAATAAGAAGGATAAATGAAATTAGAAGCAAGTACATGAAAAGGATAGCGAATAGATACGAATAAAACAAGGTACGAATATCGTTTTGAATAGTTGAGAACGTTTATTGAGAAATACATTTGTTCCAGGAACTCTGAGATTAGAAGAATAAATTAAATTAGAAGCAAGTACTTGACAACTTTCAATGTAAATAATACTACTAACTTGTAAAAGTTTTACAAGTTAACTGTCAATTTTACAAGTTAGTGACTTGAAAAAATAAACTTCCTTGATTAATATTGTGTTTTTGGAAACTGACGTTTACAAATGAGAAACAAATAAAAGTTTTGTTTTACCCAGTTTTGAAGATAAAATCAGGTAGGCGACGTTCCCCATTCTCCATACACTGAGTAACCGATTTCTGGCGTTTGTCATGACTCCAGCCAGTATAGCAGGCGTTATGCTGGCAATTTCTTCTTGGATGTGGGAAAAAAATTCCTGTAACAGGTTTAGATATCGGTGCGACTTCAATGTCACTGTGACTTAATTTTCCTCAAAGAACCAGGGACCAATAATTCCACTTGGGGAAATTGCACACCACACTGTGACTTCAGGTGAATGCAAAGGCCTTTGATGCAATTGTCGATTTGACCCCTTGTGACTTTTTTCTATGGGATTTTTTGAAATCTCGTGTTCATGTGAACCGTCCAAGGACCCTACAAGATTTGAAGAACATTCAAGAAAAAATTGCCAACATAACGCCTGCTATACTGGCTTCAAAACTGGGTAAAACAAAACTTTATGTATGTGCTTATACTACAAAAAACGAATAAAAATTTTCTGATTCATACAATGCGTTTCATTGAGTTTTAAAAAAAGGAAGCTATGCTGCCGCACCCTGTAGAATAGAATAGAAGTGTGAAATTTTATGAACACGCCACTCTATAAGAAGTATCACATATTTTATTTGAATACGTGTATCTTCAAAAGAAATGGAGATATCAAGGTGAAATAAAAACTGAAGGATGGCGAAAAAGATGGTCTTTGTGATAAACTGAGCGCAGGCTGTACAAATTCCCCGAACTGTCTTACAGGGTGTTAAGAAATACATGTTTTTTTTACCCTGTATAAACATGCTATCACCATAGTTTGAAGGTTTTTCTGGACTTTGTTTTAAAACTAAAGAATTCGTCTACAATTTGGCACATAAACAATTGAAACCGATGGAAAATTACCAAAATCCTAGGACAACTAACTTCAGCGAAATTTTGGGTGGCCGAATTTTTTTGTCGGTGAGCGTATCTAATCATTTGTTTTCAACTAATTATATTTGGTTAATTTATTACTATAAAATGACTAAATGAGCTTACTCAATACAGGCTTCAATTATTCACACCAAAAATGCAAATGAGAGATATGTAGTGAAGATCCCGAAAGAAAATTTGAAAGTATATTTTATTATTCGCATATGATCTCAATAATTGTTGTTATTTCTTTGCTTATAAATGTTTTCGATTTCTATCAATTGTTCACACTCACTGCTAGAATCGGGGCTGGGTGAGATAAAAAATAAAAACCCGAAAACATCTCAGTAAAGGTAATAGATATAATAAAGATATGTATAATACCTGTGGCCCGTAGTGAAGTCCATGTAACTTGATCGGCCCATAAAACGATACAGTCTCCAGACAATGTCGTGCTTGACCCTTTATCTTACACACTACTGGCATATTTTAAACATTCATAAGTGAATGTAGCAATCCAAACTAAATTCTACCAAAATATTGGTATGGTATGTATTGAATCCATACTATACATAAATTAGATTTTCTCGATTCATTTTTTCACATTTCAATATTGAAAGTATTTCGATTCAGTTTTGAAAAAAAAATTTGATTCGATAAATTTTTTTCCGCACGCAATCCAGTGTAGGGCCTCAGAAAACAGTTTGATAAAATAATTCCTAGAGAAAGGGGAATATTCGTAATTTTATGAAATATTCATGTATTCAAGCAAGTTTCAGCATCCTGGAAGATTCCGATGATCTAACATCCTATTTTTTTCCTATTACATGTAGAGAAATCTTCGTTGGAAGATACACAACTCAAAGGCTCATTTTTGAAGTTAATATTCCATAGAAAATCTTTTATGACACATTCAACTTTATGGACAAATAATTGAATAAGTTACATAATCTGATAAATAACTGAATTTGTACACAAAGAAAATGTTTTCAAATAATTGATCTTGTAAATTACACCTAGGTACAAAATTATCATTAAAGAAAGTAAAATTGCAATTCAAAGAAACATAAATTGAAAAAAATAAACAAATTAGCCTTCATTTGCATGCATCTTTGGTTAAATCGAATTTCCAATCAAGTTCTTGAATTTTCAATGATTTTTGGAAAGTAAACTAATATTTTCCAATCCTAGCAAATGAATAATGTGAGACATATTTTTATCATGCGAATAATATGTACTATTATTACAAAAATTAACAAAGATGTACAAAATTATGGAATTTAGAAAGAGATTATCTGGCACAGAGATTACTGAAGAGGTTCAATTGTTATGTTTGATTTGATTAAGTTCATTAATCACATATTAATGTTCTGAAATATACACTACTGGAAAAAATTAAAGAATCAAAAAAAAATTCCAAATTTTTCGGAAATTTTCAACATGCTGTAACTTTGAGAGGAATGGTCGTACAAGGAATTTACAAGGAGAGAAATTGTAGCTCCGAGTGTCTAGTTTTTGGATAAGAACTTCAAAAATTTTAAGTTTCAGTAGTTTTCGAGTAATGATAAAAAAATCAGCAACAAAAAAATTCTCAAAATTTTACCACTTTTTTTTTCGTGTCTACGAGTGTGGAAATTTCATTTTGCATAATCGTTATAATGATGGGATACTTTATTAATTCAGCTTTAATTTATTTTTTTATTGACCTCAATACGTCCACTTCTCGCCGAGATATCGGTCTTCAAATGGAAAAGGATCCATTAATAAATTTCCACGCTCGTAGACAAGAAAAAAAGTGGTAAAATTTGAGAATTTTTTTGTTGCTGATTTTTCTATCATTACTCGAAAACCACAGAAACTTAAAATTTTTGAAGTTCTTATCCAAAAACTAAACACTTGGAGCTACAATTCCTTTTTTTAATTCTTGTACGACCATTCCTCTCAAAGTTACAGCATGTTGAAAATTGCCGAAAAATTTGGAATTTTTTTTATCCTTTAATTTTTTCTAGTAGTGTATAATACAGTTGGACATTTTCAAGAAAGTAGAACTCTGTTCAATTTAAAATCTCTTCCTTTCACATAAATGAAAAAGATTACAAATAAATTCAAGAAACTATTGGAATACGAAATTCTTCCAGTATTTTGATGCTTCAATTGCAGAAATTCTAACAATCTTTCTGCTTCATGAATGAAAAATAAGAAGTAAAAAACCCCTACCTGTCTTCTCCTTTCTTCTTCCATTTGCTTCTCTCTTCTCCTTTCTAAATCTTCCATCATCTCTTTCTCCATGATTCTCTTTGCTTCTTCCACCCTTCTATTAACTTCTCGCTCGATTTCGTCTCTTCTTTTCTCTAACTCTTCCTCTACACGTTTTTTCACCATTTCCTCTATTCTTTTCGCAGCTTCCTCTTCTATTAAACGATGCTCTGTTTCTCTCTGTCTTCTCTGCCTTTCCATTTCTGCTAATCTTTCCACTTCGTCCATTTTTCTATGTGTTCTGCTCCTCTTATGCTTATCGAATTTTGTATCGATAGATGCATCACTGCTTGATGTGGAAGATATCGAATGAGACCTTTTCCTGCAGAAATTATTACTCTCATTAAACTATTCAATTATGAATAAAGTTTTTTATCATTATTCCGAAATTAAATTCGATATTTAGGATGAAATACCACTATTTGAATATATGGGAGATGATTACCCTTCAGTAGGGTCCTGTAGTGGTCTTAGAAGAACAGAAGATTCGAAAATCATCACTTGGAACGCCAGACCTGGTTTAAAACACCCTCCTGGACCAAGAGCAAGAATTACGTATTTTGTATCTGAATATTGAAGGTACGACGGCGAGACAGGGTTTTTTCTACTGTGGTTTTTCCCTGTGCTCTGGTATCATACGACAGAATAGTATGGTACCCCGTTTTGCACCAACCTCAGCTAGGGACTTTATTGTTTCATGTATTGTATTTTGTTAGCTCTCAATTCAAAAGAATCCATACTAATATTATAAATGCGAAAGTAAATCTGTCTGTCTGTCTGTTACTCTTTCACGCCTAAAGGGCTGAATGATTTTGATGAAATTTGGTATGGCGATAGATGATAACCTAGAAATGGTCATAGGCTATAAATAATCACGCCATCGTTCTTAGGGGGTAGGCAGTAGGCAGATAACTAAATTGAGTTAGTGATTTTTATTTTAGTCGTTTTTGTTGGGACTTTTGCTCTTTCACGTCTAAACGGCTGAACAGATTTTGATGAAATTAAGTAAGGTAATAGATGGTTACCTAAAAAAGGATATAAGATCAGAATGATCACGTCATCGTTCTTAGGGGGTAGGAAGTAGGCAGAAAATTTAATTGAGTTAGTGATTTTTTATTGTTTTTGCTGGGAGTTTTGCTCTATCATGCCTAAACGGCTGAACGGATTTTGATGAAATTCAGTTAGGTGATAGATAGTAACCTAGAAAAGGATATGGGCTATAATATTCATGCTATTGTACTTAAGGCGTAGGCAGTAGGCAGAAAACTAATTAAGTTAGTGATTTTTAATCGTTTGTTTTAAAAGTTCACCTTATTCACGCCTTATCGTCTGAACAGATTTTTATGAGACTTGGCTAATATAAAGATAGGATCCTAGGCACGGACACAGGCTACTTTTTACGGAGGGAAAATACCTCATTCCCGCAGAATCTAGCGGGATCGTGTCAAGAAGCGCATGACGCCATAGCTACTGAAATGATTTTTTTTGATATTTTTTTAACTGAGTGTTACTAAGACTTCAAGTTAGTATTGATCTTTTTTCTAACTTAGAGGGTCGGTAGGCGCCATAATTCAGTACTTCCTAAGCAGACGATGTTGCGGATGTCACACTGTCTAACATCGGGGGTTGGCAGGTAGGTAGTTAGTAGTATTTTAAACCGATTAACATTATTTACTTTTTATATTTACTAAGGAAACATTCGGAGCTATCCATTATGTAGCTTAGGTTGCTTTTGAACATATTTTGATGTGAAGTTGAGGACTGGAAACACGATAGTGGGACATTGTTGCAGGGAGACTTACAGCCGGGAGAAAACAAAAAAAACTTATGCGGACGAAGTCGCGGGTAAAACCTAGTACTATATGAATATGAAAATACTTGACTAGATGCTTATAATAGCGATTCGATTGACGCTTTCGAATATACACAAAAGTAAGGTTTGATATTCATCGAGTTCAATATCACAAGACTTACCTCGACTTTGAAGACTTCTCCTTCACTTTTTCAACGCTCTTGAAACTTTTGCAACTAGATTCTGATCTTTTCTCACGCCTATCCCTTGACTTGCTTCTCTTATGGTGTTTACTTTTATGGTGCTTTTTAGGCGATCGACTACGCGTACGAGATCTACCCATTGCGATATATCCTACTTAAACACAAGATTTCTATTCGGTAAGACTTAAATTGGCTTCAATGATATTCTATTCGCATTGAAATTTAATCCTTTGTGAATTAAAATAAATGGCTTGTAATTACCGAAAATATTTCGTTGACAATTGACTTGAATCAACCTCTAAATATTTGTCAATTGTCATTACTGTCATTTGTTAACCAGAGATTTTTGGAGAAAGAAACCTTTTCTTCGGATGTTTGCACTACTGGTTGGAACAAGTAGAATTCTTTTTTTTTTCATATGATGTTAAATAATCTACTAACCAAAGATTATCCCTTATCTTTGCTACTTACGGTAAAGACAGTCTAGTGTTTTTTCGATGAAAAATACAATTTCACTCCGTTATTTTCCAGAAAATTCTTACCAGAAGATGAGTGGACAGTAGATCCACAGTTTAAATGAAGAGCTGAGAGTTTTAGTTCAAAATAATGGTAGGTCTTATGTAATGATTTTTAAAATCTGACACTGGCACATGTGACTTATGTCAGCAGATGTCACTACGGAAATAAAACAAAAACTTTTTTGTGTATTAATTGACCATGGTAAATGTGGATTTCGATTCTGCGGATGAAAATTCGCACGAAGATGGGGAAGATTACTATGCTTTTTTGAATATTCCAAAAGAGGTAAACTGTCCATGCCTGTTAAAATGAGCTACATCCAAATACCCGGTCTAACCTCAATCTAAAAATTATGCAATTGCAACTATTTTACAGGCTACAAAAGAGGAAATAAATAATGCTTATAGACGCCTCAGTCGGGTATATCACCCTGACAAACACTTGGATCAGGAACTCAAAACTAAAGCTGAGATTTTGTTCAACAAAACAAAAAAAGCTTATGAAGGTAGAATAGAAAATTAAAATACTTTGAGATTGTTTGCTTTGATGCCTGCTAATTTCAGTTCTATCAGATCCTCATCGCAGAGCGATATATGATTCTTTAGGGGTAAAAGGACTTGAAACAGAGGGATGGGAGATAGTACAAAGACAAAAAACACCAGCTGAAATAAGGGCAGAATATGAACAATTGGCAGAAGAAAGGGCAGAAAGGTTGAAACAACAAAGAACAAATCCTACAGGAAATGTTACTATCGCAGTGAATGCTACAGATTTATTTAATCCCTATGATGAATTTTCATTAGACGAAGAATATCAGGAGTAAGTGGATAAATTCTGTTGTAAACAAGACAAGTATGTTATAGAAAAATTTAGTGATTTTAGGATACCCAATATCGAAGTGTCCTTGATGCAGTTTTCGCAGTCTATCGATTTTCCACTTACACAAAAAGATACTTGTACATTATCAGGCCAATTACATACGCAGAATGGTACAGGGGGTGGTGGAATTAACTGTAGTTGGAGACATATATTTTCTCACCGTAGTTGGGCCGAAGTTGAACTCACAGCAGGTAAGGGCAATTGTTAAGAACAAGGAGCACATATACAGGGTGTCCCAAAACTCGACGTCAACCCGGAATCGGGTGAAAAGGCAAGTAATGCTGGTTGTCAGAAAATAATAAAGAAAAATCTAAGTGGCATGATTTTAAAATAATGGGCATTTAAGAAAACACGCAAAATTCCACACCCTGTGATAGTGTTTTCTCTCCTGTTGCCACAAATATCAACTTTTTCCAACTTTTTTTTTTGCTGTGTAACCTTAAATAATGCTTGTCTAAACTGTGATCAAAATTTGGATACCAGCTGTTCTAGGTTTCATAAAAATAGGGCTTGCTTCTGAGAAAAAAAATTCAAAATAAACAATTGCCTAGTTTCAACTGACTGTATTGAAAAAAAAATGTACTACGCAAGTTTGGCATGTTTCGTCGAAAGTTGGCGCATTTAGTAAGGATTCCAAAATGGTATAATACTTGATAAATTGTAGCTGCCGTAGTTCAAATTTATTTTCGATTGCCTTTGAATACACTTTTCTTAAACTGCTTCCCGGTAAAAAAGTCCAATGGATTCAAGTCCGGTGAACGGGCCGGCCACCAGATTGGACAAGAACGTCCGATCCATCTTCCGAGAAAAAATGTTACCAGAAAAAAATTTCCAGAGAAATTTCTCCGGAAAATTTTTTTCTGGAAAAATTATTTTCTCTGGAAATTTTTTTTTCTGGTAACATTTCTTCCCGGAAGATGGATCGGACGTTCTGGTCCAATCTGGTGGCCAGCCCGTTCACCTGACTTGAATCCATTGCACTTTTTTACTGGGAAGCAGTTTAAGAAAAAGTGTTTTCAAAGACAATCGAAAATAAATTTGAAATACGGCAGCTACAGTTTAACAAGTATTATACCATTTTGGAATCCTAACTAAATGCGCCAACTTTTGACAAAACATGCCAAACTTGCGTAGTACATTTTTTTTCAATAGTCAGTTGAAACTAGGCAATTGTTTATTTTGAATTTTTTTTCTGAGAAGCAAGCCCTATTTTTATGAAACCTAGAGCAGCTGGTATCCAAATTTTGATTACAGTTTAGACAAGCATTATTCAAGGTTACACAGCAAAAAAAAAAAAGTTGGAAAAAGTTGATATTTGTGGCAACAGGGGCGAAAAGACTGTCACAGAGTGTGGAATTTTGCGTGTTTTTTCAAATGCCAATTATTTTAAAATCATGCAACTTAGATTTTTTTATTATTTTTCTGACAACCAGCATTACTTGCCTTTTCACCCGGTTCCGGGTTGACGTCGAGTTTTGGAACACTCTTTATAGCATTTAAAATTAAAATGTGATCATGAAAATAGATTTTTTTTCCTTAATCAACAGGTAGTGGACCAGCCTTATCTTTCAGGGGATTTAGAACTTTATCGAAAAGGTTTTTTTTAAATGGAGGCACTGTATTGCAGTTTACACCTGAAGGAATAAAACCAGGACTTATGTCTAGTATGTTGGAAATTTTATCGATACGTTCAATGCTAATTTTGATCGTTTTTAGCACTTGCGATGCAAATTGACAAACATTCTGTAGGTTATTTAACCTATCATGGGGGAATAAGGTCATTGGTTTCAACTTCTATTGTGAGAGATACAGGTAAGGTAGATGACATTAACACTCTTTTTTTAAATTCATTCAAAGTGAATTTTGGAACTTCCTTACAAGTAAAGATGTTTCCAAATATTATGAAATATTGCTATCTTTTGCAGAATTCAACCACTTTAATTTTGCTATCCAGTTGGGTCTTCCCCATTCCCATGTTACATTTAATTATACAAGGAAAATGATTAGCCAAGAATTGAAGTTGAAGCTTATCATAAAGTAAGTGAAATACGCTCGCTGGCAAAAAAATTTGGCCACCTAAATTTTTGCTAAAGCTTGTTATCCGAGAACTTGAAGATACACATCTATCTATTTATTAACTAGCGACCCGCCCCGGCTTCGCACGGGAATATCTTCGAAAATATTCACTTAAATCATATTTCTGAATAGTCTGAATTTTTGTACCTTCCTACCCTATAAGTTAAGTAGTGTGATGGAATGTCGCTAAGTTTCGAACCAAGTAAAACTGTTAAATAAAGACAGTTGCATCAAAATTTTATCAAAAATTCTCTAAATTATGGCGCCTACCGACCCTCTAAGTTAGAAAAGTGATCAAATACTAACTTGAAGTCTTATTAACACTCTGTTAAAAAAACATCAAAATTATTTCAGTAGCTATGGCGTCATGCCCTTCTTGACACGATCACGCCAGATTTCCGCGGGAATGAGGTATTTTCCCGCCGTAAAAAGTAGCCTGTGTTCGTGCCTAGGATCCTATCTTCATATTAACCAAGTCTTATAAAAATCCGTTCAGACGTTAAGGCGTGAATGAGGTAAACTTTTAAAACAAACAATTGAGAATCACTAACTTAATCAGTTTTCTGCCTACGCCTTAAGTACGATAGCATGAATATTAATAGTCCATATCTTTTTCTAGGTTACTATCTATCACCTAACTAAATTTCATCAAAATCCGTTCAGCTGCTTATGCATGATAGACCAAAACTCCCAGCAAAAACCATAAAAAAATCACTAACTCAATTCAGTTTTCTGCCTACTTCCTACCCCCTAACTACGTGATCATTTTGATCTTATATCCGTTTTTAGGTAACCATCTATTACCTTACAAAATTTCATCAAAATCTGTTCAGCTGTTTAGACGTGAAAGAGCAAAAGTCCCAACAAAAACGACTAAAAATCACTAACTCAATTTAGTTATCTGCCTACTGCCTACCCCTTAAGAACGATGGCGTGATTTTTTATAGCCTATGACCATTTCTAGGTTATCATCTATCATCATACCAAATTTCATCAAAATCCGTTCAGCCGTTTAGGCGTGAAAGAGCTAAAGTCCCAACAAAAACGACTAAAAATCACTAACTCAATTTAGTTTTCTGCCTACTGCCTACCCCCTAAGAACGATGGCGTGATTATTTATAGCCTATGACCATTTCTAGGTTATCATCTATCACCATACCAAATTTCATCAAAATCCGTTCAGCCGTTTAGGCGTGAAAGAGTAACAGACAGACAGAGTTACTTTCGCATTTATAATATTAGTATGGATAAAACAGGATCTATGGTTACCGTCAAAATGCAATATCTTTTAAACAGCGGCACCAAATTGGATAATTCTTTTTTTGTTGTGTTCATAATTGCTAGGCAAGGTTTGTAAAACAAAATATTTCGAAAAAAAATATTCAGAAAAAAATAAAAGGCTTTCCTTTTTCTTACGACCATTCAAGCAGTCATACAATACATATTATAGGTTATAAGGATTTTGACATCTGGACAAAAAGTGAAGTTACATCAAGTGAATCGAAAATTTAAAATTTTAATCAGAAATAACGTACATATTATACAACAATTTTTTACTTATGCTACATCTAACAAATTTTAAACCTATGATGTATGAATGTATTTTGGATTGCCTGATGCCCGTATGTTTATGATTACAAATCAGATCAACAGATGGCGCTGTAGTCGTTATCTAGGTTATTAATATATTCTGCAACTAAACGGCTGGATCGAATTGAATGAATTTTTGTGTATGCAGAACAACATCTGTTGAGTCCGCTAGTATTCAAATAAAAGCATCGAATTTCTCTGAAAATACAGCTCACTTGACATTTCTGGAATTTTTTTCTTAAGTTTGTTCGAATACCAAAGTAATTATCTACAATTTGGCATATAAATAATTGAAATCAATGAAAAATTACAAAAGTTCTTGAACAACAAACTTCAACGAAATTTTAGGTGCCGATGAGTATAGATATTAAAAGCAATATGAATGTCAAACAAATCAAACTTTTTATTTATAGAGTTGGTACTTTTGGAGGCATGGTAGAATATGGTGCGGAAAAGAAAGTCTCAAAACATAGCAACCTATCGTTTGCAGTTTCAGTCGGGGTACCAACAGGTGTCAAACTCAAAATCAGACTTACAAGAGCAAACCAAGTGTACAATTTCCCAATTCATCTGTGCGAAGAAGTGCTTCCTTCGCCTGTTTTTTATGCAACTATCGTACCTGTCGTAGTTTATACAGTAGTGAAAAAAGGTATAGTCGAACCCTTTTTGAAAGAACAGAAGGCAAGGAAAGCGGAAAAACAAAAACAAAACAACTTGAATAAATTGCTGGAGAGAAGGAAAGAAGCGCAGGCCGCTCAAGAACTGATGATGGCCTCTTACAATAGGATTAAGGCTGAGGAAGAAAATAAAAACGGTCTAGTCATTTTGCAGGCTGTCTATGGGAAATTGATCACAGGTTGGTTGGGACTTTTGAACTACTTTTTGGAATATGTTACTGGTATACAGGGTATCCCAAAACTCGGCGTCAAACCGAAACCGGATGAAAGGGCAAGTAATGCTGGTTGTCAGAAAAATATTAAAAAAAAATCTAAGTTGCCTGATTTCAAAATAATGGGCATTTAAAAAAACACACAAAATTCCACACCCTGTGACAGTCTTTTCGCTCCTGTTGCCACAAATATCAACTTTTTCCAACTTTTTTTTGCTGTGTAATCTTGAATAATGCTTGTCTAAACTGTAATCAAAATTTGGAAACCACCTGCTCTAGGTTTCATAAAAATAGGGCTTGTTTCTCAGAAAAAAAATTTAAAATGAACAATTGCCTAGTTTCAACTGACTGTATTGAAAAAAAAAGTACTACGTAAGTTTTTCATATTTTGTTAAAAGTTGGCGCATTTAGTAAGGATTCCAAAATGGTATAATACTTATTAAATTGTAGTTGCCGTAGTTCAAATTTATTTTCGATTGCCTTTGAATACACTTTTTCTCAAACTGTTTCCTAGTAAAAAAGTTCAATGGATTCAAGTCCGGTGAAAGGGCCGGCCACGAAATTGGACCAGAACGTCCGATCCATCTTCCGGGAAAAAATGTTACCAGAAGATGGATCGGACGTTCTGGTCCAATCTGGTGGCCGGCCCGTTCACCGGACTTGAATCCATTGGACTTTTTTACTAGGAAGCAGTGTAAGAAAAAGTGTATTCAAAGGTAATCGAAAATAAATTTGAACTACGGCAGCTACAGTTTAACCAATATTATACCATTTTGGAATCCTTACTAAATGCGCAAACTTTTGACAAAACATGCCAAACTTGCGTAGTACATTTTTTTTTCAATACAGTCAGTTGATACCAGGCAATTGTTTATTTTGAATTTCTTTTCTGAAAAGTAAACTCTATTTTTTATAAAACCTAGAGCAGCTAGTATCAAAATTTTGATTACAGTTTAGACAAGCATTATTCAAGGTTACACACAAAAAAAAAGATGGAAAAGTTTATATTTGTGGCAACAGGAGCGAAAAGAATGTCACAGAGTGTGGAATTTTGCGTGTTTTTTTAAATGCCCATTATTTTAAAATCATGCAACTTAGATTTTTTTAAATTTTTCTGACAACCAGCATTACTTGCTCCGGGTTGACGTCGAGTTTTGGGACACCCTGTATATGGAAAAAGAAAGCATTCAATTTTTTCGTCTGTTTAAAATAGTTATTCTTTTCAGATAGAAACACAAGAGCTGACGAAACAAGTAATGAAATACTAGATGTGACAATACCAGTACAATGCTTAGTGAAAGATAGCAAAATGGTGTTGCATGAAAACACAAAGGTAATGCAAACTTCGAATATTTGAATTTTGGGGCCAGCAGATTTTTTAGTTATTGTATTCATTCATGTATTTTGAACAACATTAGTGAAACCAACAGGTGGCGGTCTGTCTTAGTTTAGAAAATATGGGTTCCCTAACTTTAGGGGCCCCCTAAACTCCTGTTGGTTCCATAAATTTTTTCAGGAGAACAAAATGAATACATTAACACCAAATTCTGGACCCCAAAATTCAAATATTTGCACTAAAATTAAATAATCGATTTCAACATATTCATTGTTTTAAATTTTTCAGAGTCAATTGCCAGGGTTTTTCGACCCAGCTATCGGAGAGGATAAATTACTGCATATAATGTACACTTATAAGCAACTACCACATGAGGTCACCATTCAAGACAATGAAAGTTTGAGGTTACCAAAAACTGGTGAGTACTTGCCTTAAGTTGATTTTTTACAAATGAAATCTCAAAATTACATCTGCATTCCAAAAAAGCAAATAAAAAAACCTATCTTCACTTTGTGTTCCAAAAATTCACAATAGAGGAAAAATATGTAATGACAGTTTTGATCATATTCATTTCAGTAAATTACACTACTGAAAAAATTAAAGGATCAAAAAAAAATTCCAAATTTTTCGGCAATTTTCAACATGCCGTAACTTTGAGAGGAATCGTCGTACAAGGAATTTAAAAAAAGAAAATTGTAGCTCCAGGTGTCTAGTTTTTGGATTATAACTTCAAAAATTCTAAGTTTCAGTGGTTTTCGAGTAATGATAGAAAAATCAGCAACAAAAAAATTCTCAAAATTTTACCAGTTTTTTTTCTTGTCTAAGAGCGTGGAAATTTAATTTTTGCATAATCATTATAATGATGGGATTCTTTGTTGATTCAGCTTTAATTTATTTTTTTATTGACCGCAATACGTCCACTTCTCGCCGAGATATCGGTCTTCAAATGGAAAAACAGGGGTGGCAATACCCGTTATTAAATTAATAAAAATTTTATTTGTTAGTTTATTTTATTTTTTTTTTCTGAAATTTATGTACTATCTGCAATTAAAATGTGGAAAAAGCTCGAGAAAATTCTTTTTTGCCTTTTTTAAAGATTATGAGCTTCTCAGGGCAAAAAACGTGATCCTTATTTTTTTCAAAAATTCAATCGAGTCAAACAAAAAAACGGCTCGCTGAATTGAGTTGGCTCTTCGTAAGGTTTTCATCAACATATTGAACTGTGAAAGTCACACTTAACATTATTGGTTTCCTCAACATTTCCGATCCTGCGGTGGATTTTCCAAGAAACCACCAAAAGCCCTTTTTTTGTTAAATTTTTATATTGATGCGACATGAAGAAAAAAATTTCTATGAATAAGCAATGGTTGTTCTTTAATGGGAGTTCATTTAAGGTCTTGAATCCCTTCTTCAATTTTCTGTGCGATCATTGGTTGCTGAGAAATCGATAATCAAAAACAAATGGATCCTTTTCCATTTGAAGACCGATATCTTGGCGAGAAGTGGATGTATTGAGGTCAATAAAAAATAAATTAAAGCTGAATTAACAAAGTATTCCATCATTATAACGATTATGCAATTTGCTGAAAAATTTGGAATTTTTTTTTGATCCTTTAATTTTTTCCAGTAGTGTATTAGCAACTTACCTTAGAAATATACTTATTGTAATACCGTTATTTCTTTCAGCACATCGTACAAATGTTACCTAATAGTGAAACAGCTAAAACCTAGAATAAACTTGTGATAAAGCTAGACTCAAAAGAAGATAGTGATCAATATATTTATTAGTGTTGTACATAGGTTCATCATATTTTGGCAATACTGATAAAAGAAGCTTTTGAGTTGTTAAGCACTCTTTACTGGTTAAAAATACTGTTGTTATTAACTTGGCCATTTGTAATTAGAACCTTAATAAATTATTTATCTTCTGTCCAATATTATTCTCCTGTCCATCATTAATTTCAAAATTGTTATCTGCTTCTAAACGTTGTGTTTGTCCATGTTGAGTTAAGTTCGTATTTCCAACTACCAATATATTTATGAGGTGCTACTCCCCATTCCTTAAATTACACTATATTAAGATCAACTTATTAAATATTAATAGGAATTATCTGAGCAAAATACAAGTGCTATCACTTACCTCTGGAGAAATCATACTGAAATACATTTTACCACTGCTATTTACATATAAATGATAAATCTGTCCAGGTTTTTTCAGAAAATTGCATATGGCATCTTCTATATTATAATTCGTTTCATGCGAAAAATCAATTTCCATCATTTCTTGTGGTTTGTTTAGCTATCAATAAAATAAATAATAAAGAGCATTCAAAAAATATAATAAATTCGAATTAATGTCAACTTACGATTCTGTTTTCATTTGTTGGTTTTACGAAATTTGTGTCATTCGTATTCCTGCGAATTGGACCATTTTGTGTTAAAAATACTGAAACAGAAAAGATTTAATTGAAAAAATTTCAAATGAATGTTTATATCGAATCATTATATTACTTTTGTTGTAAGACAACATTTCTTCGATTTCAGCTGCAAACCTTTTCATTTTGTAGGAATGTATAATTTAAAAATTAAATATAATATATACTTAAATAGATAGTACTGGTTTTTAATGAATTACTTTGAAATCTTCAAAATGTTACGTTGACTGAAGAAAAAAAATAAACACATGACATAACCTATAAATGTAAGAACATAAATCATAGAAATCCGCAATAATTTACTCATTCTTCGATACAGACTTTTTCTGTTGAAATAGATTAGAAAAATATACTAAAATTAATAAATATATTTCATATTGCACTTTATCATAAAATGATCCTTCCAGAATAATAAAGTGGTTTTTATTAGAGATCAAGAATGCGAAATGAACAAATGATAACTTTTTCAACCTACTTATTTCTATGATTCACGGATTTTGAAGTCTGTGTACTGAAGTGAAAATGGCGTTATAAGAAAATCAGATGTCTACACAAATAATACTGTAGTGTTTTATTATTACTTTATTTGCATAAATATTTTCGGTCGGAATAAGAATTACGCCCATACTAGTGGTTCAACATAAGTCCTGTGAGCTCAAATTGCAATTATCGGGCGTTTTCAACTTGTGGAATGATTTACGTGATGATTTGTCCTATAATCATATTCTTAAGTTCAAAAGACCAGGACAATTGTTAAAACTGTTTAATGGAATAAATTGTTCTCAATATCGAAACCCATAATACCAAGTGGGATTTCGGTGGAAATTTACGGTATCCTGGTGAAACTGGTGTCCCACTAGGAAGCGAAGAAGTCGTCGAACTACCTTCATTATGGCCTTCAATGAGGTACGTCGAATATTGATATAATACATTTTGTCCTATGAACCGAACATCATATTAAGCTGGAGTCTCTTATTATTGATGAAAAATTGCACGTAGTATCCGATCGATTATATTCTATTTTTGTATTGAAATTAATTGTATTGATCTGATTCAATACACATCAATTTTCATCTCTTCAGTTCTTGAAAAAATGTTACAATTAATAATGTTTAGTTTCTGAATTCTCTTTGTTTAATGGAAAAGTTTTGATAATATTTGAAATGGGATGATGTCATCAACTACAAAAATTCAAACTCGCTTGTTTGAATTTTTTTTATGTAGAAGCAACCTTTATGTCAGGCAAATAAACCAGAATTTCAACATAACATTCTGTTGATATTTCTTCAGCATTTATCTGTGGGATAAACCCTGGAGAAATTGATAAGACATCTACTTTAAATATTCCTACTTGAGTTTATCTTTGGTTGATACCTACTAAGGATTAGTTTGAAATTATCAGAAAATAGAAATATATGATGATGAAGTAGTAGAAAATTCCAATATTTTGTATATAAGATAACTTTAATTGTTCTACTTTCTACTGCTCATACATATGTGCTTCGGAAACCAAATAATGACATCTTCGACAAAGAAATGAAATTGAATGACAATCATTTCATTAGGGTGCTATTTAGGTATTATAAAAACAAACAACTCAATAAAGCATTAAATGTCGATACCTAAATCATACTTAAGGGATTTCTTTTTAATATAACAAGAAGAAATTGAAATTGTTGGTTTATATTTTTTTGAAAATTTCATTCATAACCATTTTATGTTTGACAATGAATAGTTTTGAAGAAGTTTGACATAAGTGGTAAGATACAAAATCATATTGCATACAGGGTGTCCCGTAATTAGACCGACAAACTTCTAGTGGACATTATAGATCATATTTAGAAAGATTCGACCCAAATCATATTATGCAAAATTGCTTCGTTAAGGAGCTAGTGCCCTTTGAAGATGACGTCCTGTCCACACCTTTTGCCACATATTCGCAAAACGGAGTCACATAAAGTGCTGAAAGTTTACACATTGGCTAATATGACAAATACGCATCGATTAGATTGAATGCAATTCTTCCATGTCAAGCACAATCGTATCATTTTGAGGGGGGGCGAAGGTTATTTTTAGTTAACACTTTTTTAACTTCCATTAATTCGCGAGATTTACATCATATTAATAAACTCTGATGTTTTTTTTCGAAAAAAGATGCTCTTGTTTAATAACGCCCAGATTAAATTCAAAACAAAAGTGAACATTGAGTAGGTACTTAGTGAAAAGAGAGAAAATTTCAAATCTATTTTTTCAGAAATGGTGCATTTGGGCGTTATTATACAAGAGCATCTTTTTTCAAGAAAAAACATCAGAGTTTATGAATATGATGTAAATTTTGCGAAATAATGAAAGTTGAAAAAGTTTCAACTAAAAATACCCTTCGCTCCCCCCCCCCAAATGATACGATTGTGCTTGACATGAAAGAAATGCACTCAATCTAATCGATGCGTATTTTTGATTTTAGCCAATGTGTAAACTTTCAGCACTTTATGTGACTCCGTTTTGCGAATATGTGGCAAAAAGTGTGAACAGGACGTCATCTTCAAAGGGCACTAGCTCCTCAACGAAGCAATTTTGCATTGTATATGATTTGGGTCGAATCTGTCTAAAATACGATCTATAATGTCCACTAGAAGTTTGTCGGTCTGATTACGGGACACCCTGTATACAACACAATACAGTATTTTCTTATCTTTATCATTTAAACATGTTAGATCCAAAATTTCCGAATTATCATGGTATTTCTTGGAATTATGATAGGTATTTAATGTGAATTGTCACATGTGATGACTTATTAACTAATGGGAGAATAATGTATTAACCAGAAATTATACTGAAAAATTATTGAGAACATTTTCAAATGTTTGAGGGCTTCTGAGTGAAGGCATATGACATTATTTTGTGGAATGATTAGTTTTCCTTTTGAAATTTGTCGTAATTATTTTCAAAACAAAGGAGAGTTATAAGAGAAAACTTTGGTCTCTTAGTTACAATGACCACAAGAAATTCTTGTTTGTTTTGTGAACTAATTCTTCTATTATATTACAGTAGACTCGCAATAACGTGAACTTGCGATACCGTGAATGGCTCTATAACGTGAACAGAAATTTTGATCCATTGACCACTCTGTAACGTGAACATCGCAGAAATTCGGTAACATGAACAGAGGCAGATAATCTAATTTTTTCGCTTACGAACACGTTCAGACTTGTTTTCATAGTTATAATACATCTCAGATTTATTGAAACAGTGAATATCGTACCTTGCGTTTACGGAATATCAGAGTGTAACGATGCCTCCGAAGTGTTTAACTCTATTTGAGAAAGCGAATATATTAGACGAACACAAAAAAGGTCTAAGTGTAACTGCTTCGTCTGTGAAATATGGCGTAGCAAAATCAACGATATGTTCCATAAAGAAGAAGGCTGAAAAAATAAAGGACTCTGTCAATAAAACCTTGAAACATAGCCAGAAGCGAAGGTTGAAAAGACCGGAAAATCCGAAAATGGAAAGAAAATTATACGAATGGTTCCTAAATCAGAGGAAACATAATGGAGATTTGATTTAACACATGTCATCAAAACTTCATGAAGAATATAAAGAAACCAATAATTTCAATGCCAGTGATGGTTGGCTACAGCGATTTAAAATTTGACATGGCGTTGGATTTTTATAAATTACTGGCGAAAAGCTATCATCGCAGCCAGAATTAGTCGATCCTTTCAAGCAGAAGCTGAAGAATTTAATTCAAGAATATCACCTAAGTAACCATCAAATATACAATGCAGATGAAACGGGCCTTTTTTGGAAACTTTATCTACTCCATTTTTCGGCACGGCCATCAGGGTATCATCCACATATAGTTTTAGAATCGGTATATGGAAGGAGAGTTTGGTCAAACATACCAGCACCAAATCATTCATAACTATGTCGGCGAACCCTGCCGAAGCAGGGTTACCCATAGCTGTACCCTCTTTTTGAGCGTAAATTATGTCATTAAACATAAAATAACTGCACTGGAACACATACTCTGTCAATTTGATGAACATCTTTTTGGTCATGTCAGTGTAAGCTGAAATGATACTCCACTTCGAGCTTATCAATTCAAAGTGGAGTATCATTTCAGCTTACACTGACATGACCAAAAAGATGTTCATCAAATTGACAGAGTATGTGTTCCAGTGCAGTTATTTTATGTTTAATGACATAATTTACGCTCAAAAAGAGGGTATAGCTATGGGTAACCCTGCTTCGGCAGGGTTCGCCGACATAGTTATGAATGACGGAACATTAAAAACCTGCTGGTATAAAAAACCCACTAGTTCTGATCGCATGCTGAATTACCTCTCAAACCACCGGTTCTCACAAAAAATTGCAGCTGCGAAAAATCTAATTTTCAGAGCCGAACATCTGAGCCATAGTGACTTCCATGAATCGAATCAAAGAACAATTAAGAGCATACTAGCTACCAACAACTACCCGAGAGGACTGATAAATAGGATACTTAACGACTACAGAAACACCCGCGGGAAACACATTGATAGGCAGGCCGAGATGAAGTTCTTCGGTTTTCCATACTTACCCGATTTATCGGAAAAAATGAGCAGAATTTTCCAATCGAATTTTTCAGTGAAACTCGCATGTTACAGCTTAAAAACTGTGAACTCAATCTATACTAAATTAAAAGATAACACCAAAAAACTAGAACACTCTTGTGTAGTTTACAAAATAAACTGCAAGGATTGTGATAAATGCTACATCGGCCAGACTAAACAATACATCCAATCGCGTTTGAAGCAGCATGAATATGACTGTCGCAACGTAAATGCCGAGAAGAGGGAAAAAACAGCTTTAGCAAGCCATCATTTTGAACATGGTCATGCTTTTGATTTTTCGCAATTTGAAATTTTGGATAAAGAAGCAAATTACCGCATGAGGAGCATAAGCGAAGTTATTCACATTAACTTAAATAACACTGTTAATTTTAGGACGGACACTGCATCTCTCAGTCCCCAGTATTCAAATCTGTTTAATCTACACCTGAATTATGGAGATCGAAGATGAAACAAGAACATATTTCATTAACTTATGTGAGCATTGACATCTTACATCGATGTGATGTTCATCGCGGGTGCGCATTCATTGTTTGTGTTTGTTTACGTTTTAATGATTGATGGTGTATGACTGTTATTGTCTCTTTCTTTTCGTAATTTTGTTTTATATGTAAATCTAAAACTGTACTTTCCATACCACCTTCCGCTAAATGATCTAAAACCAACAACAATTCAATTAGCGGTAAGTTTCCCGATGTAATGATTTATCGTCACCAAATTATTTTTGTATTTTCCAGCCTTGAAGAAGCATAAATATATATGCGAAACGTCGGTTGATTGAGAGTTTTGTTTCAATTGGTTTGTCCTAGTCCCTGTTAACTTCCATTTTACAAGACATAATAACTTTGAAACGCCTGCAAGAAAAACCTGTACTGAAAAATTTGAAGAGTAAACAAATTCAAACCAAAATTACACAATATTTCAAGTTTTAAAATAAATGAATTATTATAAAATACGTCACACAATTTGCATATTGCCCTACCCCCCTTGAGATGAACACTTCCGATAACTCGAACACCCTTGATACATTTTGTGTTCACAGTATCGCGAGTCTACTGTATTTCATTTCAAAGAAATTCTTTATTGATTATCTTGGTGATTGAAATATCTTGAAATGCTTGAGAAAAATTGTTTTCTTTCATATACTTACGAAGAAATAAAGCTTATGTTATGGAACATTCTCTATACAGGGTGTTTCCTAAACATGCGGCAAAAATTCAGGGGATTGTTCCTTGGACTATTCTGAGAATATTCTGTCCTTTGATGATTTTTGAAAAACCGCTTTGTTTCGAAGATACAGGGGAAACATAATTTTAGATAATAACATTTTATTATGAAAAATTACATGAAAATTTAACTTAACCTACAAAAACTGTTGAAAATGACCACCTCTAGCCAAAAAAACGAATTCAAATGAAAACCGTGTTTAATCTGTATACCTTCACCATCTGAACTTTTCAATTTTAAGTCAAAAAAACTGGCCGTTTCTAGTAATTGGAATGTTGTTGAACAAATTTAAAAATGAATTGTACCTACTTAGTAAACACTGTGCGGTAGGCATTTTTATTTAAACTATGATTAATTTTAAAAATATGAAAAATGTTGTTCGCCCTGTATCTTCGAAACAAAGAGGTTTTTCAAAAATCATCAAAGGACAAAACATGCTTAAAATAGTCCAAGGAACAACCCCATGTTTAGGAAACACCCTGTATAATGAAGATCAGTTAACTGTTCAAATCTTAAATCTACCCAGAAAATTTCAAGTTTTGAAATTGTTTCTTCCGAATGTTATAGCTTAAATATTCGAATAGAGAGGTTAGCTTCTGTTCGTAGAATGAAAACAATATCTCTCAGATTATTCAAATTTGAATTATTGCTTTCCCAATATGACAAACGCATAAATGCTTCTGAGCTTTTTTAATCCATCCAAAAAAATTACATTTAGACCACACTGGGCTACTCGAGCTCTACGTGAATGAGCAATATTCCTCCTTATGTTTGCATATGCCATTAATTTGAACTGGAAAGTTGAATTCATAAATGAATAGAATGAAACAAATAGCTCTCGGGGTATTCAAATTTGAATTTTCGTGCTCTCAATACGAATGATCGTGAAGGGCCCTCATACTTGTAAATGGGTTTCCAATGAGAGGTGTTATTTTGAATAGCCCGATATTTCGGTAGATATCACGTTTGAAGCTGTCATTTTTCGACATTTGACAAGTAGAAACTACGCCATTAATAAAAATGGAACGATACACGCTTCAAGAACGCATTGCAATTATTGAAATTCACTATAAAAATGGTGAAAATTTGGCAGAGACGGTTCGTAAAACTCGAACATTTTTGGGTCGTCGTGAAGCATCTTGTCGGACCGCAATAAAGAAAGTGGTGGAAAAATTCGAGCTGTTCGGACAAGTTAGTGATGTGAAGAATAAAACCCGTGCACGTCGCTCAAGAACAGCCGAGAATACTGCTGCTGTAGCCGAAAGTGTTGAAGGAAACCCAGGTTTGTCCATTCCTCGTCGTTCTTTGGAATTAGGCATTCCACAAACGTCATTACACCGTAATTTGCATAAAGATTTGGGTCTTAAGGCTTATAAAATTCAGCTAACATAAGAACTCAAGCCAGCCGATCATCAACAATGTCGTGTCTTTGCTGATTGGATCGTTGAAATGCATGAAAATGATCCGGAATTCCATCGAAAAATCATCTTGAGTGATGACCATGCCTATTTCCACCTCGGTGGCATCGTCAACAAGCGAAATTGGCCACCGAGATCTTGTGATTTAACACCTTACGACTTGCGACTTCTTCCTTTGTTGCCACGTGAAAGAGAAGGTCTACGCCAATAGCCCATCGTCGATTCAAGACCTCAAAGATGGAATTCGTGAGGCTATCCAAGACATATGGCAGCCACTTTGCGATTTGACTATGGAAAATTTCATTAAATGGTCTTGTAAGCGTGGTCGTGGTGGTCATTTGCCTGATGTTATTTTCCACTATTAACGGCATAACTTCTTCTTCATAATGAAATAAACTTCCGATTATTTATATTGAAAACTGCCATTTTTTTAAATATCAAAATAACTCCTCTTATTGGAAAACCCTTCAGAGTTTGCTCTTTTTTTTTGCTGAGGCGTCAGCTTTCTCGTTTCCCTCAATGTTCTGGTGTACAGGTACCCAAACTAGACAAGCTTTTCATACTTATCACAACACTGGCACGCTGTTATGCCAGGAACAACCGTACAGTATGGCGAAAAGCACAAATCGAGTTGAAACGAACATATTACTTTTTGCTATGTCACTAGGTCGAATTAATATGGAAATTGCTGTGTCTGAAAGAGCGATTTTCTCCAATTTTCCATTTAGCTTCCTCGTCAAAGGTCGCGTTGCGTAAACGCAACTTCTTACATAATTCCTAGGCATTCACATATCGATGGTAAATAAATCTTTGAATGTGCATACACACATATTACACATATCATTAGGAAGTAAAAGTCCGATGCTGTAAGCTTCTATCTATGCAGTCCCCTCGTCTCAGTAGTCAGTACGGTGGGGCAGACTTTCCGTACGTCGCGTTACAGTTATTTTCCAAGTGTTACAATTGTGACATCCGTGTTACATTTCAGACTGCTCCTTCCAGCAGCTGCTGACTGATGATCTGAAATCTCAGATCAACAAAAAACATAGATAGGCCCCTCGATAGAAAGAATTTGGGGACATTATTGATGAATCGACCTCCTGATATTTTTGAATTTTGATAGTTCAATATAAAGTAAAGACAGAGTCGTGCTCAACTGCTCATTTAGAGGAACTGAAGCTGAATAAATATAACTTCTTCATAAACTGCGAACAATAGGAATTATTTTTTAAGAAATAAGTTACTTCCACCTTCTAAAGGGTTTTCCAATAAGAGGTGTTATTTCGATATTCAAAGAAAAATGCCATTTTTCAATATAAATGATCGGATGTTTATTTAATCATAAAGAAGAAGCTATGCCGTTAATAGTGGAAAATAACATCAGGCAAATGACCACCTAGACCACGCTTACAGGACCATATCCTTTTAATGAAATTTTCCATGACCAAATCGCAAAGTGGCTGCCCTATGTCCTCGATAGCCTCTCACGAATTCCATTTTTGAGGTTTTGAATCGACGCTGGGCTATTGGCGTAGACCTTCTCTTTCACGTGGCCTGAAAGGAAGGAGTCGCAAGGTGTTAAATCGCAAGATCTCGGTGCCCAATTGAGATCACTTCTTCGAGAGATAACATGACCCGGAAACTTCTCTCGCAACAGATCAATGGCTTCGTTGCTTGTGTAGCACGTATTGCCGTCTTGTTGAAAGTAAACGTTGTCAATACCATCCAATTTCGGCCATAAAAAATCATTAATCATGTCTCGAAAGCGCAATCCATTCACCGTAACTGTTGCTCCATCCTCATTTTCGAAAAAGTAATGTCCAATGACTCCGCCGGACCATAAACCGCACCAAACAGTCACACGTTGAGAATAGAGAGACTTTTCAACAATAAATCTTGGGTGTTCCGAGCCTCCGATGCGACAATTTTGCTTGTTGACGAAGCCACCGAAGTGGAAATGGGCCTCATCACTCTAGATGATTTTTCGATGGAATTCCGGATCATTTTCATGCATTCGACTCAATCAGCAAAGACACAACGTTGTTGATTATCGGCCGGCTTGAGTTCTTGTGTTAACTGAGCTTTATAAGCTTTAAAACCTAAATCTTTATGCAAAATACGGTGTAATTACGTTTGTGGAATGCCTTATTCCAAAGAACGACGAGGAATGGACAGACCTGGGTTTTCTTCAATACTTTCCGCTACAGCAGCAATATTCTCGGCTGTTCTTGAGCGACGTGCACGGGTTTTATTCTTCACATCAATAACTTGTCCCAACAGCTCGAATTTTTCCACCAATTTTTTATTGCGGTCCGACAAGATGCTTCACCACAATCCAAAAATGTTCTAGTTTTACGAACCATCTCTGCCAAATTTTCACCATTTCCTAGTGAATTTTAAAAATTTTAATGCGTTCTTGAAGCGTGTATCGTTCCATTTTTATTAATGGCGTAGTTTCTACTTGTCAAATGTGAAAGAATGACAGCTTCAAACGTGACATCTACCGAAATAGCGGGCTATTCAAAATAACACCTCTTATTGGAAAACGCCTTGTCAAAATTCAGATCTTTCCTCATTTTTGCCCCTGTTTATATCTGACAGGGCCTATCTATGTTCTACATTGGTCTGAGCATAGATTTATAATATACTAACTAGATGCCGAACCTGTCAAAAGTTTTGAGGCAAACAGCGGCCATTTGCAGTTTGCGGTGGAATTGAGAGGTGTCACTTTTTCTATGAATTTAAATATTGGAATTAACAATATTCCTTTATTTATTTTATTTCAACGAATCAAAATGATAGGATTACCAATATTGTTTAATAACTAATCACGAAAATCGAAAATATTTATAATTTTAATAGACCGAAATGTCAGAGTTCACAAAACACTAATAGATAGAGTTCGTTTTTCATCACTTCTTTCAGAGGAACATCTATGTTTCAATCAAAATTCGAGCACAGATGGCATAAAACATCAAAATATTCGTGGTTCACCCCAAACTGCAAATGGCGGCCATAACCGCACTTTTTTCTACGTGACAGTAAAGGTTGACGCTCACTTGGACGAGACGAAGCGAAGAGTTGTTTTCCGCAGGCACGATTTGCACTGAATCAAATGGGTAGATGCTCACTTGGGAGGCGCGAAGCGAAGATCAGAATCGATTGATTCAGTGCAAATCGTGCCTGCGGAAAACAACTCTTCGCTTCGTCTCGTCTCGCCCAAGTGAGCGTCAACCTTAAGGAAGTTCGACGTCCAGTTATGTAGGTCCATGGATCTGAGTAGTTCAACATAGAATAAACACCTTTCTTTACACAAATTTTCTGAAAAATGGACCAATCGGCAGTTGGTGGGGAGTTACAATAAAGAGTTTTTTAAAATGGTCCCACCACCATTATAGGTGGCGAAGTTATATCGATGTTACGAAAAGTTACAATTTATCATTTTGATGCGTTACAATCCATGGAAGGCCAAGAACAACGCTGGTACAGACGACCATGCCCATATCGACCATACCCACCGTCGCACCATCGTTCATTCTTTCGCGTTTAGTTCAGTACGGTTTTTGGGTGCGACCAGGTATGTCGCGGTAACGCGTTTCTTCGCACAGTGAAAGGAATATCGGTTGACGATTGTAAAATAGTGTTTTTGTAGGTAGAAAGCAGGTTGTTGGACTCTTGCAGCAAGAGAGGTGTTTATATTGTGGGATGAATAATTTAGGAGTACATAGTGAAATATCTGAAAGGATTTATTCAAATCGGTATAAGAATGGATCTTATGAAAATCGAATGTCGGCAACGCGGCTACAGATGGGATACTGTTGATGAAAATTGAAGAAAGTTTCGAAGTGTATGTGGAAGTTTCCGTGCGCTTGTTCATATTGGGAAAACCGTAATTTCAAGTTTGATTATCCTGTAAACTGTTCAAGATTCATCAAAGGGTACTCGTGCACTGGTACCTTTTATGTCCATATCTTGAGGTGTCTGCGGTACTCGCCCCATAACTCGCCGCCCAGTTCCAGATTGTTGACCAACTGCAGAAACTGAAGAAATTTCAGGAATTATACAGGGTGTTTCCTAAACATGCGGCAAAAATTCAGGGGGTTGTTCCTTGGACTATTTTGAGCATGTTTTGTCCTTTGATGATTTTTGAAAAACCTCTTTGTTTCGAAGATACAGGGCGAACAACATTTTTCATATCTTTAGAATTAATAATAGTTTAAATAAAAATGCGTACTGCACTGTGTTTACTAAGTAGGTACAATTTATTTTTAAATTTGTTTAACAACATTCCAATTACTAAAAATGGCCAGTTTTTTTACTTCAAATTGATAAGTTCAGATGGTAAAGGAATACAGATTAAACACGGTTTTCATTTGAATTCGTTTTTTTGGCTAGAGGTGGTCATTTTCAACAGTTTTTGTAGGTTAAGTTAAATTTTCATGTAATTATTCATAATAAAATGTTATTATCTAAAATTTTGTTTCCCCTGTATCTTCGAAACAAAGAGGTTTTTCAAAAATCATCAAAGGACAAAATATTCTTAGAATAATCCAAGGAACAATCCCCTGAATTTTTGCCGCATGTTCAGGAAACACCCTGTATATTTTCATCCCTGATAATATCCTTACCCAGGCACTTACCTCTTTTGGGAACCGATGGCCAGACATTCTGTTGAGAGATGTTCCTTAGTTTCTTCCTACTGTCCACAGAATCTGCATTTATCGTTTTTTGCCAGAATTAGTCTCCTTAGACGGTAGTTCTACGCCCGAAAGGCTCTGGCAAAGTATCTTTTTGTCTGCCACCCCCTTTCTCGTGAATTCCTCGTTGTGGATGTTTTCCCTATGCTACAGAAATGTTCTGGTGCTAAAAATGGAGTCGATAACCCCTTTTGGGCGAAACGATAGTCTCCTCGTTTACCTTGATTCCTGAAAGTCCTGGAATCGATATCAAGGAAACCTGATACATTTTCCTAGATAATTAAGTTTGCCTAGGTATTCCCACAACATGTTTGTACTGATTGTGTTGTAGCTTAGTTGCGTTTATTTCTGTGAACTGTTGGTGTCCATTCTATTTATTCATAAATTCAACTCTCCTGTACTTATCTCGAACCTATCTTGAAAATGAATATAATGAAATCATTAGTTCTCAAGATATTCAAATTCGAGTGATTGTTTTCCCAATATGAACAAGTATGCAAAAGCTTCAGACTTGTATAGATTTTCAGATAAGACCGGGTCTATTTTGAAATGAAATAAAACAAGCTGTATATTGAAGAAATACTTTTTGTATTCGAAAAGACTACATAAACAATTCATGTACGGAATATAACATCTTTGAAATGCCCACCACAGCTTTTCACAGTGGCATGTGTTCCTTCAGTCTATCTTTTCTTGATTGTGAACTGAGCCTGTGACTGTAAGAAAAGTCTAGGAGAGTCAAATACATAGCTCGATCTTGGTGGCCAATTCACGTCTCCTCTGCAATCCATGTGCAACCCGCGTAATGTTTTTTTAGCTATTGAACCATCATTTTGATAATGAAGTTACATCTTCTGAATCATATATCTTGTCATTGAAATTTGGCAGGAGTATCTGAAAGAAAAAGACAGATTAGGCAGAGAATTCATAACCCGTCTATTGTTTAATTTTCTCCTCAGAATTCTAGTAGCATCTTTATTACATTTGGATAATGAAATTGAAATTAATTATCAACCTTCACTTTTGATCGACTTAATGGTTATTTTTTCTGCGAGTAACACTTTTTGAACCTGTAATATGCAAGTTAAGTGGAATTTTTATTTTTAATGCTCTGGCTCTTAAAAACCCATTTGCAGCGCGAAATTTAAACCTACGGAATGTTAATTGTCTAGTAAAATTGAATACCTGTGCAAATGAAGAATAATATGACATCCACGAAGTCTCTATTTGATCCCTGTTCAAAATTTTTGATCGGCACCTTTTCTCCACAGAAAATATTCATGTTGATAAATTTGGGATTATTTCATCTCAAAGTTCTTGTGGCGAGTGTCAAGCATCTTTCAGTAATAATTCTAGCCGTAACATCATCTTCGTTTTCACTTTTTTATCCTCCACTATAACTTCCAATATTTTGGCAACGAATATTGAAGTAGTGTTAACTAAGAAGCACATAATTCCTTCAATTTCAAACCACATAAATACATATCGTCGCCTTAATATGCAAATCACATAAGTACCAAAACCCGAAGTTTACAGGAGAGGAAAAAAAACTGCAAATTTGTGGATTTACCTAAGTGATTTTTTTCATATTCTTAGATAACGTTGTTGCGGGTTTCGTTAGCTAGAAGATTTTTGGGATTTGTGTGAATTTATGCACAGGTGCCCACGAAACTCCTTGACATAACTCAAATTTTCAAATTTTCCAAAAGTGGACTTATGTGATTTGCATATTAAGCCGACGATATACAAAATTGTCCAATTTATCTTCGCATCTTTTGCTTTCAAAACATTCGTGTCGCCATGTAATTTTAGTATCGTTTAAGTCATAAAATGCTTGATTTGATAGACTTACGAAGAACAGAATCGGGTACAACAACTGAACCTTGCGGAACACCCACGGTACTCGCATCGCTTCATGACACACTGAATTAACAGATAATGAAGAGTTCCAAGTACTGAAGTATAATAATGAACTGAAACGATGCAACCTCTGTGAATTGGCGGAATTTTTATCTTGCATTTCATACAATATATTGACAATGAATATTTTCAGTCAAGTGATACTGAGGTTTACAGTTGTCATAATTTTTTCTAATTAATAAAATTCATTTGAAATTAATAATTGTGTTAATTTCTAAAGTTTTCTTTACTTTGATATTCCTTTCATTCGTTGAATACGTAGTTTAAGCTGATCCCAAACGTTTTCGATTACGTTCAGGTCAGGACTAAAAGCCTGCCGATTTTTTTACTTTGATCTGGTCTACGGAGACAACGACCAAAGAAAAATAAATTAGAATTAACTTTCAACACAAAAATAAACGAAAATAAAGTAAGAAAAACAGAAAAATGCAAGATGTTATAAAAATGTGAATATCTCTGGAATGGTACAAGTAAAATTGCTTTTGAAAAAAGCAAAATACTCAGGAAACATCCAGCTACATCACTGTATAGTTTTTAGAAGCCTCATATATCTGGTATTGCCCACAGAAGGCGTTAAACTGTAATGAAAAAACCCGAAAATTTAAACGCCCTGTACAGCATGATGCATTTCTTTTTTTGAACATCTCATTGTAGTATATTTGCCAATAAAAGAGCTACTAACAAAAAAAAACATTCAAATCGGACAAATGGTTGCGAGGATATTCATGGCTAATGCATAAAATACAAGAGTTGATAAAAAGTTGAATATCTCTGGACGACTTCAAGATAAATTGGTTTTTTAAAAAACAAAATACTCAAGAGATAATAGGCTACTACGCTTTATTGTTTTTATATGCCTCAGCAACCTGGCATTGCCCACAGAAGACGTTAAAATTTGACTATAAAACATGACATTATTTAAACGCCCTGTACAACATGAAGATTTAATTTTTTGGACTTCTGTTTAATGGGGGAAATTCGACAATAACAGAGCTACTTTTGGAAAAAAAAAAACGTTGAAATCCGACTAAAGATTGGAAAGATATCAATTGTTAAAATTTAACGAAATTTTAGGTGGTGCGCTAATTTTGTCCATCAGTATATATAAAGAACAGAATGAGTCCAAAAACTGAACCTTGCGGAACACCTAGGGTGCTGGCATCGCTTCGAGGCCCACGGAATTGAGAGATAATAGAGAGTTTCAAGTACCAACGTATAATAATGAACTGAAACGATGAACCCTGTGTGAATTTACAAATTTACTTCTAATGAGAGAAATAGTGTTTGTCGAATTTACGCATTCCTATCCTGTTCCTATTTGTTGATGCGGCGAGCACGTATTTATGAGTATCAGAACGTTTATCGAATTGATATTCGATTTTCATAAGGTTGTTGACGTTCAATTGTTATTCTGCGGGCACTCCTATGAATGAGTACATGACTATTTTCATCAAGTATGACACCAGCATGTATAACGGTGCATTTTTAACCGAATTCGATTGTACAGGGTGGGCCAATTTTGAATGGACGTCATCAGGAAACAAATTTGAGTCTCAAGTTTGTTTCCTGATGACAGCTGTCGAAATGTTAAATAGTAGAGGCGAAAAGCCCGAATAACATTACAATTTCATAGAATAAAAGCTACCGCAGTATTACGAAGACGCACAGTATAATTATGAAACCATTACAGGTATTGAAGTGTGTTTTCACCATTTAGTTTTTCATTAAAGGGTCTACAGACACCCACATCGGTTTTCGTCTACCTAGAACCGAAATAAGATCATAGACTAACTAAACGGAGAATAGATGAGACACTAGTAGAACAAGCTTCAACGCCATCTGTTTTTGTACAACATAACTAATTCGTGGAAAAAGCTCAATTAAAAAAGGAATCTGTATCGTAAAGCTGCCTCAAAAAGAATTCCGTAGTGCACTTTTTGAATAGGTAGGTACGTACTCCCATATGGGCAAAAAGTTTTTTGAAATTCAATTTCCAAAAGGATATCAGAAATGAATTCGTGCAAGTTATCGATGAGTGATGAAATTTATTCTCATGAAAATAATACCTGCAACGAACTTTCATCTGATTTTCTTTTGGAATCGAGAAATGAGGATTAATAATAAATTCTGGATAGAATAAAAATTTATTAACTGAAATAGGTATCACCAATTGAAAATACAGATTTATTTCATAAATATCTAATCAATAAACTAATTATTGCATTGAAAACATTTTCAAAAACTAACAATAATGAATTCAATAATACAAAATATGAGTATTTACCTACTAAACTTATTCAATACATGAAAAACTTTTTTGAAAACTACGAGTATCTTAATTCTTATAGGTAACAGAATATACATATATATTTTATAATTACCTTCTTGCATCTCGATTTTCACATCCAATAACACAGCACGTCTTCACTCTTGCAGGCATATCGAAATTTATTATATTTCAAAAAGAACGTGTCAAACCACTCCTTGTGTCAGTTGACAATTCAAAGGTTTTTTGATAATAATGATTTTACATACTACTATTTTCTCGATAGGATTTCCATGAATGCAACGACATCTAACAATCAAATTGAAAATAATTTTTTCGTGTATTACTCTCCTCCTCCGACAGATGGCGCGGAATATACGAGTGGCTCATCTAATTTTTAAGTTTGTCTATGAATAAGATCAATCAAAAGTGTCGAAAAAGCCAGGTTGTGCAGTGAAGAGTTTCAGTTGAAAAGTTGCAATATTTTCTCAAAAAATGTCACAAAATGTATAATAACGGAAAATCGAACCCCCCGCTTCCTAAACGAACTGTAGTGTCCCGTCATTTGTCCGTGGGGGAGGATTATTCGGCACCCGTGGGTTTTTTGAGCGGACAGGGAAAATGGCAGGGAAGACCAGCTTCTTGGGCTGCTCCGGTATCGCCGAAAATCAACAATAACCACTTGTATGCACTGCGAGAGGATCCTCCAGGGTATGGTGGTAGTAGTGTAAGTATGTGCATCGAATGAGATTGAATTTGATTTTTTGAAGGATAATTTCATATCTTTGCGCTTAATTTCGCCAGAATCGTTTCATTGAAAGATTTAATAAATGTTCTGGTTTTTAATGCTGGATTCTTTATGAAAACTCTCTGTGACAATCTTGATGTTGAATTTTTTTTGGACATATTTTCGCGGAAAGCTGGATGCGTTTGAGGTCGTCCGATTGAAATTAAAAAATTGATTTGGAAAGAAGACGTGATCAGTAACAAAACGTATATTCTGATTTTTCAATAAAACGCGACCGTTGGCTTCCGCGGCGTTTCCTCTCGATTCGCTCATTCCCTCACCACTCGACCACTCTCGCTTGGTCGGTCGTTTTCCCTCACGTTCTCACTAGTTTTTAACACACTTGAACGCGTTTTATGGAAAAATCAGAATAGACGTTTTGTTACTGATCACGTCTTCTTTCCAGATCAATTTTTTTAATTTCAATCGGACGACCTCAAACGCATCCAGCTTTCCGCTAAAATATGTAAAAAACAAAATTCAAATGGGAATTATGTGAAAACCATTTATCAGACCGAATCCAATTTTGGCACACATAATTTGCACGTCAATAGCTACTATCGTGTGAAGTTTCAGTTCTTAATATTGCAAAATGGCAGAGTTATGAGTTAAAAGAAAAAACACGTAATTTTCCATTTTTTTTTCGCTTTTCTCCAGTTTTAATTATTCGATCGGATCGTTTGACCCATCATTCTCTTCACAATGTAATTCTCTACAATTCATCTCATTGCAACGTTATCACTGCATCAATAGTTTCCATTTTGCAACGAAAAAACTAAAAAGAACGGGAGTTTTTGTTGTTTTTTGTTAATAACAAATGAAAAAATGGCATTTTCGTGTTGAGGACATTGTGGGAATAAACTACGGACTGTCCTGCTCGGACTGGCACAGGTGGCTTCCAGGTAGTATTTTTGTCAAGGAAATATCTCTATTGCTTGGCCTTACATCGCATTAATACCGAGCCTCAACTTAATGAGGTAGGCAAGAAAAATAAGTTATTTTTAATCTGGGTTCCTGGCCACTCGGGAAGCGAAGAAGCCAATACACTTGCCAAAGAGGGCGCACGAATATCACTCTTTGGCCCAGAACCCTTCTGTGTTGTAGTTAAATGTACCTATAAGAAAAGAAGGAGTTTCTGGACAAGGAGAAAGTCGAGAACGAAATCTCCTAGGATGGATCATTCCACTGAGTTCTTTCGGAACTTCGAGACAGCGGGATCCAAAAGATATCTAGATCTTGGTAAGAATCAATTATACCTCCTCACTGGCTTTCTTACAGGACATTGTCGCTTTAGGAAGCACCTGTTGAGGATGGGATTGTCGGACACTGACGAGTGTAGGTTCTATGGGCAGGAGGAAGAAACCCCCATTCACCTAGTCACGGAATGCCTTGGCATTGCGAGCCTGAGGAAGGAATGCCTTAGACGAGAAACTTGTGAGAGTGAGGAACTAGCCTCGTTGAAGCCTTCACAGATATTAGATTTCATTACATCTCCGGAACTGGAAGGCGAGCTGTGAAGGGTCTGACCAGAACAGCTCTGTTAAGGTTGACGCTCACTTGGACGAGACGAGACGAAGCGAAGAGTTGTTTTCCGCAGGCACGATTTGCACTGAATCAAATGGGTAGACGCTCACTTGGGAGGCGCGAAGCGAAGATCAGAATCGTTTGATTCAGTGCAAATCGTGCCTGCGGAAAACAATTTTTCGCTTCGTCTCGTCCAAGTGAGCGTCAACCTTTAGGGGGCACAATAGACCTAAATACCGAGCCTCAGTGGCCGAAACGGTAGCAAACTTCTTTCCATTCATGGAGTCGCGGAAACGAATCTCGCCATAAAAAAATGTTTTCTAGTTCGATTTTTGCGTGCTTGTATTGTTAACTTATACGATGTCGAATTGAGAGCTTTTGTGCACATGTTTATATTGGGTGCAATTTTAGTGAAATGATGGAATCCTAAAACAATCTACCAAATATTGAAAGGTCTAAACTTTTTTCCAGTGGAATATTTTCATCTAATTAAACGCTTTTTCATTCTTATCACCCGTTTCATTAGCCGGTCTAATTTGAATTTTTATCTCCACTTGCAGCAGGTCGACCCGGAGCTCATTTTCACGAAACAGGAGAGGATCGGTAAAGGTTCCTTCGGCGAGGTGTTC
This sequence comes from Propylea japonica, assembly GCA_013421045.1. Classification (NCBI taxonomy): domain Eukaryota; kingdom Metazoa; phylum Arthropoda; class Insecta; order Coleoptera; family Coccinellidae; genus Propylea; species Propylea japonica. The sequence continues at coordinate 39,695,759 of CM024246.1, read as the reverse complement.
AAGGGTATCGATAACAGAACTACGCAGGTTGTCGCCATCAAAATAATCGATTTGGAAGAGGCCGAAGATGAGATCGAAGACATACAGCAGGAGATCATGGTTTTGTCGCAGTGCGACTCGCCGTATGTCACCAAGTATTATGGATCCCACTTGAAGGTATGCACTAGTTTTCTTATGGATATCAGATTCTGATACTCAAGGTTTCTCCAATAAGGGCATGATGAATTTGTTTTGAATAAAACGCGAACCATTTGAGATTTTTCAAAAACTTTATTATTGAATGGTTTTTCCAATAAGATGTGTTATTGTGATATTCAAAGAAAAATGCCATTTTCAATATAAATGATCAGATGTTTATTTCATTATGATGAAGAAGTTATACCGTTAATAGTGGAAGTGACTACCATGACCACGCTTACAGAACCATATTCTTATAATGAAATTTTTCATAACTAAATCGCAAAATGGCTGCCCTATGTCCTCGATAGCCTCACGAATTCCATCTTTGTGGTCTTGAATCGACGCTGGGCTATTGGCGTAGACCTTCTCTTTCACGTGGCCGCAAAGGAAGAAGTCGCAAGGTGTTAAATCACATGATCCCGGTGGCCAATTGTGTCACCTCTTCAAGAGATAACACGGTCCGGAAACTTTTCTCGCAAAGAATCAATGATTTCGTTGCTCGTGTGGCACGTAGCGTTGCGCTGAACTTTACAAGCCTTAAGACCCAAATCTTTATGCAAAATACGGTGTAATGAAGTTTGTGGAATGCCTAATTCCAAAGAACGACGAGGAATGGACAAACCTGAGTGTTCTTCAACACTTACGACTACAGCAACAATAGTTTCGGCTGTTCTTGAGCGACGTGCACGGGTTTTATTCTACACACCACTAACGTGTCCCAACAGCTCGAATTTTTCCACCAATTTCTTTATTGCGGTCCGACAAGTTGCCTCACGACTACACCAAAAATGTTCGAGTTTTACGAACCGTCTCTGCCAAATTTTCACCATTTTATAGTGAATTTCAATAATTTCAATGCGTTCTTGAAGCGTGTATCGTTTTTTAATTTATTAATGGCGTAGTTTCTACTTTTCAAATGTCAAAAAATGACATATTCAAACGTGACATCTACCGAACTAGCGAGGTGTTGAAAATAACACCTCTTATTGGAAAACCTTCAGACTCAAATCATTTAAGCCCGGTTTACATTGGTAGATTAGATGGTAGAGTTCACTAGCATACTTTTTTACGGAGATACGGAGAATTGTCCGAATCACACAAGAAAAATGCACTATCCTCCACTAAAACTGAGCAAGTATCTGTTCACATTGTTTAAGTCAACTAATAAACTGTAGCGTAGAGTTAAATTGTGGAAGTGGGGATGGGTTAGTAGAGTGTACTATTCCACGCGTGCTATTCACTACTTGCTTAGTCTGAAAATATGATCTGCGGAGCGAGCAAGATTATATGTGACGTCATGACATTTGTTGTAGAGTGAAAATAATAAAAGAACGCTCAGGCGCAAAGGCTTCTCAAATCAAAGGAATTCGTAACCTCAAAAATAATTATTGCTGTCTTTCGCTCTGAAACGGTGTCTCTGCTTTCGCGATACCACATATTGTAACAACAAAATTAGTTTTATCTTTCGTTAAAACATCCAGAACATAAATAACCAACCTAAACTGTCCTAAACTAACTCTTAGGTAGAAATAAAATGACATTTGGAAGAGCTCTCGCTTTTGAGCGGGGGCGAATATATCTGATTTTACTCGCTCTGATAATAAAAGATCACGATGCAGAGTGAAGTGAGCGAAGAGAGCTTAAAAAAGACCAGCTAAGCACAAGAAGTGCACCGAGAGCAAATATTCAGACTAAGCATAAAAGGGCTTGACGAATTTGTTTTGAATAAAACGCAAACCATTTGAGATTTTCAAAAACTTTATTATCGGCTTGAAGTGAAGGGTTTTCCTATACGAAGGTGTTATTTTGATTTTTAATGAAAAATGTCATTTTTCAATATAAATGATCGGATGTTTATTTCAGTCTAAAGAGAAGCTAATGCCGTTAATAGCGGAAAATAACATCAGGCAAATGACCACCACGACCACGCTTACAGACCATATCCTTTTTATGAAATTTACATAACCAAATCGCGAAGTGGCTGCCCTATGTCCTCGATAGCCTCACGAATTCCATCTTTGAGGTCTCGAATCGACTCTGGGCTATTGGCGTAGACCTTCTTTTCACGTGGCCCAAAGGAAGAAGTCGCAAGGTGTTAAATCACAAGATCTCGGTGGCCAATTGTGATCACCTCTACGAGAGATAACACGGTCCGGAAATTTTACCGCAAAACATCAATGCGGCGTTGAGTTCTGTGTTAACTGAACTTATAAGCCTTAAGACCCAAATCTTTATGCAAAATACGGTGTAATGACGTTTGTGGAGTACCTAATTCCAAGGAACGACGAAGAATGGACAAACCTGGGTTTTCTTCAACGCTTTCGGCTACAGCAGCAATATTCTCGGTTGTTCTTGAGCGACGTGCGCGGGTTTTATTCTTTACATCACTAACTCGTCCCACAGCTCTAATTTTTCCACCAATTTCTTAATTGCGGTCCGACAAGGTGTTTCCGACGAATTTTACGAACCGTCTCTGCCAAATTTTCACCATTTTGTAGTGAATTTTAATAATTTCAATTCGTTCTTGAGCGTGTATCGTTCCATTTTTATTAATGGCTTAGTTTTCCACTTGTCAAATGTCAAAAAATGACAGCTTCAAACGTGACATCTACCGAAAAAGCGGGATATTCAAAATAACACCTCTTATTTGAAAACCCTTTAGTAGCTCAATCTATAGCAGAAGAAAGGGTAGTTTCAACTGAGAATTAGCCGAATCACACAAGAGAAACGCACTATCCTTTACCAAAACCAGCAAGTATCTGTCACATTGCTTAAGTCAACTAATAAACCAGTAGCGTAGAGTAAAATTGTGGAAGTGGGGATGGGTTTGTAGAGTGTACTATTCCACGCGTGCTATCCACTACTGTACCGTGTACTATCTTACTCTACTGTCACTAACACAACATGTTTACATTATACTAGTAGGAGAATAGTACCACCTCACTCTACCAATATAAACCGGGTTTATGTGGTCAAATGAATGACGAAATGGCAACGTTGTGAGATTCCAAGCAACACGATCTAACAACTTTCCCCCATTTATATTTGTTACTGTCCTTCTTTTAGGCAGTTAATTATATAAGAATATAAAACTAGAGCAAAATTGATGATAGCTCTTGAGGTTTCAAAATAGAGCTATGCTATTATGTGTGCTCCGGCTCCTTAACAATTACCAAAGCCTAAAGCCTAAAGCCTCAAAAACACTCAGCCCTCCTTACTGCCACTCGCGTTGTCGGCAATACTTCCGAAATACTTCTGCAGCAATTTCGGAGGCCGTGAGCATTTACACTCCGCCGCAACTTTCCCTCGCGACCAAATGTCGGAACAACGGGCAAAGAAATTCCACAGCAACCTAGTTAAATGTAATCACTTACAGCTGTTCACGCTGCCGATCTTTGACTTCCGTTCCAATAACCTCCAATTCAGAGAGCGTAGAGCAACACCAGTCGCAATGTGAGGTAGCAGGGAAGTGTAGTGATTACATTCTCGCCCTGCCACTCCCCTGCTCTCTGCCGTGGAAGTGAGCTGAGTGTGTTCTCGGGGTATTAGGCTTTAGATTCTCTTGACAAATCAGGTGAAACTGCAATTAATCTTATTATCTAATTCTTATCAGTCTTTTTCTTCGGCCAGGGCACCAAATTATGGATCATTATGGAATACCTGGGCGGCGGGTCGGCTCTGGACCTGATGAAAGCCGGCAACTTTGAGGAAATGCACATCGCCGTCATCCTTCGGGAAGTGCTGAAAGGACTCGATTATCTGCACAGCGAGCGTAAGCTTCACAGGGACATAAAGGCGGCCAACGTTCTGCTGAGCGAGATGGGGGACGTCAAATTGGCGGATTTCGGAGTGGCAGGTCAGCTGACCAACACGACGAGCAAGAGGAACACGTTCGTGGGGACGCCATTTTGGATGGCCCCGGAGGTAAGATTAACCGTTGTAGGGAATAAAAGAATATAGTCCGTTCACGAAAGTTTGAGCCGTCGGTTGGCCATGGAAATTTGACATATTCCACTGTGTATATTGAAATTTTAGGTTATGTTGTTTATTTTCTTGTCAAATTGATATGCAATTTTGTCAATATTGCATAGAGTTTTCTGATAACTTGCAAGCTCGTCTGACGAGGTCGGGTACATTCAGCAACGTTGACTTTATTTTACGGTATGATAGCAAATACTGCCAACTTCAGGTAAATAAACAAACGCCTACTATGCGCTTAAACTTTCGTGAACGGGCTATAGATAATATGTTGTTGCTTCAATTCATTTAATCAATTTCGAGTTTATGTTCTCCTATGACATTCATTACTAATAGGTTAGTTGACTATGAGAATGTAGAGGGTAAGTCTTGATTTGTATATTAAGTTTAACCGCAGATAGGGGTCGGTGATGCCCAGAACTAAGTGTCCTCTATCGTGACCCATTCGAGTGTTTTTCAGACAGAAAAAGTTGCACTTAGAGATGCATATCTAGAAACGCTGAAAGAAACTATCAATAGTGGGACATATTGACTCATTCAGATAGTCAAGCTGCTATTAAAGTACTAAATCCTATGTTACTGACTCAAAACTGCTGAAGATAACTCAACAAAGTAGGCAAGAACAACAAGGTCTTTTTGACTAGTTTCCTGGTAACTCAGGAGTCAAAGGAAACGAAGAAGCTAACACACTAGCCAGAAAGGAGGCACAAACGCCACATACTGGCCCATAACCTATCTGTGCTAAAGTTAAATGCACCTATAAGGAAGAGGCTGCTAATCGGCCTTCTCACAGTCATCCCGTGAGATATCACTTACACAAGATCGGTAAAGAAAACTCCGACATTTGTAGGTTATTTGAATCGGCCACTGAAACCACCGAGCACATACTATGCCAATGCACTGCGCTGCGCTGGCGCAAACCAGACTTACTCTACTAAGTGGCGCGTTATTAACGCCAGCCGACATAAGAGCGAAGTCTCCTAAGGAAGTTAGATTCCTGGGAAAAACGTAGTTTTAGCATTGTAACGCACGTAATCAACGTGCCGATCGACCACTATCTAATCTAATGTAATCTAAGAGTTTTTGGCGAAGAGAGAATTTGAAATTGGTGGAATCTTCCGGGGTTTGATAATTCCAAAAAATCTTATCGAACCTCAAAACTTCAAACTCCAAAACGTATTTGGATCTCAGTAAGAATATATTAGGTCTCCTCATTGGATTTATAACTAGACATTATCGCTTAAGAAAGCATCAGAATAGGCATGATAGAAAATGAAGAGTGTAAATTCTATAGTGGAGAGGGGGAAAGTTCTGTTCAATTATTTACAGAATGCGTCCCCATTGCAAGCCGGCGCAAAAAATGTCTTGGACAAGAGAAATATCGGAAAAACAGGATTTAGCGTCGTTGAACTCTTGTCATATATTGGAGTTTAATGGAACTCTGAAACTGGAAGGCAGTTGTAGGGCAGTTGCGAACACAGCTCTGATGGAGGGCGCAATAGACCTCCAGTTCGCAGTTAAGGTTAAACTCATTCGCGTGATTAGTGGAACACGCGGAAAAGCACCCAACATCGCATTCGATTAATGCTTACGATATAGTCATACACTCAGATAGTCAAGCTGCTATTGAAGCACTGAGCTCAAAGATGATCTGGGAGTGCCGGAACAAACTCAAATGAGGTAGGCAAGATAAATGAGGTCCTTTTAAACTGGGTTCCGGCCTTTCGGGAATCAAAGGAAACGAAGAGACCAATACACTGGCCAAAGAGGGCGCACGAATGTCACTCATTCGGTGCGATTCTGTTCGCACATTGCTATGAATCTTGTTATCCAAGCAATATGGCTATCTCCCAATTCATAGCAATATGACTACGGTATTCCGTATTCTGTTTCGTCTGTTTTAGTCATGTTGGATATGAATTTCGCCTTAGCAATATGGCTATGAGAATCGGCAATCCAAGAGCCGGCAACACTGTAATATATGATATTGAACTACTATTTTGAGGTTTTGTTATGACTTTCTGTGTTTTCAAACATTTGTTATGAGAATTTGAAAAATGTTGCGGAATAGGAAAACCAAGAAAATTCAAATGGAAGTATTGATAAACCTTAAATTAATAGAATTATTTATAATCCATTAGAAATATACAGGAGGGGAAAACCAAGTGGGTTGAACTAGGAAATTTTTTGAATGCACTGTAAAATGGAACAAGAAAAGATTAAATGCTTCCTCTTAATGAAATATTTCCTTTCAACTAGCGGAAAAATTCTGACAAATAGCTTAAACTGTGATGTTATTTGAGACTGAGAAATTTTTATCTACAATTAGTTCACATAATGAAGTTAATTTAATATTTTGTTATGAATAAACAATTTCATATGATGTTTCCTCCGAATGAGATATTTTCACATATTACACAATTATGAATTAATGAGAACACATTCTCAGCATTCTGCCGAATACCTGAAGCAGTTAGTGTGATGTTACTGGAGGCTAGAAATATCCACAATTAAATCATAGAATGAAGCTTTATTCTAAATTTGTTATCAGTAAACAATTTCATACAATAACAATAAAAATTGGGAATAAACTTCTATGTGTTCATTGAATATATGTTCCCGTTGAAAATCTGTCGACATTTTTCGTCGAAAAATAAATTTTGCCACATATGTATTTCCTCTGCATTGTTAGAAAGAATATTGAGAAATAGTGTCATAATTCAGGGCTGGATTGAATACCCAAAACTTCCTGGAAGAAAACAATCTCTTCTTCCTTGCACATACTTTGATCTCATGTGCCGATAGATTATTGAAACATGGCAAAGCCGAGTCGTGGGCAACTCCATGGAACTGTGCATTTGTTATTATTAAATTCACATCAAATATCTGAAAAATAATGATTCAATCAAATATAAGGAAAAATATAAAATTATACTTACAGCTTGTACATTTATACTGTGAAAACCCTTTTCTATTGATGCTTTCTTCCTGTCCTCATACTTGAAGGAAATGTTACATATCGAGGTAATAAATTTGTTGAGATGAGGTCCTTATTTTATGTATTACTCTTCACATAACTAGTAGGCTCATTTCTAGATTGAAGTCCTCACCAACTGTAGTCTTAAAGCTGTCATAAGCAAAAAATTGTGAAGTTGGTTCATCATTAATTTTCTCAATTTTCAATCGAATCAGAAACTGCTTGTTTGTCCGATCGAAATATTCTGATAAACTTCTCTAGAGTCTCTGATATGTCGGTTTGCGATCTAAGAATTCTCCTAAAATTAAATGTTCTGTAATACATCAGTTCCATTTTCATTGCAAAATACTTACCTATTTTCAAACCATTTGAAAAATTGAAATAAAATAAGTGTTTTTCTATCGTATTTCTAACTGTTTTGGTCCTGGGCAAGATTGTTATCCGTGTAGGCAAGTACACTTTCGACCTTGCTAAGGTTATGACTAAACTGACAGATCATATTGCCACAGAATGGTCGAACAGAATACAGAATATTGCGCACCTTGCTAAGATAGTCATATCTTTATCTTAGCAATATGGCTATGCGCAAACAGAATCGGACCGATTGGCCCAGAACCCTTCTGTGGTATAGGTAAATGTACCTATAAGAAGGGATTTCTGGAGAAGGAGAAAGTTGAGAAAGAAAAAATCTTTCGGAATCTCCCAGGGATGGATCATTCTACTAAGTTCTTTAGGAACTTTGAAACAGGAAGATCCAATAGATATTTGGATTCTAGTAAGAAACAATTACACCTCCTCACTGGCTTTCTTACAGGACATTGTCACCTCAGGAACCCTTTTGAGGCTGAGATTATCGGACACTGACGAATATACGTTCTGTGGGGAGGAGAAAGAACCCCCATCCTCCTAGTCACGGAATGCTTTGGCATTGCGAGCCTAAGGAGAGAATGCCTTGGGCGGGAAACTTGTAAGATTGAGGAACTTGCCCCGTTGAAGCCTTCACAGATATTGAATTTCATCAGATCTCTGGAACTGGAAGCGACTTGTAAAGGATGTGGTCAGAACAGACCGTGAGGTCGCAGTGAACTTAACCCTTTTTAAACTATTACTATATAATGTTCGCACGTGATTTTGTTATTGAAATTCTGAAGAATCATTGGAATCAGATCCGAGCTCGTAACTTCAAGGTCTTTCGGAAGGTATCAATGTTTTATAATAATAATAATAATAATAATGATTTATTTTTCATATAATGACTTGTTTCGATGAGTTCACCCAAAGAGACTCAACAAAAAATTACACTGTATTTTTGTATTCATTTTGATGTCTTAAGTTCATACTGATTGTAATAAAACAAAAACAACATTTCTAAATTTCACAGGTGATCAAACAGTCCGCATACGACTCGAAAGCCGACATCTGGAGCTTGGGGATCACGGCCATCGAACTGGCAAAAGGGGAACCCCCGAATTCGGAGATGCACCCTATGCGCGTCCTTTTCCTCATTCCGAAAAACAACCCCCCTCAGCTAACGGGCAGCTATTCCAAGATGTTCAAGGATTTCGTCGAAGCGTGCCTGAACAAAGATCCCGAGAACAGACCTACGGCTAAGGAACTGCTCAAGTATCCTTTCATCAGAAAGGCGAAGAAAAACTCGTACCTGGTCGACCTTATAGATAGATACAAAAAATGGAAATGTACGCGGAACGAGGAGAGCGAACCGGACTCTGAAAGTTCAGATTCGTAAGTGACTTTTTTCAATTATTCCTGCCTAAATTATCAAAGTATTGTCCAAGAGATTGTTTCTAATTTTTTGGTCTCTGAGGCACTAGTTTTGGACGGGTCGCGATTCGGTTTACAAAGTGATAGTCGGCGGAAAAGGGTTTGGAGGGGTACAGGCAGACTAGAGCGACCCAATCTCTCCCGGGCAGTTGTGCTTTTCAAGGCGGATCAATAATGTGCAGGAGGGGGTATAATGTTCGGTCGCCGTACCCCTCTCTTCTTATCGTTGGACGAACAATGACTGGTGATATACGTAGAAAACATCTTTACACCAATTATTGTTCCTCTGCGCGTCGAGTTTGTGGATAACTTCATTTATTGGGATGATAAGGCCTTAAAACACCGCAAACGAAGGGTTCAAAACATAGAAATACGAAGGCAGGAGAGATTTTTCATTTTATATTGAACAAAGAATTAAAAATATGCCAGTTTAAAATATCTCAGTGGCGTACTACTTTTTCAGTGAGTAAAACTTTTTTCTTAATTCATTTTAGAACATATAGTCCGTTCACTAATGTTTGAGCCGTCGGTTGGCCATGAAAATTTGGCATATTTCACTGTGTATATTAAAATATAAGGTCATGTTGTTTATTTTCTTGTCAGATTGATACGTAATGTTGTCAATATCGCATAGAGTTTTCTGATAACTCGTCGGACGAGGCCGGGATATATTCGGCAACGTTGACTTTATTTTACGTTATGACAGCAAATACTGCCAACTTCAGATAAATAAACAAACGCCTACTGAGCTCAAACTTTCGTGAACGGACTATAGATGGCTTATTTTTTGAGGAACCTAGCAGTGCCAAGACTTTCGATAATTTGTGTGTATTCAAAACCAAAACTGGGTCAAAATTTTCCAATTAAATGCTCAATACTATGAACAAATCCGTGCAAAATTTCGTGAGGATGCTAGAAAATCTAAAAACTTGAATTTTAAGACGAATTGACACAAAAACAAAATCATAAATATTCACAAGAAAGTTCAGTCCATCAACATTTAGAAAAATATACCGAATCTCTTCTTTTATATCAGAAACATCATTAAAAAATGTTTTTACAAAATATCCCAAGTGTTCTGATCCTGTTTAATTTAAATATGCAAAAAAATTAATTACATTTAAAAAAAGGCCAAAAATAGATGAGGTAGCGCTAAGATTCGACCCTACGACCTTCCGTATATGACCAATCACTTTAATCGCTTGGCTAACTACACTATTCAGATTAAAAAGTGAAAACAATGGTAGATTAATAATGTAAATAGGCCAATAGACAAGGATGGAAATCTGCAAATATCGAGGAAGTGGACTCCAAGAATATATTTTTCCGTCGATCTCAAAATAAAAGGTGATTTTAAGTGCAAGAAATTCATCATTAATGACCCATTTTAATGCTTACTTTATGCTATTTTAATGTGCCAACCTCAGGGCAACCGTACACAAAGTATAGTCCGTTCACGAAAGGTTGAGCCGTTGAAATTTGGCTTATTCCACTGTGTATATTTAAATTTTAGGTTATGTTAATGATTTTCTTGTCATATTGATACGCAACGTTGTCAATACAACATAGAGTTCTCTGACAACTCGGAAGCTCGTCGGACGAGGCCGGGTACATTCGCCAACGTTGACCTTATTTTGCGTTATGGCAAATACTGCCAATTTTAAATAAATAAACAAACACCTACTATGCGCTCAAACTTTCGTGAACGGACTATATTCATAAGCACTACGATAAATGTCAAAACTCTACTGGAACATAGATATATAGAAAGTTCATTATGTCAAATGAAAGTGTTGTGCAAAATAAGATTGTATTTCAATCAAGAATTCATAGACAATTCATAGTGAGATCGTCGGAAAAAACTTTCAATCAACTCAGTTATTAATCTGGCGACTAATGGTCTCGAACTATTGACGCGTTCGCTCCGCTCTCGCCTTAAAATATCTTGACCATTAGTAGCTGTCTTTAAATAACCTAGTTGATTAAATAAGCATAAGTGTTTCTTCATGTTTTTTCTTCAATTAAATGAATAAACCTCAATTTACAGTGATGGACCGAAACAGGACCATGACCTGGACGACCCTTGGATAATGACAGTCAAAGGCAACATGTCCGTCAAGGGAAACATGTCCATAAAAGTATCGGTGAACGACAACAACATAAGCAGTCCTTACTCCAAACAGCAACAGCAACAACAGCAGCAACACAACAACCAAAAATCCCAAAACGGTAGCGCGGGTGGCGGCCTCTATCTGTCAAAATCGCCTCCCAGAGATTCTAACCTCAACCATCACAAGGCGGACAGACCTGCGCCCTCTAGACCGCAGTCTATAGTCTCTTCGCCGGACAGAAAAGAGAGGGAGTTCGAGAGAGAAAGGGAGAGAGATATGGAGTACGAAAGGGAGAGGAAAGAGGCTGAATCTGAGAAGAGGATCTCGAGGGAGCTGCCCCCCAGTTCTCTGGATCATCCTAGGGATAGAGGGGACGCGGATAGCGATAAGAAATCGAACAGAAAGACTGGAACGAGAGAGAGGTCGAATTCGAGCGGGAAGCTGGACAAGAGGTCCATATGGTTGTCGAACGTTATTTATCCCATCATATCCGATGTAAGTTATTTTTTACGTATTTATGCGAAAGGATTTTGGATAGTATGGGTTCGGAAATCACTTCCGAAACATACGATATTAGGGGCGTTCGGCATCGACATCGGACATGTCGGATCGATCTGAATCGTTAGTTTATTACATCCGGATTGAGGGGCGTACACATCTGGAGCGTTCTTCATAAAAATCTGAGCAATCGGACGTCGATCTTTTCGCTCGGTCTATTTCGACGGAGCAAAGCGATTTTATCCATAGAGTTTTATGTTTTTTATATATTTTTTGTTTTATGTTGAGTTTCCTAATCTGACAACCGATAGATTGAAGAATTCTAACACTTTTATTCTTCTGTTTTCATTTATTCATTGAAATTTTTCGATATTGGTATCGTAGTTATGAATGGGCAGGAGGAGATATTCCTTTCTCGTTTTTTTGTGTAATTAATTAGGATCTTACGGTACAACTATCGCCGTATTGATTCCTCATTTCGTTTGCATTCAGTGCCTTCGCACCTAATCATTTAATTGAGATTTTACTGAAGAGCTACGAAAAGGGTGAAAGTATCGTTAAAAGATGAGCATATTTCATGCCAAAATAGTAATCTTTGAAATCTCATAATCGATAAAAGTAGAACAGAGCAGTATATTCTGTGGCAGATGCTCTGTATTGTTCGTTTATTCCCAGATATTTCAGATTTATCTGTACGATCTGTGGTCACGTGACTAAAAAATCAGTCTGCTCGTGGAGGTCAATGCCGAACGGGCTTATTCAATGCATTAAACAGATAATTTTGCCGTCCAATTGTATAGTTGTATATTCGAGATGTTTACGTGCTGAATAACTCACTGAATATATGAAGGATTGCAGTGATGTTGTGTTGTCTTTTTCTTACCGTTGGGAGTGGCTTAATTCAAGCAATATGTTAGGCAACCGGAAGTACTCGAATCGGGTATTTCGGCCTGACACACTAAATATTTCGATGAGAGTACCCTAAAATATTGCTTGAATTAAGCCATCGATAAGAGAGAGACAACACTACATTGTTGCAATCCGCAATTTTTTCAGAGAGTTATTGAGCACCTAAATCTCTCGGATATTCCACTGTCCAACTGGACAGCAAAATTATCTGTCTGATGCATTGAATATCATATGTTTCCAATGTATATTTCCAAACCTGTATATTCTTTTGGATCAAGATTAACATAATACAATACATGAAACAAAAAAGTCAGTAGCTGAGATTGTTGCAATACGGGTTACCAAACTATTCTGCGTATGATATTAGAGCTCAGGTAAAAACCTGTCTTGACGTTTTCACGAAATTAAAAAACTCAGAACCATTCAAATATTGAAGGATTTCTTCTTTATTAGATCTAACCGATAACCTTGTCCACGATGCCTGAGGATTTCTGCATCTGAAACAAATAAGCCAATCAGAAAAATGAACCAGAAAAAGAAATTGATTGTAACTCTATCAAATCAATTTAAAATTCACGCATGAATTGATAATTTCATGTATGAAGCCCCCCTGACCTTTAAATACGAAACAAATATTTTTGATTTGTACTATTGTCTCCTCTGCTTCTCCGCACTCTCCACTAGGACTTTCAACTGAATTCCTATAAAACAGTGTCCATTTGCGCGATTGTTCCTCCTATCGTTTTTACCAAATCCCTGTTAAATTTGAATTTTGAACCGGGAAAACGATAACTCTCGAAGGGGTGAAGTTGGGCTCCGAAATTTTGCGGGCAGAATCGGAATGCCGCGGTTATGTTGCGAAGTTGTTCAGCTGCTGCGCCGTGTATTTCGTTTCATTGGGTACGTTCAGAAGCACACAACTGTTGGCATAAAGCGAAAATCAGTTGAGTAGAGTTGAGTTTCAGCGGATGAAAATTTTCTGAACGCTTCGCTGAGTTATTTACAAATCTGACATATCGCACCCCCGTGCGACACTGTCACTTATGCAAAAAATGCAAAATTGAGTTAAATATGTATTAGTTGTCCTAAAGCACACCTTTACTTGGTGCGATAACGTTACTTCTGTAGTACGCATAGTTTCCTAAGAGGGCTACAGTGTCTTTGTGGTTTTGGCGCGAAACACGGTTACGCTGGGAGCTACACTGTTACTAAGGTAATTGTGTCATAATATTTTCTCGATTCTGGAGCAATAGTGACCCAAGATGCAGTAGTTGTGACATTATTTCTCCAATATTCAAATATTTTTGAACTACATCAATGAAAAACTGTAAAAAGTTTATGTTCATTTCGAAGAGTTTTTGATTATTTTATTGACAACTGTGCATTATTTGATTTGAAATAAAAATCAATAAACATTTTTACTCGTTTTTTCATAACTCACACAACTACAGTTATAATTTTTCGATAGTACCAAAACGTTACTTTTGAGAGGGTTGAAATGTTTAAATAATCGTATAGTAAATTTTTTACGGTATTTAGTGATCATTATTCGACCAAAAGTGAAGTTAAAAGTTGACATTGTAGTAAAAGCTATTTGTCTCATCTCTATCTTCTATAGTTATTGTTTTGTGACGTGTCAAAGTTTACAAAGCTTCTCCTGAGAAACTCATTTCTGCATAAGTGACAGTGTCGCACCGGGGGTGCGATATCATGATATATCCTTATTTTTTGATACCCAATTGAGAAACTTTTTGTGATTGTACTTACAAATTATAAATTGAAGTGTATTAGAATAACCAAAATACTCCTTGATAAACTTCAAGAATACAACAATACAAAACAATACTAAACTCCAACTCAAAACCCTATACATGAGCAAATCACAAAATAGGTAGATGCGCATGTCTCAGCGGTCAGATGAGTAACAAAGCGCAAATGTTTACCGCTGCCAGAATTCGACATCTGCTGAGAAACATCGATTTGTTTGCGCTTTTGCTGAACGCTATCGCTTTCTCAACTTACTCAACTGTTACCAACAGTTGAGTGCTTCTGAACGTACCCATTCTCTTCATTGATGAATTCATCAATCTTCCTTGAAAATTTCAAGTTTTTTTGGTTGTTCCTTCCGAGAGTTTTTACGCCCGGTCTAGGGCCGATCGTGACCGCGTTTGCCCGTCATTATTCACCCCCGAAATACGAAATTTCGAAATAATCGGATGCGCGCTTTCGGAAATATCGGTAATATAATAAAAAAAATTCAGATGTCAATAACTCGTATAACTGCTGGTACGATTTGGCCCGTTAATGAACTTTACTGTGCCATTTGGATCACGAAATCAACTCAAAATTTCAGAACCCCACCGAGCTATCGAAAGAATTTTCATTGACCACAAATTTTTCATGACGGAGTCCAACCGTGTCGTTTGAGACCACTCCCGGTCCAAAATTCGAAAAATACAGACATTTGGGCGAAATAATAGGAGGCTCTTTCCATAGGAACAAGCGCAAGAAAATTGTTTTTGTTTCGTCAACAATCAACTCGTATTATCTTCCTCTGAGGACACGATTTTAACTCTATTTTTATCTTTTAAGTTGCAGAGAAAATCTCATTATAACGGCAGAGGATCTGATGGTCCTCCCCACAGATCAAACGATGCCTTAGATGAGCTCAAAAACGCTTTCGAGATCGCTGAAAAGACAAGTCCCGGAATAAGCGAGATATTTGTCAGCGAAATGGTACAGAAATTGGTGCCATCTACTACAGAGTCAAGGCTTAAGAATCTTATGGATAAAATATCGAGGTGAGTCCTATAATCTCTATTGAAACTATAGTCCTTTCATGAAAGTTTGAGCCGTCAGTTGGCCATGACAATTTGGCATATTCCACTGTGTATATTAAAATTTTAGGTTATGTTGTTTATTTTCTTGTCAGATTGATACGCAATGTTGTCAATATTGCATTGAGTTGTCTGATAACTAGCAAGCTCGTCGGACGAGGCCGGTTACATTCGGCAACGTTATTTCACGTTATAAAAGCAAATACTGCCAACTTCAGATAAATAAACAAACGCCTACTTTATGCTCAAACTTTCGTGAACGGACTCTAGATAGGAGCAAAATTTGTCTGGCAATTAACATTTTCAGTTATTCTTTATGCAGTTATGAAAATCTCGTCCAAAACCCACTTAGGATAAAAAACTTTCCAGATTAGTGAAAACAGTTTTTATAATCGTCGGCCCGTGCTGGACCGCCGGGATATCGGAAGGTATTCCGGTGCGCCTTCCAGCCTGGGCATTTTTGGGGCCCCCATAGCAAAGTGCTGGCTCCCTCTGCCTATGGCCTTATCCATCGCCCTTAGAAGGGTTCCAGCACGGGCCTGATAATCGTAATGCTTCATTTATTACGTATTTATAGGCGTTTTCGGAACGTTACTCAGGATTACTCGATCGTGACGGATCTACTCGGATAACGAACCCGGGTTCTAAGTTTACGAACACATCAGGTTTAGGATTTGAAGTGACAGTCGTATCAATAACATAACCAAATATTTTATGGATCTAATTTTTCAGTCCCAGTTTATTTTCGGAACGTCTCTAGAGCTTTGCTTGCATTTATTGGCTTTTGTAAAATATTTCTTATAATTTCTGGTGTGCCCTCGCATGTCTAATATTATCTTTGAGTACCTATGTTAAGGAAGTAAAGGAGGCTTCAGCTTTAACGCAGAAAGATCTGCATACAAAGTTATGAAAAAGTTGTTTCACATTATTTTCTCGGATCATTGAACCACTCATTTTACAGTGAGCCAAATTCTCTTCTCTTTCCATAATTTCTAGGAATAGAATGTATGAAATTACCGAGAAAAAAGTAGAGAAGACTTATTCCCGCCTTATTCAAATACAAAATTGAACTGCAGTGCGCATGCGGTGACTCTACGACCCTGCTCTCATGTAGGGTTACGACAGATCAACCTGAGTCAGTGATCGAGTTAATAGCACCGTACTTTCCGAACACGGGTTAGATGTTACGGGTTAGGTAAATGAACGCGAAGGTTAGGGATCGAGTTAACCCGAGTAAGTTTCCGAATACGCCTTAAGCCTGGTTCTCAGAGCTCCGTAGTGTTGCCAGCGACAATCCCCACTACTCTCTTCACTTCACTTCACTTCACTTCTCTCTCGCTATCGCAGAAATACAAGTGTAGTTGGTTTATTTCAACTACAGAAGAGGCGTGTTATGACAGATTTTGACAACCAGAAACCTTAAGGAGGGGGTCTGGGGAAGTTTGGTTGATATCCTCTTATTGGTTGATTTGCTGACTCTATAAAGCTCTGAGAACGAGGCTTTTATGGGTGCCAGAGCATTATGGTGTTGTAGGAAATGAAAAAGCCGATGAACTTGCTGAAAGTGCATCAAGGTTAACACCTGCTGGACCTGAGCCTTTCTGTGAGCTGTGGTAGCGGTTCAGCAATAGGAGTTGAATAACCCTCTCCTGGCCCCGTATTCTGGACAAGTGATCTTTCAAAGCCAATACGAACTTCATTGCGCGAGTCCCTATTTCACCTGCAAAACTGCACACCGCGCAATGAAGTTCGTTTTCCTTTCTAAAGATCACTTGTCGAGAATACGGCACCAGGACTTAATCAGTCCAAAAAATTCGTGATGATTTCACCTACTAATATCTGAAAGCTCCTGAGGCTGTCACGAGCTGAGCTTCGGGTAATGGTGAGACGGCTACTGTCAGTATAAACATCATATGTATGGTATGGGAAAGTCGGCAGATGAGATTTGCAGGATTGTAGATCAGAAGCAGAAACAGCTGAACATATGGCATGCAAGTGTCCGGCGTTGACTGGCCTGAGAACAATCCAAATAGGCACACTGGTCATGGATACCCAAGTGTGGTAACTGTCAGGGAATTGGGTTTTCGGTTTCATCAACGCCATTGACGACTTCCTTGGATTTCCATGAATAGGTAGTTTAAAAAGGGGCTATAGTTCACTGCTACCACAAGGTCTATTGTGCCCTTTACAGAGCTGTTCGGACCATACCCTCACAGCTCACCTTCCAGTTCCAGAGATCTGATGAAATCCAATATCTGTGATGGCTTCAACGAGGGTAGTTCCCCCCTCTATCTTCTGATTCTCGCTGTTTCAAAGTTACGAAGGAACTTAGTGGAATGATCCATCCTTGGGAGATTCCGTCAGAGTTTTTCCCTCTCGGCTTTCTCCTCCAGAAACTCCTTCTTATAGGTACATTTATCTATACCACAGAAGAGTTCTGGGCCAATGAGTGACATTCGTGCGCCCTCTTTGGCAAGTGTATTGGCCACTTCGTTTCCTTTGATTCCCGAAGGGCCGGGCACCCAGATTAAAAAGAATGAATATGTAGGGTAGAGAACAAAAAAATCACGCAGTTCCCGGACAGTTGATCTTGCCATAACGACCCAAATTCAAATAATAATTATGCTTTCACATAAAAAAATAAATTTTTAACATACCTAAAATATCCAAGGACGTCACATAAGATTTTCTTTCCCAATGTTAATTGTCAGATTCTAGCAAACTTGCCTTCTTGTAGATTATTTGACCTCACATCCATGTCCAAGTCCTCACGATAACGTTTTTTTTTCAGAGATTCATAGAATAGGGTACAGGAAAATACTGCTGAAGTTCGTTAACTAGATAACAGTAAATTTATAACGTTAATTTGTTGAAAAATCCTAAACAGTTACTAATGTTTATACCTATATGACAATATTTTCAATCCTATTGAGCTTGAGACGATGTTGTAGAAATTGCATTTTGAGTTTTAATAATACCTTTCATTTTCTCTTCGTCACGGTACAGGGTGTGCGTTGGAAAAAAATTCAACTTGTATAATTTCGATTTCGAACCGTTCATCACTTCTAGAAATACTAGAGAAAATTGAAAATATTCGCCTTAAGTGAATTGTGATGTATTTCCCATGAATATCTGTACACAGTATTAATTTGTAGCTCTCCTTCGATTAAATACAGGGTGTTTTCCTTTGTATGGTGTATTATTCACGGTATGGAAATTCGCAAGATGTTCAATGTATCAGAGAGAGAGAGAGAGAGAGAGAGAGAGAGAGAGATCTTGGTCATCCAGTTGAACAGTGGTATATTGGAGAGATTTACGTGCTACGTTTGTGACGAAATGAATGATCTATTGCGAATAATATTGTTGTCTTCCTCTCATCGCTGGGAGTGGCCACTCTCAATGATAAGAAAAAGACAACTACATAGTCCGCATTTGGTCGTTCATTTCGTCATAAACCAAGCGTGTAAATCTTTCGAATATAACACTGTTCAACTGGACAGCAAAGTTCTCTCTCTGATGCATTGGATATCGGATGTTGTCGATGTGAATTTCCATTGCAGTTGCTTCAATAAAAAAATAATTTTCTCTTACAAAGATAGTAAAATATGTGATGAGATTGTCACGGATGATGTTTTCATAATAAAAACGGGCAAAGATGCTCTGATATATCGAAAAACACCCTGTATATTTCCCCTTCCAAGTAATTCTTGATGAAATGGATAATTTAGTTCTGAAAATAATTGCAGTATTCTAAAAATTGCCCTGTACCTATTATAATTCGCCATTTTTGAGATTACTTGGCCATTGCCAATTGAATCCCCTCTGATTATCTTGTATATATGTATATCTAGATGGACCTATATGAAAATCCTTAATATAGTTTTCTTGCAATGTATTTTTTTAGATGTGTATATATTATATATAAAATAGAGTTTACCCAATTATCTTTCAGATTTTGTCACTCATTTCTTTTTTATTTCTGTTCTTATGTGAAATCTGGGAAAATAATAGTGAAATGTTTTGAATTTTATGTAACCATTTAGAATTGAAGACTGTTTAAAGCAACCCATGGTTTGTCAACTGGTGGTTCTTCTTGTCGAACTTGTAAAATAACCCCTGAGTAATATTTTCAAATATAATTATTTTTGGAGTTGTTAAGAATGGTTTGTTTAGATTTTTATTTTATTTATAAATATATGATAACTACATTCTGTTGGACAATTGGGAGTTTCTTTTTTATTTCTGTACGAACTACCTACCAGAATATCCCTTTTTGCGCGCTTGTTCCTAGGGGAACATCGTGCTAGCATTTTGCCCAAATATCTGTATTTTTCGAATTTGAGCCGGGAGTGGTCTCAAACGATTTTGAGGAAAAATAATGACGCGTAAACTTCCGCAAAAATTATTTTGTCTGTGTGTGATAAACCGATAAATTTCGGGTCGCTATAATTCTCGAACGGAACATGTCACGGCCTAGAAATTTCATGAAGGGTTTTCCAATAAGGGGAGTCATGTTGATATTCAAAGAAAAATACCATTTTTCAATAAAATGATCGGATTTTTTTTTTATAATAAAGAAGAAGCTATGCCGTTAAAAATGGAGAATAACATCAGGCAAATGACCACCACGACCATGCTCACAGGACTATTTCCTTTTAATGAAATTTTCCATAACTGAATCGCAAAGTGGTTGTCCTATGTCGTCGATAACTCACGAATTCCATCTATGAGGTCTTGAATCGACGCTGGGCTATTGGCGTTGACCTTCTCTTTCACCCCAGATGCGACAATTTTGCTTTTTGACGAAGCCTCATCACTCAAGATTATTTTTCAATGGAATTCAGGATCATTTTCATGCATTTCAACGACCCAATCAGCAAAGACGTTGTTATTGATCGGCCGGCTTGAGTTCTTGTGTTTACTGAACTTTATAAGCGTTAAAACCCAAATTTTTATGCAAAATACGGTGTAATGACGTTTGTGGAATGCCTAATTCCAAAGAACGACGAGGAATGGACAAACCTAAGTTTTCTTCAACACTTTCGGCTACAGCAGCAATTCTCGGCTGTTCTTGAGCGACGTGCACGGGTTTTATTTTTCACATCACTAACTTGTCCCAACAGCTCGAATTTTCCCACCAATTTCTTTATTGCGGTCCAAACAAGGTGCTTCACGACGACCCAAAAATGTTCGAGTTTAACAACCGTCACTGCCAAATTTTCACGATTTTTATAATGAATTTCAATCATTTCAATGCGTTCTTGAAGCGTGTATCGTTCCATTTTTATTAAGGGCGTAGTTTCTACTTGTCAAATGTCAAAAAATGACAGCTTCAAACGTGACATCTACCGAAATAGCGGGATATTCAAAATAATACCTCTTATTGGAAAACCCTTTACATATGTATATCAGTCTGTAATAAACTGTGTTATTTGGGTCTCTAACTTAATTTGCTCTTATTGGACATAGATGGAGAACCATCTCAGGAGAATAAAATAAGCAGTGTTACTTGTACTAAGTCTATTTCTCGATTCCTTGTTCTACAAGTAAAATCATTCACCTATGCTATCGACCTACTTATTGACAATTTGTTGTATCATCAGTATATGAATACACGGAAGACAATGGCTTAATTTATTAACAAACTAGGTGGAATAATTGGTTATCATATTTCGAATAATGTGTACTGTGAAAAGGGGATTGCACTTTAAGGAATTTCAATATTTTCGTTTGAACAATAACTATGATTATGAGTCCATTACAAGTCAGTCGTAGGCCGGAGGTAAGCACGATAACTTCCGGAAGGATCAAAGTTTGAAATTTTCAAGTTAGTTTGAAAATTTGAAAAGGAAAGATACATGAAAAGAATGAAATCAATTGCCCCTACAATATTTCAAATTGGATTTGTTTTCAGTTGTAATTTAACTAGTGCAATGAAAATTATCGAAAATTTTTGGGAAATATGCTCGAATGCAAGTTAAGTTGAAAAAGAGCACGAGTGCGCGGAGTGCTCGAGTGCCTTTTACAGTTTAACTTGCATGAGAGCAGATTTGTCAAAAATTATCGATTCATTTTCATTGCAAGAGTTAAATTTAATAAGAAAATTTTGTGAATCCATCAAATCGTATTGTGTCGCTGTAAGTTGTTCAACAGTTTTCATGTTACTCTAATAAGTAATAAACGTTCATAATTACGTCTGCATTTATTTTAAAGGACCTGATAATTTTGCACTAGTGCAAATTATCGATAATTTGCACTAGTGCAAAATTATCGCCTAATTGTATGCTCATTGGCTAAAACAACAATAAAAAATCAGTCGGAACATTGTTGTCTGTCGAATTTGACAGATGAATAAAATGTTCCTCATAACTTGCTTCTCAAAATTTTCAGTAGACAAGATGAGTCTAATCGAAGTGTTAGTAGGATCGATGATTGAAGGTTTGTTATCGATTCTATTCATAAAAATATTAGGTATTCCTGATTTTTTTGTGTTAATATTTCCAAAGTAACAGGCATTCTATAAAAATGTAAAATGGGAACAGTATTGTTAGCATAAAAGTTTCAAAAATAAAACAATTCAAGTAGAACTTGATTCTTCGAAATTAGTTATTTCATCACTTTCTCAAATACTTGATCAGAACGACCATTCAACAGAAAATGATTGAAGGTTTGTTATCGATTCTATTCATAAAAATATTAGGTATTCCTGATTTTTTTGTTTTAATATTTCCAAAGTAACAGGCATTCTATAAAAATGTAAAATGGAAACAGTATTGTTAGCATAAAAGTTTCAAAAATAAAACAATTCAAGTAGAACTTGATTCTTCGAAATAAGTCATTTCATCACTTTCTCAAATACTTGATCAGAACGACCATTCAAAAGAAGATTATTACAATAATCACATCAAGATCAGATCATTCTTTCAACCTAAAGAATAGTGTCTACCTCCTACATTAATCACTTGTCCCACTTTAGCCCTTTCGGGCAACTCAGAAATAAAAGCTGATGGTCTCTTATCACCCATGCGCATATATCCTATACTCATGGTTTCTGAGCTATGGCCCCAAACAAGAGACACTTCATCTTTATTTCTATTCAAAACGAGCACACCACATAATTTTTGATCCACGTTTTGTAGAAACCTAGAGTTAACGAATTTGTCCATAAGAGACTTATGAAGTCCAGTTGTACAACACTTTGTATCCTTTAAATCATTCGCGATTTCTTTGGCTAACTGTGTTCTGACTAAATGTTCACCACAACCACTTGTGCAAACTGCAATTGAAGGTTCCGTTTCTTTAAAAATACTGTCTGCCCAAGTTCCACTAGCATAAAGAGCACTCTGTCCAACTCTACCTGATTTTTTGAGCAGAATTCCTCCAGAACTGCTTGCCGCAGCAAAGTTGCCTTCAGAGTCCATGCAAACTGCTCCTACTGTATCTAAGAGTATTTCTTGTTCTTCGTCTTTAACAGTATTTTTGTATATTTCCAGATATTTCTGATGTTTTCTAGCTGAATTTTTACTTATCATAGCTTTCTTACTAACTGTCTTCAGACCGATACTTTTGGCATATTTCAAAGCTCCGGTACTAACAAGAAGCGAAGGAGGAATAAGACCTAAAGCGTTATCTTGAGTTTGTTTGATACAAAGATCATAGGCAAGTTGTATCGGATTTTTCACTTTTTTCACAGCACCGCAACCTCCGTATAATAAAGTTTGTCCACTCATTATTGAAGCATCATTCTCTACCTCACCGTCCATGGTCAAGTTGGATCCATATCCACAGTTTGTTCTTGGATGATTCTCCAACACTATAATTGAGTCTCTCACTGCTTCGAGAGCTGTTCCTCCGTTTTTCAACGATTCAATTCCTTTCATACAAGCTTGTTTACATAATTTATTGTATTCGGAATGATATGGAGAACTGTGAATACCAGCTCCACAATGAACTGCTATAATTGCAGGAAACATATCTAATTGTTTTTTTTATTTTAAGAATATTCCATTACTTTGTATATTTTACGGAAAAGTGTTATTTTACTTTTTGTTTACAAGAAGAAAAAGTGTGGTTAGATAGGTTAGAACATAGATAAATAAGAGAATTTTTATTTATCTGTGGGTTAGTGTTAGTTCCAGTAAATTTTGTAAGATGGCGCACATACAGTTTTCTAACCAGAGTACCATTTATGGTAATGCATTTTAGTTGGAAGATACTCTGAAAGATGGCAACTGTTGTCCTTTTCAAATTTCAAAACTACCTTGAAAATTTCTAGATTTGAGGTTGTTTCTTTCGGAAATTATCGTAATGGAAAATATTGTTAAATCAGATCATTTGATAATCATTTGTGTATAATTTCAGTTGGGGCTTTTGTTGTGGAGATATTTCGAAAAAAATAATTTTCTGCAATTTAAATTTTTTCTATTTTTCAACTGAAATTACTCCCGCTCTATGAGACTTGTTGAAACTATTTATACCTCAGATTTTTTGTTACTTATTTGAGTATAATTCGAGCAAAAAACTCTTCATTTGGGGCTTTCGTTTTTGAGATATTTCGAAAATCGAATGGAACAATAGCGCTAAAGATATTAAAATTCGATTTATCGTTTTCTCAATATGAATCAAAGCACAAAAGCTTCCGACTTCAAGTCAGTTCTTCAATTTTTCAGTTACATCACATACAGGGTGTCCCAAAACTCGACGTCAACCCGGAACAAATAAACAATTGCCTAGTTTCAACTGACTGTATCGAAAAAAATGAACTACGCAAGATTCCCATGTTTTGTCAAAAGTTGGCGCATTTAGCAAGGATTCCAAAATGGTATAATACTTGTTGAACTGTAGCTGCCGTAGTTCAAATTTATTTTCGATTGCCTTTGAATACACTTTTTCTTAAACTGCTTCCCAGTAAAAAAGTCCAATGGATTCAAGTCCGGTGAACGGGCCGGCCACCAGATTGGACCAGAACGTCCGATACATCTTCCGGGAAAAAATGTTACCAGAAAAAAAATTTCCAAAGAAATTTCTCAGGAAAAATTTTTTCTGGAAAAATTATTTTCTCTGGAAATTTTTTTTTCTGGTAACATTTTTTCCCGGAAGATGTATCGGACGTTCTGGTCCAATCTGGTGGCCGGCCCGTTCACCGGACTTGAATCCATTGGACTTTTTTACTGGGAAGCAGTTTAAGAAAAAGTGTATTCAAAGGCAATCGAAAATAAATTTGAACTACGGCAGCTACAGTTCAACAAGTATTATACCATTTTGGAATCCTAGCTAAATGCGCCAACTTTTGACAAAACTTGCCAAGCTTGCGTAGTACATTTTTTTTCAATACAGTCAGTTGAAACTAGGCAATTGTTTATTTTGAATTTTTTTCTGAGAAGCAAGCCCTATTTTCATGAAACCTAGAGCAGCTGGTATCCAAATTTTGATTACAATTTAGACAAGCATTATTCAAGGTTACACAGCAAAAAAAAGTTGGAAAAAGTTGATATTTGTGGCAACAGAAGCGAAAAGACTGTCACAGGGTGTCGAATTCTGCGTGTTATTTTAAATGCCCATTATTTTAAAATCATGCAACTTAGATTTTTTTTATATTTTTCTGACAACCAGCATTACTTGCCTTTTCACCCGGTTCCGGGGTGACGTCGAGTTTTGGGACACCCTGTATAAACTTTTTCGAAATGACAAAACAAGAGTGGAAAATAAACGTGTGCTATTAGAACAGGTTTTGGCAGCAAACAATTTTGTTTCCTCCGATGTCAAAAATGACAATTCATCATTCACGAATTATGCATCTAATCAGTCAAAAAGAATTTTGTTGAAACCAAGTTCATGAAGCTGTGTTTGTCCCCCCTTAAATTTCAGTATACGAAGAATTTGTTCCTCATTTTAATGTGTTGAAAGTCATGTCATCGTATGTCAACAAAAAAACGCGTGTATTCACCGCACCCGGTTCTACTAAAGTCATCCAAAAAAGATCAGAGTCAAGACTAAAAAATATCAAATCGGCAACTGATAACAGAGCATGGACTGACTGTGTAGAAGATCGAAGACAATACATTTTGGAACTGATAAAGTCTAAAGCTGGGGTAAGATACACACCAGGAGATACAGTTTTTGTTATAATATACAGGCTGTCTCATTTAAAAGTGTCCGCCCTCAATAAAACACCAACGAATCAGAATTTGTGTGAACACTCCGACAGGTCGATTTGTTTCCCTGGAGAAGGTAGCAACCCCATCAGGATTTTCTGTATAACGAATTTTGTACAAGACATTGCACCTTGAATCCAAATTTCATGTTGAAAACACCCTCTAAAACGAAGTAGATTCTCTCTATAACTATAAATATTCAAAGAACATCACTCTTTGAATGGGCTTTGGTAAGAAGGTATAAGGGTGGGTTTTTTCCAAAAATTTTCCGGACGTACGTAATGAATCCCGACCTTACTGAATCATTACGGCGGGCAGAGAGATCCTTCTGAAACAGTTTTAAATACACCCCTTGCTGTTTGGTTTCAATCTTACCATTACGCTAGTGTGAAAGTTGTGCGAAAATGTCTAAAAGGAAGTGCTTAAGTTTGAATGATAAATTTAAAGGACCCCGCACATTTTGTATGAGAATTGGCTCCCGGTGGATTTGGTTGAAAATTTGATATGATGTTCTACTAATCCTTCCGATCAAATGTCCCTACAGTCACGAAGCTGAAAAATGCATACTTCTAGGAGTTTTTAGCGATTTTTGTATCCATTATGGCTTACGTATTACCGTTCACACAGAAATTTTTGAGAATATTTCGTGATTATTGAAAGCAGATTCTGTCAATTCGAAATATTTTCAAACATTTCTGTGTGAACGGTAATACGTAAGCCATAATGGATACAAAAAATCACTAAAAACTCCTAGAAGTATGCATTTTTCAGCTTCGTGACTGTTGAGACATTTGATCAGAAGGATTAGTAGAACATCATATCAAATTTTCAGCCAAATCCACCGGGAGCCAATTCCCATACAAAATGTGCGGGGTCCTTTATCAGTGAAGTCGACCGCGACATTGCCGACTATAGAAACAAATTTTCTGTATAACGAAATTTCTTTATAACGAATTTTTTTGCGGATTAAGATCTTTCGTTATAGGGAAGTTCCACTGTATTTATGCTACAAATCTTCCCACTTTCCCTATTCAAATTCCTGATGGGGTTGCAACCCTGTCTGTGTCTACTTAGTAGAAACAAGCTTTCGTATCACAGATCATGTCCCCGCCTTATCAAACATAGACCTGCACACTTTTAAATGAGACATCCTGTAGGTTATAGTAGCAGCTGATGTTGCTTTTCTTTGACCACATGTATTTCCAGGGATTATCCTTAGGAAAATATATACCAATAGAAGTTATTATTGACTGCCTACTAGCAAATAAAAATGCTCAAATAGAAGAATTACAGAGGCAACTAGATGCCTACAAAAAACTGAAATTAACTGATGAACAACTTAAACAACTCGGCAAACTGGTAAGAAATTTCTTGAATAATTCACTATCAACAAACAGGTATGAATGTTATGACTAAAGTATTATTATTATTCATGTACAGGGTTTCCCAGAAAATGTGCGAAATCTCTCGGATTCAGATAGAAGATAAAAAATAAGATGACAAGTTCCCATATTTTTTTTCCAGCGGCCCTCCTACGAAGATACGACCTCCTAAATGACGCCACTGGAAATTCATTTTAGTGGATTAAATTCAATTACTTACTTCTTTCATTTTTTTTCGGAAACGGTTCATTTTATCGACAGTGAACAAGAGTACCTTTTCTTTAGCTTAATGTTCCAGGTATCCAAATTTGTTTTTTAGCACCTTATCATACAGGGTGTAAAAACGTAGCATTAAAATGTACAACCCAGTACGCCCCTAGTAAACTGAGCAAGCTAATGAAATTTGAGTGCGGTGATTTTAGAGGTCCTTAATACTATTAATCATATCAAATTTTCATCAAATTATATCGAGTAGTTTGAAACTTATTTCACTAGAATGGATTTCCAGTGGCGTCATATAGGAGGTAGTATCTTCGTAGGCGGGGCCGCTAGGAAAAAGATTATGGGAACTTGTCATCTTCATTTTTTATGTTCTATCTGAATCCGAGAGATTTACTGCATTTTCCGGGACACCCTGTATATGATGCTACCATGAATCTTCAGAAACCGGATTTTATTTTCATGTCATAGCTTACTAACCCTCATACTTCATCCAGAGAAATCACTGCACACATTGAATTATAGGGCCCTGGAGGAGACAAGGTTGCGTCACCAAAAGAAGAAACTAAAAAAGCACCTCAAGGTCGCAGTGCCGCAAAGCCTGAAGAAGTCAAAACTATAGTACCACCACCGGCTGCAGAAGTGAAAAAATCTCCAACGAAGGTACCTTCCGAGCCAAAAACGGAGGAAAAAGAAGAGGCAAAAACAACTGAAGATATACCACAGGAGACTCAGCCTTCTACACTTCCAGTGAAACTGAAGAGCCTACAGAACCTGAAGTTATTAATGAAGAAACACCTAGTGAAAAGAAGAGGAAGTGTGATAGAAACTCACGAACCTTCCGAGCATGATGAAGTACCAATAAAGAATGTAGAGCCATTAAAAGAAGAGCCAACCAGTAAATGATAATACCAGTAAAAAAGAAGAACACTAGTGGATGAAGAACCAACTGAAGATGACAAATCGTCAGTTTATAGTGAAGCACCAGAACATATTGAAGAACCAGTCAAAGAGGAGGCACTAGCACCTGAAGAACCTGTATCTGCACCAGAGACTGTGAGTGTTTTCATGGTTTTCAAACAATTCTACTGTCATTTTTTTATACGAAATGTTTTTAGGAAGAGCCTATTTCGACTGAGGATGATGATGCTGGGCTACCTTTGAGGACCGAATTCCAAAAAATAGTTTGGGGAGACAGGAGGATAGGTAGGTGATCTTTTAGTCCATGGGCCAGCGCCTGATTTTCATAAAGATTAGGTACTAACAATCTGAATATTTGTGAGTAGTTTCATTTTGATGAGAAGCCCAACTTTTTCGAAAGTGAGGGCTAATACAGTATGGAGGCGTCAAAAGTGTTACATGGGTGAATGTTCAAATTTTATTACTAAAAGCACCTTATATACAGGGTGGCAGGACGATTGACGCCCAAAAGAAAAAAACAGGTCCCTCGTCTCATGAGGTATTCGAATCACCTCCATGTATGTTATGCGACTTTCACCGGTTCCGAGTTATGAATTTTTTATGAACTTTTGCCAATTTTCAACTTGACCATATTGAAAAAGATATTAAAAAAAGTACAAGAGTTTTCTGATATATTTATTGTAAATAAATCGCCATGAAAATGTTTCTTTTATATAAAAAATAACCAGCATCGTAAATTTGATAAAATTATAGAAATGTTGGTCTCAAGTGAAAAAGTTACGTAGTTTGGATCATGATCTAAATTTTCAAATTTAAATAAAAATGTAAACAGGCTACTTCATGGTTTCTCAGTAGGCTTAAAAACTGCGCTCACACTCAGCTTTCAGAATCATTAATAAAAAATGGTACTCAACAGTCTACTTCTGCTAGAATTAGCCTTCAAAGTCAGCAAGGTGGAAAAAATCAAAGAACTAGACATTTACTCAAGAATTATTTTTCCATTTTAAGATTTTCCTGATCAAGATATGATATAGAATGCTGAAAATTAATGAAATTAGCATTGAAAGAAACGTTCTAGATAAGAAAAAAAAAGGTATGGCAATAAATCACACATCATGTAGATAAAAAGAAATTTATGTATAAAATTTACAAAAGGTTTCAAAAAGCCACCTCCAGATTCAATACACATTCTACACCTTCGCAAATTTATTTTTCTTTTTTTATTGTAATTTTTGAAAATAATTTTTTATCTAATTAGTGTGAGATTTATTGCCATACCTTTTTCTTTTTCTTATTCAAAACTTTTCTCCTAAAGAAATTTTCAGCATTTTCCATCATAACTCGATTAGAAAAAAAATTTTTTGAGTAACGTCTAGTTCTTTGATTTTTTCCACCTCGCTGACTTGAAGGCTAATTCTAGCAAAGTGGACTGTCGAATACCATTTTTCATTAATGATTCTGAAAGCTGAGTGTTGAGCGCAGTTTTTAAGCCTACTGAGAAACCATGAAGTAGCCTGTTTACATTTTTTATTTAAATTTGAAAATTTAGATCATGATCCAAACTACGTAACTTTTTCACTTGAGACCAACATTTCTATAATTTTTATCAAATTTACGATGCTGGTTATTTTTTATATAAAGAACATTTCATGGCGATTTATTTACAATAAAATATATCAGAAAACTCTTGTACTTTTTTTAATATCTTTTTCAATATGGTCAAGTTGAAAATTGGCAAAAGTTCATAAAAAAATTCATAACTCGGAAACCGTGAAAGTCGCATAACATACATGGAGGTGATTCGAATACCTCATGAGACGAGGGACTGTTTTTTCTTTTGGACGTCAATCATCCGGCCACCCTGTATACATATTAGGTGCTTTTAGTAATAAAATTCTAACATCCACCCATGTAACACTTTTTGAGGCCTCCATACTGTATTAGCCCTGACTTTCGAAAATTTTCGTAAGGAAAAAGTTGGGCGTCTCGTCAAAATGAAGCTACTCACAAATATCCAGATTGTTAGTCGTCATTTTGGAAAACAGGCGCTGGCCCATGGACTATTTATTTAACTCTTGAAACAGCTTTTAAAAATTTTTGGCTTACGAACCATCAGATGAAAGGAGCCCTGTCCAACCTGAGTTGCCGACCGAAGATGATACATCAACCGAAGAATCCTTGAAGCAGCGTTCGTTGAAATTTCCGAAAAAGGGGACGCATTACTCAAGAAAGATCTAGCAGAAAAGGAAGGTCTCATCTCAACTTTGCAGAAGGAATTGGAGGTAAAAAGGAAAGGATAAAATTCCGTTAAATTCATTCACAGGGGACACAATTCCGGTAGATGATTTTCCAATACGTTGTAAATTGAATTCGTATATAAAAGTTGGAAAAAATCAGAGTATTGGACTTTTACTAATTCCTCGAAAGACGCTTCACAACCATGATCTTAAAGAACGTGAGTATGGAGAACGTGAAAATAATTTTGGACCTGCAAGCTCAATTAAGAGGACAATTCCAAATAAACGGGACTTTTCGATTTTCAGGCACATAGTGGAGAGAGACATTCCTGATTTTTTGTTTTGAGTAGGTTGTCAGGAGTAAGGGAAGCACGTCGGATTGCCTAACGAACCTCTCGGTGTCCACTGTGACGATGTTTGAGCAAGAGGTTCCTTGAGGAGATTGACTGCCCATATCCGAGAAGAGACACTGTCGCGAGCTAGAGTGTTTGCATGGCATAAATAGTTCGTGGAAGGTCGTGATTGTGTGAAAATGAGAGCCATGACCGCAGCGAACAACATCAGTAGTGTTCGACAGCTTATTGAAGACGACAGACGTCGTACCACTTCTGAAATTGCAAGTTAGGTCGGGATAAGTTATGGGAGCACCTACTCCATACTCACAGAGGAGCAAGGGTTGCGCCAGGTGGTTTCCTCGCCTTCTCACAGCTGACCAGAAATTGCATCGTTTTCAGGTGTGTGGGCGTCTTCTTGCACGATCTCAGGAACAAGGAGACCAATTTCTTACTCACATTATCACCTGTGATGAAACATGGGTGCACCACTACACCCCAGAGTTTAAACAAGCGAGTAAGGAGTGGAGAGAACAATACGTTGCGCAATTGACGGAGGAACCTCTTGCTCAAACATCGTCACAGTGGACACCCAGAGGGTCGATGAGGCAATCCGACGTGCTTCCCTTACTTCTGACAAACCTACCAAACAACAAAAAAATCAGGAATGTTCTCCCCCCCCTATTGTGCCTGAAATCGAAAAGTCTCGTTTATATTTGAATTGCTCACGTAGATAAATCTTTTGCTTGCCTTGGTCGAAACTGAACATTACTTTGGATTTTATTGCAACATGTGGAGCTACTGTGCCTCATCTTTTTCATGAAAAAGGAAGTAAAATTCCTTACATTCGGATGATGTTTATTAACTTGGATGATTTTAGGACTGTGCTATCTTTACCCCTTAAAATATTTGAACTCGTTAGTGGCTTGTGCCAAGGCATTCTGTCTTCAATTGCTCAGGAGGTTACCATTTCTCTCATCACAATCTTCGAGTCTCAGTGGATGCTTTCTAAGGTAAATTGAATTTGTGAGTACAAGACAAGTAGCCTTTACTTGCTGTACCCCATCAAAATCTATACTTTCTCATACCAAGAAGACTTGGTCGAAGTGATATCCTACTTTCTCGCGATTTTAATCTCCTAATTCTCCCTGATTTCTAATGTCCTTGAACCCATAATATCAGCATTGACTTGACCATATCATCTTTGTGCTAACTATATTGCATATCAGAGCCTTTATAAGCTTTAGACTGTCTTAACATAGCTTCAATAAATTCAACTTCTTGGTGTAGCCTCATCAAATAATTTTCTTGCCTAATTATCAAACTTGCCTTAGAAAGAATCCATTGGACTCACGAAATCTCCTATAAATTAAAAAAATAATAATAAAATCTCAATCCTAAGATCTCGATGAGAAACCACCCTAATCAAAATTTTCGTTCGAAGGAGCAAAAACGCATAAACAAATTGGCCGAGAGGGCACTGAATCAGTTGGAAGACATCAAAGACATCTTGGAGAGCAACGGTTTCGGTGATGGCATGCGTTGCAACTTAGAATGCAAGAATCCTTGCAAACCATGCCCTACGATCGTGAGAAAAATGAACGAGGTGGAAAATAGGAAACAGAAACTGGAGAATTTGATGAGGGAAAGAGACGAACTGAGGTTGCGGGTGTCAGAACTGGAAAGGCTACTGGAGGATTCCAACGATCTGCCTGAGAAAATTAAGGATTTTGCACGGAGGGTTGACGAGAATTTGGATAATGTTTCTCCCAAAGAATTGAAGAAAAGGCTAGATCAAGTTATAGGGTGAGTGCAGCGATAAATATTCTAGACTACTGGCCCGTGTTGAAAAAATTATGGGTCATTTGAACCACCAGGTGACCTATCTAGAACGATATAAGAGCATAAAATAATAAGATTCAGCACTATGCCGTCACTTGTAAGCTGTCCAACTGAGTGCAGGTGAGAATACGAAAGTACCGGTGGAGTGGGTACATTTTGGTCACATATTTTTGTACGGCATTCTTACCATCGATAGATCCGTGAAAAATAATAAGAAAACGCGTAGCGCCGTAAAAAAATGTGGAGCCATAAAGTCAAAATTTTTTTTTATTTTCCGACAATTACCAGGGTGAATTTGGTCATTTGATTTTGTACGGCATCTGTGTCTTACTATTTCAATACTGCTTCTAATCCATGATTCCGCAACGCCGCGCCGTACAAAAATCATGCGACAAGGGGAAAAAATCTAGTGTTGGAATCCCCTCTCTTACCGTAGTCCAGGGGGTGATATGACACAACATGAAATAAATTTATTTTGAAAGTATTTTATGCAAAGATATTTTTTCATATGCCGTACATTTTCGTTGGTCCAAAGGGGAACAAAAGAAAAAATCCATTTATTTGTCCTAATTTTTATAGTCTTTTCGTGATTCTAGGTTCCTAGTTAGAAACTATGTTGAATATGGGTTTGCATACTATCCATTCATACCAAAATATAGACGTGTTGTCACTGATAATTCCAAAATACAACATATTTTTGCGAAGTACTCATGACACTGAAGTTTGCAGTGAAAAACCATTAGACAAGGGGGTCTGCTAACTTCAGTGTCAGGAGTACTTCTCAAAAATATGTTGTATTTTGGAATTATCATTGACAATATGTCTATATTTTGGTATAAATGAATAGTATACAAACCCATATTCAACTATGAACCTAGAATCATGAAAAGACTATAAAAATTAGGACAAATAAATGGATTTTTTCTTTTGTTCCCCTTTGGACCAACGAAAATGTACGGCATATGAAAAAATATTATCTTTGCATAAAATACTTTCAAAATGAATTTATTTCATGTTGTGTCAAATCACCCCCTGGACTACGGAAAGAGAGGGGATTGCAACCCTAGATTTTTTCCCCTTGTCGCATGATTTTTGTACGGCGTTGCGGAATAATGGATTAGAAGCAGTATTGAAATAGTATGACACAGATGCCGTACAAAATCAAATGACCAAATTTACCCTGGTAATTGTCGGAAAATTAAAAAAAAATTTCGACTTTGTGGCTCCCCATTTTTTTACGGCGCTACGCGTTTTCTTATTATTTTTCACGGATCTATCGATGGTAAGAATGCTGTACAAAAATATGTGACCAAAATGTACCCACTCTACCTGTACTTTTTAATTCTCACCTGCCTCAGTTGGACAACTTACAAGTGACGGCATAGTGCTGAATCTTATTATTTTATGCTCTTATATCGTTCTAGATAGGTCACCTGGTGGTTCAAATGACCCATAATTTTTTCAACACGGGCCTGTACTCTATCCTTTTATTTCAAATGGTTTTGCTCCTTTCACTTATACTGAAGAAGCATGATCATTTACTTTTGGGATCATATCTTTCTTCCTCTTATTTTGAGATTTTATCATTCACTTACAGCTTGGAAAGTAGGGTGCAAGATTTGGTGGATCAAGTGGTTAAAAAAGAAGAA
The DNA here is from genome assembly GCA_013421045.1 of Propylea japonica. NCBI lineage: Eukaryota > Metazoa > Arthropoda > Insecta > Coleoptera > Coccinellidae > Propylea > Propylea japonica. Next base: position 39,661,751 of record CM024246.1, on the reverse strand, counting down.
ACATGCGCAACAATAGATCAAACAACGCAAGAACAATTAACTCCACAGTATCTTCAGTATCCTCCGTACCCGCCATTCATGCAGAATCAAGCAGAGAAAAACTAAGGGACAAAATCAGAGAGTTGGATAGAGAAATTGACAATAATCGTTCCTTGAATTCGGAAAATAACCAATTAAGGAGGAAGGTACAAGAGTTATCGGACGTGGAAAATGATAAAGGTAATCATAAAATCACTGAAAATATTCCAACTTTTACATTTTATGTGACTTGAGCCTATCAGCATAGAAAGGGAGTAATTTCTCACACTCCCTAGCGATCGGCTATCACACTCCCTACTAAGGGGAACATTCACTCATCCCGGATAGCAAGTATCAGGGGGATTGAGCTCTGAGGTGTTTGATGTTCTTCTTCTCCTGGGTCCTGGGTTGTTCGTCCTATGTTGTTGGTCCTGGATGTCTTGGTTAATGTCCTGGTAGTCGGTCTTGCAATGTTTTCTTCCATGGTTGTTCCTGGTGTTCATCGTGACCAACAAACGTCCTTATCGTTCTAGCAGTACCGAGAAGTACTGCTTTTTGCATTACTTTGTAAAGGTTTTCATCCAAATCTAGCTCCTTGAGGTTGGACTTGAGGCTCTTAGGAATAATTCCTGTGGTTGATATGAGAATGGGAATGGTTCTGGTACTAGACATTCCCCACTGCCTTTTGATCTGAAGTTCAAGCTCTCGATATTTCGATATTTTTCAGCGTATTTTTGACGTAGATTGTTGTTATTCGGGATGGCTACGTCTATAAGTATTGCTCTCTTCTCTTTTTTCTTTACTAGGATTATGTCTGGCCTGGTATTAGCAACTGTTAAGTACTGTGCGGTCCCAGTATAGCCTGTAATGGTGGTTCTCCAGAATAACTTCAGGCTGAACTTATAATATGGAATGGTTTCGGACTGCAGAATCTTCAGTTGGATGGCGAGTTACTGATGAAGTATTTTACAAACTGCATCATGTCGACTCTCATATTCATTTCCAGCAAACATTTGGCAGTCTCCTGTAATATGTTGGATTGTCTCTGATGTTTGTCATCCGTAGCAGCATCTATCGTCGGTGAGGCTCCTATCCTTCATGATATATTTCTGATAGTTTTTAGTTTGCACTACTTGATCTTGAATGGCAAGGAATAAACCTTCTGTCTCAGGAAACAATCTTCAAGAAGTCAGCCAGTAGTTCGACGTAGGAATGTCGACATGTTCCTGGGTGACCTCGTTCAGGTGTCTTCCATGTAGGGGCTTTTCTCTCCATCTTTGAATTTTATCACTATCCGTCTGGATGTTGTTTTCATGAGGAAGCTCGCTGAATAATAGAGGTGTTGCTATTATTATTATAATTATTATTATAAAAACTGGGATCGTTATTTCTGCTGAGAAAAAAACAGTGTTGTCATTGTTGAATTCTGGACTAAATATTGTATTGTATTACGCAATCATTCACTTTTAAACTGAACTTTGATTCAACAAACTTCAGATTATGATACTTTGTTGTTTTTAATCCGTAAAACTTCTTCCCTGTTGAAGCCGAGTTGAAAAGGAAGCTGGACAAGGCTGAGGAAGAAAGAAGAACATCAACAAAGAATTAAAAGATATGGAAAACGAATACAACCGCTTGAGAAACCAGCTGGAAAATGCCAAACTGCTACAGAAAGAAAGAGACATGCTGAAAAGACAGGTGGGCGACCTGGAATGTTGCATCGCTGATTTGGAGGACGAGATCAAGAGACTCGTTGACCATATCGACAGATTGACCAGGGACGTGATGAGCAACAGGTACGACATCCAAAGAAAAGGTTATTCAGCCTACACAATAACCTGATATGACTCCATTAGATAATGAAAAGAATTTGACTTATTTTGATCGAAATCATGTCAGGATGAGCCAGCAAACCAAGGTTAACCATAAGATTTAAGTTTATAGAATAATAAATAAAGAAAACATTTCAAATATCTATACTTGTATGATTTAGGTTTGAAAATGAGGTTACTCTTAAAAAAGTGAAAATTTTCAATAAAATCAATTCTACGAAATCAATTTCAGACAAAACTGCAAACAGCTATGTCAGATATCAGAGCTGAACTAGAAAAGAAATCATTACTGATAGAAAAATCTGAAGAAAAATTAGCTACGGTACAAGATGAACTGGCCAAGTCCATAAAAGGGGTTGAAAGTGAAACACAAGCCTACAAAACGAAAATAGAAGATTTGGAGAAGAATTTGGAAGACAAGAATAAAGAACTAGAAGAATTGAAGAAGACTTTGAAAGAAAAAACTAATAATATGAAGAGTACTCCAACCGAAGCAATGGCTCATTCTGAAGATTCTACATTGAAAAACTTGAAACAAGATTTGGACAACTCGATGAAACAAAATGAAAAATTGCAGAAGGATTTAGAGAAACTGGTTATGTTCAAGAGCGGAGAAGGGTCTATGAAAAAAATCCTTCAGCACTCTAGATCAGCGATCAAAAGAGTCAGGGAAGAATTGACAGGCAATATCGAGAATGGGAATATGGAGCAGGAGAAGACTTTCAAAAAGTTGAGGAATTGAGTGACAGAATTAAAAAACTGGAGGCCGAGATTTCCCAAATGAAACAGATAAACGATGAACTAAAGAAGGCTCTGGAAAATCAGAAGAAATGCAACTGTTTAGCTGGTTTAGAAAACAACACGTTGAAAAAACATTCCACTGAAATCCAAAACATTGCTAAGCATCAAGTCGAGGAACTTTTGGATCATTTGAAAAAAGCACAGTTTAGAATTATCGAACTCGAGGAAATGCTGGATGGCACCAAAACATCGAAATTAAGGCCAGAAACTAAAGACAGTGAAATATCCTGCGACTGCGATAAAGAAGAATTAGAAAGATTGACCAAAGAAAACGAAATGTTGAAACAAATAATCGAGAAAGGACAAGGTGAAATAAACGTGGATACATCTGAAAAAGACGAGAACACAGAAAAGAAAGAATTGTTGTCGGATAAAGATCTATTAGATGAAATAGAGAGATTGAAAAACGAAATTTCTTCCTTGGAAAGTGACAAACTAAAATTGGAGAAAGAAAATGAAAACCTCAAAACGAAGTCACAAGTAAGGAAAAGTTTAGGCCCTGTCTCTTCTGCTGATAAACTCGAATTGGAGGATTTGCTGAATGCAAGGGAAGAGTTATGTAAAAATCAACAGAAGGAAATTGAAAACCTGAAAAAGGAAATAGAAAACCTGAAGAAAGAAATAGAAAACCTCAAGCGTGACTTAGAGGAGGCTAGAAAAGAGAGAGGTCAACAAGAACCAAGAGCTGCTAGTAGAACTCCACAACCCAACGAAGATTCAGAAGAAACAATCAAAAGATTAACAGCAGAAATCGAAGATATGAGGAAGAAAAATGACGAGCTGAAAAGAATGTTAACAGATATGGAATCAATCAAGAAACAACTCGCAGAATGTTTGAAAAAAGCGGAAAGTGACAATAAAGACATAACCAAATCCCAAGAAAGATTACAGAAAGAGCATCAAGATCTGAAGGATAATTTGAACGACATTGACGAAATAAGAAAACAGCTTTCCGAATGCCTTGAAAAGGAAAAGAAAATAAACGAAGAAAAAGCATTGACAGAAAATAACTTGAAGAACGAAAACGACAACTTGAAACAAAAATTAGCAGAGATGGAAAAAATTAAGCAACAACTTGATGATTCCCCGAAGAAAGAGGAAAATATAACACAAGTAATCAAACCAGCTGATTCGTCGAAAAAAGAGGATGACGCTTTACAAAAAGCTTTGTCGGAAATGGATAAAATAAAAAAACAATTAGATGAATGCATGGAGCAAAATAAAAGTAAAACGCCTTTATCTGATGAAACATCGAAAAAACAGAACGATGACTTAAAAAACGCTTTGTCAGAATTGGAAAAAGTCAAAAAACAACTTGAAGAATGTGTTGAAAAAGATAAAAATAATAGAACACAAGAACCTAAAGTTGATGATTCATTGAAAAAGGAAAACGATGACCTAAAAAAAGCTTTAGCAGAAATGGAAAAAATTAAGAAACAACTTGATGAGTGTGTAGAAAAGGAAAAAAATAGTAAAACACCAGAATCAAAAGATGACGATTCCTCAAAAAAAGCACAAGATGCATTGAAAAAAGCTTTGGAAGATATGGAAAAAATTAAAAAACAGCTTGATGAATGCGTAGAGAAGGAAAAAAATATAAAAACACAGGAACCAAAAGTTGATGATTCATCAAAAAAAGAAAACGATGACCTGAAAAATGCTTTGTCAGAATTGGAAAAAGTCAAAAAACAACTCGATGAGTGTGTTGAGCAAGGAAAAATCAATAAAACACAAGAACCTAAAGTTGATGATTCGCTGAAAAAGGAAAATGATGACCTGAAAAAAGCATTAACAGAAATGGAAAAAATTAAAAAGCAGCTTGATGAATGCGTGGAGAAGGAGAAAAATGATAAATCTCAGAGACCTCAAGATGATTCCCCAAAAAAAGATAACGAGGACCTAAAAAAAGCTTTAGCTGAAATGGAAAAAGTTAAAAAACAACTTGACGAATGCGTTGAAAAGGAGAAAAGTAATAAAACACAGGGACCTGATGTTGAATCTTTGAAAAAAGAAAACGACGATCTAAAAAATGCTTTAACTGAAATGGAAAAGATCAAGAAACAGCTTGATGAATGCGTTGAAAAGGAAAGACTAATAAAACACAGGGACCTGAAGTTGAATCTATAAAAAAAGAAAATGATGACCTTAAAAAAGCTTTAGCTGAAATGGAAAAGGCTAATAAACAGCAGGATGAGAGGGTCGACAAAGAAAAAAGTAATAAACCTCAAGGTCCTCAACTTGATGATACACTGAAAAAAGAGAACGATTTGAAAAATGAACTGGAAAAAATAAAAAAACAATTAACTGAATGCGAAGGAAAAGAGAAAGATAACAAAACGCAAAAGCCTGCACCCGACGACGGTTCATTAAAGAAAGAAAATGAAGATTTGAAAAAAGCTTTGTCAGAAATGGAAAAAAATAAGAAAGAGTTGAATGAATGCCTGGAGAAGGAAAAAAATTTGAACGCAGAAAAATCTTCCGCAGAAACCGCTCTGAAACAAGCAAACGAAAACTTGAAAAAATCTTTAGCTGAAACGGAGAAGATCAAGAAACAGCTAGAAGAATGCCTTGAGAAAGAAAAATCTGATAAAAAACAGGAACCTAATAATAATGAAACAATAAAAAAAGAAAATGAGGATCTGAAAAAAGCTTTAACCGACATGGAGAAAATTAAGAAACAACTGAATGAATGCTTGGAGAAAGAAAAGAACGCGAATGTTGAGAAATCATCCATTGAGGAAATTTTAAAGAAAGAAAATGAAAACTTGAAGAAAAATTTGTCCGATATGGAAAATATCAAAAAACAACTTGACGAATGCCTCGAGAAAGAAAAGAAGCTAATTTCAGAAAAAACAACAGCTGAAGAATCACTCAAAAAGGAGAACGAAAACTTAAAGAAAACTTTAGCTGATATGGAAAAGGTCAAAAAGGAACTATCAGAATGTTTGGAAAGGGAGAAAAATAAGGGAACATCAGCTGAAGAAACGTTGAGAAAAGAGAATGAAGAACTGAAAAACAAACTGGAAGAACTCGATAAAGTAAAAGCTGACTTGGCAGCATGTTTGGAAAACGAGAAGAAAGCCCGAGGTGATGCTGAAAATGCTTTGAAAAAATTAGAATCAGCTAATAAAGGTGCGAAAGATTCAAACATCCTAGAAACAAAAATCGAAAATCTCCAAAAACAATTAGATGATTGCCTCGAGAGGGAGAAGAAAGCTAAAGGGGCTGTAGATAAAGACGTACAAAAACCATCTAAAGATTCAGAAAAACTCGAAGACGACATAAAAAAATTAAAAAACGAATTGGAAGATTTGAAAAAAAGGTTGACTGAAGCAGATAAAAAACTAGAATCAACTATGAAAGAGTTGGAAGGAAAGAAAAAAGAGCTAGAAGGATGCCAAGGAGATAATAAAAAACTGAAAGAGGAAAATGATGAGTTGAAAAAGAAACAACCTCCTAAAAGTGAAAAATCTGAACTTGCGGACGAGCTCGAAAAACTACGGAATGAAAATAAAAAACTGAAAGAGGAAAATGAAGAGTTGAAAAAGAAACAAACTCCTAAAGGTGAAAAATCTGAACTCGCGGACGAGCTCGAAAAGTTAAAAAATGAAAATAAGAAGCTGAAAGAGGAAATTGAAGAGTTGAAAAAGAAACAAACTCCTAAAGGTGAAAAATCTGAACTTGCGGACGAGCTCGAAAAATTAAGAAATGAAAATAAAAAGCTGAAGGACGAAAATTATCAACGCTCGAAAGAAAAGACTACCCCTGATAAACAACCATCCAACGAACTAGAAGATCTTCAGAACGAAAATAAGAAATTGAAGAAAGAAATCGAAGACTTAAAAAAAGAATTGCAAGAAATGAAAAAAGAAAAAAAGCCAGAAGAAGTGAAACAAAAGGATGTAACACCAAACGAAGGAATAGAAGAATTGAGAGAGAAATTAAAGGAAGCTGAGAAAAAAGCTGAAAAGCTGCAGGCAGAAATTGATGAACTGAAAAAAAATAGAACTGTTTCTAAAGAAGACGACCCATCTAAAGAAGAAAAGAAAGTTGAACCATCAAAAGAAGAAAAGAAAGATGATACTCGCGGTGAGGAAGCGAAAATTTTGTTAACAACTATAAACTAAAAAAACGTTGGTTTCAGTTACTGGAGACGATAGTAAGGACGAACTACAAGCAGAAATCGACCGTCTCCAAAAGGAAATACAGGCTCAAAAGGAAGATTGTAATAACACCATTAAAAAGATGAAGAACAGTTCGATCGCGACGTGAAAAACATAAAGGAAAATAACAGAAAAAGCATTGACGAGCTGCAAAAACAACATTCGGAGGAATTGAAGGAGAGAGAAAGCCAACACGACTCTGAAGTTAAGAATCTGAAGGAGGACCTGAACGGTACTGGACGGCATTCGCAACAAATCCCCACAAGGGACGTCACTGGAAGGTCGGGAGCAGATAGAGAAGTATGACTTATAAGTTTATAGGGTCGTGGTTGAGTGTGTACTAAGGTAGGGTTATAATTGTTATAAGATTAGTCGCATAATATGAACAAGAATTTAAGAGAAGCCCTGAGCAGGTGCTTTTGAGCGCTAGTTCATTGGTTGAGCAATCAGGCTGATAACTGGTGAACTAGAGATTGATGCCAAGTATATGAATGAAAAATCTCATCACAATCAGAATTATCATCTGGAAATTATTCAAAAATAAATACAGTGGAACTTTCTCTGTAGGTATAACGAATTTCCTACAAGACATTGCACCTTGAATCTAAACTCCATGTTAAAAACGCCCTCTGAAACGAATAAAATTCTCTATATAACGAGATATTCAAAGAACATCACTCTTTGAATGGGTATTGGTAATAAGGTATAAGGGCGGGTTTTCTCCGAAATTTTTCCCGACCTTAAACTAAATCATTACGACAGGCAGAGAGATCCTTTTGAAACAATTTTAAATACACCTCTGGCTGTTTGGTTTCAATCTTACCATTAAGCCAGTGTGAAAGTTTTGCGAAAATGTCTAAAAGCAAGTGATTAAGTTTGAATGACAAACTTAAATTTATCAGTGAAGTCGACCGCTACATCGCCGACTATAGAAACAAATTTTCTGTATAACGAATTTTTTTGCGGATTTAGCGCTTTTGTTATAGGCAAGTTCCACTGTATAAGGATTCTTTTTCAATATCCCGATTGAGTTTTCAATGTTTCTGTAACACTATAGCCACAGAATTTCATATGAGACTTTTAATGAGTATCTTGCATGTATCCGCAAAATTTCGTTTAGAACGATTTTGTTCTGGCTGGGATATTGAGGAGCGATAATGTCGTCATATTTTATTCAACACACTGTATGATTTCGCTGGTTGAAGAACTCAACCGCTGCATTTAGGAACCGAAGCTGCCCTGAAAATTTCAATCCTTTCTAGAGTTATCGTGATCACGGGCGGACGGTCCCACGCACAGAATGGAACTTAACCACGGATTGTTTCTTCATCAGGGAGTCGAACCCTATCGTTCGGTACCATTTTCTGATCAAAATTCCAAAATTACAGACGTTTGAGCAAAACGATATAGCATTCGTTATAGAGTAGAACGCGCGCTTAAAAAAACTTGCGGAATGACTGAACCTCTTGAATGCTTGTTGAATAATATATTTCAAATTTGAATAATATCAACTTACCTTGAAATTTTCATATCCAGCAGTGATCCCTGTTATCCTGTAGAGTGTAGATAATGACGCTCCGATTCTACCTACAAAAATATCTCATATCAATCTGTACCAGGTTTGAATCCGAATAATTTCATTACTAACATTATAGGCATACATATTTTGAGCTAACAAAATGAGATGAAGCAAAAAAACTCCGTAACTGAGGTTAGTTCAAAACGGGGTACCATACTATTATTATGTTCTTAACCAGGTCTGGCCTTCTATTCAGATCTTCTGTTCTTCGAAGACCGCTACAGGACCCTTCTGAAGGGTAATTATTTCCCATAAATTCAAACAGCGATATTTCGAATTCAATTTCTGATTTATGAGATAATGAATTGATTCATATACATTACTAGCGACCCGCACGGCAAAAAAAAATTATTGTGGGTTATCTATATAAGAGATAGACATATACCATCAAGGACTTTTCTGTAGACCTTTTCAATTGGTACATTATTTTGATAAAACTCGTAGGGTTCAGCCTGCGTTTGCAATGTAAGCGGAAAAAATGAAATTATTTACGACATCACATTAGAAACCTCAAAAATAACAGTACTTCTCCACTATTTAATGGATATTATTATACATATGAACCTTCCTCTTGAATCACTCTATCTATTGAAAAAAACGCATCAAAATCCGTTGCGTAGTGTCAAAGAATTTATGCATACAAAGGGACAGAGAAAGCGACTTTGTTTTATACTATGTAGTTATGATTGTACACGCTCAATCATTATACCTACTATATAAACTTACAAGTCAACACTGAATTGATCCGAATTTTAGAAAGTATTATCGAGCAATACCTTTTGCGTGTGTTCGGAAATGCCCAGAGTGGTACCCATAATAACGACCGTTGGGGCCGAAATAGGGGTACACGAGGTGGATAGTCCATATGACAGTCCTAGAAGATGGCCTAAACCGAAAATACCCCAGGATAGTCTGATCAACAGAATATTATACAAAGCGATTCAGAATGGAATGGAGGTTTGTATAAAAAGGTCGAAGAATTCTGAAAAAAACGTTTTTTTTCAAATTTAGAGTAGTTTCAATCTTGTTTCAATATCTGAAATTGTTGTTCATTGATCGAAATATTATTTTTATTTTAGTCCATTTAACTTATGTGTTTTTCAGTCATTTTGTTTTATAAATATTTGCTTGGGTAATCTATTCGTTGAATTTCTCAGATTTCTATACGATCTTGATTTCAATGAAAAATTTCAAGCCTGATTTTCCCGAAATTCGATGGTGTTGAATATTTTTGGATCAATGAATCTTTTTTCAAAGACACGACTCACCTAATTTTTCAGCATATCATCAAAAAATCTCTTCTTCGCGTATTAATTGCATGAATACCTTTTTAAAATTGCGTACAGGGTTTTTCACTATAATTTGACCCCCCCTTTAACTTTGTTACTAAAAAGATACAGAAAAATGTTTCATACAAAAATTTCACGAAATCGACTGAGGTTTTACAATATGAATTCACATAATGGAATATATACAGGGTGGCCAACATATTGATGGCAACTTCATTTTTTCAAATGGAACACCTTGTATATTTTTCCATATTTGGCTAGCTCTTTTTCCTCTGATTTCGAATATGTGACATATGTTGGTCTATCTCTTTCATTCTGAGTACCACAGAGTTTCAAATTTTAGCAACCACCTGGCAAGCTCTGTAATCATTTTTCAAGTGGCAGACTGCGTTTACTGAAAATGCCCATTTTTGGAGTTATGATAACGTCAATTGGAATATATACAGGGTGAACAACATATTGAATGCAACTAATTCTTTTCAAATGGGACATCCTGTCCAGTATATTCTTCCATCTTTTGATAGACTATTTCTTCCTGATCTCGAATATATATGCGTATGTGGGTGTGTCTCTTCAATTTTCAGAGTTTCAAAGTTTTGAAATTATGATACCGAATAAAAAATATGTGAAATACCTACGAAATTCTTTATATTCAAACAATTTACTTAAAAGTATTATTTTAAAATGAATACTTAACAATTACTTAACTAGATGGTTCTTAAAATTTGAAACTCTGTGGTGCTCAGAATAAGAGAGATAGACCAACATATGTTACATATTCGAAATCAGGGGAAAAAGAGCTAGCCAAATATGGAAAATATACAAGGTGTTCCATTTGAAAAAATGAAGTTGCCATCAATATGTTGGCCACCCTGTATATATTTCAGTTTGTGAAGTCATATTCAAAAACTTCAGTTGATTTCGTGAAACTTTTGTATGAAACATTTTTTTGTATCTCGTTTAGTGACAAAGTTAAAGGGGGGTCAAATTATAGTGAAAAACCCTGTACATATCCCAGAAATATTGAGAATACCGAAATGTTCAACGAAATCGAAATAATACACCTACAAATTTTTGCAAAGCTTCGATCGAATTGAATTTGTTTTCGAAATCAGGCTTGAACACTCCCGATAATTAAAAAACCGTCAATTAGCAAATCCCAGCCTTTGTAGAAGCTTTCGTTGGACGAACTTCAAATAATTCACTCGGAAATGGTAAAAGCAACAACAAAAATTAAGCTCAAAGTTCCTAAATCGATGCCGAGATCACTGCTTGCCCAAGATTCTGCATCATTGATGAACCGAATAGAAGAACTGAAAGATAATTTGGAGAAAAAACAGCGATCTGCTAAACAGAAAGGTAAGAACTTCAAAGCAATCACAAGTTCATAAATCCGTTTACAAAATGGCGAAGGTGCTAGGTCTAACATTTGTCCCTACTTTTTGAATGAATTCATTCAGAATATCGAGAGTTTAATTGATTTGTATTAATTAATGCAAAATATATGAAACATCATTACTATTTCTCATATTCATCTTCGTTAAGAATTCCTCAAATCTAATTTGCTAGTAAAATTGCCAGCGGTCACAAAATGGCGGATGAGTCGGGCGTATGATCACCAATATTTTTATTTAATTCATTCGATAAGTTGAAGATTTTAATGATTTTTTTCATCTCCTCGATTCATTACCTCTAAATTTCGATTTTGGTTGAAATTATACATTGTTTCAAAACGGATCATATAGGTATGTTTACTCTGATACAAATCATTTTATTTAGATATACGTTGTCATTTAATAACATAAGAATTTCACGATGTTGTTAACCCCTGAAGAGAAACTTTTTCACTTATATTCGCCCTAGCCAAAAATATCCCAAAATTATAATCAGGATGAAATTTTGTTGTCACAATATTTATACTCCGTTCACGAAAGGTGGAGCCGTCGGGTGGCCATGGAAATTTGGCATATTCCACTGTGTGTATTAAAATTTTAGGTTTTGTTCTCCAGTTTCTTGTCAGATTGATACGCAATGTTGTCAATATTGCATAGAGTTCTCTGATAATTCGCAAGCTCGTCGGACGAGGCCGAGTACATTCGGCAACGTTGACTTTATTTTACTTTATGACAGTAATTGTGCCAACTTCAGATAAATAAAGAAACGCCTACTATGTGCTCAACCTTTCGTGAACGGACTATACTAATGAATTTTTTTTACTATTTGACTCGAATTCAAAAATTGTGATATATTCACTAGTTGTGATACCGGATCTAACAGTAAGGTGGTCTATTCAATTTATTTGAAATCTTCATTTGATTCACTTTTCTTGAAAATCATTAATTTCCCACAAAATAATGGAGGCATTAGGAAGAATACATTTGTTGAAGTTGGTTATCTATGTTAATATTGTTTCAAATTGCCGTGTTCATAAGAAGTAGGTGATATGTATTAAAAACTAAAGAAATACCATTTAATGGCAAATCGAACCAAAAAAATTAAATAAAAAAATATCATAAACTGGTGTGTTCATTAGACTAACTGAATAATTTTCAGTGGTCTCTCTGCACTTGTCGATTCGGTCGATGGAACAAAAAATTTTAGAGACCAGAAACGTCCTAGAGAAAGAAAAAGAACACAACGCCGAACTAAGAGCTAAACTAATGGCGATGGAAAGGGATACACAACTGATACAAGTAGATAGAGATCTGATGAGGCAACAAACGAATTTTCAGGAGCAAGAGATAGCTAAATTCAAGTGAGACTGCTCTATACATTCCTCACATGTTAGGTCTTTAGCCCAAGACATCTGAAAATTTCCAATTTAATTTCGTCATAGTTCTGTTAGATAAAATATTGTGATATTATTTTTTCTATTGTGAATAAAACGTGTACGTCTTACTTGATTTTTAGTATCCACATACCTATTAGTTACGCAAATGAAGTTTGAAAAGTTACCCATTTTTTTCAGAAAAACTTGTCAATGCAGTGAAAAGAAAAAGAAAGAGAAAGGAGGAGAACAAAAGAAGAAAAAACATATGAAAAGATCTAGAAGAGATTCTTTCAGCAGTGACAGTAATGAGGTACAAAATATTGAAATAAAAATCTTTAAAATAATCTGGAATTTGAATCTAAAAACTGTAGATTTCGCATATGATTTCATGAAGTGTAGTGCGAGCTTTTCTGATTAAAAAAACATATATAGTCCGTTCACGAAAGGTTGAGCACATAGAAGGCGTTTCTTTATTTATCTGAAGAAAAATAAAGTCAACGTTGCCGAATGTACTCGGCCTCGTCCGACGAGCTTGCGAGTTATCAGAGAACTCTATGCAATATTGACAACATTGCGTATCAATCTGACAAGAAAATAAAGAACATAACCAAAAATTTTAATATACACAGTGGAATATGCAAATTCCATGGCCAACCGACGGCTCAACCTTTCGTGAACGAAGTATATAAGTATATGTAATATTTTTTTCGATATCCAACAAACTTACCCCAATGTTGCAGATATCAGACCAAAGGATGAAAGTATCGCGAAGAAGATCCTCTTCTACTCCAACATCTGGTGTGCGTTCACCTCATCACATCCCACCATCGAATATAAATAAAAAATTTACGTGAGCATTTCTGATGGACTGCCGTCACTTCTGCCCGGTACGATAGAACGCCACTGTAAGACCACAGGTTGATAGCAACTACCTGTATTATCTTCTAGAACTTTTCAGGATTTCAGGTCGAGGCATTACATTCAGTTCATCAGATAACCCTGGAAAACATCGTAAATGTCCTAGTTTTAGTAACAGTACTGAAGAAAAATAAATGGAGAAATCGTGGATTATTTTGAACTGTTTTGTCCGATAAATTGAACCTTGCAAATTCAAACTGTTAAACAATAAAAAATGTCAAAGAACAGTTCTATTGTTTGAAATAATTAGAAATACTTTATCCATGACGTCAATGACGAAATTTGCCATCGAAATAACATCGAAAAAAAACAGCTTCTCTATGTAGACCAAAAAACCACAAAAGAATACTACTTCTATTCTATGAAACCAATTATCATCGATCAATCACATGATAAAATTGTGATCATATGACAGTTGGGTGTATTTGGGTCGGAATACTTTGTTAAAAGATTCTGTTTTGACTTCAAACACTATTAAAAATGAAGGGGTGCCTTTTTAATATCGACGCAGGGTACCTGGAAGGTTTATGCAGGGGGTTCAAATGTGGAATCCTCAAACAATCTGATTATTTGAACTTGGTGCAATGTGAAACACTTGAAGGTAAACTGCCTGATTTGGTGCATTGTTCAGATATTATTTCGATCTGTACCTTCTAGATTTGAAGCTGCATCTTCAGGGAACTGATTATGGTACGTTTCTGGCGAATGAACCAAGCCCATTGGCAGTTTCAACAATTGACAATAAACTACGAGAGAAACTTGTCATTGAATTCCAACACATGAGAAATCAAGCTGTGGAGCCCCTCTCCACCTTTTTGGATTTTATCACTTACAGTTACATGATTGATAATATCATTCTGCTCATTACCGGTACTCTCCACCAAAGACCAATTAGCGAATTGATACCAAAATGCCATCCGCTAGGAAGTTTCGAACAGATGGAAGCTATACATGTCGCTTCTACTCCTGCTGAATTGTATAATGCAGTACTTGTTGATACTCCCCTTGCTCCTTTCTTTGTCGATTGTATAAGTGAGCAGGACTTGGACGAGATGAATATTGAAATCATTCGTAATACCTTGTATAAAGCTTATCTTGAAGCATTCCATCAGTTCTGCAAAGAGATAGGAGGTACTACTGCCGATTGCATGTGTGAAATTCTTGCAGTGAGTATTGTTTTTACTTCTTCAAAATTCATTTGCAATATTTAGGTCAGACACATGACATAGTATATTGTCATCATTTAGATTAGGTTATCTTGATATTTCTGAATCAATCCTTACTAATATTATAAATGCGAAAGTAACTTTGTCTGTCTGTTACTCTTTCACGCCTAAACGGCTGAACAGATTTTGATGAAATTTGATATGGTGATAGATGATTACCTAGAAATGGTCATAGGCTATAATCACGCCATTGTTCTTAGGGGGTAGGCAGATAACTAAATTGAGTTAGTGATTTTTAGTCTAAACGGCTGAACAGATTTTGATGAAATTTAGTAAAGTAATAGATGGTTACCTAAAAACGGATATAATGTCACTTACTTAGGGGGTAGGAAGTAGGCAGAAAACTGAATTGAGTTAGTGATTTTTTATGGTTTTTACTGGGAGTTTTGCTCTATCATGCCTAAACGGCTGAACGGATTTGGATGAAATTTAGTTAGGTGTTAGATAGTAACCTAGAAAAGGATATGGGCTATTAATATTCATGCTATCGTACTTAAGGCGTAGGGCGTAGGCAGTAGGCAGAAAACTAATTAAGTTAGTGATTTTTAATCGATTGTTTTAAAAGTTTACCTCATTAACGTCTGAACGGATTTTATAAGACTTGGTTAATATAAAGATAGAATCCTAGGCATGGACACAGGCTACTTTTTACGGCGGAAATCTAGCGTGATCGTATCAAGAAGCGCATGACGCCATAGCTACTGAAATGATTTTGATGTTTTTTTTAACTGAGTGTTACTTAGACTTCAAGTTAGTATTTAATCACTTTTTTTTAACTTAGAGGGTCGGTAGGCACCATAATTTAGGGAATTTATGATAAAATTTTGATGCAACTGTCTTTATTTAACAGTTTTACTTGGATCGAAACTTAGCGACATTCCATCACACTACTTAACTTATTTTTATTTTAAAATTTAACTTCAAATCGTGCTATATTTGTGTTTTATTTATATTTGTGTTTATACTTCATTCCTATTTTTTCACTTTTGGATATACACTTGTATGTTTTATGGCGTAATGTGAATGTGTACAATTTTAACTAATTATAACTAAATCCATGTATGCCATACGCTAAATAAATAACTTATAGGGTAGGAAGGTACCAAAATTCAGACTACTTTTTACTTCGGGAATATAACTTATGCGGACGAAGTCGCGGGTAAAAGCTAGTTGATTAATAAATTTATAATGGCAATTCTTTTTTTTAGTTTGAAGCTGATCGTCGTGCTATTATTATCACAATAAACTCTTTCGGCACTGAATTGAGCAAAGACGATCGTGCAAAGTTGTACCCACGCTGCGGAAAGTTGAACCCTGATGGTTTGGCTGCTCTAGCAAGGGCTGAGGACTACGACCAGGTTAAAGCAGTCGCTGAGTATTATGCAGAGTATTCCAAACTTTTTGAAGGATCAGGAAACAACCCAGGAGATAAAACCTTGGAGGATAAATTCTTCGAACATGAGGTAAAATAATTTATATACAGTGTGTTTGGTCATGATAATTTAAGGTCATCAAATATACCTAATATTATCGACAAAAACACCCAAACTTGGAAGTTTACCCCCTTAGTTTTGGAGTAGCCCCCATTTTAAATTTACTTTTTTATTTTCGTTGACCCTTCCAAATAATATCGATTTCTTTGGACATAAAGGTCCTACAGATGTGAAAAAATGTTTTTTGAAAGATGATACTACCACCTTTCATTGAAGTATGTATAACAATACGAGTATAAAAACATTCAACTTGAAAACGCCATAAAAATTTTTTTTAAAAAAGTTCATATTGAAAATATGTAGTGATTTTCTCAGTAAATCCGCAATAGTACAAGAACTAGCACATTGAAGTATAATTTTTTTTCGATGATTTAACACGCAAGGACACAAGCTACAAAACAACACTCAAATAATTTCTGTAAGTTACATAATTTGAGAGTTATTGCTGTTCGAACATGACCCTTATAAAAATTGATAAAATAAAAAAAACCTCAGTACTGTACTTTCGATGATTTCCAATGATCAAACAAACAAATTAATCATAAAAATTGGTCAAAATGGCCGCCTCGGCTCTGTAGACAGGCAGTGGCCTTCATGACGACTTGTCTTGTGTCTTTTGCTCGCGTAGTGATCATGTTCGAGCAGCAATAACTCTCAAATTATGTAACTTACAGATATGATGTGAGTGTTGTTTTGTAGCTAATATCCTTGCGTGTTAAATCATTGAAAAAAAATTATACTTCAATGTGCTAGTTCTTGTACTATTGCTGATTTACTAAGAAAATCAGTACATATTTTTAATATGAACTTTTTTAAAGAATTTTTTTATGGCATTTTCAAGTTGAATGTTTTTATATTGTTATACTTCAATGAAAGGTGGTAGTATCATCTTTCAAAAAACATTTTTTTCAAATCTGTAGGACCTTTATTTCCAGAGAAATCGACATTATTTGGAAGGGTCAACGAAAATAAAAAAGAAAATTTAAAATGGGGGCTACTCCAAAACTATGGGGGTAAATTTCCAAGTTTGGGTGTTTTTGTCGCTAAGATTAGGTACATTTGATGACCTTAAATTATCGCTAAGTCATGACCAAACACACTGTATAATTTCATTAAAAAAATCTTTCTTATGTTGTTTCCATTGGCAATATTGTTTTTATTTTTAGGTACGTTTGAATATGAATGTGTTCATGCAACAGTTCCACTTTGGAGTATTTTATTCTTACCTGAAGCTAAAAGAACAAGAATGCCGCAACATAGTTTGGATTGCTGAATGCGTAGCTCAAAAACACAGAGCTAAGATCGATAATTACATTCCAATATTTTAAGAGTTATTTAAGTGTAAATAGAATTGTTGGGTTCTGAACATATAGAAAATTCTCTATCTTGTCTAGATTCTAGTACTAAATTCCTGATTGGCAGTTTAATCTGTAAGACCATGTTTTGGATGTATCAAACTTATGAATTAAATGAAAACAAGAAAAATATGCTGTTCAAAGCAGTGTCTAAGTTAAATGATTCAGATCAATATTTCATTGAATTTTTTGAAAATTTTATTGAAGTTTAAGTATTCCTCCAGCTTTTCAGCATCAAGTTGCCTATTGTCCATTATTTACATTTATTTGTATATACTTTAACAGTATGAAATTATTACTCCCATAATAGATATATAATTGTTGTATTATTTTAACCTGAGTCAAAAATAAAAATTTTATGTTTTCTCCATTTTTCTAATCAAATAACCATCACCATTTATACAGGGTGTCCCGTAATTTGACCGACAAACTTCTAGTGGACATTATGCATCATATTTTAGACAGATTCGACCCAAATCATATAATGCAAAATTGCTTCGTTAAGAAGCTAGTGCCCTTTGAAAATGACGTCCTGTCCACACTTTTTGCCACATATTCGCAAATAATGGATATCGAAATTTTTGGCGAGAGAAGATGATCTTTGTTTGATAGAATTGATTTATATCTTCAACCTAACCATTATCAAGTGAAAATGAATTCAAAACAAAAGTGAACATCGAGTACTTAGTGAAAGGAGAGAAAAATTCAAATCTATTTTTTTCAGAAATGGTGCATCTGGGCGTTATTATACAAGAGCATCTTTTTTCAAGAAAAAACATCAGTTTATGAATATGATGTAAATCTCGCGAAATAATGAAAGTTAAAAAAGTTTCAACTGAAAATACCCTTCGCCCCCCCCCCCAAATGATGAATTATGTGACTCCGTTTTGCGAATATGTGGCAAAAAGTGCGGACAGAACGTCATCTTCAAAGGGCACTAGCTCCTTAACGAACCAATTTTGCATTATATTATTTGGGTCGAATCTGTCTAAAATACGATCTATAATGTCCACTAAAAGTTTGCCGGTCTAATTACGGGACACCCTGTATAAAACTAAGGGCTGACGATAACTAAATTTTAAAGGAATTGAAAGGACAAGAGTAGGAATCAGGAAAACATTTCTGCGGTAGAATAATTTTTTTATCATAAGATCTTTTCGCATTATATAATAACGTTTCGAACCTAATTTCTTTCTTATATCTAACTTGTGGTTTTATCTCAAATTAACAGTTATTTGGGACTATTTTAATCTTGTGAAGATTTTACTTCACTTTCTGTATCAATATTATTAAAAGAATCTTCATTTTTGTGCAAGCGCAATTGACGCTGCACTAATTCTGGTAATTCCTCTGCCTTATCGTACTCGTATACTTGGCATGTCTCCAGCGCTAATATTTCATGATGAGTTTCCCAAAATTTGTCACCGATCAAATCTTCATGAAGAGGCAGTATAACTTGTTTTAAATGCTTCGAATTTGGACTTCTTATTCTTTTCCTCAATAAGATTGTCCCTTTTTTGTAGATTTCCTTTTCGTTATTATAGTTCATACCAAATTCACTAAAAAGTATCTCGTTTTTATCAGAGGAGAAAGACCCACATAATCGTTTTTCAGCCTGTAAATAAACTGAAATTAAGCAGTCCAGTTACATTACGTGTGAATAATATTTTCATTTTCTTCAATTCCGAAAATGACCTAAGGTAGTGTTGGAATATTACCTCAGTATTAGTGTATCCTCCTTTCTGAATTAGCGCCAGAACGTAGTATTGTATAGATTATTTATGTGACAATCGGCTTGTCTCCATGACAAGTAATCCCTCAAAATTCTATCTGTTGGATAAAGAACAATTCTAGCGTCAAAGTATGGAGGAAACTTCATTCTCACCTCTTTGAAGTAATCACTCCAGTGAAATACATAACTAGCAGTAAATAGACTATTAATGTAAGTCATGATTTTAAAACCCCTTCTATTGAATATTTCAGTATTTTTCTTGAGAACAAAAGAGTACTCATCACTTTCACCGTAGGATATCACAATGTCTTTATATTGTTCCATAACTTTTGATGCTGCCTTATTCATCAGATTCAACGCTCTAATATCATTGGGTTTTTCGAATTGATGTTTCTCTGAGAATTTATGGAAAGATTTTCCGTCTATCCTGACAACGATCCAACAACTGGGTAAGAGTTTATCTTCTGTTTCGAAGTTTCGTACGTATTCAAATTTACTTTTTGCCATTATGGATGAACCAAAAAATCTTCGAATCGTAATGTAGAATAGATTAATTTTCATATCCAAAATAACTCCTTACAAATACAAATCAATCTGTTTATTTTTCAAGCATTTTGATTTTTTGAGGTTATTGTTTATAACCTCACTGTCCCGTGTCCCACGTCACGTCACACGGGATCACTGAATATCCAACTGTTCCAACCAGCTCCTTTTTTTGTAGTATTTCTTTGGATTTATTTCAAATGCTATATTAAAATTCAGTAATTAGTATCGATTTCAAAGGATGCAATAAGTCAACACAATTTTTAACGAAAAATTATCAGGAAAAATGTTTTTCGAAAAAATGAAGGACACTCTTCTATGGTTGATTTTCCTTGAGAAACTTTCAGGTTACCTCGATAAAAATATAAGTTTCAAATTCTAACAAACTAAAATTTAATAATGACGAATAATTCGGCTGACAAGGCCCTAAAGTTATTGAGGTTTTTACCTAGAGTTTGTTTAAATAACATTCGGGATAACCCAGGAGCTGTTAAGGCAAGTAGATATAATTTCTATACCTACACGTATGAGCAAAAATTATTCTTCAGAAATCCAGGAGAGGCAGAGCACAACACGGTGGAGATAATCATGGGGACGGTAACAAAGGCTCAGGACAACGACAAAATTTCATGAGATTAGGTTACGAGACAGGAAATAATCCATTTTATTTGAGATTTCCTTTCGAACCATACTATAAAAACCACCAGTATGTAGTACACATATTCTTCACAACCAATTATTAATTGGTGATTTTTACAGTTTAAAAAGGCAGTATCCACCTTTGAGTATGGAAAAGTTACAACTTCTCATAGAAACTAACAGAGTAGATTCGTCAAAACCTATAGATTTAGTTTCAATTATGAATAGTGGTTTATTTACTCTGAAACCAGACCAACATCAGTTTGGAATTCATTTAACTGATGAGGGTGCTGATTTGTTTAAATGTAAGGTCAACATTGAAGTTCAATGGGCCAGTGAACTTGTAATAGCCGCTGTTGAAAAGGCTGGCGGTACAATAACAACGGCTTATTACGACCAACATAGTTTACAGGCAATGATGAATCCCAAGAAATTCTTCGAAAGAGGTCAGTAAATGTTAGGTTTACAGGAAATAGGAATTAGTTCTCTTTTCAATATAGACTACTGGAAAAAATTAAAGGATCAAAAAAATATCCGATTTTTTCGGTCATTTTCAACATGCCGTAACTTTGAGAGGAATGGTCATACAAGGAATTTAAAAAAAGGAAATTGTAGGTCCAAGTGTCTAGTTTTTGGATTAGAACTTCAAAAATTTTAAGTTTCGGTGGTTTTCGAGTAATGATAGAAAAATCAGCAACAAAAAAATTCTCGAAATTTTACCACTTTTTTTTTCTTGTCTACGAGCGTGGAAATTTTATTTTTGCATAATCGTTGTAATGGTGGGATACTTTGTTAATTCAGCTTCAATTTATTTTTTCATTGACCTCAATACGTATACTTCTCGCCAAGATATTGGTCTTCAAATGGAAAAGGATCCATTTGTCTTTGATTATCGATTTCTCAGCAACCAATGATCGCACAGAAAATTGAAGGAGGGTTACAAGAACTTAAATGAACTCCGATTAATGAACAACCATTGCTTATTCATAGAAATTTTTTTTATTCATGTCGCATCAATATAAAAATTTAACAAGAAAAGGGCTTTTGGTGGTTTCTTGGAAAATCTACCGCTGGATCGAAAATGTTGAGGAAACCAATAATGTTAAGTATGACTTTCACAGTTCTATATGTTGATAAAATCCTTACGAAGAGTCAACTCAATTCAGCGAGCCGTTTTTTTGTTTGACTTGATTGAGTTTTTGAAAAAAATAAGGATTAGGTTTTTTGCTCTGAGAAGGTCATAATCTTCAAGAAAGTCAAAAAAGAATTTTCTCGAGCTTTTTCCACATTTTAGTTGCAGATAGTATATACATTTCAATAAAAGAAAAATAAAATATACTAACAAATAAAATTTTCATTAATTCAATAACGGATAAAACATGGATCCTTTTCCATTTGAAGAACGATATCTCGGCTAGAAATGGACGTATTGAGGTCATTAAAAAAATTAATTGAAGCTGAATTGACAAAGTATCCTTTCATCATAACGATTACGCAAAAATAAAATTTCCACGCTCGTAGACAAGAAAAAAAAATGGTAAGATTTTGAGAATTTTTCTGTTGCTGATTTTTCTATCATTACTCGAAAACCACTGAAACTTAAAATTTTTGAAGAACTAATCCAAAAACTAGACACTTGGAGCTACAATTCCTTTTCTTTAAATTCTTTGTACGACCATTCCTCTCAAAGTTACGGCATGTCGAAAATTGACGAAAAATTTGAAATTTTTTTTTGATCCTTTAATTTTTTCCAGTAGTGTACATAGTAAAATTTCTTACCGAATCATTTAGTCCACGTACGAAAATTTTTTCGATTTTTAGGTGTTCCAATTCCAAGAAGAATGATACCTCCATCCGACGCAATCGAATATTATTCTGATCCTACAAAAAGAGGATATCTAGCAGATCCAGAAAAAATTTCAGAAGAAAGACTAGTTTTGGCACAAAAATATGGGTACACGCTTCCAAATATTGAAAAAGATCGTGACTTTAACATGTTAACGGAACGTAAGGATCCCAGACAAATTTTCTACGGTCTACATCCAGGTTGGGTCGTAAACCTAAAAGATAAAGTGATTATGAAACCGTTAAACGAAGAGCTGAAAGAATTTTATGTATCATAATAATTTAAGTTTTGTATATAGTTTGAATGTGAAAATACATTATGAAACCAAAGTCCTTGCCTTAAAAAACCCCTGATAGTGGAAAAATATAATCGAACATTTAGCGTGACAAGATCATCAATTATTCAATTCTTTATTAATGAAAACCATACACTTTCTTAGTTACATAATAGTTTGATAATACATCGTATTCAGTTCATGGAGAAACCAATTTAATATTCGATTAAATTTTTTCTAAAGTAAACAATGAAAAAGCAATAATGAAATAATAGATATCAAAGACGATACAGAAAATACAATAAAGTAAATAATTCAAAATAAGAGAAAATACATTTAACAATAAATCTTCAGATTATTGAATGAAAAGAAGCTTGAAAGTATGAAAAATGTCATACTTTCTGATTATTATAAATGGCATCTGAAAATTATCTCCAGACATTCAAACAAATGAAGTTTTATTGCTAAGAACAATACAGAAGGAAAAACAATAACCTTCAACCAGATTATTCAAGAATTCTTTTAATCTTCCTATATCATAACGATCACAAAATACAACCAACAATATAGAAATTATTGAACATAAACATTTCACTATGTCTTGATACTAATTATTCGTTACAAAGAAGAATACGTCCTGACGTAATAACATAAAAAACTCAACAGTTTTGATTAATGTTAGTCAACGTTACCTAGGGAAAGCGTAATAGTTTCTTTTCTAGTAAAGTAAGATCCTTTTTTCAACAGCTTTGCGACAAATTGGACATTCTGTCATCTGGTCTCCGCACATCTGACAAAGACCGTGTCCGCAGAGGAATATCATATTCTTCAAGCGGTCAAGACAAACAGGACACATCGTCTGAAAAAAATTGAATAATAATTATAACAATATTTTGTTTGTGCATGGTAAACTGATACATTTCTGGTCGCTATAACTCTCGAATCTTGAAATTTTTACGGAAGATTTGGGACAACCTCCTTGTCTGTATGTTTCCATGAACAGTAACAATCGGTAGATTAGTTTGAGAGTTACTCTCACTTAAACTTGATCTTTTATTTTATCACTATCGTAAAATTACAATATCAAACATGATATTTCCAAAAAAAATGGTTTTTCTTCATAACTCCTGCAGTTTATTCAATCCAAATTTGGAATGTGAGCTATTTTCAACAGTCTCCATCATTGCTCGTCTTGAACCTTAACTAGAATCTACCGGGTGTTTCCTTTTCCGGAGCCATGTCTCCTTTTTCCCTCTCAAACTTTTTTGCGGTACGCCACTGGTCAGCGTGAAATTTTTGATATCTTCGCTAAATTTTGAGACTTTTTCGACTCTTGTGATTTTTTCGTAACTCTTACCGTTTCGAGTAAAAATTATTGAACGATTGTATGTTATTCGCTAAATAAAAAAAATAATAGAAATACTCGATAGTTATGACAAAATTTGCTTTTATTTTGATAACTCGTCATCTGAGACTCAACTCAAGCTCAACATACAATCGTTCAATAATTTCTTACTCTTAAACGGTTTTTAAATTGAACGAAGATATCAAAAATTTATTTTACGCTGATCAGTGGCGTACCGCAAAAGGTTTGAGAGAAAAAAAGGAGACATGGCCCCGGAAAAAAAAACACCCTGTAGATTCTAGTTAAGATTCAGGGCGTGTGACGATGGAGAATGTTGAAAATACCTCGCATTCCACATTTGTACTGAATATCTCAAAAATTGCAGGAGTTATGAAGAAAAAACCATTTTTTTTGTGAATTTCAACACCCTGTAGCTCCGTAATGAAGATTTTACGGACCAAGTTCATATAAACCTTTTTTCTTAAAATTACATGTAGTTTCACCCCCTCCATGTTGTGATATACTATTATGCTACACCCTGTATACATATCCTTTTTTCGGCAGTTGATTCCCGGACATTCTGATATGCACATCTTACAACGTGGTTTTTTTATTATATGCTGCATATGATGCAGTGTCTTTCAAAGAATTTCTCACTGTGTTTTTTATCGTTACCCCAATATTAGACAAATGTTCAAATTCATACATATAGTCGCTCTTGCTCCAATGAAACAGTGGAAAAATCAAAACATGAGTGCGTTGCCATATCAAGATAAATTCTAGTCACCACGCTGGCAAGTTGTAGTGGGGATCTGTCGGTCTCTTGACTTGCTTGCGCGATGGAATCAGTCGCAATCCAAACGTGACAGTTTACGAGAAAAAATTCAAATAATAAAATGGTATTTTGGTGGCCAATCAATTTAGGAGATAACAAATTCATTCATTGTTGCCTTTGAAGATAGGACGATACCTTCCAGATCCGCGATGGCCAGATTTTTACTTGATATGGTATCTCACTCATACAGGGTGCGGCAGCATAGCTTCCTTTTTTTTAAACTCAATAAAACGCATTGTATGAATCAGAAAGGTTTAATTCGTTTTTTATAATATAGGCACATACATAAAGTTTTGTTTTACCCAGTTTTGAAGATAAAATCAGTTAGGTGACGTACCCCATTCTCCATACACTGAGTAAACCGATTTCTGGCGTTTGTCAAGACTCCAGCCAGTATAGCAGGCGTTATGTTGGCAATTTCTTCTTGGATGTGGGAAAAAAATTCCTGTAACATGTTTACATACCGGTCCGAATTCACTGTCACTGTGACTTCATTTTCCTCAAAGAACCAGGGACCAATAATTCCACTTGACGAAATTGCACACCACACTGTGACTTTATATGAATGCAAAGGCCTTTGATGCAATTGTCGATTTGACCCCTTGTGACTTTTTTCTATGGGAGTTTTTGAGATCTCGTGTTTATGTGAACCGTCCAAGGACCCTACAAGATTTGAAGAACGCCTGCTATACTGGATGGAGTTATGACAAATGCCAGAAATCGGTTACTCAGTGTATGGAGAATGGGGGACGTCACCTACCTGATTTTATTTTCAAAACTGGGTAAAACAAAACTTTATATATGTGTCTATACTATAAACAACGAATAAAAATTTTCTGATTCATACAATGCCTTTTATTGAGTTTTAAAAAAAGGAAGTTATGCTGCCGCACCCTGTATTTTGATTCTTCCACTGTTTCATAGGAGCCAGAGCGACTTGGAGATTTGTAAGCTAAATCCTATGTTTCTGAGTAAATTTTCCAAACCTGTATACTGTCATCAATTTTAAGTTTGAATAAATCAAATTTGGTTGGAAAATGCTTACCTGTTCCTTGATATCTTGAAGTTGTTGCTGCAGTTTTTGTATGTCATTAGTGTTGAACATGTCTCTTCCGCCATTGTTCATCAGTGGTCCACGAGCTTGGTTTCCTTCGCTTGTAGATGCTTTTATATCTTCCTCCACGTCTGCCTTAACTTCGGAGATGGTACCTAGTCCTCCGCTGCAAACTGTCATCGGTACCATGAGTTCTATTTGGGAACGACATAAGACGCATTTCTTCATGATCTGGGAGCAGCTATCGCAGACACTCATATGTCCGCATGGCTTGAATAGAACGTTTGCTTTCTTGTCCGAGCAAACTAAGCATTCCTCAATCTGAAAGAAGAATTTTTTATCATTATTTCTAACTAGCTTTTACCCGCGACTTCGTCCGCATGAGTTTTTTTGTTTTCTCCCGGCTGTAAGTCCCCCTGCAACGATGTCCCACTATCGTCTTCCAGTCCTCAACTTCACATCAAAATAATATCATAAATTCCCTAAATTATGGCGCCTACCGACCCTCTAAGTTAGAAAAATGATCAAATACTAACTTGAAGTCTTAGTAACACTCAGTTAAAAAAACATCAAAATCATTTCCGTAGCTATGGCGTCATGAGCTTCTTGACACGATCACGCTAGATTTCCGCGGAAATGAGGTATTTTCCAGCCGTAAAAAGTAGCCTGCGTCCGTGCCTAGGATCCTATCTTTATATTTACCAAGTCTTATAAAAATCCGTTCAGACGTTAAGGCGTGAATGAGGTAAACTTTTAAAACAAACGATTAAAAATCACTAACTTAATTAGTTTTCTGCCTACTGCCTACTCCTTAAGTACGACAGCATGAATATTAATAGCCCATATCCTTTTCTAGGTTACTATCTATCACCTAACTAAATTTCATCAAAATCCGTTCAGCCGTTTAGGCATGATAGAGCAAAACTCCCAGCAAAAACCATAAGAAAATCACTAACTCAATTCAGTTTTCTGCCTACTTCCTACCCCCTAAGAACGATGACGTGATCATTTGATCTTATATCCGTTTTTAGGTAACCATCTATCACCTTACTTTTATTTAATCGAAATCTGTTCAGCCGTTTAGACGTGAAACAGCAAAAGTCCCAACAAAAACGACTAAAAATCACTAACTCAATTTAGTTATCTGCCTACTGCCTACCCCCTAAGAACGACGATGGTGTGATTATTTATAGCCTATGACCATTTCTAGGTTATCATCTATCACCATACCAATTTTCATCAAAATCCGTTCAGCCGTTTAGGCGTGAAAGAGTAACAGACAGACAGACAGACAGACAGAGTTACTTTCGCATTTATAATATTAGTATGGATAACCTCACAGTATATTTTATTATTATTATTTGAACTGGCGTCGTTATGGCTAGGTTAACCTTCGTGAAACTGCGACCGTGTAAGTCTTTTGTTTTCCTTCCTACTCATTCATGGAACCAAGGAGATCGTTAATGGGGTTGAAAAAACCGAAAACCTCCTTAGGAGCCTTGTTTGTGACCTTTTGGGTATCCAGGATGGGTTTCCCCATATGAATTGTTCTTAGACCAGCTCTGGATATTTGATGCATACCACGTATTCAGCTGTTTCTGCTTCTGATCCACAAAACAAGTAAATCTCATCTGCTGACTTCTTCATTCTGTCAGTACATCATCACCCGAAGCTCAGCTCGTAACAACTCTAGGAGCTGTCTGGTATAGGTAGGTGAAATCATGAATTTTTCAGCCTGAATAAGTCCAGAAGTGTTTCTCCAGATGGTCATTCTGTTATTCAACTCTCATTGCTGGACCATTATTGCTTCCTATTGTTCTTTTCTAAGTCCACAGAAAGACCCAGGACCAGCAGGTGTTAACCTTGATGCACTTTTTACAAGTTCATCGGCTTTTTCATTTCCTTGAACACCATAATGTCCTGGCACCCAAAGTAGTCACTTTATTGCCTCTTGCCAGAGTTGCTTTACGATGTTACGGCAGTCCTAGTTCAGCAGAGATCCCTTGCAATGCGTTTTCAGAGACCTCATGTCTATACGCCCCCTTGAGTTTCACCTTAAGATATTCCTGAGCGCATAAAATAGCCATTGTCTCCGTTTGTAAAATGGAGCGTTCACTTCCCAGGGCTTTAGAGATTTCAATTCAGGTCCATATATCCCAATGGCAGTGCCTCTTTCTGATTTTGATCCATTGGTAAACCATGTGGCCAACATGAGGTAACAAATTATAGTTTTGGTGGTAAAAAGTGAGTTACAAACTGGAAAAGTATCTGATGTTTTTGTTTGTCATCTATTCGGCCTTCATCCGAAGGAAATTCTTATTCACAAATGTTAAGTAGCAATTGTCGAGGAAAAATGATGATCTAAAGACAAGGACCAATAGTTTTTCCTCTGGTAGAAACTGTCAAGATTAAGACTTCTAGCACAAAAAAAACTCACCTTGATTCTATTCACAACAGAATCCCTGCAAATGAGACATTTCTTAACCCTTGGAGCACAGCTTGTACAACAAGAGACATGTCCACATGGCTGAAACAAAATATCCCTCTTAGCGTCAGAGCAAACCAGGCACTCGTCCAGAGTTGATGTAACACTAGCAGTGTTACTTTGGTGGTTGCTGTTGTGGTTCGGACCCATCTCCATCTCCCCGCTCTGTTTTTCTTTGTGGCACTTCGTGAGCGTTTTGCACAAGTTGGGATCAGGACAGAGGTCTAAGGGCGTTTGTCCTTTTTTGTTCTTGATGGTTAGATCTGCACCGTTGCCTGCCAGGAAGCAGGCGATGCTGGCCGAAGATTTCTTGTCGGAACCTTGGGTACCCAAACCCATCAGCAATTTTCCAACGTCTTGGACATCTTGAAGTTGACGGAGCTGGGAGAGCGTGTGATGACGAAGTGCTTCGTGAAGTGGTGTGTCACATCTTTATCTGCTATATTCAAATTGGCACCTTCTCGAACGAGAAGCTGGAAACAGAAAACCATTAGTTTTTCAGAACAACCAAATGAAGTTTAGAACATGATGAAGTGTAGAAGAAAAGGAATATCTTTGGAGCAAGTGTAGTGAATATTGAACAGAAAGGATGATTTATAAGAGTTGGATTGTAGGTGGCTCCAATGAACTCTAATATCTGAGAGGGCAAGAAGGCTACATTCGCGTTTCTCCGATAATTTTCCTGCCCAAGACATTTTTAGCGCTGGATCGCAATGACGAAGCGTTCTGTAACCAGTGAACAGGAGTCCCTCCTTTTACCCGCAGGATCTACACTCTTCAGTTTCTGTGTCCCGGAAAATGTGGGAAATCTCTCGGATTCAGATAGAACATAAAAAAATGAAGATTACATATTTTCATAATTTTTTTTCCTAGCGGCCCTCCCTACGAAGATGCGACCTCCTAAATGACGCCACTGGAAATCCATTTACTGGAATAGTTTCAAACTACTCGATAATAAATTTGGTGAAAAATTGATATGATTAATAGTATTAAAGACCTCTTAAATCACCGCACTCATATTTCAATTAGCTTGTTCAGTTTACCAGGGGGGGACTGGGTTGTACATTTTAATGCTCAAGTTTTTAACACCCTGTATGATTAGGTGCTAAAATAAACAAATTTGCATACCTCGAACATTAAGCTAAAGAAAAGGTACTCTTGTTCAGTGTCGATAAAATGAACCGTTTTTGAAAAAAACAATAATGAAAGAAAATTTATTCCACTAAAATGAATTTCCAGTGGCGTCATTTAGGAGGTCGTATCTTCGTAGGGTGGGCCGCTAGTAATGTAATGGAACTTTTTGAAATGATCCATTCCCTAATAGTCTAAGAGCTGGCTACGGAAGGGTAAGGGTCACTAGGTGCAAGGGTAATTTATCGTTTACAGGTTCGATTGTTACCGACATAGCGTAAGGCGGGCAGCCAGAAGGCACACTGGAAGAATAACGAAAGGGTAGGGGGTTGAACATGCAATTTTTTCACGAAAAAAAAGTCATAAGGTGCAAAGATGGCAATTTGTAGAATTATAGGAGGTAGTATGAGTAAGCAGGAAAAAACATTGCCAGAAGGCTGAGTGAAAGAATAACGCGAAGGGAGGGGGTTAAACATGCATATTTTTTTCGAAAAAAGTGTCATAAGGTGCAAAGATGGCAATTTGTAGAATAATCGAAGGTAGTATGAGTAAACAGAAAAAAACATTGCCAGAAGGCTAAGTGGAAGAGTAACGCGAAGGAAGGCGGTTGAACATGCAATTTTTACGAAAAAAAAATCATGAGGTGCAAAGCTGGCAATTTGTAGAATAATAGGTGGTAGTATGGGGAAGTCAGAAAAAAACATGACAGAAGACAAGTGGAAGAAAAATAACCCCCTTCCCTCTCGTTATACTTCCATTTAGCCTTTTTGATTTTTTTTCCAACTTACTCATACTACCTTCGATCATTCTAAAAATTGTTAGCTTTGCATCTTATGCCTTTTTTTCGTTAAAAAGTTGCTTGTTTAACCTCCTCCCTTTGCGTTATTCTTCCAGTCAGCCTTCTAACAATGTTTTTCCTGTTTACTCATACTACCTCCTATTATTCTACAAATTGCCATCTTTGCACCTTACGACTTTTTTTCGAAAAAAATATGCATGTTTAACCCCCTCCCTTCGCGTTATTCTTCCACTCAGCCTTCTGGCAATGTTTTTTCCTGCTTACTCATACTACCTCCTATTATTCTTCAAATTGCCATCTTTGCACTTAATGACTTTTTTTTCGCGAAAAAATTGCATGTTTAACCCCCTACCCTTTCGTTATTCTTCCAGTGTGCCTTCTGGCTGCCCGCCTTACGCTATGTCGGTAACAATCGAACCTGTGAACGATAAAATTACCCTTGCACCTAGTGACCCTTACCCCTCCGTAGCCAGCTCTCAGTCTATAAAGATTCCTCCAGAAGGATTTACTTGCAGTTTATTCCTTCTCCAAGAACTAAAGATGTTATTCTTGTTTACTTGATTAAGTTTCCTTTGGGACTTCCAATTTAGGTTTAAGTTTATAACAGTTAGATAAAAGTGAAAGAGAGAAGAATGGTTAACTCATCAATACCTTCAACAGTTGCTGGTTAAATGTCATTCATACTGTATTTATATTGATGAAATAATTAATGAAATGAAAGTTTGTGAAAACGGAGAAGACAGGGAGTTCTAAAAAATGATGGGGATAAGAAAGAAACGCAAGCGAAACGAAAGATATTTGATGAACAACCTTAGCTGATACCTTTCTGAGCAACGAACAGGACAAGAAAATTGTATGATACTTAAAATGGGCACACGACTTACCCTGACAATTTGAGTATGTTGTCGCTCAACAGCAAGATGAAGAGCAGTCTGCAAATTGACATTCTGTAGATCCATGTTGGCTTTTCCGTTTAGTACGAGTTGCTCTGCTACTTCAACGTGGTTGTTCAAGGCTGCTAAATGAAGGGCGGTGTATCCGTCATCTTTCTTCTCGTCTACTATCCAAGGTCTGGGAAGTTTAAGGAGGAGTATCTTCATAGCGCTGGAAAGAAGAAAAATCATGAGTGAACTACTTGAAAATATAGATAATGAATCTGCTATGGGAGACTACCGAAAGATTCCTCACTGACTTCCATACAAAGTTATTGAAAAACTAGTGAGTTTTCCAGTTCAGTGGATCGAAATAACTTGTAATTCAAATTTTGACGGAAAGGTGGCCCACCCATAAGAATCAAGAGCCTTTCTCACAACATAAATAGAGAATGAAATATAACATTTTTAGACGGACTGTTGTGTAAAACCCAAACTCGAGAGTATTGTTGCTGTAACCGAAAGTGGAGCAACAGATTTTTTATGGCCGAAACTGGATAGTATTGATATGGACAATGTTTACTTTCAACAAGACGGCGCTACGTGCTGCAATGAAACCATTGATCTTTTGAGGGAAGTTTCCGGACCGTGTTATCTATCGAAGAGTTGATCACATTTGACCACCGAGATCTTGTGATTCAACACCTTGCGACTTCTTCCTTGGGACCACGTGAAAGAGAAGGTCTACGTCAATAGCCCAGCGTCGATTCAAGACCTCAAAGATGGAATTCGTGAGGCTATCGAGGACATAGGGCAGCCACTTTGCGATTTGGTCATGGAAAATTTCATTAAAGGGATATGGTCCTGTAGGCGTGGTCGTGCTGGTCATTTGCCTGATGTTATTTTCCACTATTAACGGCATAGCTTCTTCGTTATAATGAAATAAACATCCGATCATTTTATTGAAAAATGGCATTTGGAAAATCCATTATTTTGATTTCTCACAACATAAATAGAGAACAAAATTTAACAATTTTACACGGACTGTTAGCCATTGTTGTGCCCTAGCAATAGGTCACGCGTACAAGAAGTTTCTTCAATAAACTCCAAGTTCCACATAATTCGCAATAAAGCCTAATTGGGGTGGGCCATTATTCAATTTGGAGTAATTGAAATATTGTCCACTAGAGCAATAACTGCCCATTTGGTATGGAAACTCCGGAACCTGAGATAATAAGGTAAGGTGAAAATGTTAACCGCAATCTATGTTTAGAGCTTATAAGGATATAAAGAGTATTCCCTGGGTTTATTATAATGAGGCTGACTAATATTTTGTTCCGAATTAAATGTGTTGGCAAGGATTCGTATTGCAATGCATCGAAAAATTCTAAGTTTGTTCACCTGTTTAAAATTGTCAACAATTGCTAAGGATCACTTATGAACTTCTCTTCATTTGTATTTTTTCAAGTTATCTCGGAATATCTGTACTTATATGTTCTCTAAGGAAAAAGTAAGATGTTTTGAGTTGATTATATCAAAGTCTTCCTCACTTCATCGGCTCTTGTTCACAAAATCGATATATTATCTGTAGGCTGTTACAAGTGGAGTGAAAAGCAATGTGGTATTTGTTATTGAATCTGTTTTTTTCTTTCGTTCAAACACATAAGGTGACAATAATAGAAGAAATTAGAACAATATCAGCTTATCCGTCATGCCGAGAAGACGTTTGGCTCCTGTGCAACTGGACAATTGGTTTGAGAGCACGTAGGAGGGTACAACATCCCCGTTTGAATAGGGAACACCGGGTTCATCGATGGCAATGGGCTGAGGAGCACCGCAATTGGACACTTGAAGATTGGAGCCGATGTTTATTTACGGAGAGTGAGTCTAGTTTCGTTTGGTTAAATCCGATGGACGTATTTTTGCTTGGAGGAAAAGAGGTCGAAGGTATGCAGAACAGTTTATGGTACCCACAACAGCTTTTGGCGGAGGTTCTATATGTGTATGGGGAGGCATTTGTTTTAACCAACGCACAGAGTTGGTTGTTCTGCAGAACACCACCATGACCAGCCAGAGATATCACGATATGATTATTGAACCAATAATTGTTCCGTTTGCGGCTGCCGTGGACGAGAATTTCATTTCAATTGACGATAATGCCCGTCCACACCGTAGTCGTCTGGTTAATGAAGCACTAGAAACTCATGCTATTGATAGGATGGACTGGCCAGCTCGCTCTCCAGACATGAATTGCATCGAACATGTCTGGTCATAGATCTCTAGAGTCTAGACAATTGTCAACCTTAGAACAACCGATCAATAACCTGGAGGACCTTTCTAACGCTTTACGGGATATTTGGACGAATTTGCTCCAAAATTTTATAAATCGTTTGATCGAAAGTATGCCTAGTAGGGTAGAATGCTTGAGACGAGCTCGTGGGGGACCAACTAGGTACTAGCTTAACCGAAACTTCAGCCTTCTTGTGGTTTCGTCATAAAATTTTTATGTTATTCAAACACAGAATTTTGAGTGTTCCTCTCCAACTTTCCATTTTTTCATTCTTTTCTCAAGTGAACCATATTATCAACTGAAAATACTCTGAAATTTGACTAAATTTATAATCTTAGAGCGAATATTTCAGAAATAAATTTAGAACAAGTAAGTGATCCCTATCAACTCCTATCAACTGTTGAGTAGTGTATTAATTTCGGTGACCAGCAGATACCGACCAGGTCAGCGGAGACCCCTGGCAGTGCGATTCCAAGGATCTCAGAGGCCTAAAAACACTGAAAGAAATTCCGACCGGCCTGTTATTCATTAATCAGCGTTCGTATGCACCTTTAATCGCCTTTGAGTGATTCGTTTCCGGTCTTCATTTTTAATTGTCGCAATTCCGAGCGTCGAAGACGGCAAGCGTCGATTTCGGACGATGGCTATGATGCGACGTCAGCGCCGCCTAACGGCACCGGGGGCGTCATAAAATTGCGGGACGCTCCACTGAAATGGCAATAAAAGCTCTATTTTGTAGTCGAGTGGCGGGGAAGAATTAAAATTTAAGTACTTCTGTGATCCAACACTTTACAAGCCAATTTGTTTTAATTAATGCACTTCGGTATTCATCGCACGGACTTTTTATAACCTTTCCCCGTGTTTCATGGGGTTTTCTGCCGTTTTATTCTTCTACTTCGGAATGTAAGTTTGTTTTTCGTTTCGGTGAAATATCGGGGTTGGTCGAGAACGAATCTAGCACGATACCCGTTTTTTCCGGCTTACAGGACTCTGATTTAATAAATGTATAAAATTGAATGAATTTGTCTCAGGGTATTTTCATTGGACCAGAACCCTTCTATGGTATAGGAAAATGTACTATAAGCAGGAGTTTCTGTAGAGGGACAAAGTCCAGAGGGAAAAACTCTGGCGGAATCTCCCAGGGATTCCACTAAGTTTCTTCGGAACTTTGAGACAACGGGTTCCAAAAATGATCTGGATTTTGGTAAGAAACAATTTCACCTTCTCACTGGCTTTCTTACAGGACACTGTCGCCTCAGGAAGCACCTGTTGAGGATGGGATTATCGGACACTGACGAGTGTAGACTCTGTGGGAAGGAGAAAGAAACCCCCATTCAACTAGTCACGGGATGCTTTGCCATTGCGAGCCTAAAGAGAGAATGCCTTGGGCGAGAAACTTGTAAGAGTGAGGAACTAGCCTCGTTGAAGCCTTCACAGATATTAGATTTCATTAGATCTCTGGAATTGGAAGGCGAGCTGTGAAGAGTGTGGCCAGAACAGCTCTCGAAGGGGGCACAATAGACCTTGAGGTCGCAGTGAACTGTAACCCCTTTTTAAACTAAACTGAACAAAACTAACTCAGAAAATTCAAATTTGATTTGTCATTTTCCCAATAAGAAATGAAAGAGTCGATAAACTTGGAGAAAGTGCATAAAGTTTAACACTTGCTGGACTTGGGCCTTTCTGTCGGCTTGTTTGGTAAAGACCAATATAGAGCATAACTCCAGCAGTGAATAACAGAATAACCCTCTGGGGAATATCGAATTCGATAACCTGTTCTGCGAAAAAGAATGTTTTGAAGCCTCGAGTCTTCTTTCAAATCCAAGAAATTTGACTGTCTTTTTGAAAGAACTTGAACTACCCCGAAAATAAATCAACACTATGTACATAAGAATTGCATGGATCTAACAAAAACTATGTACATACATAAGAATTGCATGGATCTAACATTATTGATATAAGTGAATACTTTGCGCAGTTGGCTCTATAGGTGGTCAGGTAAAATACAGAAGGTCCCTCAGATGTCTGACAGGAACATAAAAATCAATTGAATCTAAAATTCGAAGGCAATTTATTTATTCGACAATATTTTGAAAATAAAATTAAATAAATCATTTTTCTTCTGTCCTGTAAACTAACAATTCGAAAATGTCTCAAACGAAGGCTATAGTTATCCGGATTTCCACGTATTAGGTGGAATCCCTTCCTATAACTCAGAAACATAAGAAACCTAGCTTGTACCCTCTCCAACCTTTCAATGTATATAATTATAATGAGGACTCCAAATCGAACAAGCAAAGTTGAGCTCGCTGTGAACAAAGGCATAGTACAGAGCCAAAATTGCCTCACGACTTTTGAATCCACCCAAGAACTCTATTATGGCGCAAACTAAACCGTTTATATGTTTATATACAGGGTGTTCCTAAATTGAACGTACAAACGAAAAGGGGAGATTCCTTAAGTGAGTTTAAGAAAAAAAAGTCCCATAAACATGGGGTCGCAAACGTTTCGTTTTCGAGATACAGGGTGTTAAAATTTTAATCAAAAACATGTGTTGATTATACGAGTTTATCGAATCTTAATGAATCATCGCTACAGATCAGGAAAATTTCCATAAAAACTGACACTGAATTCATTCACCACAGCTTACAAAGTGGCCTTCCCATCATAATTTGGATTTTCACGAGGATTTCGAGAGAATCGTTCAAAATTTTTTTTCTCGAAATCGTTGGTAGATGCGACAAAACTACAAGAGACCGAAAAGTTTAGTATAAGAACAAAGCTTCTTTTTACATTTTTTCAAATTAACAGTTGCTCACCAAAAAAAGTTCTACAGAAGAACAGGTGGCATTGTTGCAGAAAAAATATCACCCTGTAGATCTTCTATCGAAATTGTCATGTCACGTGGTGAGAACTCTCGATTGTAATACCTATGCCAAATTTCACTTGAATATCTTGTGAAGTATAGATACTATGAGGAAAAAACTTGAAAAAAATTCAAACTTCAACACTCTGTATCTCGAAAACGAAACGTTTGCGACCCCATGTTTATGGGACTTTTTTTTTTAACTCACTTGAGGAATCTCCCCTTTCCGTTTGTACGTTCAATTTAGGAACACCCTGTATATCGCTTTGAATCTAGCACATTACCCAAATCCCTGATAGGATCATCTGTGTGTCGTAAGGTAGTTCAGTTCCAGAGATAGAGTAATCATAGTAGATATTATTCAAGAAGATATTTCGTCTCCGAAATATACACGTAATTAGACCGACAAACTTCTAGTGGACATTATAGATCATATTTTAGACAGATTCGACCCAAATCATATAATGCAAAATTGCTTCGTTAAGGAGCTAGTGCCCTTTGAAGATGACGTCCTGTCCACACTTTTTGCCACATATTCGTAAAACGGAGTCATATAAAGTGCTGAAAGTTCACACATTGGCTAATATCAAAAATAGGCATCGATTAGATTGAGTGCATTTCTTTCATGTCAAGCACAATCGTATCATTTGGGGGGGGGGGGGCGAAGGGTATTTTTAGTTGAAACTTTTTAACTTTCATTATTTCGCGAGATTTACATCATATTAATAAACTCGGATGTTTTTTCTTGAAAAAAAGATACTCTTGTATTATAACGCCCAGATGCAGCATTTCTGAGAAAAAAAATATTTTTATCATTTAACTACCTAACTCTAAAGACTCAGTAAAAAGAGAGAAAATTTCAAATCTATTTTTTTCAGAAATGGTGCATCTGGGCGTTATTATACAAGAGCATCTTTTTACAAGAAAAAACATCAGGGTTTATGAATATGATGTAAATCTCCCAAATAATGAAAGTTAAAAGAGTTGGACAGGACGTCATCTTCAAAGGGCACTAGGTCCTTAACGAAGCAATTTTGCATTATATGATTTGGGTCGAATCTGTCTAAAATACGATCTATAATGTCCACTAGAAGTTTGTCGGTCTAATTACAGGACACCTTTTAGATCATCGAACCTTTCGTACAAGTAGAACAACAAAAGTACAAACAAAATAATAACAGTTCAAATTCCCTTCTTATCAAATTCTCCCCACATTATACTCGAACAAAATTTCCACAAGAAACTCAGTTCGAAAAAGAAACAAGAATGGAAACGAGATGGGAAAAAAGAGAATGTTCAGCCAGTGTATTCCTGCACCTAGCCGGAATTCAAATGGGCAAACAAGGAAAGTAAACATCGTTCAGCGTTTTCCCGGGGAGAAAATTCCTCGCGAGTGCTAAACTTCCCAGATACCGGTCCGACCGTTCTTTTTGTTCCACGTACTTCCTTTTCGGGTGATTACCCACAAATGAAGAATCTCCGACTGAGGAGACAAAAGTTCGTTCAGAAGGTAAATGAAGTTCGTTCATTGAATTCCAAAACTGCCGGAATGAGGGCGCTGGTACAATTCAGAAACTTTTATATTGAGTGTTAAATCAGCCAATGGAAATTCTTACTTCAAGTAGTTACACTTCTCTGATTGGAATATTCTTTGAGGAGAGGTCGGTTTTTGTTGGAATTCTTTGATTGAATGGTTTTAGAGACTGTGAGGAACTTTGTAAGTTGTAAGTTCGCCGAAACTGGCAATGAATCGTACAGGGTGTTCCATAGAATATGGCTATTGAAAATTTTTGTTCCTCAATATCACAGACACAACGAAACCAACCGAAATGAAGTTTTACAGCTATAGTCCGTTCAGGAAAGGTTGAGCCGTCGATTGGCCATGGAAATTTGGCATATTCCACTGTGTATATTAAAATTTTAGGTTATTTTGTTTATTTTCTAATCAGATTGATACGCAATGTTGTCAATATTGCATAGAGTTCTCTGATAACTCGCAAGCTCGTCGGACGAGGCCGAGTACATTCGGCAACGTTGACTTTATTTCACTTTATGACAGCAAATACTGCCAACTTCAGATAAATAAACAAACGCCTACTATGCGCTCAAACTTTCGTGAACGGAATATACATGCAAGATGCTCCTTATAATCCTCATGCGAAATTTTGTGGCCATAGTGGTGACATAACCATAAAAAATTGAATTGGAATATTTGAAAGAAGAATATTTACATTTCCATAACAAAAGATTAGATTCGAGTGAAAATTATTTTGTGAATGAAAATTGATATACTAAATGTTCATTCAAAATTTTAAGAGGGTCGTTTCATCTGAACCGAAGAATTGAATTTCTTTTAATTATTGATTTTTTAAATATTTCAGTTTCTGATTAATTTCGAGAATATAATTTAGATCGTGCTGACATTTTGCATTCATTCACTTAGCATGAATCTCAAAATGTACATATACAAAATTCTGAGGTAATAGCATAATTGCTCCACCAATGAACGAGCTCTTAAAAGCAGCGGCTCAGGGCTCTTCTTGAATTTTCATGAATAAATTTCAATAACTGACTGAGGAATCAAGAAAATTAAATTGTTTGTTTAGAGTTTCAGGAACTAAGAGGTCGATAGAGAAGATTGTGGAATATCCAACAAATAAAGGGTTTTCCAATAAGAGGTGTTATTTTGAATAGCCCGCTATTTCAGTAGATGTCATTTTTTGACATTTGACAAGTAGAAACTTAGCCATTAATAAAAATGGAACGATACACGCTTCAAGAAAGCATTGACATTATTAAAATTCACTATAAAGATGGTGAAAATTTGGTAGAGACGGTTCGAAAAACTCGAACATTTTTGGGTCGTCGTGAAGCACCTTGTCGGGCCGCAATAAAGAAATTGGTGGAAAAATTCGAGCTGTTGGGATAAGTTAGTGATGTAAAGAATAAAACCCGTGCACGTCGCTCAAGAACAGCCGAGAATATTGCTGTTGTAGCCGAATGTGTTGAAGAAAACCCAGGTTTGTCCATTCCTCGGCGTTATTTGGAATTAGGCATTCCACAAACGTCATCACACCGTATTTTGAATGAAGATTTGGGTTGTAAGGCTTATAAAGTTCAGTTAACACAAGAACTCAAGCCGGCCGATCATCAACAACGTCGTGTCTTTGCTGACTGGGTCGTCTTTTGCGGGAAAAGTTTCTTTAACGTGTTATCTCTTGAAGAGGTGATCACAATTGGCCACCGAGATCTTGTGATTTAACACCTTGCGACTTCTTCCTTTGGGGCCACGTGAAAGAGAAGGTCTACGCCAATAGCCCAGCGTCGATTCAAGACCTCAAAGATGGAATTCGTGGGGCTATCGAGGACACAGGGCAGCCACTTTGCGATTTGGTAATGAAACATTTCATTAAAAGGATATGGTCCTGTAAGCGTGGCCGTGGTGGTCATTTGCCTGATGTTATTTTCCACTATTAACGGCATAGCTTCTTCTTTATAATGAAATAAACATCTGATCATTTATATTGAAAATGGCAATGGCAATGGAAAACCCTTTATTTCAGCTTCAATTCGATGAAATGAATTCTGACTCATACGAAATAAAATTTGAATGATTTAAAAGTGTGAATTCAGTTCGCCGTAATATCCTCCATATAATTCATATTTTCGAAAATATTCAACATTGTGTTTTTACCTTCAATGAAAACGACCCTGCCCTACGCCACTGCTTTTCGGATTCACAGCTCCCATAACATCAGCCTTCTGTAATTGAGACACATGCTATTGGACGGCCGCCGTCTTCAATTATTATTGAAGTTCATTTGACACATACTCATACACAGACGCATGTATACATATGGCGGCATTGAAAAAATTCATTAAAATATAGCACTTGACCCCGTAATGAGATTCTACGGAATATTTTCACTGAATGAAAGCATAATTATCATACTGTGAAGTCCGATGATGCATGCGTTCGCTGTACGGCGACTAAGCCTACTTTGGTTTGTTTTGTGCGTTTTTGTGGTGATGTGTTTATTGACGATTTTTTGTGAATGTGGTGTAGTTTTTTTTCCGACGACCTCGAAATAAAAGGTGATTTTGATGTGTACGGAATTCATCATTAATGACCCATTTTAATGCTCAATTTAGGCTTTTTTAATGTGCAATCCTCATGGCAACCGTACACAAAGTATTCAGAAGAACTGTGAGAAATGTCAAAACTCTACTGGAACACAGATGCATGGAAATTTTATTATGTCGAATGTAAGTCTTGTGCAAAATGAGAATGTATTTCAATCAAGAATTCATACACATGTCATATTGAGATCGTCGGAAAAATCTTGTAATCAACTCGGTTATTAATCCAGCGACTAATGGTTTCGAACTATATATCTCAACCATTAGTCGCTGTCTTCAATAACCTAGTTTTGGGTGGGTGGTAGATTTCTCCTACAAAAACAAAAGGTAAATGCGTTTATTGAAAATCTTTTTCTGTGAGTTCAACTGAAGTAGCTGAAATGTAAAAACGAAAAATAGAGAAAAGTACTGAGTAGGTGCTTTTGAAAGCTCTTTCATTGGTGGGGCAATTATGCTTTTATCTCAAAATTTTGTATAGCACCTGAGATTCATGCTGAGTATATGAATGCAAAATCTCACCACGATCGGAATTATATTCTGAGAATTATTCAAGAAATCAAATATGTATTTTAAAACTCAAAAGATAAAAATACCAAAATTTTATGGTTCTGATTTCACAATTCTTTTTGAAATTTACATGATCATTCTCTCCGCCGTTTACATCAAATTCGATTTCATTTCAAAAGTAATTTTTGAGGAAATTTCAGAATTTTTTTCGATATAAGGATAGACTTTTCCATGCCTGTATTGAACGCAACTCTCAAAAACTTTTTCGTACTGCCTGGAATCAGTACATATTGAATATTTTACTGAAAAATATCAGCTCAATTGAATAAAAAACCTCTCAATAATTCTAGAAAATGTATAATTTGGAAAAAATTGAATTCTATGCTTCAATTTATGCGATCCTACAGTATAAGAATCTTCTTCATAAAAGAAAATTTCACTCGAATCAAATCTTTTCTTGTGGAAATATAAGGGTTTTTCTTTGCAATATTCTCATTTAACTTTCTAGAGCCGGGTTTCACAAAAACCCCGATCACATTGATTGATGAAGTGTCATTATTTCTGTGCAAATTTCAGTTCATTTTTGACGTGAACCATCGAACTTTTCTCAAAATCAACGATTTGATTGCCAATCAAGCTTTGTGAAACCCGCGGTAGCTCTACTAGAAATATCATTACAATATTACAATACAATGAAAGTATATTATACAACTGTCATTATACGCCAGTAGCATACTACACTTTATCCACGACTACTGAATATATTTCTTGAAGATTTTAACATTTGGCGACCGCGACAAGACCCTTCTATGACAAGCGTGGAAAAAGTCAAGTTGACACATGAGAAATTTTTGAAGAACTGGGCATTGTATATTTTGTAATGAAAAATACTATAATTGATTTTATAAAAGTAGATTTGGCTCTCGATTTACAAGGTTTACCCATATTTGTTAGTTGGAGTACTTTAGAATACTGAAAAAATACCAATTCGAAGAATATTAAGTATATCAAAGCTAAATCGATGAAGCATTTGACAGCAGTGATAAATATCTAATTATTCCTTTGTGATTAATGGCTATTATTCATGGACCTATAATACTAACTCGACGACGAACTTCCTTACTGTCACGTAGACAAAAGTGAGGCAAATGGCCGCCATTTGCAGTTTGGGATGAACCACAAATATTTTGATGTTTTATGCCATCTGTGCTCGAATTCATAGATTTATAATAGGTCCATGCTCGAATTTTGATTGAAACATAGACGTTCCTTTGAAAGAAGTGATGAAAAACGAACTCTATATATTAGTGTTCTGTGAACTCTGACTTTCGGTCTATTAAAATTATAAATATTTTCGATTCTTGTGATTAGTTATTAAAAAATATTGGTAATCCTATCACTTCAATTCGTTGAAATAAAATAAATAAAGGAATATTGATAATTCTAATATTTCAATTCACCCCAAACTGCAAATGGCCGCCGTTTGCCTCAAAATGTTTGACCGGTTCGCCATCTAGTTAGTATTATAAATCTATGGTATTATTATGGCCGAGCACAGAGACGTACAAAAGACGGATTTTACAATAGTCGTGAAAAAAATAAGTATTTGAACTTTTTGACTCTTTTCAATATTCGTGAATAATTATTCAGCCATGAAGTTGGCAAAACTGACTGATAATCGGCTCATAAACTTCGGAAGTTTGGTTACAACGCAACTGCAGACAGACAAAATAGGACGATTCTCATCGGGCCAAAATTCGGTCAGGCCGTTCTGGCTATGGTAATTCTCAATTTGTATAATTTTACACAGACACCCCATTGAAGTTATTAACTGTAATAAAACCGAGGGACTGAATGGCTGCTGTGCTGTTGGCGTTTCTGCGAATTACCATAACCAGCGCTAAGTAATTAAAAAACAGTAGGTGAAGAGAAAATTCTGTGCTCTAGTTAACTGTGCGTTGACAAAAGTCCTTAATTGAATTAGCGCCAGTGGCGTATCGATCGATCGGGGTGTAGGCCTTTTTGTTTCATTTGTACTTCATATTCGAGTTGTAGTTAAAATGAAACTTCCGGATTCAACAATTATATTGAACAAAACCTATTGCAAATATCGATTCAATTATTTTTCCATCATGGTACAACATAATTTCGGAAATGTTGGACAATTCTGTCCAGCATTTCGTTGGTGTGGCACGTAGCGCCGTCTTGTTGAAAGTAAAAACAATCTTTATCAAAATACGGTAAAATGACGTTTGTGGAATGCCTAATTCCAAAGAACGACGAGGAATGGACAAATGTCAAAAAATGTTAGCTTCAAACGTGACATCTACCGAAATAGCGGGCTATTCAAAATAACACCTCTTGTTGGGAAAACCCTTTAGTGTTCATTATTGTCAATAGACTGCTAGTCCGGTCTATTTAGACCAAAAAATGAGAGTGAAGTTACATAAAGTCCCAACAAGCTGAATTTCTGTGAAGTTGTTCAAAACATAATTATAAACAATGTCTTAAAGTTCCTCATCATTCCCCTGTGAGGAAAATTTTTGCGATTTTTAGCAAAACGGTGAGTTTTATCATAAAAGTACCTCAGACAAAAATTGTAGATCATAAAAATATCTATAAAAAATGTATAAATACTTTTTTTCTTACGAGCCACCGTTTCTGAGATATAACGATTCAAAAAGTCATAACTACGCGCTAAGTACAGGGTATCCCATTTTGGGCACTTTTACGGGATATCTCCGTTATTTTTAACGTTAGCGGGATGCGGTTTTCGCGACAGTGTGCTACTTTTTTGTGAAACTAAAGATGGCGCAATCAGTTTTTGCATAGCTCTCTTAGTTTTTGCTATACAGGGCGGAAATGAAAAGTATCACTTTTTAATCACCTCCCGTATCTCAGTTGTGCTTAAACTTGGAGAAATGGTTGAAACGCATTCCTATAGATTTTTTTCCGTAGAATCCAGTGGCGTAGTCAGTTTTTCAATTAAACTTTCGGTTTTTGAGTTATTAGGCAAATATATGTTTTTTAAATTGGACACCCTGTATATTATTTTTTATTCTTATTAAGCAAAATCTCAGCTTTTCAAAAACATATAATTTTATGCATTTATTTTCGAAACCAAGCTCAGAATTCAAGATTTTGTAATTCAATTGTGAATAACTAAGTAGTAGGCTCTATGACTGTTTATTAAAAAAAAAAAAAATGTCAAAGCTTTGTCGGTTGGTTTAAAAGTTTACAGTTCTCTCAGTTTTTTATTTATTATATCATATTAATGATTCAGTTTTAAGTTTTTCTCATTACGGCTGCTTACGAAAATTACGAGAAATATGACATGCTTGTTTGTGATCTAGGTATTATGTAACATTATTTTCGATTTCTAACAAAATCTTGACATTTATTTTTTGTTTTTAATAAACAGTCATAGCCTACTACTTGGTTATTGACAATTTAATTACAAAATCTTGAATCTGAGCTTGGTTTTGAAAATAAATGCA
Organism: Propylea japonica; assembly: GCA_013421045.1. NCBI lineage: Eukaryota > Metazoa > Arthropoda > Insecta > Coleoptera > Coccinellidae > Propylea > Propylea japonica. Next base: position 39,617,452 of record CM024246.1, on the reverse strand, counting down.
TAAAATAATATGTTTTTGAAAAGCTGAGATTGTGCATGATAAGAATAAAAAATAATATACAGGGTGTCCAATTTAAAAAACGTATGTTTGCTCAATAACTCAAAAACGGAAAGTTTAATTGAAAAACTGACTACGCCACTGGATTCTACGGAAAAAAATCTATAGGAATTCGTTTCAACCATTTCTACAAGTTTAAGCACAACTGAGATACGGGAGGTGATTAAAAAGTGATACTTTTCATTTCCGCCCTGTAGAACAAAAACTAAGAGAGCTATGCAAAAACTGATTGCGCCATCTTTAGTTTCACAAAAAAGAAGCACACTGTCGCGAAAACCGCATCCCGCTAACGTTAAAAATAACGGAGATATCCCGTAAAAGTGCCCAAAATGGGATACCCTGTACACTACCTCATAGGTGGCGTGGAAACGTGTGCATATTATGACGATAACGACTTTTATATCTTTTTGAATCGTTATATCTCAGAAAGGGTGGCTCGTAAGAAAAAAAGTATTGATACATTTTTTATAGATAATTTTATGATCTACAATTTTTGTCTGAGGTACTTTTATGATAAAACTCACCGTTTTGCTGAAAATCGCGAAAAACTCATTTTTTTGACATTTGACCTCGAATAAAATTTTTGCCTCACAGGAGAATGATGAGGAACTTTTAAACATTGTTTATAATTATGTTTTGAACAACTTCACAGAAATTCAGCTTGTTGGGACTTTATGTATCTTCGAATGTCTAAATATACCGGACTATTCAGTATCCACCATCGAAATCGAATCAATCACCTACGTCCAAATTCTGTCACCGATACGGTTTTTAGACGTCGTCGTCATCGCGCCCATGTCTAATACGTTTAACAATGTTATTAAAATTTAATTACAGTTATGTGCTCTGAGAGCAATTCGATTAAAACTTGGCGCTTTCGAATATCGAACTTTTCATTAGGATGAAAAAACTAATGGAAAATTCGACGTGCGTTTTCCGCAACAGCCACCTTGTTCGGAGGTTCATCTGTTGATCCAATTTCCTTCACCTCTCTATTTCCGGCAGATATTCGCAATACGACGGATTAATTTTCGCAGTTTTTCCTGGTTTCGTGAACGTTAAATGGAAAACCGGCCTGGCTTGAGCTGCAGCTTCGAGTTTTGTTTAGGCCGGGAAAAGCAACTTGAGGGGACAAAGATACGAATGTCTTTGAAGTATTACTGTTAGGGATTTTCGTTTTTTTTTGGTACAATGGATTAAATTCATATCTTCTTCATTTTCTGTTATGCTCAGCCATTACTGAACAACCTAACATTGCATTAATTGTTCCGAAATGGAGTCTAATGCTTAATGATATATGTATCTTTGCTAAGCGGCAAAAAAAATCATCTGATACAAATAAAGGGTTTTCCACTAAGAGGTTTTATTTTGCAGAGCCCTCTCTATTTCGGTAGATGTCACGTTTGAAGCTGTCATTTTTTGACATATGACAAGTAGAAACTACTCCATTAATAAAAATGGAACGATACACGCTTCTAGAACGCATTGAAATTATTAAAATTCACTATAAAAGTGAAAATTTGGCAGAGACAGTTCGTAAAACTTGAACATTTTTGGATCGTCGTAAAGCACCTTGTCGGGCCGCAATGAAGAAATTGGTGGAAAAATTAGAGCTGTTGGGACAAGTTAGTGATGTGAAGAATAAAACCCGTGTACGCCGCTCAAGAACAGCCGAGAATATTACTACTGTAGCCGAAAGTGCTGAAGAAAACCCAGGTTTGTCCATTCTTCGTCGTTCTTTGGAATTATGCATTCCACAAACGTTTTTATGGTCGAAATTGGAAAGTATTGATCTGGACAACGTTTACTGTCAACAAGACGGCGCTACGTGCCACACAAGCAACGAAACCATTGATCTTTTGCGGAAAAATTTTCCGGACCGTGTTATCTCTCGAAGAGGTGATCACAATCGGCCACCGAGATATTGTGATTTAACACCTTGCGACTTCTTCCTTTAGGGCCACGTGAAAGAGAAGTTCTACGCCAATAGCATAGCGTCGATTCAAGAACTCAAAGATGGAATTCGTAAGGCTATCGAGGACATAGGGCAGCCACTTTGCGATTTGGTTATGGAAAATTTCTTTAAAAGGATATGGTCCTGTAAGCGTGCTCATGGTGGTCATTTGCTTGATGTAATTTTCCACAATTAATGGCATAGCTTCTTCTTTATAATGTAATAAACATCCGAGCATTCATATTGAAGAATGGCATTTTTCTTTGAATATCAAAATAACCCTCTTATTGGAAAACCCTCTACATTTACAGTGATGAACAAGCGTTGAGAAGCTGTCAGGAACTTTTTTCCACATTCCTATGGACTAAAAAAATTATGCTGTAAACCACTGCTCTAAAACTGATCCTCGTCCTCGTCCAAATCGAGCCCACTAACTTTCAGAGATACGGAAAAGAGAGAGAATGTCCCAGATCCAGGCGGTCAGAGCCCTTTTTTTCGACGTCCTCAGTAATCTCCAAGGAACGTACAACATCTAGGATTCGCAAGGACAATCAGATAACCGGTAGTCTCGTTTTATTTATGAGTCAGAATTAATCTCGACCGGTCGTAAATCAGGAGAGAAAGGTGAACTCGGCGCGCGATCATTCTTATCTTAATTGTGAATTAACTCGAGGCGAAAGCCCTTAACACAAAGGTCCTAAATTAGACTCGGATAACCCTACGCATGCACTGCGGATTCCCTGAGAAACCCATGGCCGAAAATTGTGGATTTTGGCATTTGGGATTATCGTTGTTCTAGTTCCGTCTTTTCACGGTCTCTAAGGCTCTTTTTGTGTTCAAACGGTAGAACCGAACTCGTCAAAATGAATAAAAGAGCGCGAAGTTTCAGTGTTCAATTAAACATGGTTTTTCGTACGAAGTATTGGAATGATTTTTCATTAAGAAAATATATTTTTGGGAATTATTTATGAAACGAAATATCTTGTAAATAAATCATAAGACTCTAACTCAATTTTTCCAATCGTCTGCTGGTGCGAAATATCACGTTTATATTACGATATTTCTTAATATGATATCTGGCAAATGAAAGATTTTCCAATTAGAGGTGTTATTTTGATATTCAAAGAAGAAGAATGCCATTTTCAATATGAATGATAGGATGTTTATTTCATTATAAAGAAGAAGCTATGCCGTAAATAGTGGAAAATAACATCAGGCAAATGACCACCACGACCACGCTTACAGGACCATATCCTTTTAATGAAATTTTCCATAACCAAATCGCAAAGTGGCTGACCTCATCTTTCACGTGGCCCCAAAAGAAGAAGTCGCAAGATGTTAAATCATAAGGTTTTTTTCAACACTTTCGGCTACAGCAGCAATATTCTCGGCTGTTCTTGAGCGGCATGCACGAGTTTAATTCTTCTCATCACTAACTTGTCCCAACAGCTCCAATTTTTCTACCAATTTCTTTATTGCGGTCCGACAAGGTGCTTCACGACGATCCAAAAATGTTCTAATTTTACGAACCGTCTCTGCCAAATTTTCACCATTTATTTAGTGAATTTTAATATTTCCAATTTGTTTTTGGAGCGTGTACCTTTCCATTTTTATTAATGGCGTAGTTTCTACTTGTCAAATGTGAAAGAATGACAGCTTCAAACGTGACATCTACCGAAATAGCGGGCTATTCAAAATAACACCTCTTATTGTAAAACCCTATCACACGAAAAATTTAACGTGCTTTTTCAGAAGATACATAAATTTCTACTTCAAGACTTTCGACAGATATTTCTTTAATTGTTTGGCAAATAGAGGAAAATATGTCAGTTTCTCATATATCACACAGATTTTATGGTTATAATTCATAATTTTTGTTGGTACTCGACACTCTACTGTCAGTGATTTATCTGCTATCTATCAATAATTCCGAAACACCAAAAAATTTTCTGCCTACGTACATTTTTACGAGTAGATGTGAAAAATATGATATTTATGGAAAAATTCCATTGATTTCTATCAAAGAAAATAATGACCTACTATATGAAATTTCTTCGCTGTTTATGGTCTTCTTGTAGAAGTTGTTGAGCCAGTTGTATTTTGTAAATCTTTAGTGAAAATTCGCTGGCGATTGCTTGTTGAAATATTCTTGTCGCCATAGAAAATTCAATCGGAAAATTGAAAAGGAAAATCTTTATATTTTCAAACTTCAAAAATTTGTGAGAGTTGCGCTGATACAAGATACAACCACAGAAAAAACTATGGTAATGATATAGAAAAAAAATCTTATATTCCCATGAAAAAACTTTAGATTGAAATGAAATCGAGTTTGAGGATGAAAATTGTAGAAGTGAAGAATCATGCAAACTTTCAAAGGGATTGTGGAATCAGATCCATTTAATTTTGATATTTTTAGTAATCGATTTTTTCATATTGAATTTTTTAGATGATTTCCAGAATATAATTCCGATCTTTCTGAGATTCTATACAAAAGTTCGAGGTAATAGCATCATTGCTTAATCAATGTTACGCTCAAAAGCACCTTCTCAGGGTTTATCCTGAATTTTTTTATTACAGGCCGCATTGCGATATTTTGGCAAAATATTCACAAACTATTTAACTATTCAGAGAAAACATAAGACTCAGAGTTTTCAATTTTGTACATTGAAACACTGACACATAAAATGACCAATAAAAACAATAAACTGAAAAAACATCCCCTGTAATGCACTTCCGAACGAAAAACAATTCAGTTTCAACAATGTTCCAACTGTAATAGTAGATTCCTGTTCAATTACAGCGACGTGTAACCACAAATAAAACGAACTTCAAATCAGAACGAAACATGTCACCAATTAATTTAAATGTGACAACAGCCAGGAGAACGTCTCCATTGGGAAAACTAGCAATTAGCTAATTAATATTTTTGAGTACACTGGTCGCTGGTGAATTGAAATATTGAATTAGGACCTTTATGAGAAAGTCGGTTCGTTGAAATGATACCCGGTTAATTAATTCACGAGGTTTTTCGATTTATTTTTCAAAGAATTCAATGTTTCTCAGGATTCTGAATATGTTATCAGTTTTGTTTCTTGAAAATTGAATTCGCAATTAAATGTTTCGGCGATTGTAAATTTTAGCTATACATACAGGATGTTTCTTCATGATAAACAACACAAAACAACATGGAGGAAGGAGAAAAACCAGAAAAAGATCTAGAAAGAAAATCCAGAAATGCTCATGAGCGCTTATTCATTAGATGAGCAATAAGGACATTATCTCCAAATTGTCTGTAGTACTTGGGGTTGATACTAAATACAGGGTGTTCCTAAATTGAACGTACAAACGAAAAGGGGAGATTCCTTAAGTGAGTTTAAGAAAAAATAGTCCCATAAACATGGGGTCGCAAACGTTTCGTTTTCGAGATACAGAGTGTTGAAGTTTGAATCGTTCAATTTTTTTTTCTCGGAATCGTTGGCAGATACGACAAAACTACAATAGTTACAATAGATTATAATATATGATGAACTGGAACAACACAAAGATCCTAATGACGGAACCTGATAATTATAAAAGAAAAATTAAGAAATCCACATGTATTTTGTTAGATGAAGTAGATAAATTGGCCAATTGTTCTGTTGAAATAGATCGTATTTGGATTGATTTATTGAAGAAAGAAAGGAAATCAGGAAATATCAAAATTGAATGAATCATCATCTCTATGTGTTGACAACTTTCAATGTCAATTAGACTGCAAATGAAAAAACACACAATTCTGAAGATTCTACAAGTTTGTCTGAAGAAGAAGTTTGATATAAACAACGATACGTTACATTATCTATTTCATTCATTTCCTTTTTTAGTTTTACTGTTAAGCAACAATTTTTTCAGAACCAATTTTCTCCTGACAAATAAGTGCAAAGATTCTCGCAGGGGCACTTCATCGTGAAATTTTTTTTTTAATTATTTCTGTTTCAGAGACTGGGAGTGAAAACCTATGAGTTTTTTAGAATTGCAGAATCCTCACAGAATATACAGGGTGTTCCTAAATTGAACGTAAAAACGAAAAGGGGAGATTCCTTAAGTGAGCTCAAGAAAAAAAAAGCCCCATAAACATGGGGTCGCAAACGTTTCGTTTTCGAGATACAGGGTGTTAAAGTTTTAATCAAAAACATGTGTTGATTATACGAGTTTATCGAATCTTTATGAATCATCGCTACAGATCAGGAAAATTTCCATAAAAACTGACACTGAATTCATTCACCACAGCTTACAGAGTGGCCTTCCCATCATAGTTTGGATTTTCACGAGGATTTCGAGAGGATCGTTCAAAATTTTTTTTCTCGAAATCGTTGGTAGATACGACAAAACTACAAGAGACCGAAAAGTTTACTATAAGAACAAAGCTTCTTTTTACATTTTTTCAAATTAACAGTTGTTCACCAAAAAAAAATTCTGCAGAAGAATCTTCTATCGAAATTGTCATGTCACTTGGTGAGAACTCTCAAATGTAATATATCTATGCCAAATTTCAGTTGAATAGCTTGTGAAGTGTAGATACAATGAGAAAAAAACTTGAAAAAAATTCAAACTTCAACACTCTGTATCTCGAAAACGAAACGTTTGCGGCCCCATGTTTATGGGACTTTTTTTTCTTAAACTCACTTAAGGAATCTGCTCTTTTCGTTTGTACGTTCAATTTAGGAACACCCTGTATTTAAATTGATATCTTTATAGCACTTGTTTAACTACAACGCTGAAACAAAATTTAATCAGCTAGAACACCAACTTTTCTGACATCCCAGGTGGTACCCAAAACGCGTGTAAGATCTATAAAAAGAAAAACCCCTCGAGCTTGGGTCTAGTGACCCCTAGAGAGCATCGCGATGGTCCCATATTGCAGCAACTATCGAATTTTTTATGCAGACCTCTTGGGTTTACTGGCTCTGTTATTTTAGTTCGTCTCAGTGCCAACGAACTGGACTAAAGGGCAGGAACAATCGGTAAAATGTGAATGCGCATTTGTAGTGTAAGAGCACGCCTTAGAAATGAACCTGAACCGTATTCCGATTTATAAATAATTTGCGTTTAAAATATCACATACCGATAAGGACAGTAAAAAGTGATGTTTACTCCCTATTTAGAAATAAAGAAAGCGGTAATTGAATAAGGACTGAAGGTTACTGTCAACTTTGACACTTAAAGATGTTCCGAAAGTGCAAAACAGATAGGGGAAAACACGGATAGATGCCCCCTTCGTCTAAGGATTCTTGAAATTACCTCATATTTTTGTAAATATTGATTTTATATGAGTAACTTCTATGAATGTAGGTAGCCATCATTTGATTTGAAATACTGGGACTTTTCTCTGAGATAGCAATCCCAAATTTCCGAAAAAAAAATTATGTGGAACCCTTTCTTTGGGGATAGATGCCTACAAGTATGGATAGTTGCCTCACCATTTAAATATTGGGACGGATAGATGCCCCACTTCTTGAAATTGCCTCATATTTTTGAAAATATTGATTTTATATGAGTAATTTCTATGAATGTAGGAAGCCCCATTATTTGATTTGAAATACTGAGACTTTTCTCTGACATAGAAATCCTAAATTTCCCAAAAATTTTATTTTTGTGGAACCCTTTTTTTGGGCATAGATGCCTACAAGTATGGATAGTTGCCTAACCATGAAAATATTGGAACGGATAGATGCCCTTCATACTATGTGAACTAAAAACCCAACTATATACATTGAGATTTTCCATGCCAAAACAGCAACTTTATCTACGCAACATGAATCGAATTTACAACAATTGTCCTTTTTTAATTGAATTCCAAAAACATATATTGAACGAAAAGTCGAATTCTTCTTATTAATATAAAGCATTATTTCACACATTCATGATAAATTAATAAAATATTAAGTACCAACAAAAATAATCAAGAATCAAGTTTGAAATCAAAATAACACAATGAATTGAAAATTAGCTAAGAAGATAAGGTTTTAGTTTAGATGCCCTATGTGGCACCTATACCTCGAAAGATCAGGACAACTATCCTTTTCGATAGGGATAGATGACCGTGAATTTTTTCAATGAATTAAAAAGAAAACAGCAACCATTTATACTCAGATGTACACTCAATGAAACACGGTATTGACGTAATAAAAAATAACTGAATTTATCACCACTTCAAAAGTTATACAGCGGCAAATACTTACCTTTAAAACTTTACGTGTTTGTGAAGTTCGCTGCGGAGATGATCACATACAATAGCGAAAAACGACCTCGCTTTACAATAACCCCTACAAAACTAAGGTCCAGGGTGACTGTAACAGTGTAACATCTACTTATAAAATTAATTTTTTGTTACATGTTTCCGAAGTTAGGTATTTTGAAAATGGGGCAGCTATCCCACTGGGGCATCTATCCGGGTTTTCCCCTACTTTGTTATCTGTGCAGATGGGTTTCTAATAGAGACCGTGACTTTTTTGAGGAGCTATATGTATTGACGAGTCGTCTCAAGCATTACCATAAGGAGACCATTACATTCCTCAAATTCAAGGGGACAGTGGCCTTTATATATTAGTTCGATTCCTCACGACCTCTTCCCTTAACGATTAATATTTTCGCCTGACCCAATTTTCCGTGAGTTTCCGCATAATGAAAGCTTTGCGTAACGCGAAAAAACGATATTTCTGACGAGCGTACCCTCCCACATTAGGAATTCATTAAATTCAAATTTATATGAAGCACCTTGTGCATATATTTCGCGTCACTAGCCTGCTCTAGAATTAGATTGATGTATTTTTACTAACAAGATACTCTGCGTTCATCAGTTAAAAGGGATTTTCACGCATATTAGATATTTCAGATGATAATTGAATCGGAAAATATATTATATTTTCTAATCGGTTGGAAGAATTCTGTTATAAACCAATGCGAAATTTCTTAGTAGTTGTTTATAACATACAAGTAGAAGTCGGTCAGGATTATAATTTATGTTTTTTGTTAATTTCCATTGTCGCATTAAACAAACATTTTATATTTGTTTTCAGTCTATATGGATTTATTATTCATTTTAACCGTGTATTTCAAAAAGGTACGCATTAGATAGTAAGTTAATTCAGCTTTAAAATTAGCCTTCATCGAGCATTAATAGATATTTTTATCCACAACTATTGTAAAATTCTTCCATTGCACCTCTCTGTGCTCGGCCTTAATAATCCCCAATAATCACAAGGAAATGATGAGATTATAAATCACTGCTGTCAGATGCTTCATAGATTCAGCTTTGATATAATATTCTTCAAATTGGTATTTCTTCAGTATTCTAAAGTACTCCAACTAACAAATATGGGCATACCTTGTCAACCGAGGACCAAATCTACTTTCATTATATCAATTAAAGCGTTTATTACTAGATATAAAATAAACATTAAGCAGTTCTCCAAAAATGTCTCATGTGTCAACTTGACTTTTCCACGCTTGTCATAGAAGAGTCTTGTCGCGATCGCCAATTGTTAAAATCTTCAAGAAATATATTCAGTAGTGGTGGATAATTATGCTACTTGCGTACAATGGCTGTTATTCACTGGGAGATTTTGGCCACTCGCCTACGGCTCGTGGCCCTAACTTTATCTCGTAAATAATAGCTATCATTATACACTCGTTACATAATATACTATTCAATATTTATAAAGGATTATTGAAAAAGCGTCATGTATACATATAATACAAGGCCAAAGGAGATGAAAACCTCGTCTCTCTGTATAAATAGAGTTATTCTGATAAAAAATAACCTGCATAGAGTAAAAGTGACAAACAAAGAAACAAAAATATTGCAGTTGGAATAGAGGAACCTATCGAACTTATTTCCAGAACATACATTGTTTATTTATTGAGAAACCAAGGGGGCAGATTTGTGAAGAAATGTGTATTTGTGAATAGAAAAATTACTGAAATTTTCTTGGCTATCAGTGAATAAGCTGTAGGAAGCTGTAGGTCCAAGAATCTCTTACTAAAAGAGCCAAATCCCACCAAATGAATACAGCTTTTTATGGTCTCAACTCGTAGAATTCCCATCAGGACCCATAGGCTCTCATTAAATCTCAAGTACACCCCCAAAGTGTCAGTTCAAATAAAATAAGCGCACCTATAAACGGAAACCGTTCCTCGAATGCGAAAGTTTTTTCAATGAGTCCCAAGTTTTTTTTCGCCGAAAACGTCTAAAGTAGCATCGGCAATAAAAGTTTTTATGAGTGCTGTTATTGGTTCGGGAAAAACCTTGCATATAAAAATTTATTTCGGTATTATCTTTATTCGGCTTTTTATAGGGGTCTAAAAAGAGCCCAATGGTGTTTATATAGTATATTAAAACTTTGTGATAATGCCGATAAAATTTTACCCGCAGAGAGCATCACTTCGTGCGTGCTTCCGGACGATTCTATGGGGTGGAAACGGGGTCCCGCCTCAGAAATTGAATTGGGGTATCTTAAAAAGGGGGTGAGGTTCCACCTAGGGCAACACGTATTTTCTCCCCAGAAGTTATGCCCCATCAATCTAATTTTGGTTGAGCGGGTTGTGCTTAAGTGAGCCTTACAGGGGTGGCAAATCAAATAGGTGTTTTATTAATATTATCTTGCAGGGTGAGGTTTTTGGGTGTACGTTACATAAATCCTAGTTTCCTGTGTTTGGGTTGAACATTTTTTTCTGATAATGAGCGCTCGTTTCTAGGGGAACAGGGTGCTATAGTTTTGCCCGAATGAATGTAAGTCTGGGTCCGGAGTATAGTCTCAAATGACTCAATGACAACAAATCCGGAGTAAAGAATTAAAGATAAGCTCTGAAAAGGTGATTTTGATCGCTCCTTCATTGGTGGAGTAATAAAGCTATCACCTTTGTATAAGGCGATTGATAAAAAAATAAAAATAAAATAAAGGGTTTTCTGATATGATTGTGGGAAATAAACATTTTTTCCAGAAAAAAAACTTGTTTCGAGCTTTAGGAAGCTCATCTTCAGGAGTAAAAACACAAAAGTGAAGCTTAAATACAGAAAACTCATAGAGAGACGACAGCAAAGCCAAATATAAAACATTAAAAATTGAATTGAATAAATAATCTAACTTTAAAACCAAAAACAAAGAAGAGAAGTTAAAAACAATTGAAATATATATAAAATCAGTTGATTCTAAGTCACTTTTTCAAATAAAGAATAAAATTTTCGAATAAGAGGGTGTATTGATATTCAAGAAAAATGCCATTTTTCAATATAAATGATCGGATATTTATTTCATTATAAGAGAAGCTATGCCGTTTATAGTGGAAAATAACATCAGGCAAATGACCACCACGACCACGCTTACAGGACCATATCCTTTTAATGAAATTTTCCATAACCAAATCGCAAAGTGGATGCTCTATATAGCCTCACGATTTCCATCTTTGAGGTCTTGAATCGACGCTAGGCTATTAGCGTAGACCTTCTCTGGACACGTGGCCCCAAAGGAAGAAGTCGCAAGATGTTAAATCACAAGTGAAATGGCCTCATCACTCAAGATGATTTTTCCATGGAACTCCGGATTATTTTCATGCATTTCAACGAACCAATCAGTAAAGACGACGTTGTTGATGATCGGCCGGCTTGAGTTCTTGTGCTTACTGAACTTCATAAGCCTTAAGACCCAAATCTTTATTCAAAATACGGTGTAATGACGTTTGTGGAATGCCTAATTCCAAAGAACGACGAGGAATGGACAAACCTGGATTTCCTTCAACACTTTCGACTACAGCAGCAATATTCTCGCCTGTTCTTAAAGGACGTGCACAGGTTTTATTCTTCACATAATTAACTTGTCCCAACAGCTCTAATTTTTCCACCAATTTCTTTAGTGCGGTCTGATAAGGTACTTCACGACAACCCAAAAATGTTCGAGCTTTACGAACCGTCTCTGCCAAATTTTCACCATTTTTATAGAGAATTTTATTAATTCAATGTGTTCTTCACGCGTGTATCTTTCCATTTCTATTAATGGCGTAGTTTCTACTTGTCAAATGTCAAAAAATGACAGCTTCAAACGTGACACCTATCGAAATAGCTCACTATTCGAAATAACACCTCTTATTGGGAAACCCTTTATATGAATGCAAAATTTCAGCACGATCGGAATTAACTAATTTCGTTCATCTGATGCTATGGTTTATAATGAAGACACACACTGTATATCTAGAACCACGCAAACATCCCAATTACCTTATCAGCATGCGAACACATGCATTAAAATGGAAGCAAGCCCTGAGCAGGAGTTCTGAGCGCTCGTTCCCTGGTGGAGCAATAGGACTATCATCTCAAAATTCTGTATATGACTTGAAATTGATACTTTATATATAAACAATAAAAAATTCAATTCTATGGTCACACTTGAAAATTAAAATAATTAAATTTTATGATTCTGATGATGCGATCCTCTTGAATTTTGGCATGAACATTCAGTATATCAATCTTTATACCAGGAATAATTTCACTCAATTCAGATATCTTGTTATGAAAATATAATTTTTTTTTCAATATTCAAATTGAATTTTCTATAGTTCGGATGATGCGATGATCTTCAAATTTTGCACAAACATTCAGTATATATTTCTCAATTCCAAAAATAAATTTCATTTGATTCGGATATCTTGTTATGGAAATATAAAAAGTCTTTCCTTTAATATTCCAATTGGAATTTCTATGTTTCTGATGATGCTATCCTCTGAAATTTTGCATGAACATTCAGTATATCAGTCTCAACTTACAAAATGAATTCATTGAATCGGAAAGTTGGTTATGGAAAAAAAAAATTCTTCTTTTCAATATTCCAATTGAATTTTCTATGGTTCTGTTAATACTATGGCCACAAAATTTTGCGAGAGGCTCACTATGAGCATCTGGCAAGTTGCTGCAAAATTTCATTCCGTTTGCCCTCGTTTTGTGTGTGAAATATTGAGGAACAAAAATTTTGAATGGCCACTTCTTATGGAACGCCCTGTACGATTTTTCTGGTTAACGAACTTAACCGAGCTATTTGGGAGCTGAACACACCCTGAAAATTTCAAGTCTCTAGGACAATCCGTTCGAGAGTTATTGTGCTCACGGCCGGACGGGCGGCCGGATGGCCGGCCCTACAGAATTTGATTTGACCTCATATTTTCCATCAGGGAGTCGAACCCTATCGTTTGAGACCATTTTCGGCTCAAAATTCGAAAATTACAGACATTTGTACAAAACGATATAGCACTCGCTCTAAGTAGAACGAGCGCTCAAAAATAGTATCATTAGTTCTGAAAACGCTAACTCCGTAAACAGGCCAAAAGTCAAAAGTGCACACGAATTGATGAATTAGGAAGCCGAGGCAGCTTCCTGGATCTATCCGAAAGTTGTTAAAACCTCAATTAAGTGCAAACTCAGCAGCTGATCCTAAAGTCGCATCCACACTATGCCGAACGACATCATTCGACACGTTCGGGGCGACACGTTCGATTCGACAATCGGTTGTGGACGTGTCGAACGATAAACGGTTCGACTCAGTTGTGAGCGAGCATTGAAAGTGAAAGGAAGTTCAATTTAGAGAGAGGACGGCTGTGAATACGCAGCGCTTTTGGATGCAACTGAACCCCATTCGGCCCATTCGACAGTCGACACGTCCAGACTGAATGATTCGATCCGACTTCCTTTGATCGGGACCGCGCTCAGTCGGGTTGGAACCGACATGATTCGATTCGACTTCTACAACGTCCACACTTATTCGACTTTGTCGAACGACACAAGTCAAATGATGTCGTTCGGCATAGTGTGGATGCGACTTAACGTCGGCCGGTCGTATACCTTCGGACCGCTTAGGATAATTCAGGCCCTCTCAACGGCCGTCTTTCTCGGTCGCTAGCTATTTCATATTAAAATTTATACGCTAATATCGCCTCTGGATGTTCAATTTCTAGACGGAACTTTCCATATAAAATTTGTTGGCTTTGCTGCGGAGTGGTCGTATGGAAGACTACTTCAGATCTGCTCTTCCAACTGCAATGAGGATCTGGTTAGGAGCTAGACTTGAAGAATTAATTAATGACAGTGGAAGTTCCCTATAACGAAATCGCTAAATCCGTAAGAAATATTCGTTGTACAGAAATTTTTTTCTATAGTGTCAATTGACGAAACAAGCAATATTTCTTTCCATTTTTTTATTGAGGAGTTATATACAAAAATGTGTGTGACTGCATTTCTGAAAGATTATAGGCATTTCATGTAGGTATACACAATTTTTTGGGCAAATAATTCGTAAATTTTCGTTTGAGTGGTACAACTAATAGTTATTTAATAAACTAGGTTATTAAAGACAGCGACTAATGGTTAAGATATTTTAAAGCGTGAGCGGAGCGGACGTTTTAATAGTTCGAGACCATTAGTCGCTAGATTAATAACCGTGTTGATTACAAGATTTTTCCGACGATCTCAACATGAATAGTGTATAAATTCTTGATTAAAATACATTCTCATTTTGCACAAGACATACATTTGACAAAATGGAATTTCTATGTTTCTATGTTCCAGTAGAGTTTTGACATTTCTCGTAGTGCTTCTGAATACTTTGTGCACGGTTGCCATGAGGATTGCACATTAAAATGGCTAAAAAATTGAGCATTAAAATGGGTCATTAATGCTCAATTTTGTACACATTAAAATCACCTTTTATTTCGAGGTCGGCGGAAAAACGTTTTTTCATGTTTCGTGTGGTCATGCCAATTTAAAAAGGAGGACAATTAGCACAATTTATTCGATATACCAATACCAAAATCCTACACAAAAGTTTGAGGTGATAGCATAATTGCTCCCCCATTGAACGAGCGCTCAAATGCACCTGCTCAGGACTTTTCTTGAAATTTTTCAGTTACCTACGTCAAACTATCTAAAAAACACTATGAACATGTATTCCCACTAACTGTATCATTTTAAATGTAACCGAGGGTATAATAGATAGAATAAATGGATAATCCCTGTATCGGGTGTCCCGAATTCGTTGTCTAGTGAGGGGATCTCAGAAACCCTTGGAGCTAGAAGAAATGAATGGCACATTTTCGGGCTCGATTTTTGAGAGATTTAATTTGGTGAAAACCGTAACCTCGTAAGTTCAACCGTTTTCGAGATATTAGCGAAAATTGGAAAATGGCGTGAAATGAAAAGTTCTCATAACTTCTTCATTACTGGCGCTATGAACATGAAACGAAAACATTATAGAGGCACTTTTTTTCGTAGAATTATTTGATGTAATCAAATTTTTTTTATTGCGTTTTTTTTCGAAGTTATAATACAAACTTGTGTTTTTTTAATGTGAACCATAAGCACTTGAATAACAGATGGAACCGCCTTTTTTTTCCCTTTCGAAAATATATAACTCAATATATAAATTTTTATTAAACTGTAAAAAACATCAAAAGTTTTATTTTCACACGAAAAATCAAATGGTTGTCTAAATATGATAATCTGTGAACATCAAATGATTAATAGATAAGAACAGATAACAAATTTTTCATAAATATTGTGCGAAGTGAAGTCCATTTTGTCAATGCAAAGCTTCCACCTCACAATGTCAGAAAGAAGGTGTGAGCTTTGCATTGACCAAAATGGACTTCACTTCGCACAAATTTATGAAAAATTTGTTATCTGTTCTTATCTATTAATCATTTGATGTTCACAGATTATCATATTTAGACAACCATTTGATTTTCGTGTGAAAATAAAACTTTTGATGTTTTTTACAGTTTAATAAGAAATTTATATATTGAGTTATATTTTTCGAAAAGGGAAAAAAAAGGCGGTTCCATCTGTTATTCAAGTGCTTATGGTTCACATTAAAAAAACACAAGTTTGTATTATAACTTCGAAAAAAAACGCAATAAAAAAAATTTGATTACATCAAAGAATTCTACGAAAAAAAGTGCCTCTATAATGTTTTCGTTTCATGTTCATAGCGCCAGTAATGAAGAAGTTATGAGAACTTTTCATTTCACGCCATTTTCCAATTTTCGCTAATATCTCGAAAACGGTTGAACTTACAAGGTTACGGTTTTCACCAAATTAAATCTCTCAAAAATCGAGCCCGAAAATGTGCCATTCATTTCCTTCTAGCTCCAAGGGGTTTCTGAGATCCCCTCACTAGACAACGAATTCGGGACACCCGATACTATATTTATGATTTTGTGCGATTGTTGATATAGCGATTCGATGAAGTCGATTCCAAATAATCCGAATATTTAGAGCATCATCAATCTGATACTGCTTTCGACGCACCGAATTTTTTATGAAGCATTAATTGATTCGCCAATAGAAAAGCATGATTTATTCAAAGTTGGCAATGGTGAATCGATTCGGTTATAGATAACAGAATTTATTTTCTACATATAAATTACTGTTAATTACCGAATTCAAAACGCAGTGGAGGGTAGGTTCTTCATGAATTTTTCATTGTTTTATCAGAATTTTCCCGAGTGCGTAGTATTGTATTTATTGATTTTGAATTTGTTGAATTGATTGCGTTTACATAACCCAATATTTTAGTGGAATAAATATTTGAATATTTATTTTCATTATTTTAATGGAACGACGGACAGCTATATTTCATATCATAATTTTACGGAATTATTTCATTTGCTGACCGCTAAATATATACAGAGTGGTTTTTCGATTTGTACATTTGAATAAACCATTTATATTGAAGTCTTGAACAACTGGAAATTTTTCTTAATTTTGCTGATAAAAATATATATTTTTTTATATTACGATAGCCTTTTCTATGACTAAATCATATTCCCGAATATTTTTGCATACCTACAGTTTTGAATAGGTATTAAATATTAGAAATTCTTTTGAAAAAATGGATGATTTAGCAAGAATTGAATTGTATGGTTTTGAATATGCGGTCCTTTTGAAAGTTTGCACGAACATTTAGTATCTTCACCCTCGAAATGAATTCCACTCGAATCGAACATTTTGTTGTAAAAATATAAAGTTTTTTTTCAATATTTGGATTGAATTTTCTATGGTTCTGTTAACGCTATGGCCACAAAATTTCGTACGTATCTTGCATGTGGCTGCCAAAATGTAATTTCGATCGGTTTTGTTCTGTTTGAGGTATTAAGGAACAAACATTTCGAATGGCGGTATTTTATGGAAAACCCTGTACGATTTCGCTGGTTGACGAACTTAACCGCGGCATTTAGGAACATGCCCTGAAAATTAGGACAATTCTTTCGATAGTTTTCGTGTTTAAGGAAGGACGGCATCACAGACTAAATTGAATTTGACCCAGGATTCGTCATCAGTTAGTCAAACCTTATCTTTTGAGACTATTTTCGGCTCAAAGACCTTTGGGAAAAACTATGAAGCAATCGTCCAAGTAAAAAAAGCGATCAAAAACATGTGAAAAGAGATATAACGTTCGTGAAAAGATGAAATAATAGACATCGTCAGCAGTGAGCACACCAAAAAAATTGAAGAAAAGCCCTTAGCAGGAGCTTTTGAGCGCTCGTTCTTTGGTGGAGAAATAAGACCATTACCTCAGAATTTTATATGGAATTTGAGATTGACACCAATTATATTAATGCCGAATCTCAGTACAATCGGAATTATTTTCTGGAACTTAGTAAAAAATGAAATATATAAAAAATTAATAATTACCAAAATTAATTTTTATGGTTCTGATGATGCGATCATCTTGAAATTTTGCATGAACATTCAGTATAACAGTTTCGATCTACAAAATAATTTCCCTTGAATCATGGAAATATAGGGATTCTTTCTTTAAATATTCCAATTGAATTTTCTATGGTTCTGTTGATACTATGACCACAAAATTTTGAACGAAGATTTAGTATAACAGCCTTCATTCACAAAATGAATTTCACTTGAATCGGATATCCTGTTATGGAAATATAAAGATGCTTCTTTTCAATATTCCAATTGAATTTTCTGTGGTTCTGTTTACACTATGGCCACAAAATTTTGCATGAATCTTATTATGACCATTTTGCATACGGCCGCAACATTTCATTTCGATGGGTTTCGTTTTGTCTGAAATACTGAGGAACCATATTTTATGGAAAACCCTGTACGATTTGTCTGGTTAACGAACTTAACCGAGCCATTTGGGAATGGAACTCACCCTGAAAATTTCGAGTCTCTAACACCATTCCTTCGAAAGTTATTGTGCTAACAGACGGACGGACGGCCCCACGGACAGGATTGAAGTTGACAAAGAATCAAGGAGTCTAACCCTATCGTTTGAGACCATTTTCGGCTAAAAATTCGAATATTACAGACATTTGGGCCAAACGATATAACACCCGTTTAAATAGACCGAGCGCTCAAAAAGAAGATAATAAAGCGGAATCAACAATAATATCTAAGATAGATATTCGAGTAGCAAGGGAAAAAGTTCAAAATTACAACATTATACAGGGTGTAATTAAATAAGTGTAAAATATTTAAGGAGGTGAATCCTCATCGAAAAAAAGATAGGATCTTTCATATAAAGAAACTTCATTGGAGCATCCCTTGTTAAGATACAGTCCCTCAAAGGGAGTACATAAAATTTGTATAACAATTTTTTTCACAAGCACCAAAAAAGTTACAATATTGAAATTAACCTGACGTTTCCTACTAGCAAAAAGACACTTATCCAGTTATTTATTTGGTTTACCCCATGGTTGTAAGGGTGGGAAACGCAACCCCTAAAGTTTATTTCCAATGTAACTTTTTGTCTTATTATTTGTTTACCATTTAAAAATCTATTTCCGATAGCCTGTTTCATTCTAAACAAAAAATGTCTCTCTCTAGTAGGACACTTTTAGCGATAGTGACAATTGAATTGGTATAACGCTGTCAGTTTATAAATTAATTAATTTCAATATTGTAACTTTTTTGGTGCTTGTGAAAAAAATTGTTATACAAATTTTATGTACTCCCTTTGAGGGGCTGTATCTTAACAAGGGAAGCTCCAATGAAGTTTCTTTATATGAAAGATCCTATCTTTTTTTCGATGAGGAATCACCTCCTTAAATATTTTACACTTTTTTAGTTACACCCTGTATTACAACCGCCCGAAAAATCGTGACAAATCGAAATGTAACGCTATAACGTCAGGACCACTTGGGTGACTAACCCAAACCATCCAGCTCGCTTCAAGACGGTGAGAGGTATCTCTGGCCACATCTGGCGACCCTCAGGAAGCGTCGAAGCCCTTGTAGCAGCTACCGACGGTCCCCTGAAGAGCATCCAAACATCTCCAAACGGGCCAAACAACTCATTTAGGTACCAAACCGCGTGAGATCACCAGAAGATGCACATGTGTTAACACATGGCGGCTGTGGAAGCACAGAGTTTTCTATAATTACCATCATAGACTCCATGCAGCCCGGTCGAGTCGTCGGTTTGCTGCAGATTTATTTTAAGCAAAGACAAATTTGGATAGAGGGGTGGCCGACCAATGGCGTGCCAGGGTCCATTTTTAGAGCTCAGCTACCTTAGACGGTGGAGAAGTCCTAGATTGAAAAGTTAGAGTGACGGGATCAGTTGCGACGGGAATTTCGCTGGGAGAGTCGGGTCTGGAGAGCTTGATGGCTGCGGAGGAAGGAGAAAGGCCTTCGAAAGTTCCGTGCTTCCTTACTTCCCATAGTTTTTTGGTACTTATGGAATGTAAAGAAGTATGGAGCGAACGTTGGCTAGGTTTCTACACAGGCGACAGTGAAAGAGTGATGTAGAAAGTGAGGAGTTTAAGTGAATCAGTGCTTTTTCAACCTGGATATTGCCGTATTTTTTTACTTCAACCTTCTACAGTTTGGTTGTGGATGTGGTTAATGGTTTCAGAAGCGTGATAATAAATGATGAAGTGAATTATTTCTTTGATAAAAATGAGTGTTCTTGGAAGAATTGAGAAGATTTCAGGCTTGCCATTTTGTGCTTTGCGTATCCAATATAGATATTTCTGAGCTGCGCAGTGTATCGTTTTCGTGTTGATGGTACTGAAAATAGATTTAACCACGATTATAACTAAACAGAAATGAAATTCTTAGTGAGCTTGAAATTATATTGTTACCTCAATTGATTATTTCATTATGGATATCGAAAATCATTCAAAATGAAGAAACATAATATTTCTTCAAATTAGGTTTTCATTGTGTGATTAATTTTAACTGAAATCTTGCATTTTTTATGTGAAACTATTGAATGAAGTTTTCTTTAGAATCAGAAAACTCAAGCAGGAAATTGAAAGTTTCTGGTTTTTTTAAAACATCTCAATAGTTAGTAACTAATCCGCACTTTCTTAGTATCCTTATTCAGCTTTTTGTCACCTAAAATAGCTATCGTTCTTGTCATAGATAAAAATAATTTACCACAAAAAACAGTGTTAGGATAATATTTTCTGCTTTTTTTCAAGGAAAGAAGTTGACCTTGATAAACAGTTTTGGTTTTTTCTGTCGACCTCTAAATGATAGCTCAGTTTAGCGTACACGAAATTGATCATTAATGACTCATTATTGTGCATGATTTCTTCTATTTTGATGTGTGATTGCGATGGACAATTGAAATATTCAGAAGCAAAATGAGTAATGTTACAACTCTACTGAAACACAGAAATTTATATAATGTCAAATGTAATCCTTATACAAAATAAAAATGTTTTTCAATCAAGAATGTATACTCAATTCATAATGAAGTCGATGAGAAATCTTGTATTTAACTCATTTATTGCGATTGATAAACTTTTTGATATAATAACTATTTTTTTTTTGATTTTTTGCTTTCATTTATCTGATTTTTTTGTATTTTATCAGATCTTGCTTTTATCGTATTTGAATGAAAGATTCGAATAAAAAAAGGTCAATTCATACATTTCAAACATGTAATATTCGTATTTCTGAAATATACTTGATGCAACCTAAAATACCATGTAATTTTTTAACTACATTCAAATTTAACGTATATGGAAATAAAAAGTATAGGTTCACTGTAATATTTTATAATTGTATTGAAAACTCTTTATGATATTATCGTCACATTTAAATTTTTTAATTTTCTCATTTTATAATTAACGTCTTCAAGAGTTCTAAGGAAGTTCTATGTCGGAAAAAAAATTCAAAATGAAAATAACATATAAAATAGTGTCAAATAAATGTATTTGTACTCAAATATTAAAGTTTTGAGTTGGTGTATAGAACCAGTACAAAAAAAATTGTAAGTTTATCATAAAATAACTTTCTTGTTTATTTTAATTTGGAGTTACACTAATATAACGACAATTATTTCGAATAAAATTTCAAGTTCAAGGTTGACTTTGAGATCATTGCCAACAAACAATCCCAATCTGGATTGTTTCCGATCTCCTCCAACACAATAACTTTTTTACGTGAAACCTTTCACGTTCTATTTATAAAACTACCACCCTTAAAACACCCCCTACAACAATAAAACCTGACGATGCAACCCAATAGCCCTTCGAAGTTCGAAGCAAATATTCTTCTCCATATAATTTCGACTCCTCGATAGAATCTAGAAACTATTTATATGGTCGAATGCGCCAACGGCGAATTGTATCAATTTAACTTTGTATATTCCACAAGGAATTTCTGAGAAAGAAATACTTCCGGTGTCTATCCTGAACTGATACCCGACGTCAGAAAGGCAAAAGACCAGATGTTGAGAATGGTAACAACCTTCGGGATGGAAACAGTGGCGGGTCGTCCTTGAAGACATCTTGGGGTCTGGGATGTATTTAGATAAGATCTAAAGGAAATGTAGTATTTGATACAGAATCTTCGAAGTTATATCAGTTAATTATGGATTCCATACGTAAGTTTGAAGTCATGTCTGTAAACATTATGACTCATTTAACGTATTTTTATTGCTCTCAATTAAAATTGCGTTTGAAATTTCCAAACGTTCATTCCGCTAATTGTTCAAGATCAGTGCTAAATCTAGGTTTTTAAATAGAAATTTCAAATCAACAAACGTCAACTCTTCTTTTGTCAATTTCGATAAATCCGCAAAAAAATCGTTATAAAGAAACTTCGTTTTACAGAAAATTTGTTTCTATAGTCTATATGTCGCGGTCGACTTTACTGATAAATTTAGTTCATCATTCAAACTAAGCACTTGCTTTTAGACATTTTTTGCACAACTTTTCACAGAAGCGTAATGGTTAGATTGAAACCAAACAGCAGGGTGTATTTAAAACTGTTCAGAAGGATTTCTCTGCCCGCCGCCGTAATGGATTAAGTTGAGGTCGGGATTTATTACGTACGTCCGGAAAAAATTCGGAAAAAATCCACCTTCATATCTTCTTACAAATACCCATTCAAAGAGTGAATGTTCTTTGAATATTTCGTTATAGAGAGAATTTACTTCGTCTTAGAGGGTGTTTCTAACATGGAATTGAATTCAAGGTACAAAATTCGTTGTACAGAGAAATTCGTTACACGCGTTCGTTATAGGGAAGTTCCACTGTATGTATAATTAAGTCAAAAATTTCAAATCAACAAAATGTCAGTCTTTTTTTGTCAATTTCCGTAAATTGGAGAAGTTGTTTTTTTTTTTATAAATATTGATATGTTGGTGAAAATGAATAAATGTAGACATAAAAATAAATTTCTGGCATACTCTATCATAAATTTCGAAAAGATACCACTGATATAAAACGTAGCGCAGGAGATAATCGAAGAAGAAAAGGTAACTTAAGATAAAAAAAGCTTTTATGTGCTTGTTGAAACTAAACCTTATTTGATCTAATGGTCCTGAATTATACATTTTATCGAATAATTCAGAAATGTCAATTCGATCGAGCTGCAATTCCGCAGTAAAATGTCGAATACCAATTCAGAGCAAAGTTGAGGGACTTGGGTTAATACAACCAAAGAAAAATCTATCATAATATTGAAAGAAATTCTAATTATGTTTATGAAAAAACTTTCGATCGAAATGAAACCGAGTTCGAGGTTGTAAATTTGCATAATTATGCAAATTCTCAAAAGGATTGTGAAATCGGAACCATATAATTTTGATATTTTTGTCATCAATTCTTTACATATTCCATTTTTCAATAATTTCCAGAATATAATTCCGATCGTGCTGAGATTTGGCATTCATATATTTAGTATCAATCTCAAGTTCTATACAAAATTTTGAGCTAATAGCCTTTTGCTCCACCAATGAAATGAACGGGCGCTTAAAAGCTTCTAGTCAGTGCCTTTCTCAATTTTTTTTCCCTCCAACCACAACTTCAAGTAATCAATGGAATCATCGATATATTCAATTCAATTAATATCTCTATTGTAGGTTATTTATATTGTTGAATAATCTTATTAGTTCACAACTTTTTTTGCTTTTATGAATCTTTGAAGGATTCGAAATGAAACAAAGAATTTTCGGTCATGTTGTCATATTGGTAATTCCTAGAAGTGTCAATGAACTCAATTCGGATTATCGCAAAAAAATGAGATGAACAAAGAGAAAACGTCTTCAGCTATATTCCTGCTCTTCAAGAAAAGAGAATAGGATACTAGCAGTTAGCCAAATACATATATTGAAAAAATGCTTTTCTGCTGTTCTTCTAATCTTTCCAAAGGAAATCAATTGAAAAAATGAATTCTGAATAACCTCAGTATCAATTTTTTTCATCGTTTGTATTATTGAAAATATCAAATTTTCAATCATTTTATCTGTCACTATTGAGTTTACTTGAGTAGTTTTCTATTTTTCGAAAAAAAAAAACACTATTTGTAAATGTGCTACCGTTTCTCTAAAATACATAAGAAGAAGAGAAGAGTACATTGATTTCCATTAAAAAGCATTTAATAAACTCATAACTAATGTGGTATTCTGCTTTCATCTGTAACTTTTCATAAGCTTACAGAAAAATTGCAATTCTGGACCTCTTTAAGGCATCTGTAGCTTACAGAAATCGTTAAATATTTACGAGTACTCAACGGGTGATCGGAAGCATTATCGAATGACATTTGTGAGGTTACGTTGAATGGTTTGTTTCTTTAGGACGAACACTAACGTTTTAATATAAGAAATTTATGATGAATAAAAATAATATGGCGTTGTTTATTGGATTGTTATCGGAATAAAATCATAACAGGTAAAACATTGTTCAATAATATACCTGACCTGAACATCATTCTTTTTTAAAGAAGGAACTTAAAGAGAATTGGAAGGAAAAAGTTGCGTGATCAAATGAATCCATTTGAAATGCCGAATGACATATTTGTGAACATGTTCGGATCGAAGAACCAGTATACCTACTATAAATTCAATAAATGCTCTACAACAATTTAACCAAGAATTTTTTTCCTGTTTTCAATTTATTAGATGAGAGAAACAAACGCAAACTACATTCAGATAAATGTATTTTCAAATTCAAATAAAAACCATCGATGATCAAATCTTACGATTGGAGGTTATGTTTTTCGATGACTAGTTCAAAAGTGACACTGTGAATAAGAAAGTTACAGGAACCATTCCAGAATTGCATTATTTACGAATCTGTAAGTCGGCCAGTTACAGATCAATCGTACGCTACAGTATCGTAACTTAATGTTGAAAAGCAAAATACCACCATGGCACCACAAACCGATGAAATAAACATGAAATTCCCATAAAGAAACAACAGAAAACAACCTTTCCAATGCTACATTTTTTCAGCAAACACAAAAGCTGCCCGAAACATGAAAATTTCTATCATAACATTGAACCACTACGTGTACGTGAACCGGTGTTCAAAAATCAAACAGGAAATTTCCACAGTACGAGTTCGTCTCATTGACCAATTCCTATTGTTTCAGCGGCCAACAGGAACGGGCAATTCGGGTTCAACGCCTCAAGGTATTTCCGTTATGAGAAAAAAACCTCAATGTGCGTGTGCATGCAATAGCACGAAGAAATGTACGGGTATCACCTTACATACCTACTCTATTATTGTCCATCGGATGCATTGGCTATTTCGGTACCACCCTCTGCCCCCCTCTGGGGGGACGTTCCTGGCGATTCCACGTACTTTGAGTTCATTGAAAATAGAAGAGCATGCGCGGTTGCCATGCTGTTGTCGGTTCAATTTTAGAAATATCGTTAGCGGGCAGAGAGAAAAGTTATGCGTTCGAGATTAAATTTAGCGACGATTCATTGAACGTTTTGGATTTCGAAATAGGGATTGTTTTGAGCGTAGCTATCTCCGTTGCGAGACACGAATTTGGATGTTTGTAACCTTATAAAGCTGCGTAGAATGCTGTATTTTGAAGGTTTTCCAATAGGAGGTGTTATTTTGATATTCAAGGAAAAATGCCGTTTTTCAATATAAATGATCGGATGTTTATTTCATTATAAAGAAGAAGCTATGCCGTTAATAGTGGAAAATAACATCAGGCAAATGACCATCACGACGACGCTTCCGGACCATATCCTTTCATTGAAATTTTTCATAACTAAATCGCAAAGAGGCTGCTCTATGTCTTCGATAGCCTCACGAATTACATCTTTGAGGTCTTGAATCGATGCTGGGCTATTGGCGTAGACCTTCTCTTTCACGTGGACCCAAAGGATGAAGTCGCAAGATCTTGGTGGCCGATTGTGATCACCTCTTCGAGAGATAACTCGGTCCGGAAACTTTCCCGCAAAAGATCAATGGTTTCGTTGCTTCGTGTGGAACGTAGAGCCGTCTTGTGAAAGTTAACGTTGTCCAGATCAATACTATTCAATTTAGGTAATAAAAACGTTTGTGGAATGCCTGATTCCGCAGAAAGACGAGGAACGGACAAGCCTGGGTTTTCTTCAACACTTTCGGCTACAGTAGCAATATTCCCGGCTGTTCTTGAGCGACGTACACGGGTTTTATTCTTCACATCACTAACTTGTCCCAACAACTCGAATTTTTCCACCAATTTCTTTATTGTGGTCCGACATGGATAGACTTCAATGCGTTCTTGAAGCGTGTATCGTTCCATTTTCATGAATGGCGTAGTTTCTACTTGTCAAATGTCAATAAATGACTGCTTCAAACGTGACATCTACCGAAATAGAGGGCTATTCAAAATAACACCTTTTATTGGCAAACCCTTTATCTTGCTGGCCATTGATGTTCGATGCTCTATTCTTATTAGGGAAAAATTGTGAGGTTAAAGTAATTTTTCTGTCAGATGACTAAGCAACGTTCTCCCCACTACGTAAAAGTCTTAGAAACAGCCTACCTCTGGACCTTCTGGGTTTTGTTATGTCAGGTATAAGGTATGAACCCTGGTCAGTTACTACTTTCTTTTTTTTTTGGTGCACTGATCAATTTAAAATTCGTTAAAAGTGGAGAGTTAGTAGAGCATTTGATATCGTATATTGTGAAAATTTTGTGGAAAAAATTAATAGCGAGATTGAAAATAAATGTCTCAAATTCACTTATGTAGTTATATATGTAATTGGGGAAAGTGTTGACGAAGAATTCCTTCATGAATGTTAAAATATGGAAAGAAGTGGGAAATGGACATTTTCATTCAATAAAAAACAATTTCCGCCGACCTCGAAATAAAAGGTGATTTTAATGTGTACAAAATTGAGCATTAATGACCCATTTTAATACTCAATTTTTTTAGCCATTTTAATGTGCAATCCTCATGGCAACCGTACACAGTATTCAGGAGCACTACGAGAAATGTCGAAACTCTACTGGAACATAGAAACATAGAAATTCCATATTGTAAAATGTATGTCTTGTGCAAAATAAGAATGTATTTCAATCAAGAATTTATACACAATTCATATTAAAATTGTCGGAAAAATCTTGTAATCAACTCGGTTATTAATCAAGCGACTAATGATCTCGAACTATTAACGCGTTCGCTCCACTCACGCATTAAAATATCTTGACCATTAGCCACTGTCTTTAATAACTTAGTTGATTAAATAACTATTTTTCGTCAACCGCCCTTTTTCTTCGAGAAATTTGCATTTCCTGGTCTAGTCCGGAAAGTACGTACTAGGACTCGACCGAGAAGTATGATTTTGGAAAATACATCAGTTGATCATTACCATAACAACGAACTAACGGCTAACAATTCATATGAAATTAGTTTTATTGGACTCGCAGACTTCCAGAAATTTGTCTTTTGGTCCAAATAATTCTATTTTTCCGATATTTCAATAAAAATCTTCGGCAATACATGAATTGACACAAGTGTCAAAATAAAGGAAATGCCTTAATAAAGTTAACAAGA
Source organism: Propylea japonica (assembly GCA_013421045.1). Classification (NCBI taxonomy): domain Eukaryota; kingdom Metazoa; phylum Arthropoda; class Insecta; order Coleoptera; family Coccinellidae; genus Propylea; species Propylea japonica. Next base: position 39,590,154 of record CM024246.1, on the reverse strand, counting down.
AACAAGTCGTTCCGATCAAAAATTATAGAGTATAGAGAAGATACGAAAAGGCCTTGCATTCGTAGTACTAAAAAAACGACTACATTTTTTAGTTCACATTTGACCCAGAGATGGCACTGACCATTTTTTATATAAAATCTGTGATTTTGATTAGAAATTTTATAAAGAAAACTGTAATAAAAATTGACGCGAAATTCGTATTCCCTTCAGGATGTTTCATTTTTATGTTTTAAATCCATAATTTCCAATAAAATTCGGTATTTCATGTGTAATATTTTTATTATGCATTTATAGAAGATATTATCACAGAAATATTAGGGTATTATTGTAAGATTTACACATCGATTGAATATGAATATACTTAGTGCGTCTGTAGAATTCTAGTTTCTGGCTCATTTCAATTATAGCTTCGTTGTCCACCATCAATTGACGGAAAACTTTCCCTGAACAGTCACTTATCCATTCTTTTTCCGTGCAGCTTCACTATCAGCCACTATTTCTGCCTCTATCGTGGATAGCAACAGATGATTGACGTTGATCAAGCCAAGACATAACTTCACCTGCATACATCCATAAAACACCATGTTGATCATCCTGTTTCACTATCTCGTTCGTAATCTGCATTACTGAAGGCTACAAACCCATCTCTTTTTCACTTTTTTTGGGAAGACACTAACGGCAAAAGCCGTTCGAAGTGGAATAATATTTGTGCAAACAAATTGATTGGCACTTTTTTATAACAATGACATTTCCCATGTATATTGATTTCGAAACTTATAATCATAGAACCAGAATTTTGACCATTCTCTAGTAACATTAGTTCACATTTGACCCAGAGCCGTATTCATAGTTCGCCCTTGAGTTGAGTGACAGTTAATGTCACCTTTATGTCTAGTATTCATAAGGCCATAAAAACTCACACTCACCCTCAAGGGCCGACTATGAATACGGCTCCCAGAGCTGGCGCTCATACACTGTAGTCGTGTCGTTTCTATCTTTATACTATATAATCTTTGGTTCCGATAACTCAAATGTCAGACTAACGTTAAGGGATCTTTCATTACAGGATTCTTTAATAAAGTTAGGCCTCTATTTGAGTTTCTATAACTCTCTAATGAGTTTTGACAATCTTTTTTTAGCTTCTTTTTTAAATGATCAATACCCTTCCAGTTAAAACCGAGTATTATGAAACCTTTAAAACCCCAGTGGCCCTAATTGTCTCGGCGGATATTCCAGCTTTGTGCTCATAGCAGAAACCGCGATAATCTGCAACATCTAAAATTTAGGATTGAGCCGTTAGTGGGCAAGGATAATGGCTATAATTTTTCCCGAGTCCAGGGCCATTGCGATGTTAAATTATCCAGAATCATCTGGTTACGCAATTCAGGCACTAGTAAGCTACGTTAATTACCGAACTTCGTGATCGTACTAATGAAAATGGGCCCTTTCAGTTTCTTGGACGAAAAACCATAAAGACTGCTATCGCTGGGCTGGTTACTTTGTCTTCCAAGTTTTAAACATCCAGTATTATCAACATCGGGGAAATTGCCGATAAGATTAATCTTCTAGATAGACGTGTCGTTTAATTTTAGTTGAGGGAATTCGGGTAGGAAAAGTCTGAGATGAGTTGAACATTAATTTCGACTATGAACATTTATTAGCTTCAATATTACTAAACGATAATCATGAAAATTTTCGAATGATTTCAATAAAAATTCACTGAAATAGAGATAATGATGAATGATGAAAATATTCGTACAGAGATATCAACAAACAAAGTCTGAATTTTTTGATCCAAAATACGCATTTTTGAGTGCTCGTTCTACTTGGGTGCTATCATTTGAACCCAAATGTCTGTTATTTTAAAATTTTGAGCCAAAGATGGTATCAAACGATAAGGTTCAACTCAATGATGTCGAATCCGTATTCAAATTCAATTCTGTCTGTCCGCTAAAACGATAACTCTCGAAAGCATTGATTGAGACTTTTTTTTATTTTCAAGGTTCCTAAATGCCACGGTCAAGTCCGTTAACGAACACAATCATACAGGATGTTCCATAAAATATGGCCATTCAAAATTTAAGTTCCTAAATTTCTCACACAGAACAAAACTGATTGTTTTGTGGCCATAATGTTAACAGATTCAAGGAAAATTCATCGGAATATTGAAAACAAAAAAATATTGAATTTTCCAAAGACTTGTGTTATCAAAACCATAAAATTTTGATATTTTTGGTATTTTTTTTATGAAAGGTGTTTCGAAAAATGTGGGAAATCTCTCGGATTCAGATAGAACATAAAAAATGAAGAAGACAAGTTCCCATAATTTTTCCTAGCGGCCCTTCCTACGAAGATACGACCTGCTAAATGACGCCACTGGAAATCCATTTTAGTGGAATAAGTTTCAAACCACTCGATATAATCTGATGAAAATTTGATTTGATTAAAAGTATTGAAGACCTCTTAAATAACCGCTCTCAAATTTCAATTAGCTTGTTCAGTTTACCAGGGGCGGACTGGGTTGTACATTTTAAAGCTTACATTTTAACAACCTGTATGATAAGGTGCTAAAAAAACAAATTTGGATACCTTGAACATTAACCTAAAGAAAAGGTACCTTGCTCAGTGTCGATAAAATGAACCATTTTCGAAAAAAATAATGAAAGATGTAAGTACTTGAAATTTATTCCACTAAAATGAATTTCCAGTGGCGTCATTTAGAGGTCGTATCTTCGTAGGAAGGGCCGCTAGAAAAAATTATGGAAACTTGTCATTTTATTTTTTATGTTCTATCTGAATCCGAGAGATTTCCCACATTTTCCGGAACACCCTGTATATTTGATTGTTTGAATAATTTTTAGAATATTATTCTGATCGTGCTGAGATTTTGCATTCATATCATTCAGTATCAAACTCGAATCCTATACAAAATATTGAGGTGCTGAAAAGCTTTTTTTGATCCACCAGAGAACAAGCGTTTGAAAGCTCCTACTCATGGTTTTTCTTAAATTTTTGAGTAAAACTTTCGAAATCTTCCGAACGTATTCAAACAAAATCCAAATATTTATTGGAAAACTATGTGTACTCACTCAGTCTTCAATACTTTTTCCATGAGAATTCATTCTCTTGCATGATGCTTACCTGAAACAAAAATCAAAATAAATTCGGGAACATAATACATATACAATAAATGTGTAGAAAATGAAGAAATCATATTTAAATAAAGGGTTTTCCAATAAGAGGTGTTATTTTGAGTAGCCCGCTATTTCGGTATTCGGTTCATTGAGTTTGTTCCGGCACTCCCAGATCATCTTTGAGTCGATGACGCAGGAGCTCAGTGCTTTAATAGCAGCTTGACTATCTGAGTGTATGGCTATATCGCACTTCTGATAGTTTCTTTCTAGATTTATATCTAGACATCTTTCAATATCTGAGATTTCCGTTTGAAAAACGCTCATACAGGAGCCTAGCGACAGTGCACACTTGGTACGATGAATGTTATATAACTGATCCCTCGAATAAAGTTCCTGGATTCTTCTTAGGAAAATATGGACTCTTCTTTATCGTATATAAGTTTTTAAGTTTTATTTTTGTTAGAACGGCGAGACAGGGGTTTTTCTACTGAGGTTTTCCCCATGAGCATTAGTATCATGCGAAAATTTAGTATGGTATCCGTTTTGCACTAACCTCAGTTGAGGATTTTTGTTTTATGTATTGTATAATTTTAGCTCTTGATTTCGAAAGAATATCGTTGTACTGGTGTTTTCAATCCCATTTTCGCCTGACGCATCATTAAAATTGCGAAAACCTGGAAAACTGCTTAATACCCTACACGTTATAGTAGCCGAATTACCGTTTCACTAAAGTCCATATTAGCTGAATTCTTAAGAGGCTATCGATTGACACAAATATTGCACCCCTTGGAGTTTTTGCAATCAGTGGACTGAAAAAATGTATGCTTCATTTGAGATACCACTCAGTAAATTAATCATCAGATGTTATCGAGTTTACTTCACTTCGTACTCAATCGTCTTATGTTCCAAAATTAGAACTAATTGGCAAGAGATTCTACCATGGAACGTATGATATTATCGTTTTTTATCATTATCCCGAAATTTAATTCGATATTTAGGATGAAATACCACTGTTTAAATGTATGGGAGATGATTACTCTTCAATAGGGTCCTGTAGCGGTCTTAGAAGAACAGGAGATTCGAAAAATCATCACTTGGAATGCCAGACCTGGTTAAAAATCCTCCTGGCCCAAGAGCATGAATTAAGTATTTTGTATCTGAATATTGAAGGTATTTATTCGAATAGTTTTAAGTTTCAATTTTGTAAAAGCGGCGAGTCAGGGTTTTTTCTACTGAGGTTTTTCTTTGTACTCTGGTATCATACGCCAGAATAGTATGGTACCGTGTTTTGCATCAACCTCAGCTAGGGCCTTTTTTGTTTCATGTATTGTATTTTGTCAGCTTTCAATTCAAAAGAATGTATAAGTATATCATACTCCTCACAGTGAGGTAGTGACGTTTTCTTACTACAAAACTGGTCAGGAATGTCAAAATTTCCTTGACAACCAAATAACTACCTCTAATAAAGTGCCCTCGATACAGCTTCCCCCAGAAACATCTCCAGTTTCGACCATCCCCAAAAGATGACTCGTGTCAACTTGTAAATCAAACCGGAACAAACAAGCGCGTCGATAGAAAAAACATGTTGTGGCATCAGAAATAAACGCCGCGCTTTGGGAATAGAAGCGCGTAAGGAGAGACCTCGGCACGCTCGAAATAATTGACAGTTTTGAAAAATGCGACGGTCATATTTCATCTATTTGTGAAGGATTTGCAATAAAAAAGGGACCGACCGCGTGAAATATCGACTGTCACTCGGGAAAATACTGCTATTGAAAAATTACGGAGGCTTTCGCGGCGGCGGCGGTCCTGTCTTTTCTCTCGGCTCTCTTTTTCTATTTCCCGACAGCGGCGAGCTCTTATTTTTCTCCCTCTATTTTCTCACTGCTTCGACGTTGCAGGAAAGGACATAATTAATTTTATAAATTTTCTACTCGTATTCCTACGAAATGGAATGTCACGGGCGGTCCTGCGAAAGAATGATGGAAGTGAGGAGCTGTTTCGTCCTTCTTTCCTTCTTTTGCTGCTTACGTGAAAGACCAATAAAAAGATACAAGATACAAGAAAACGTACAAATTGATGCGAACGTATTTTGTGCTGAGTGACCCAAACATTTTGTGAAACCATTCCTGTTTATGACAACCTATATCATTTTGATGAGCTTAAATTTTACTAGTTATTTAATCAACAAGTTTATTAATGACAGCGATTCATAGTTCGAGTTTGAAACAGTCATAGCTGACCATCCTAGTGTAGTGAGTTTCGTAAATCGCTTGGATAAATATCCATCCTTATGGTCTACCGATGGATCAAAATCTGTCATTGAGTTATGGACCTAACGTTAACCTAGCCATAACCTTTCTTCGGATAATAATTGAAAATAATTCGAGACCATAAACCGTTATTTCCATATCCAACGAATCTAGTACTTGCATTATCATTAGCAGTCCTGAAGCCAAGATCCCTTTTCCCTCAGATAAACCGTGATTAAAATGAAGGGTTTTCCAATAGGGGTGTTATTTCGATATTAAAAAAAAATGCCCTTTTTCAATATAAACGATCGGATGCTTATGTCGTATAAAGAAGCTGTGCCGTTAAAGTGGAAAATAACATCAGGCGAATGACCACCACGACCACGCTTACTGGACCATATCCTTTTAATGAAATTTTCCATAACCAAATCGCAAAGTGGCTGCCCTATGTCCAAGATAGCCTCACGAATTCCATTTTTGAGGTCTTGAATCGAAGCTAGGCTATTGGCTTAGAACTTCTCTTTCACGTGGCCCCAAAGGAAGAAGTCGCAAGGTGTTACACCACAAGATCTATGTCGCTAATTGTGATCACTTCTTCTAGAGATAATAAAATCCGGAAACTTTTCCCGCAAAAGATCAATGGTTTCGTTGCTTGTGTGGTAGTAGCCTCAAGATCCAAATATTTTTGCAAAATACGGTGTAATGACGTTTATTGAATGCCCAATTTCAAAGAACGACGAGGAGGATGGACAAACCAGGGTTTTCTTCAACACAACGGATACAACAGCAATATCTCGGCTGTTCTTGTGCGACGTGCATGGATTTATTCTTCACATCACTAACTTGTCCCAACAGCTTGAATTTTTCTACCAATTTCTTTATTGCGGTCCCAAAAGGTGCTTCACGACGACCCATGAGTTTTACGAACCGTCTCTGCCAAATTTTCAGCATTTTTATAGTAACTTGTAATAATTTCAATGCGTTCTTGAAGCGTGTATCGTTCCATTTTTATTAATGGCGTAGATTCTATGTCAAATGTCAAAAATGGCAGTTTCAAACGTGACATCTACCAAAATAGTGAGCTATTCAACATAACACCTCTTATTGGAAAACCCTTTGCATTAAAAAGAAGAAATCATACTTACAAATGGATCATTATTGATCAATTTCGTGTACGTTAATGTGAGCTCGGCGGAAAAAGTAAATTGATGGAATTCGAGATTGAAGATCTGGAAACGTCCTCAACATTTCAACCAATGTTGCAATTTTAATTTCCGCCTTATCTGCAACGTTCATTACCGAAAATAATGAAGCAGAAGGGCTTTTCCGAGCACCGCATTGCACGCGACTTGACCCTCGGATTACCGACGGAAAACACGAATTTTTTATCCCGATTACAATCTTTAATTTCGTCCTCATCACACGTGAACAATGGAAAAGTCCCCGGACAGAATCAGCTCTCCCAGTCAAATTCGTCTCTTGGGAAAAAGGAAAAAATGAAATCCCCGCAAATCTCTCTAATTCCATCTAGGGCCATTGTTTCCCTTCGCTGAAATTGTTGGGCTTCTTTTTCTTCCAGAGCAGGACGAAGTTGTAAAGAAGAAAGTAACGATAAGTATTTTCAGTTATAGATGAACTTTTTCGGATGGGACGTAAACCAGACTTTGGAGGGAAATAAATGCCTCGGAAAAGTTTGTTTAATTCAAATTATCTTTTCGAATTCGGTTTTATAGGTGTTCAGGCAAGATGACTTCTTTGTAGGGGGGATATCTGATAATGGAGAGGATTATTTTGTGGAGGTATCTGAGAATTTTATTGAATTTTTTTTGAGATTCCTTGAAGAATTGATGATAGTCGATACAGGAGTGACTTCAATTGAAACGACATAAAGGGTTTCCAATAAGAGGTGTTATTTTGATATTTGAAGAAAAATGCCATTTTTCAATATAGATGATCGAATGTTTATTTCATTGTAAAGAAAAAAAGCTATGTCGTTAATAGTTTAAAATAACATCAGGCAAATGACGACACCACGCTTACAGGACTATATCCTTTTAATGAAAATTTCCATAACCAAATCGCAAAGTGGTTGCCCTATGTCCTCGATAGCCTCACGAATTCCATCTTTGTGGTCTTGAATGGACGCTGGGCTATTGGCGTAGATCTTCTCTTTCACGTTGCCCCAAAGGAAGAAGTCGCAAAGTGTTAAATCACAAGATCTCGGTGGCCAATTCTCTTCGAGAGATAACATGATCCGGAAATCAGCAAAGAACACGACGCTGTTGATGATCTTGTGTTAATTGAACTTTATAAGTCTTAAGACCCAAATCTTTATGCAAAATACGGCGTAATGACGTTTGGGGAATGCCTAATTCCAAATAACGACGAGGAATGGACAAACCTGGGTTTTCTTCAACACTTTCAGCTATAGGAGCAATATTCTTGGCTGTTCTTGAGCGACGTGCACGGGTTTTATTCTTCACATCACTAACTTGTCCCAACAGCTCGAATTTTTCACCAATTTCTTCATTGTTTCTTCATTGCGGTCCAACAAGGTGCTTCATGACGACCCAAAAATGTTCGAGTTTTACGAAACGTCTCTGCTAAATTTTCACCATTTTATAGTGAATTTTAATAATTTGAATGTGTTCTTGAAGCGTGTATCATTCCATTTTCATTAAACGCTACTTGTCAAATGTCACCAAAAGACAGCTTCAAGAGTGACATCTCATGATAAGAAAAATAAGGTCTTTTTATTGTGAATTCCCGGCCATTCGGGAATCAAAGGAAACGAGCGGGGCCAATACACTTGCAAAGAGGGCGCACGAATGTCACTCATTGGCCCAGAACCCTTCAGGGGTATAGGTAAATAAATATACCTATAAGAAGAAGTTTCTGGAGAAGGAAAAAGCCAAGAGCGAAAAACTCCAGGGATGGATCATTCCAGTAAGTTCCTTCGGAACTTTGAAACAGCAAGATTCAAAAGATATCTGGATCTTGGTAAGAAACAATTACACCTCCTCATTGGCTTTCTTACATGACACTGTCGCTTTAGGAAGCACCTGTTGAGGATAGGATTGTCGGACACTGACGAGTGTAGGATCTGTGGGGAGGAGGAAGAAACCCCGATTCACCTAGTCACGGAATACTTTGGTATTGCGAGCCTAAGAAGAAAATGCCTTGGGCGAGAAACTTGTAAAAGTGAGGAACTAACCTCGTTGAACCTTTAACAGATACCTACTCGATTTCATCAGAGATCTGGAACTGGAAGGCGAGATGTAAAGGGTGTGGTCAGAACAGCTTTTTAAGGGAGCAAAATAGACCTTGAGGTCACAGTGAATTGTAACTCCTTTTCAAACTATCAACTAAGAACTATATGACTTATAAGAAGGAGCAAATGCCCCTAAATTGCATCATGCCTTTCTAACTGAACACCTCGAACAACCGACCGGACCTTAAAACACGCCAAAGTCCATTTAGCCCTCACTAAGAATGAATAATAGGGTCTCCTTTAATAAGCCCTTACATAAAGGCGAAGTGAAAGGGGTTGTTACTAGGTCGAAACCAATTTGCAATGAATCAACAGAAACCAACAATTGAGAATATCTAGGAAGCGGACCGCACGAAGGAGCCTTTTGTTCGGATGCATAAAACACAACAAAGCCAGTGACACTAGTTATTATTAGGAATTGTTATGGCCTGGCTGACCGTTTCGGAACGATGCCGAACATGGACAATGCATGTACGTATAAATATGGACTGCACTCGCAATTTACCCCTACCCATATTCATTAAAACATCCCAGGTAATGTATGCGGGCTACGTTTGTCCGATATATCATATGCCGGACTGGATAACTTGCCTCGGATGACCTAGAAACGCTCTTAACCGACCCTGGTTTTTGGGGCTGTTGAATTAAATTCGGTCTCTGTTGGGTTTTTGTTTGTTTTCACAAGAGAGAAAGGTATTTTTTCACTCTAACTTAACCTAACCTAACCTAACAGATTAATGCGGATATCAATAATTGAAAAAAAAGGGGGAAAAGTCTCACTGATTAACACACAAGGTAGACAGGTACAAAGACTGATTGCACCTTGCTACGTTGGTAAATGATTTCCATATTACTACAAACTGAAATGACAGATTAACTGGCAAGAAATATATGTAGCTCCTTTTATTGGGCTAAAGACATTCCTTACATCAAACGGTGGCTGTTGAGGAATGGAAAGAAAAAGAAGAATAAGGCAAGAAGCAGGGTAAATCATTTCTCTCTTACTCAACAAACTGGACCAAAAAAGTCCTGTTACTAAGTTAACTAAAATTGAAGAAAAGAAAGCAGTAGGGTTCATTAAGACTTTCCTACCGAAATGGTCAACATCGTCCTCATTTCTGAATTCACCAACAAGAGTAATATATACAGGGTGTTCTGATTTGTTTCCGACAAACTCAAATGGGTGATAGATCACATCATTTTAAGCAAAAAAGTTCCTATGAACATGGGTCCGAAAATGCTTCGTTTCCGAGATACAGGGTGTTAAAGTTGAAAAAATAATTCGCGTTTTCTTCAATATGTTTTGACTGCTTCGAAATTCTTTCATGAAATTTCTTATACAGGGGTTTTTTGGGACGATAAATTCGAATTTGTGGTCGATTTAATTGTATTTTCTAGAGGGCGCCACCGGCAACCATTTCAACCCATGTAAACCGTTGCAACTTCTTTGTGCTACCCTGTACACCGTTTTGAAATTGAAAAATCGATTTTCTCATCCTTTTTACTTAAAAAAGGTATACCTCATCGAAGTCGCTAGGAGCAATCGTTTCAGAGAAAAATGCATTTAAAACCAAAGGGTCCCAAAACTTCTCCGAAAATTATTCCCATTCAAATATTTAATTTAAATTCAGTTTGGAAATGTGAAAATGCATGCGGATTTTCTATTGTCCACTAATAAGTAGAAGTGATATGCTATGTAATTGTTGTTTTTAAGTGTTCTGAATATTCTGTTTCCATAAATATTGAGTTGTGGGGATGCTTTACGAATACTAAGTTTTTTATTTTCTTCGAAGGTACCAACTTTCATGTAATTATTGGGAAAGATATTAAAGAAAACCCTGTATCTCGGAAACGAAGCATTTCCGGATCCATGTTCATAGGAACTTTTTGCTTAAAATGATGTGATCTATCACCCATTTCAGTTTGTCGGAAACAAATCAGAACACCCTGTATACCTTTTTCGTCTTTCTGAAGGTTTTTCTCCTTAAGGGAGTGGAACTCTTCCCAACAAGCGCTCTGATGTTAGATTTACTACGATTCGAAATGAGTTCTGTCTAAATGGTTGCAAATGACTACAACCAATTTCAGACGACAATTATTACAAAATTGAGCAATTTACAGAATGAATTTTTGTGTGCACTTGCATCGAGAGGAAAAGAAGAAAGTGTCTATGAATTCACCCCCAATCTGGTTACAGAACGTGGTTGAGGATAGGAAAAAGGGATGATTAACCTTTTCGGGCCGGCTTTGGGTTATCACTTAGCTGTTCGAGTCTCACACACTTCACTCGAAATTGCTAATCGGTTTAAACAGAAGAACAGATGAAATTGAAAAAGATGCTCATCGGAAGATGATAGATGAATTTTTTGAATTATCAAGAACACAGATTGGTAGTTGGGAAAATTTCAATTATAGCGATGTTTGTTTACTGACACGGTTCATTCCGCGGCCGCAGGTGGCGCCAGCAATCGGGATAATTACTCCAAGAGCTAGGCAACATTCACGACTGACCATACGTTTTTTTGTATTTTTAAAGTTTTCTTCTCTGATGTTAGATTGACTAGGATTTGAAATGAGTTCTGTCTGTGACATATCCGCAAACCAGAGCAGCTGCTCGATCATGATCACCATCAATGATAATGCCACATCCAACGAAGGTCCAGATAACGAAGATTTAATCCGGCCATCCACCACGAATATATTACCACTGTACCGCCGTTATACAGTCCCTTTCTATCAAGCTGCCTCCTCTAATTCAGGAACGCAGTGCATCAACCGCCATTTGTACCGCATTACATTGAGTTTACGTTGTTGTAACCGGAGATGTTATGGACCTGTACAAAAATCGAATTAACTGCCCGGATGCGACATTTGCATAGATAACGAACGAAGGGGCGGGTTCAATCTGACAGACTTCGTGATGGAAGCTGCTGCTGGGTTTACTGACAAATAAGTGTTGTCCCCTGCTTCGATTTGCTCGAATTAACAGTTCTGAAGTGATGAATTGGGCAGAATTGGGTGTGGGACGTTGAATGAGTTCAAGTTTACTCATACTTTTCTGAACATACCTAGATTGGTTTGTTGCTGAAGTTGCGACTGAAGACTTTCAGCTGAAGTCTGTAGTAAACAAGGAACCTTTAGAACTTTCTCCAGGTATCTCATATAGATCATACTGAAGACCACGGCAATGAAATGGCAGACTAACCGACAAGAGAAGAAGATTTATTGCGTCAGAACCCTTCTGACGTTTTCCAGACAGTTATGAAAATATTTCAATTAAATAGAAGAGGATAAGATTCCAAGAACAGGCTGAACCACTCCTGGCTTACTAAACGAACAGACACAGAAAAATTTTCTTGCTCAATGAATAAGAATTGAATAAAAGAAAGTAGCAGAGGTCAAACATTTTCAGTCAGCAAAACCATTGAATGAACTATGTTTAGTCTAGTTTACATAGTTTAAAAAGGGGTTACAGTTCACTGCGACCTCAAGGTCTTTTATTCCACCCTACTGAGCTGTTCTGACCACACCCTTCACAGTTCGTCTTCCAATTCCAGAGATCTGATGAATTCCAATAACTGTGAAGGATTCAACGAGGCTAGTTCTTCACTCTTACAAGTTCTCGCCCAAGGCATTCTTTCTTTAGGCTTCACTAGGTGAATGGGGGTTTCCTCCTCCCCCCCCCACAGAACCTACACTCATCAGTGTCCGATAATCCCATCCTCAATGAACTATGTACGATACCTTGGCTAAAATGAGACAACTCCCAAATGCAGTGGTGTTTGAAAAGTTTGAAGCATCCCAAAAGCTTCGATGACATCCTCTCCATAAGTTGGCATATCCTAAAGTACGCGAAACCCTATAATTTTTATAGTATCTCTGAACCCTTAAGCGTCCACCATTATATAGAAATAATGAAATAATTTTTTCCATCGTATGAATTGCAGTTATGCAAATAAGCGTTCCACTTGAAAATGGGTTGAATTTCGATATCAATTTCATCTTTATTGATGATAGTGCAACCTCCAATTCCTTATATGTACATTGATACACCCACGGAATGCATATTTAGTATTGGGTAATATTGATATATTACTATGGTTGATTCAAGTTATTTTAAAAAGGTCATTTGAATGTTCAAACTTTCAAATCCATAGCATAACAACCATGTGTTTTTTCACTGAAAGTTATAAGGAACGTAATAAACATCGATACAGTTTCGTCCCAAAAAAATTATCATCCACAGAATCAATATAAACTTGACGGTTGACTGTACGTATGTGGATGCGCCTGATAATGTGACCGGCGCATTCGCCATTTCGTGTCTCACAATTTTAGATGGATTCTAGAACACCGTGTATCTTGGGAGTTATCACTTCACGAAACACATTAGAACATTTTTTCAATAAATAATATTATATCAGTGAGAAAAGCCAAAATTCTATAACTTTCTCGAAATGTTGATTCGAACCTTTAATTTTGATTTCACAAACTAATTTCGATAAACTACACTCACCTGAAAAATAATCGATCCATTCAAAAAATCAATGAGTTTGTTGATTCATAAATATGTTATTTCATGTACGATTCAAATGAATTTTTTTTTCATTTATAGATATGTTCCTTCTTAAGCAATCACCAGTTTTGAATTTCAAGAAAACTAGGCGAACGTCCTTTTATACAGGGTGAAAGAAAAACTGTTTTTTTACCCTACCTTTAGAACCACCCCTGGTTTGTTTCAGTTATTCCACCGTGTGATTTCTGTTTTCATCATCAAGACACATTCTTCTCTTGACAATTAATTCTTTATTCATAAGAATAGCTCAATTTTTGTTGAAGATACAGGGTTTTCAGTAAAACATTGAATTTCGCTAAGGCTACAACAGTACTTTAACGAATTCAACCTAAAATTTTGACCTTATGAAAACAAACTGAAAAAAAGTCAAAAACTTAACGTATTTTCCGCCCAGACGCAGATAACTGGTGCAATTCATCTCGGCATATCCTCAATCAAGGATTTTAATCGATAAGAGCATCACTGAGCAGGACCCCGGTGATCTTGGCTCCCGGCCGGCCAGCAACACGCGCGCGAGACTAGGTGCTGGGCGCTAAACCTCCACGGTCGACAGCGTATCCCTACCCGGTCGCGCTACAGCAAGCGTTGGTGAATTATTTGAAATAAGGAATGGGTGTTCGAAGAATATAGGAAAAAGAATGAAAATATCGTGAGAATATTAGTCGTATCATTATGAATCGAGTTTATTCGTATCAGTATGAAATGAAAAGCTATGTTACTTCTGAAACACCGAATATTTTTTCTGTAGTTGGCGGCCAAGAACATTTATGTGTGAAGTGGATGCATTTTTTAAATACATTTTCAGATAATATTTTTCGTTTCGTACCAACAGCTCTTAAGGTCTAGCACCATAGTCCGAATTGTGTTGTTGATCTCCAAACGTGTTCTTATTATCTTTGTTATGACGAAACATGTTGTCTAAAGAATTTGGTGTGTCAAATGAATGGGTTGACTGAAGGCCAAAAACGACGTTTCAATTTGAGGAATTGTTTGGAATACATAGCCTGATGGAAGAACTATTTATACTTAATTTTTGGTTCGATTCCTAGAACCCTAAAGGGCCAGCACCACGCCTCCAATAGAAGGGCTGGTCACTCAAGGTTATTGTAGTATATTTGAATTACGCGCCTAACCCTACCACTACGACCATACCTCATATTGCACATATGTAATTTTCCTTAATATTATATAATTTAGTATGCAGATATCATTTAACCTGAATAAATGCTACCTACCTCACAATAAATACTTTTAATTAATAATTTAGTGAATAAAGACACTACAGTTATTTTTATTTTTTTCTTGATGTTGAAAATAGCCGGCTAAAGACTTTTAAGCGTAAAATAGATAGGCTAATGAATGGACTATTCATATGTATTTTTTTGGTTTAATTTCAATCAACCTAAAGGGCCAGCACCACGCTTCGATAGAAGAGCTGGACTCTCAAGATGTTTTTTATTTTTCTTCTTGATGTTCCAAGAGCCGGACAAGAACTTTGATCACTGGAATAGATAGGCTTATGGATAGACCATTCATATGTATATTTTTGATTGTAGAAAAGCTGGACTGTCAGGATGTTTTGTATTTATTTTCTGATGTTCCAAAAACCGGCCAAAAACTTTCATAAAAGGAATAGATACGCTGATTGATGGAATATTTATATGTATTTTTGTGTTAAATTTCAATAACCCTAAAGGGCCAGCACCACGCTTCGAATAGAAGAGCTGCTCTCTCAAGATGTTTATTATTTTTTTTCTTGATGTTCTAAGAGCCCGCCAAAAACTTTGAAAACTGAAATAGATAGGCTGACGGATGGACAATTTATGCGTATTTTTTTGGTTTAATTTCAATAACCCTGAAGGCCAGCACCACGCTTCGAATGGAACAGCTGGACTTTCAAGATGTTTTTTATTTTTGTTCTTGATGTACCAAAAGTCGGCCAAAAACTTTGATAACTGAAATACATAGGCTGATGGCTGAACTATTCATATGTATTTTTCGGTTAAATTTCAATAACCCTAAAGGGCCAGCACCACGCTTCGAATAGAAGAGCTGGACTCTCAAGATGTTCTTTATTTTTGTTCTTGATGTTCCAAAAGCCGGCCAAAAACTTTGAAAACTGAAATGGATAGGCTGATGCATGGACTATTCATATGTATTTTTGCGTTTAATATCAATTACCCCAAAGGGCCAGCACCACGTTTCGAATGGAAGGGCTGGACTCTGAAGATGTTTTTTATTTTTTCTTGATATTGCAAAAGCCGGCCAAGAACTGTGATGAGTGAAATAGATAGACTGACAGATGGACTATTTAAAGTATGTTTTCGTTTAATTTCAATAACCCTAAAAGGCCAGCACCACGCCTCGAATAGAAGAGCTGAACTCTCAAGATGTTTTTTATTTATTTTCTTGATGTTCTACGGCCAAAAACTTTGATAACTGAAATGGATAGGCTGATGGATGGAATATTCATATGTTTTTCTGTGTTAAATTTCAATAACCCTAAAGGGCCAGCACCGCACTTCGAAAAGAAGAGCTGCACTCTCAAGATGTTAATTTTTTTTTTCTTGATGTTCTAAGAGCCGGCCAAAAACTTGATAACTGAAATAGATAGGCTGATGGATGGACTATTTATATGTATTTTTTCGGGTTTAATTTCATAACCTAAAAGGCCAGCACCACGCTTCGAATAGAAGAGCTGGACTCTCAAGATATTTTTATTTATTTTCTTGATGTTCTAAGAGCCGGCTTGGATAACTAAAATAGAAAGGCTGATGGATGGACTATTCATATGTTTTTTGTGTTAAATTTCAAAAACCCTAAAGGGCCAGCACCACGCTTCGAATAGAAGAGCTGCACTCTCAAGATGTTTATATTTTTTTTCTTGAACTAACTAACTGAAATAGATAGGCTGATGGATGGACCATTCATATGTATAATAAAAAACATCAAGAAGAAAAATAAAAAATATCTTGAGAGTCCAGCTCTTCCATTCGAAGCGTAGTGCTGGCCCTTTAGGGTTACTGAAATTAAACCGAAAAAATACTTATGAATAGTCCATCTGTCAGCCTATCTATTTCACTCATCACAGTTCTTGGCCGGCTTTTGCAATATCAAGAAAAAAAATAAAAAGCATCTTTAGAGTCCAGCTCTTCCATTCGAAGCGCGGTGCTGGCCCTTAGGGCTATTGAAATTTAACACAAAAATACATATGAATAGTCCATCCATCCGCCTATCTATTTCAGTTATCGAAGTTTTTGGCCGGCTTTTGGAACATTAAGAACAAAAATAAAAAAAATCTTGAGAGTCCAGCTCTTCCACTCGAAGCATGGTGCGGCCCTTAAGGATTATTGAAATTTAACCAAAAAAATGCATATAAGTAGTCCATCCATCAGCCTATCTATTTCAGTTATCAAAGTTCTTGGCTGGCTCCTAGAACATCAAGAAAAAAATAATAAACATCTTGAGAGTGCAGCTCTTCTATTCGAAGCGCAGTGCTTGCCCTTTAGGGTTATTAAAATTCAACACAAAAATACACATGAATAGTCCATCCATCAGCGTATTCATTTCAGTTATCAGAGTTTTTGGCCGGCTCATGGAACATCAAGAAAAAAATAATTAACATCTTGAGAGTGCAGCATTTCTTTTCGAAATGCGGTGCTGGCCCTTTAGGATTATTGAAATTTAACACAAAAAAACATATCCATCAGCCTATCCATTTCAGTTATCAAAGTTTTTGCCCGGCTCTTAGAACATCAAGAAAATAAATAAAAAAACATCTTGAGTCCTGCTCTTCTATTCGAAGAGTGGTGCTGGCCTTTTAGGGTTACTGAAATTAAACCGAAAATATATCTGTCAGCTATCTATTTCACTCATCACAGTTCTTGGAAATTTAACATCAAGAACAAAAATAAAAAACATCTTGAGAGTCCAGCTCTTCCATTCGATGCGTGGTGCTGGCATATATTTCTTCTACAAAAATAATAAGAACACGTTTGGAGATCAACAACACAATTCGAACTATGCTGCTGGACCTTAAGAGCTGTTGGTACGAAACGAAAAATATTATCTCAATATGTATTCAAAAAATGCATTCACTTCACATATAAATGTTCTTGGCCGCCAACTACAGAAAAAATTATAAACATTCGGTGTTTCAGAAGTAACATAGCTTTTCATTTCAAACTAATAGGAATAAACTCGAGTAATAATAATACGACTATTATTCTCACGATATTTTCATTCTTTTTCCTGTATTCTTCGAACATCATTTTCATTTCAAATTATTCACCAACGCTTGCTGTAGCGCGACCGGGTAGGGATACGCTATCGACCGTGGAGGTTTAGCGCCCAGCACCTAGTCCCGCGCGCGTGTTGCTGGCCGGCCGGGAGCCAAGATCACTGGGGTCTGAGCAGGGGCCTATTGCACCAAAATACTTTGCAACTTTTCACTTTGCACTTTGCATTCTGACAAATTTCAAAAGTGAAAATTAATTATATTGCACAACATTTCTTCCAATATTTAATTTCTGTGAAGTGATTCTCACTTTGCACTTCAATTTTCACATTGCATTTTTCAATTATGAATGCGTTTCGTGCAATCTAATCATTTGAAAAGTGGAAAGTGTAAAGTGAAAAGTTGCAAAGTATTTGGTGCAATAGGCCCCTGGTGCAAATTTTCAGGAGTTGGTACGCGAGATCAAGTTTTTCTCCCAAGAGCATCCAAACATCCCCAAGTGGTTTCAAATCTGGGCTTAGAAGAGGCCAGTTGAATGCTTGGAAATCAACCTCTGCTAAATACTCCTTGGCAATCCTAGCCACATGCGGTTGATGCGGTTGGGCATTATAAAGCATTAGCACGAAATCGTCTCCAATAAACGGCGCATATCGAACAACATGTCGCACAAAAATTTCTTTCGTTTTTTGTTTTTACTCAGTTTTCAGTTTATTTTCATAACGTTCGGATTTAAGGTTAAATCTGTGAAAGTACTTTCAGAGCCATAGCGAAATTGTGGAGTTTAATGTTGCTCTAAAAACCTGTCTCTTTAACAAAAATCGAACTATTGTTATAAATAAAAATTAAAATGATGAGATGTGTCTTAATGATGAAATAAGAAATCACACGGTGAAACAACTGGAACACACCAGGGGTGGTTCTAAAGTTAGGAAAAAGAACATATTTTGTTTCACCCTGTATAAAATGACGTTCGTCCAGTTTTCTCGAAATTCGAAATTGATGGTTGATTGAAGATGGACATACCTACAAATGAAAAAATAATTCAATCGAATCGGACTTAAAACAACACATTTATGAATTGACAAACTGATTTTTTGAGTGATTCGATTATTTTGCGTATTTTGTGTATTATAATCATCCATTTCTCATATCGAATCCTTCTATACATAATTCCCATCGATATACAACCCAATGGACACAATCCCAACTAAAACCATTACGAAATTATCGAAAAGCCCTGCTCGAACATGAGCCAATATTTTTATCGTATATATGGCCATATTAACATTATTAAGGACAGTGGAATGATCCCGGCGGTTTCGACCATTCCTATCAATTCGGGAATCCTATCAATATCGAAATCGGTTATCCGATTCGCCACGAGAAATTAGTTTAAATCATAATGGGCCGCTGGTATGCAAATTTCGCGTGATTGGGTGTTTATATTCAGCTGATCATCGCGTATTATTTTTAGTTCCGTTATTTGCGTTGAAATCCGAAAACAAATCATCGATATTGGATTTTTTCGTATAGGGGTTGGGATTTTGTGGGGTGAACCGGGAATTGAAATGTAAATTTGTAGGTGAGGTGGGCAGTTCTGTTATACCGATGTCGATAAAATGGAAAATAATCGAAATGTTGGTGGAGGGGAAATATTCAACATCGGGTAGTATACCTCGCTTTACGTTTGCGTACTACATACACTGTGTCTGTAAAGTATGGAATATATTCATTTTTTAGTTGAACAGACCATTTTAAGAAATAATCCTGAAACACGTCGATATTTCATTTTAATTTATCGTATTCTAAAATAATATTCTAATAAACAGGGTGAATAACTTTCGAGTAATGACGTCACTGTCATTTTTTTTAATGAAACACATTTTGTCTAAATTTTCGGATTACTCTAACTGAGCTGATTTCAAAAATTTATCACTAATTGATTCCAAATGGTACAGGGTGGACAAAAATACTTATTGTCTAGCGGCAATTGGCTTAAATGTAACACCTATAGTAACATTTTTAGATTAATAATAATAATAAGAGGTGTTATTTTGAATAGCCCGCTCTTTTGGTAGATGTCACGTTTGAAGCTGTCATTTTTTGACACTCGACAAGTGAAACTATGCCATTAATAAAAATGGAACGATACACGCTTCAAGAACGCATTGAAATTATTTAAATTCACCATAAAAATAGTGAAAATTTGGCAGAGACGGTTCGTAAAACTCGAACATTTTTGGGTCGTCGTGAAGCACCCTGTCGGAATGCAGTAAAGAAATTGGTAGAAACATTCGAGCTGTTGGGACAAGTTAGTGATGTAAAGAATGAAATTTTGCCGCTGTAGCCGAAAGTGTTGAAGAAAACCAAGGTTTGTCCATTCCTCGTCGTTCTTTGGAATTAGGCATTTCACAAACGTCATTACACCGTTTTTTGCATAAAGATTTGGCTCATAAAGTTCAGTTAACACAAGAAATCAAGCCGGCCGATCATCAACAACGTCGTGTCTTTGCTGATCCGTAATTCCATCGAAACATCAAAATTGACCACCGAGATCTTGTGATTTAACACCTTGCGTCTTCTTCCTTTGAGGCCAAGTGAAAGAGAAGGTCTACGCCAATAGCCCAGCGTCGATTCAAGACCTCAAAGATGGAATTCGTGAGGCTATCGAGGACATAGGGCAGCCACCTTGCGATTTGGTTATGGAAAATTTCATTAAAAGGATATGGTCCTGTAAGCGTTGTCGTGGTGGTCATTTGCCTGATATTATTTTCCACTATTAACGGCACAGCTTCTTCTTTGTAATGAAATAAACATTCTATCATTCATATTGACAAATGGCATTTTTTTTTAATATCAGAATAACACCTCTTATTGGTAAACCCTTTACATGGAAGCCCTACGA
The DNA here is from genome assembly GCA_013421045.1 of Propylea japonica. Taxonomy (NCBI): domain Eukaryota; kingdom Metazoa; phylum Arthropoda; class Insecta; order Coleoptera; family Coccinellidae; genus Propylea; species Propylea japonica. The sequence continues at coordinate 39,569,779 of CM024246.1, read as the reverse complement.
AAATTAGCCTAAGGGTTAAGATGAAAAGGAACTTCAAACTAAGTAGATGTTTGTTCGATTTCCTGATTCTGCCACTTATGCTGATATGTGTAGATTCCGTTCTCGTATGATTTTTCCATTCCGCATATCGTTTTCCACTCAGTTCCCCTCGAAACGTCAAACGTCGACCAATGATAATTCAAAAACAACGACGCGAACCGGCAAAATGGCAGATTCAGTAAAACTGTCACCATTACAATGATAAACAATTCGGTGATTATTTAGCGAGCAGCGTTCGATACGAGCAACGTTATTTTTGCACAAGTGCCGATGGCACGTTGAAAATGATGAGCGAGCTAACGCCGCCGCTTTTCGTCCATTGTTTTATTATAATGCAGTTTGGGTGGAAAACATATCTATATATATTGATGGTTGGAAAAATGGGGTCGAACGAGGGGTATTCAGGCGGAAGAATGGCGTATAGAGGTTGGACGATGGGGTTTTGTTCGATCAGATGAAAAGGCTGACTTCTGCGGATGAATTTTGATAACGATTAGGAATTTATAAGGGTTGGTACATCTGACATTTGTATTTGGAGTAAGGTTCTTATTCTGCCTAGAGGAAAAACCGAATAGATGCCCCACTTTTTGAAATTGAGTCTATTTTTGAAAATATTGCTTTTATATGAGTAATTTCTATGAATGTAGGTAGACCCATCATTCGATTTGAAATACTGAGACTTTTCTCTGACATAGCAATCCCAAATTTCCCAAAAATTCGATTTTGTGGAACCCTTTCTTTAGGGATATAGATGCATACAAGTATGGATAGTTGCCTCACCATGAATATATTGGGACGGATAGATTCCCATCATACTATATGAACCAAAAACCCAACTAAATGAATTGAGATTTTCTATGCCTATAACAGCAAATTTATCTAAGCAACATGGATTGAATCAACAACAACTGTGCATTTTAAATTGAATTTCAAAAGCATATTTTAAACGAAAAGTTGAATTCTTTATATAAACAGAAAACATTATTGCACATATTCATGATAAATTAAAAATATTAAGTCTCAAGAAAAATAATCAAGAATCAAGTTTGAAATGAAAATAACACAATGAATCGAAAATCAGCTAAGAAGATAGGGTTTTAGTTTAGATGCCGTAAGGGGCACCTATACCTCCATAAATCAGGGCGACTTTCCTTTTCGATAGGGATATAAATAAATTTAGAAGAAAACAGCAACCATTTATACTCAGATGTACACTCAATGAAACATGGTATTGAAGTAATAAAAAAACTGAATTCATTGCTACTACAAAATTTACACAGTGGCAAATACTTACCTCTAAAACTTTGGCGTGTTTGTGAAGTTCGCTGCGCACACACTAGCGAAAAAAAACTTCACTTTACAATAAGCTCTACAAAACTAAGGTCAAGGGTGACTGTAGCATCTTCTTATAAAATCAATTTGTTGTTACGTGTTTCCGAAGTTAGGTATTTTGAAAATGGGGCATCTATCCCACTTGAGCATCTATCCCGATTTTACCCTATTGGTAAATCCTTTCTTTAGATCTAGACTACTGAGTCGGGATTATTATTGTTGGAATTGGGGTCGGTTTGGCTAGATTAGCCTTCCGGGCACCCCGACCATGTAGATATTTCATTTTCCACCCTAATCATTCATGAAAACTCAAGGAGGTCGTCAATGGCGTTGATAAAACTAACAACCTCCTCAGTAGCCTTGACCGTTACCTCTTCGTATCCAAGACCGGTTTTCCCATATGAATTGTTTTAGGCCTACAAATGATATTTGTATCGACAGTGCCCCAGCAGCAGTACAACCCCCACCCAGGTAGTGGGATTTCAGGGAACTAGCTTTCCGTGGTGTATACATGCGCCCCCTTGAGATTCATTTTAGGACACCCCTGAGTGCATATATGGACATCCAGTATCTGTGTCTGTAAAACAGAGAGCTCGCTCACCAGGGCTTTAGATATCCTCAGGTTAGGTCCATATACCCCAATAGAAGTGCCTTTCTCCAGAAGGATGTGGATTTTTATCTGAGCGATATACGAAAATCATTGCACTTGGACGGTTAGCAATGACTTTCAAAGGGCGATCAGAAATGGAGATGGTTTGGCTTAACAGAGGTTTGAATTCTTCTTGTTCTTCTGCCACTTATTTCAGGGCTTGCCGTATATTTTCCAATTTCTTCAGTCTTGGTCTTGGGATGCTGATGTCCGTGAATGAGCCCATCTCTTTGGAGGTCTGTCAACTTGTCTTCTGGTAGTTAGTTTCTCCTTGAATACGTTTCTTGATAGCCGAGCCTCCCCCATTCTATCGACATCTGCCTTCCACTCACGTCTTTTCCCTCATACCCATCTGACGACATCTGCTATCTCTTCACAGGTCTGCCTAATTTCCAAGCTCCTCTTTCTGTCCCAAAGGGTTACTCCAGCTATTGATCTGAGAGTATTCATCTCTGTTGTTCGGAGAAGTTGTTTTGTCCTGCTTGTATCCGCTCTAGTTTGAATCCAATTAATTCAATATCCTTGTTTTCTGAGCTAACAAAATGTGCACCTTCAGGTTTTTCACACCATTATGAACAGCAACGTTAACCTGAATATAGAAGAGGAAAGGATAGACTGTATATTGACGCATTCTTGTTGAATTAAATTCATACATTTTATCAACGTATATTTATCTAATTTTCGTTCATAGCGATTTTGAAAAGCCTTAAACAAGTCCTGTTCTTTCCGTAACAGAGTCTCGGACTCAAACCCATCTCCAAGACTCCATTTACGACCCCACGTCCATCTGAAGACGTTCAGCTGACGTTTCAACGTCGACACCTCGTATAAAGTATCATCGTCCCCAATTTCGCAAAATTCAGAAGGGCAGATCCGGTATCTCCAATCAGGCAACATCAACAAAGGCGACGGGAGGAGAAGAAGATGATTGACCATCCTGGAAGTGTACAGACTTTTACGGGGCACGAAATATTGCCCTTCCTCTTCGGCCCGCGCAGTCAGATCACGTGCCATCGTCGCAGCAGTCCTATTCTGATGTGTTCGTGAACTGAATCTACCCCGTAGCTGTTTTACTGACTTGGTAATATTAGATTCGCGTTTTGCCGAAGCTCGAATTGCTATTTCGACCCCCACATCCCCCCCGCGTGGCCCCCGGGCCTCACCGCTGGTTTTCTCAGCCAGACCCGGACTGTTAATGCGGCAACTTTCGCGGTTCTGAAACGAGGATTGGATTAGGAATGCGGGACCGCTGATCGGGAAATAATTGCGTTTGCTGTTGCGAATTGGGAGGATGGGTCGACTTTGGTCTTAAGATATATTGTCTATAAACGAAAAACTCTGAAGGGTTTTTGTCTGTTGAGGTTTTTGCTGAATGTGGTGTAGATCAGGCAAGGACTTCTTGAAGAAAGACATTTCGAGTTGCTTTCCAATGGATTATTCCAAAAAATGCCTTCTGAACATTAAAACTGCAAGGTCTAAAAAGAATTAGGATCTCAGTAAGAATAATTTACAACTCCTCACTGGCTTTCTAACAGAACACTTTCATCTTAAAAATATATATGATGTGATTCAAAACCGTTTGAATCGCGCCCAAGAAATGTTAAACTATATTCCACCAAGGCTGTTTCGAACTGGGAGGATGAATCCAATTTGGTATATTGTCTGTAGACGAAAAACTCTAACGGTTTTTGTCTTGTTGAGGTTTTTGCTGAATGTGGTGTAGATCAGGCATCTTAAAGGATGCATTGTTAAGAGGTTACATTCCACTGCGACCCCTCTCCCATCAGAGCTTTTCCGTATTTGAGAAGGCTTCAATGAAGCTAAATCCCTGTTTCTCTTATAATTTTCCTATTCAAGACATTCTTTGCGCAGGCTTGAACCGCGCCCAAGAAATGTTAAACCATATTCCACCAAGGTCGACGTTCAGCAGTAATGATAAAGCCCACTTACGTCTATCTGGAATGATGAACAAACAAGATTACTGTTACTGGTCCATTGGTCAGACAATAATCCAAGAAAAGTTCACGAGACATCTCTACATTTCTCGAAAGTGACTGCTTTGTGTGTCATTTTCGAGTTTGGAGTCATTGCACCAAACTTTTTTGAGGAATGTTTCTATGCTAGCATAGAACCTGTATTGGAAGAGCTTCTATCATCCGTTTCAATTCTGCGAATATCTAGTTCCAACTAGACGGGACTATGGTCAACACAGTTTTACTCCACTACAACCTTCGAGCATATTTGCCTCTCCATCCCAGCTATTTTTGCAACTGCACTACAGCTCGCCTTTCAGTTTCAAAGCCCTAATGAAATCCAGTATCCGAGGGGGCTCTAAAGAGGCTAGACCTGGGCTTCTTCTAGAATTCTTCTGCCAAAGACATTCTTTGCTTATGCTCTCAATGACGAGGCATTCTGTAACTAGGTTAACAGGATTTTAAGATAACCAATTTCAATTTATCTATGTTTCAAAATAGGTTAACAGGAGTATCCTCCTCTTCCCCACAGGATCTACACTCGTCAGTTTCTGTCAAGCCAATTCTCATCATATGCTTCCTAAAGCGACAATGTCTGTTAGAAAGCCAGATCCAAATACTTCTTGAACCTTGCAAGTTCTGAAGGAATGATCTATTACCTGAAGTTTCCTTCAGACCGCTTCTCTTCCAGTTACTTCCTTCTCTAGAAACTTTTCTCGAAGGTGCATTTACATTTACAAAAAAAGAAATTCTGAGCTAATAAGTGGCGTTTGTTTTTCCTTCCTGGCTAGTGTGTTAGCCATTTCCTCTGATTCAAGAAAGACCACGAACCCAGACTGAAGACATCTTATTGTTCTTGCCTACTCCATTGAGTTTTTGTTCAGCGAGCAAAATTCTAACCCATACAAATGAAAACAAACACAGTAGCATCTGTTTAACATTGTCGATATTTCAGCAGGTTCAATCTCACCCTTTTCTTATGAAAAATATTTAAGAAAGTCTCGAAACCGTTCATAAATATTAATCTTATTCAACAACATCAAAATAAACAAGAAAACTTCGTGAAAACCATTGTTTTACATTGAGATATAAAGCAATCTCCCCCTTCCCCCATCGTCAACAAAGAAGAACCCTTCAAAATCACCCTATACGTTTTAATAACCCAATTCTACCGAAACCAAGATCGGCCAGTCCGGATATGTAAGAGACTAAAAGGTCCCAGTTTGCCACTACGTCAAAATAAACGAAGCAGGAAGCACAGAGACAACTGTTGTAACACATTAGGGAGAAGGAGGCCAGCAGCCCGATCTACTGGCTCTATGACGTGTCTTTTTTGTTGTGTTGTGTGCCGTTCATAAAGGAAATTGCGAGGGAGAGTGCATGGTGAAAGGATAACGCCTGGAATGCAGAATTTGTCAAGAGCCATCCGGACCCGTTAAAGGATGGACAAAGATGAGATGCCAAGTTGTTAACGTAAGATTGGAAATTTTCGACATAGTTCGGGTGGACTATGCAGGTTTTATGACTTCTTTTGAAGGGAAAGGGTCGATGAAGCTATTGAGATCTTGTTGTATACTTGCTACATTGAATACACGCCAACAAGGTCATAGTTTTTGTCCGGACTCGGAAATTACCGCTGTAGCTGAAAATATGAACATGCCATGATACTTTACTGAGATATTAGGAAGAGGATCATTCAAGGAAAATCCTGAAACTATTCATCTCATTCTATCTGATGATGAATTCTACTTTTTCACACTTGACTATTCACACAAAATTGCATTATAATTTGGCTATGTTGGTCTCTAAGTTGCTATAATACAGTGCATTTTGATTTTGATTACAAAAAAAGAATGAGAATTAAAATAGTGACATCGAGAAGAAATTTAACTCAAACTATGGGAGAAGAAGAAATGGAAAGAGGTATATACACTTCTTAAAACTTCATGGTAAATACCGTCAAATGAGATACAGATGATTCAAGAACCATGATAGGGACCATCGCTAGAGAATAAGGGCCAAAAACAAGATGTACACTATCGTTTGTCTCCTATTCGAGAGTTTTTCTGACAGAAATATTTGCAATCCAAAGATGCACAGATGAAAACCTGGAAAGAACAACAAAGTCTCTTCAGTCTGGCTTTCAATTCTCTCAAGAAACAAAGAGGCTAACACACAAGCCAGAGAGGGAACATAAACGCTACATTCTGGCTCAAAACCCTCCTGTGGTCATGGCAAATCCATACTAATATTATAAAGGCGAAAGTAACTCTGTCTGTCTGTCTGTTTGTCTGTCTGGTACTCTTTCACACCTAAACGGCTGAACGGATTTTGATGAAATTTGGTATTGTGATAGATGATAACCTAGAAATGGTCATAGGCTATAAATAATCACGCCATCGTTCTTAGGGGGTAGACAGTAGGCTAATAACTAAATTGAGTTAGTGATTTTTAGTCGTTTTTGTTGGGACTTTTGCTCTTTCACGTCTAAACGGCTGAACAGATTTTGATGAAATTTAGTAAGGTAATAGATGGTTACCTAAAAACGGATATAAGATCAAAATGATCACGTCATCGTACTTAAGGGGTAGGAAGTAGGCAGAAAACTGAATTGAGTTAGTAGTTTTTTTATGGTTCTTGCTGGGAGTTTTGCTCTATCATGCCTTAACGGCTGAACGGATTTTGATGCAATTAAGTTAGGTGATAGATAGTAACCTAGAAAAGGATATGGGCTATTAATATTCATGCTATCGTACTTAAGACGCAGGCAGTAGGCAGAAAACTAATTAAGTTAGTGATTTTAATCGTTTGTTTCAAAAGTTTACCTCATTCACGCCTTAACGTCTGAACGGATTTTTATAAGATTTGGTTAATATAAAGATAGGATCCTAGGCACGGACACAGGCTACTTTTTACGGCGGAAAAATACCTCATTCCCGCGGAAATCTAGCGTGATGTGAAGTTGAGGACTGGAACACAATAGTGGGACATTGTTGCAGGGGGACTTACAGCCGGGAGAAAACAAAAAAAAAACTTATGTGGACGAAGTCGCGGGTAAAAGATAGTGTACCTATAAGAGAGAGATTTTGGAGAAGTATTAAACTGAAAGGGAAGCATTCCGCAGTAATCTTTCGGGAATGGATCATTCCAAAAAGTTTCTTCGTAACTTTAAAACTGCAAGGTACAGTATTTGGATTCAGTAAGAACAAGTTACGCATCCTCACTGGTTTTCTAACAAAACGTTGTCGCCTTGGAATGGATATGATAAAAATTAGCTCAACAGCAACTGATTAGTATAGATTCTGTGAGACGAAGGAGGAAACTCTTATTCACTTAGTTACAGAATGCTTCGTAATTTCGAGCATACGCAAATAATGTCTTGGACAGGAGAATTCTAGAAGAAGCGCAGATCTAGCCTCTTTAGAGCCCACTCAGATACTGGATTTCATTAGGGCTCTGAAACTGAACGGCGAGCTGTTGTGCAGTTGCAAAATAGCTGGGATGGAGAACCGAGTATGCTCAAAAGTTGCAGTGGAGTAAAGCTGTGTTGACCATAATTCCGTCTACTTGGAACCACATATTCGAAGAATTGGAACGGTTGATAGAAACTCTTCCAATACAGATTCTATTCTAACATAGAAACACTCCTCAAAAAAGTTTTGTGCAATGACTCCAAACTCTAGAATTACATACAAAGCAGTTACTTTCTGGAAATGTAGAGATGTCTCGTGTACTATTCTTGGTTTATTGTCCTACCAATGGACCAATTACAGTAATTTTGTTTTTCATCACTCCAGATAGAGTTAAGTGGGCTTCATCATAACTGAAGAACGTAGACTTTGGTGGAATGTGGTTTAAAATTTCTTGGGCGCGATTCAAGCCTGCGCAAAGAATGTGATAGGAGAATTATAAGAGAAACAGGGATTTAGCTTCATTGAAGCCTTCTCAGATACGGACAAAAAGCTCTGATGGGGGCAAGGTCGCAGTGGAATGTAACCCCTTAACAACATATGTTGCGACAGTCAGAGAACTCTGAAATCTCTATCTGATGTTAGGGTTGACTATCTTTGGTAGAAGAATGCAGGAAAGCTCTGCGTGGGCTGGGCTCTGATAACTTTCTGAAAGTAATCTGGTGTCCGGCTCATGCGGATTTACCTGGTAACGTCAAGGCAGATGAACTGGCTAAGCGGGGAGCCAGAATAGCATTTGTTGGTTCGGAGCCTGCGCTGCCAATCTGTCCCACAACTGTCAGAGCGCGGGGGTTGGCCTGAGGTGGTCGATGATTCTCATTAAAAGACCGTCTTCGCGACCTGAAGTCAATAGACTTCTGTTGCTGGAAAGGAAGCAACTCGGTCTGGTGACTGGTGCATTAACTGGTCACTTGTTTAACAAACATTTGAAGAGAATGGGATTAACGAGCTGCTCCCTATGCCGGTGGTGCAGAAGCACTGATGAAACGGTTGAGCATATTTTGTTCAACTGTGGTAACATAACTGAGTTAAGGTCAACACACCTAGGAAATCCAACACCTACTATTCCTATGGTGAGAGGGACCACTCCTGGCAGACTCGCGACATTTCTGTCTTTGTAACTCAGGAGCTGAGTCTCTATAGAACGATGCGGGTGAACAATGGGCCACTAGGCCTCAGTTCGGCCGGAAGGCACCGCGAGAAGAAGAAGAACCCCTTAACAATCTATCCATTAAGATGCTTATATGCGGAAAAAAGTGTTAGACCTCTACTGTACCCAATGTAACTCTGGAAAAGTCACCTCTACTTGTCAACAAAAGAAGATACCTATCACCAAACAAATTTCAAAACCCTTTATACAATTTAAAACAACAATAATTACAAACTGTCACAGATATGATGTTTTGGTTACACGAGGCAAAAAGCCTCGGTAATTCGTCCCCCTCAAAAAGGTTATTTGTTCACCTGAATATTCATCATTTCCCCTGCGGTAAGGACACGCAACTCTCATTTTTCACTCCCGAATAGCCCAGTTTCCTGGACCGGGAGACATGCCCCGAAACAATGCCTGGATGACTGATAGAAATTCAGAGAAGCAAACGGGTCTCGAAAGACGACGATGGCGGCAAAAAACACAGGCCCGAAAAACGACGCGGGGCGTTCTTTCGCCCGCGCCGGAAACAAAATATCGCGTCACATCCGGTATCCAATTTAGAAATAATCATCCATCATCCGGACGGCCAGAGGGCGCCACCTGTAACGCGAAAAGTCGCAACACAAAGAGATGACATTCGGAAAATTTAATTTCGCAGGACGGCGTTGCATTGCACGAATTGCTGGGTTTGGTCTAACGACGCTTTGGCGTCCTTTCCGGGACGGTAAGGGGTTCAGCAGGTGACAGAGGGGTGGGTTGTTCTTTGTTTTAATTGGTTTGACCCTTGCACACAAACGGAATTAGATTGAGAAGATGATGGAAAGTTTGTTTTTATTCATATCTGGGAACATACTACAGTATTATTCAATTTTGGGAAGGGTGAAGATTCAAGATGTCATTAGCCCATTAGGTACTAGCGTTTCATACAGGATGTCCCATTACTCGACGTCAACCCGAACCGGATGAAAAGGCAAGTAATGCTGGTTGTCAGAAAAATATAAAAAAAAATCTAAGTTGCATGATTTTAAAATAATGAGCATTTAAAAAAACACGCAAAATTCCACACCCTGTGGCAGTCTTTCCGCTCCTGTTGCCACAAATATCAACTTTTTCCAACTTTTTTTTTGCTGTGTAACCTTGAATAATGCTTGTCTGAACTGTAATCAAAATTTTGATACCAGCTGCTCTAGGTTTCATAAAAAAGGGCTTACTTCTCGGAAAAAAAATTCGAAATAAACAATTGCCTAGTTTCAACTGACTGTATTGAAAAAAAAATGTACCAAGTAGGTTTGGCATGTTTTTCAAAAGTTGGCGCATTTAGTGAGGATTCCAAAATGGTATAATACTTGTTTAATTATAGCTGCCGTAGTTCAAATTTATTTTCGATTGCCTTGAATACACTTTTTCGTTAACTGCTTCCCAGTAATAGAGTCCAATGGGTTCAAGTCCGGTGAACGGGCCGGCCACGAGATTGGACCAGAAAGTCCGATCCATCTCCGGGAAAAAATGTTATCAGAAAAAAAAAATTTGCAGAGAAAATAATTTTTCCAGAAAAAATTTTTCCTGAGAAATTTCTCCGAAAATTTTTTTTCTGGTAACATTTTTTCCGGAAGATGGATCGGACGTTCTGGTCCAATCTCGTGGCCGCCCGTTCACCGGACTTGAACCCATTGGACTCTATTACTGGGAAGCAGTTAACGAAAAAGTGTATTCAAAGGCAATCGAAAATAAATTTGAACTACGGCAGCTGCAATTAAACAAGTATTATACCATTTTGGAATCCTCACTAAATGCGCCAACTTTTAAAAAACATGCCAAACCTACGTAGTACATTTTTTTTCAATACAGTCAGTTGAAACTAGGCAATTGTTTATTTCGAATTTTTTTCTGAGAAGTAAGCCCTATTTTTATGAAACCTAGATCAGCTGGTATCAAAATTTTGATTACAGTTTAGACAAGCATTATTCAAGGTTACACAGCAAAGAAAAAAGTTGGAAAAAGTTGATATTTGTGGCAACAGGAGCGAAAAGACTGTCACAGGTGTGGAATTTTGCGTGTTTTTTTAAATGCGCATTATTTTAAAATCATGCAACTTAGATTTTTTTTATATTTTTCTGATAACCAGCATAACTTGCCTTTTCACCCGGTTCGGGTTGACGTCGAGTAATGGGACACCTGTATATGGCACAGTAAACCTTACTAGCTTTGAGAGCGGCCGAAGAAATTTTTGATAGTGCAATTGTCACAAAACCAACGTTTTTAGTAAGTAAAATTGCTCTTTTCACGAAGTCATACTCATGTTCTTGAAAATATTCTTAGCTTGTATCAGATCATATCGTAGTTGTCGTTGATATTTTTTACAAGTGAAATGTCACGCCGCGAAGTTTGAGTATACATATTTCTCAATTATTTCAACTATGGCTGTGAATAACTGATGTTTTTTATAGTTTATATCTCAATCACTATGTAACATTCAGTTTCGCATAGTTCAAACTTAATTTTTTTTCAATAATTCTTGAAAAATAACATAAATCAGTTCTCAATATTATATTCCTTTTTCCATATTTATATGGAACGGCCGCCATTTTCTGAATGGCAGACAATTTGTTAACTATTTTGATCTCTTGGTGTTTATTATGCAATTTCTATTACGAATAGGTATAATATATCGATATTGTGAAAAAAGTATCAATTCAGTCCCTAATGGGTTAAAAGTAGTCATTATATCAATTGACCGTACTCTTATCTATCGACTCGAGCCTATTAGCGTAGAAAGGGTGCGATTTTTCACACCCCCTAGCGATGGCTATCACACTCCCTACTAAGGAGAACATTCACTCATCCCGGATAGCAAGTATCAGGGGGATTGAGCTCTGAGGTATTCGGTGTTCTTCTTCCCCTGGGTCTCGGGTTGTTCGTCCTTCGTTACTTGGTCCTGGATTTCTCGGTTGATGTCCTGGTAGTCGGTCTTGCAATGTTTCCCTCCATGGTTGTTCCTGGTGTCCATCGTGACCTACAAACTTCCTTACCGTTCTAGCAGTACCGAGAAGTACTGCTTTTTGCATTATTTTGTAAAGGTTTTCATCCAAATCTAGCTCCTTGAGGTTGGACTTGAGGCTCTTAGGAATAATTCCTGTGGTTGATATGAGAATGGGAATGGTTCTGGTACTAGACATTCCCCACTGCCTTTTGATCTGAAGTTCAAGCTCTCGATATTTCGATATTTTTTCAGTGTATTTTTGACGTAGATTGTTGTTATTCGGGATGTCTACGTCTATAAGTATTGCTCTCTTCCCTTTTTTCTTCACTAGAATTATGTCTGGCCTGTTATTAGCAACTGTTAGGTTTGTTAGTACTGTGCGATCCCAGTATAGCCTGTAATGTTGGTTCTCCAGTATTAGTTCAGGCTGATACTTATAATATGGAATTGTTTCGGATTGCAGCATCTTCAGTTGGATGAAGTATTTTACAAACAGCATCATGTCAATTCTTATATTCATGTCCAGAAACATTTGACAGCCTCCTGTAATATGTTGGATTGTTTCTGATGTTTGGCATTCGTAGCGGCATCTATCGTCGGTGAGGCTTCTATCTTTCATGATATATTTCTGATATTTCTAGTTTGAACTACTTGAACTTGAATGGCAAGGAGGAAACTTCTGTTTCAGGAAACAATCTTCCAGAAGTCATGTTCCTGGGTGACCTCGTTCAGGTGTCTTCCATGTAGGGGCTTTTCTCTCCATCTCTAAATTTTATCACTATCCACTATCTTATAACTCTGTGAACATAAACTTTATGTTTGTACTTGATGAACGAAAATTTATCGAATCGATAATTGCATAAGTTTTGTTTAATGCTATTTTCAAATCCGTAAGCTCCCCTACCTCACCTTGTAGAGTTATTTTGTATGACTTTAATTATAATCCACAATTATGATGGAGCTACTACTTATTGTGATGTAAGCAAAGCACGGTCGTGAAAATTAGAACTCCAAATGTTCCTTTCCTTAAATATTTTCCTCTGCGACATTCCCTTCATCCCACTCGGAGCCATCGAAATCGAAATGGCGAAAGCCCAACAGTCGAACACGAACTAGAAATAAATCTCGAAAGAAATAATCACTTGGAAAAGGGAGGAAATGTTACAAGGAAAGAATACGACTAGAGCAGGTGTTTCGCAGCTTTTCAACTTCCTACATGTGTTATTGAAGGGATAAATCAGATAAACTGTCTTTCGATGAAACGTTCTTTCATTACGTCTTCCGGATTGCTTCCATAGAAATCGATTGTTCTCTTGCGAACAGAGACGTAATACAGAGCATGATGCTTTAAAGAAAATGAACGGATTGCAAGAGGAAAAACGATGAAAAAAATCATTTCATAGTGCGACATGAAAAAATTCAAAATACTATTTCAATATGTATCTAGTGGTTGAAACTGAAGAGATGACCAAAGAGACCAAGAAAGTAAAGAAAAACCAAACACCAACAAACATTAGACAAGATTCATTCAAGGTTGGGAAAGCAATTTGATCGTCAAATTGCTAGAATATTTAAAAACTAGTTCTCTCTGTGACGGGAAAAAATTTGACATTTTATATCTCTCGACAGGTCACGAAATATAACTTTTTCTCCAACCATCAAAAAATGTTGACTTTTCTGTACTATTTTCAGGTGCAAAAGTCATGAATTCTCTTACCGTACAAAAATTTGCTCGTTGCTTAGCAACACTTTTAATCCTAGGATTAAAAACGCTACTTTTAATCCTTGGATTAAAAGTAAATGCATTTGAAGTCTACTTGACAATTACTGTCATGATTCTGTGTTCAAATTCATAACCAAATATGAACGATTTTTCACTAAAACCAATTTTATTGTAATTTTGACTTGGTTGGAGAAAATAGTATATATTATTCGGATTAAAAGTGCCTATTTTAACTCGCAATTCTGCATTCGCTCGGCTGCGCCTCGCAACTGCAATATTGCTCGTAAAAAAAGATGCACTTTTAATCCTTATAATATAATATACTATTTTACGAAATTACAACATAACCTCAAGTCAAAATCTAATATTTTTTTCCCTTGTTAAATAAATAACTATTTCCTCATCAATTTAATCAGACATATCAGTATAGATACACGAACTCAATTAATTATTTGTTTACATTATAAACAGAATGAATATTATATGCCAGTTTATAATTCGATATGTATGTATATAGTTTATAAAGGATCAATTTCAATATGGTGAAAAGCATATACACAGTGTGTTTGGTCATGACTTAGCTTTAATTTAAAGGCATCAAATATACCTAATTTTCGACAGAACACCCACATTGGGGAGTTTACCCCCTCAGTTTTGAAGTAGCCCCCATTTTTAATTTACTTTTTTATTTTCTTTGACCTTTCCAAATAATATCGATTTCTTTGGACATAAACGTCCTACAGATGTGAAAAAAGTTTTTGAAAGATGATAATACAACCTTTCAATAAAGTAGAACAATATAAAAACATTTAAATTGAAAAGGCTATAAAATAATTCTTAAAAAAAAATTTAGTACAAAAAATGTACCGATTTGTTTGTTTGATCATTAAAAATTATCGACAGTACAGTCCTGAGTTTCATTTTATTTTATCGATTTTCATAAGGGTCATGTTCGAACAGCAATTACTTTCTAATTATGTAACTTACAAAAAATGTGTTGGTATCATTTTGTAGCTAATATCCTTGCATGTTAGCTCATTGAAAAAAAAATACTTCAGTGTGCTAGTTTTTGTACTATTTCGGATTTACTAAGAAAATCATTTCATTTTTTTCCTAAAATTGTTTTAAAGAATTTTTTTTGACATTTCTAAGTCGAATATTTGCATATTGTTTTACTTGCATAAAAGGTGGTAGTATCATCTTTCAAAAAACATCTTTTTCACATCTGTAGGGCCTATATGTTCAAAGAAATCGTTATTATTTCGAAGGGTCAACTAAAATAAAAAAGTAAATTTAAAATGGGAGCCACTTCAAAACTGAGTGGTTTAACTCCCCAATGTGGGTGTTTTTGTCGATAAAATTAGGTATATTTGATGCCCTTAAATTATCGCTAAGTCATGACCAAACACACTGTAGATTTCGACTCTGTTGAAAATCGAATGAAATCTGATGGCTGAAATTTTTTGATTTGACTTGTGTTTCAAAAAAAATATCTACTTAATGGAAAATCAATCGAAACTGCGAATTCATAGACAGAGTGTTCTTGAATTGATGCGAAATATATAAAAGAATGATTCCTCAGGTCATTTTGAGAAGAAAAGTTTCCATAAACGTAGGTACGGAAAAGCGTTGTTTAACAGATACAAAGTGTTAAAGTTTCACACAAAAGCTGTCTGAAAAAGTAGTGTGCCACTGAGATATTTTGAACTTATAATTATTTTTTAATTACCCCTTCAATTTGTGACCAAAAAATTTTTTCTGCCTTTTTTCCGTGTGGAGCGCCGCTTTTGTGTACAAAAAATTAAGAAAGAAAGTGCTTTCGAGCGCTCGTTCATTGATGGAGCAATGAGGTGATTAATTCAAACTCTCAAACAAACCCTAAATGTTGTACCTGATGATGGCA
Source organism: Propylea japonica (assembly GCA_013421045.1). Classification (NCBI taxonomy): domain Eukaryota; kingdom Metazoa; phylum Arthropoda; class Insecta; order Coleoptera; family Coccinellidae; genus Propylea; species Propylea japonica. The sequence goes on along the minus strand of CM024246.1, from coordinate 39,554,557 downwards.
AAATAATTGAATATTTCTTCAAAAGTTCCTCTGTATTTATTGGAGATCAAAACGCCGGACCTTAGTTAAAAACTCGAACTGATGTTATATAAGATCAAAAAATTCCCTTTGTTTCTCCCGCTGAAATGTTTCAGCAGTTTCCTTTTGATAACATCCGAAAATAAACCTGACTCGAACTCCCCCTCGGTTATTTTAATACAGAAACATTTCCAAATGAAAATCTCCGAAACATCTGAGCGAGAGAAAGATAACAAGATGAACTGCAGACGAACATATATCAACTTTTTCAAAGTAGAATAAAAAGGAACGTTCCCAACATCAAACGAGGATGTTTTTCGCTGCATGTTGTTCATTCATGATACAGCAGGATACTGATAAGATGAAATAAGAAGCTGGCAAAGAGGAACGACCGAAACGAAAAGGGTTCGTAACTGAGGTAAAACTAGTTACAAGCAGTGGCGGCTGCTTGTGACAGAATAAAGTGATAAGGCACATCAAAAAAATATTATCTTATAATAGTATATTATATTATAAGGATTAAAAGTGCATATTTTTTTACGAGCAATATTTGCAGTTGCGAGGCGCAGCCGAGCGAATGCAGAATTGCGATTAAAATAGGCACTTTTAATCCGAATAATATACATATACTATTTTTCTCTAACCAAGTCAAAATTACAATAAAATTGGTTTTAGTAAAAAATCGTTCATAATTTGGTTATGAATTTGAACACAGAATCATGACAGTGATTGTCAAGTAGACTTCAAATGCATTTACTTTTAATCCAAGGATTAAAAGTTGCGTTTTTAATCCTAGGATTGAAAGTGTTGCTAAGTAACGAGTGATATTTTGTACGGTAAGGAATTTATGACTTTTGCACCTGAAAATAGTACAGAAAAGTCAACATTTTTTGATGGTTGGAGAAAAACTCGTTTTTGTCAGCTGCATACTTATCATTATCACGGATGATTTGGACTTTTGAATCCAATACAAATCTTCATCTTATCATAACTACTATACTGAAAATTTTGATTTTATCTTCACCTAAAAAATCCTTCGGTTTAATGCTTCCATGCTACGTAGCGTTTTATTGTGTGGTAATTGCCATGAGATAAGTTTTTCAAGTCGCTTCAACCAGTTTTTCACTTAACACTATCGGAATGTATTATTAACACTGCCAAAAAGCGAAGATAGTCCGGTCAATCCGGACCAAAAAAAGCTGGATGAAATCGGTAAAATGTTCAAAACATATAATAAATAATATATGAAAGTTTCTAATCAATCTCGTGGATGGAAAAAAATTTATTCAAGTTAAAAGGTCGAAAAATGAGTTTTTCGCGATTTTCAGCCAAACGGTGAGTTTCATCGAAAAAGTAATTCAGACAAAAATGTAGATTATCTTAAAAAAATGTATGATACTTTTTTTTCCTACGAGGCACCGTTCTGAGATAAAACGCTTCTAATGTTCTAGAAGTTGTTACTAAGAGGCTGGCCTCAAATTCACCTTAGAAGCCGCAATAGATAAACAAAGAGGGGAAAGTTCATGATCTCGTCACGTCGATGTGAATAACGCGCTAGACAAGGAAGCGCATGAGGCTGGCCTCACCGTTTACGTCTTGAAGAGGAAGTGAGATGAATGTACAAGAATCGGACCTTAACGCCTTAACGGTCCGATTTTTTTGCCTTCATCGTAACGTCTGTAACGTGTAATGTTACGTCTGTACCCGGCTTGAGAATAATAATATAATAATAAATGTCTTTATTCAACAAAAAAATAAAAAAAAACAAGATTTTACACTGCAGAAAAATGTTTTTGTGGAAGAGGCGAGATTCCGCGCACCAATCGGTTTACTGTCAATCTAACCTGAATAAGCCCGTTCGGCATTGACCTCCGCGAGCAGACGGATTTTTTAGTCACGTACAGATTCATCTGTAATATCTGGGAATAAACGAACGGTACAGGCATCTGCCACAGAACATACTGCTCTGTTCTACTTTTATAGATTATGAGATTTCAAAGATCACTATTTTGGGAAATATGCTCATCTTTTAACGATACTTTCACCTTTTCGTAGCTCTTCAGTAAAATCTCAATTAAATAATTAGGTGCAAAGGCACTGAATGCAAAGGAAACGAGGAATACAATATCCCCTTCTGGTCGATCAATACGGCGATAGTTGTACCAAAAGATCCTAATTAATTGATTAATTACACGAAAAAGAAAGAAACGAGAAAGCAATATCTCCTCCTGGCTATTCATAACAACGATAGCTTTATCGAAAAATTTTAATGAAATAATTAAGTTTTAATAATGAAATGATAACAAATAATAAAAGTAAGTATTAGAATTTTAAATCTATCGGTTGTCAGATCAGGAAACTCAACATAAAACAAAAAAATATATAAAAAACATAAAACTCTATGGATAAAATCGCTTTGCTCCGTCGAAATAGACCGAGCGAAAAGATCGACGTCCGATTGCTCAGATTTTTAATGCGAACGCTCCAGATGTGCACGCCACAATCCGTATGTAATAAATGAACGGTTCAGATCGATCCGACACGTCTGATGTCGATGCCGAACGCCCTATTGAGCTCGGATATTATGGAAGACGGGTGCAGTATAGTATAAAAAATTGGGACTAAGGAACATAAAGGGATGATGAAATTGATTAATAAAAGGTTTGTTCCAACTCAAGAATTGACCGTACAATGATCGTCAGGATTCTGCGCAATAGATAAAAATGTGTTCCAACTGAAAATGTATCGTTTGAGAACAGTTTCGTTTTTGTTCCATCCTGCTTCGGGACCGAGTGGAACGGTTTTGTGATCGTCATTTCGATCCCTGGTCTGGAGCAAGTACTGTTTGGACGGTTCTTGTACGGTCAAAGTTTAGACGTGCGCATAAGATCGATTACTAACAGTTTCGTGACCGTCAAATTACCGTACAAAAGTCAGCTGTTGGAACAAACCTAAAATATTGGATTTATTCGCTTGATATTTGTGATTTCTGTTATTTATTTGGTGAGGCACTGCCTCACCTGCCTCATAGAACAAGCCGCCACTGTTCGTAGCCGAGGAAAAACCAGTTACAAGACTGAGAGAGCGAGCGCAAGGAAGGAAGCCGGAAAAGCCTGGTGTACAGGAATATATCATAGTTCTCTTATTAGAATAACAACGGCAGTTAATTCACACACGCTCCAAAATCCTATTTTCGTTCACGAACTACTGCGCGGAAATTTATGCCGTTTTCTGGGGAGTTGTAGTTAGTCGTAGACACGTTGAAGGAAAAATTCTTGAATTATTCCGTAAAAGTTTTCCTCGATTCGCCGGAAACTTCTTCGCGTTTACACTCGGCGGGTTGCCGGGTGTGTTGAAAAGAACGATCTTGTGCAGATGGTGCTCCGTTGCATTTTATTTTGGAAGTGCTGGATATATTAAGATAAAATGCAATTTCATCTTAAGAAGAAGAAGTAAAAGTATTACTTTTTGTTATCAATACTAATTCCATCACTGTAAGACTGACATTTTGAATTTTTCGAGTAGGGGAAAGTCGGGTAATCCCCGCCAGCGAAGTAATACGCTACCTTACTAGAACACAAGGCCATGAAACAGAATGACAGCGGTAGGGGGGTGAAGTGTTTGAGTAGTCAATCATTGTAGGTGACATTTGATGTTTTTCACGACTTTGGCAGTATTGTGAGTGTATTTCGGAGTTTATTGCTTGAAATTCTATTTGTTTTGGTGTTACATTAGTTCTTAACAGGGAAAGGCCTTTTTTATTTTACCACTAGTTTATTTATTTTACTCCTAGTTCATGAAAGTTTTGCTTTTCATGTTCGAAGTTATTTTGGTTTTGGTTCGTGTTATGCTAATCTCGCTATTTTTTCCAGCTGAAATACCATTTCATTGATCTGTTCCCAAGTGCAGGGGCAATTATACAGGAGAGCCAAAGTCTTTGGTTTCCCAAGACGAGTAACTTAATAGAACTTGGTTGAACGCAATTCAAAGGAATATTTCGTTCCCAGTAACATCAGTAAAGTGCTAATTATTGCAAATCAACTGTTTTGCCTGAAACTCAGAAGTTACTTATTTCTAGGTTTGCGAACAACATTTTCGAACAGAATCTATAGAAAGATCTACAAATTACACATATGAAGTCACAGGTCGAAAGTTCGAAATTCCATTGAAGTTTCCTAGGTTTAGAATAGTTTGAAAAAATGTTAATAATCAGCTGGCCTTCTATATATCTTTTACCATTCGTTTTAGGAGCGAAACCAACGAAATATCCAGGTTCTCCGTCCTACCTAAGCAGATCAGATGTTCAAACCAGAATATCTCCTCAATCCAAGCGATCTAAAGTGGAATGTCGAGATCTTGGGAGAGCCATTGCATAAATCCTGTTCAGAATATGATTCAGCAGTGTCAGTTGCAACTTCAGCTGAGGCTTTTACAAAAGTCTGTGCTCAAAAAGGTTGATGAAAGCCAAAGGAGAAAAAACCTGTGTTCTTTTTATTTGGACGAGTCATCAGAAATTCCCGTTGTTAAAATGAAAGTGTATGTGTCTGAAGACTTAAGTGTTAATGGAAATAATGAAATAATTTAAAAATGCCTTTTTATTGGTGAGACTGTTATTAATGACTGCAAATTCTTGCCTGCTCGACTAGTTTCGATGAGTATCTCTCATCATTCTCAAGAGCCAAGTAACTGGAACTGCAAAAAGAGAAAGACAAAACAGATAATTGAAAAATAATTGTCAATAGTAACAATGTCTTTCTCTCTTTTTGCAGTTGTCTAGTTACTTGGCTCTTGAGAATGATGAGAGATACTCATCGAAACTAGTCGAGCAGGCAAGAATTTGCAGTCATTAATAAACAGTCTCACCAATAAAAAGGCATTTTTAATTATTTCATTATTTCTATATAATGGTGGACGCTAAAGGTTCAGAGATACTATTAAGTGTTAATGTACTATTCAATAATATTAAGGCAAAAAAAACTAAAATGTAATGATAGGCACTTAATAATGCCAGTAATACTGAGAAAAACCCTTTTTTCACTATCCATCATATTTCTTTTCCTCAATAAATATCGAAAATAACCACGAAATTGGTATGTACTTGTGTTAAAAACGATCCTACCTACTACTAGAAAAACATATTTTTTTTTTCTGTTGAAAAAAATCTAAATTGATCAATAATTTTGTGGAAATGACATTGCGTAAATAAATACGGAATGGACTAACTGTGGTGAAGTCACTCATTCTGTTTCATGGACTTGTGTTCTAGTAAGGTAGTGGGTAATACCGACCAGGCGGTATATTGGCAACCATAGAACTTAAATATCTATTGTAGGTTGCATATTAGAAGCTAATGAAAACATTTATATATGTTTTGAACATTAGAGCTCTGCCATTTTGTGAGTGAAAAAAGTTTTCTATGCTATTAATTATACGGATCAGACATCTTCAAATGTATGTATATTAATGTTTTTAGTCAGTTCACTTTGAGTTTTGAGTCTATTTTATAATTTCGATATTTCTATTGAAATTTTCACTACTGTATTCCTTTCAACCCCAACAAAAAACTGTTGAAAAACGAAACAAAAATGGCTCACATATGGGGTAATACCGGCCAGCCGAAGGAGATACCCCGGTAATTCCGGCCGGCCGGTATTACCCCATTTTCGAAAATTTCGAAAGAATAGAGCATTAAAATGTAATTAATAGGGTTGTATTAGTTTTTGAAGATACCACGAAATTGTACAAGAAAAACAAACAAAGCGTCTTGGACCAAGGAACGGTCAGAAGCTGCACTAAATGATAGATAGAGTAGAACTGAAGGTAGATAGGTAAAGCTGGAGACGACAAAAGATGCGTAAAAGGATGATTCCACTATTAAATATTCAGTATTGAATTTCACTAAAATGATTCAATGAATAATGAAACACTTCTCGCTTCTTTCTATTTATTATTAATGGAATCAAAAAGCGAACTTATAGAACAATGATCCCCTAAGAGAATAACCAATCCAAAAGACTTATTATTATTAAAAAAATTCTCATGGAATAATGAGGAAAGCAAAAGCGTATGGAGATTTTAACTTTGTCCGATGTCTTCTTTGTCATCGATCATAATGGTTAAAATGGTCATAGCATCATTTCTCCCCACAGTAAGTTTTTTCCAGTTTCTCAGTTATATATATTCTTTAACTCATTGACTTGTGAGTTTTGCTTACGCCAGTTTCCTCCAGTGCAAACATTCCGTTGTTCCACTCTGGAACACAAAGCATCTGCGATTTTCCCACAAAAATATGCAAATCTGAACCGGAAGTTTCCCGTTCGGCCCTGATCAATATCCAACACTGTTTCCAATAAGTCGTCGCATAACCGTCGGAAGACGACGTTCGGCCAAAGTTTCGCTATAAAGGAAAAACATCATATTGCAAACCATGCTTCAAACTCACTACAGAGTTCCGGCTAAGAAGGAAAACATATTTCAAGAAATAAGACCGGGCGAAATGACGTCTTTATCAACTTAAAAGTTTCTAGACGACTTTCAATAAGAAGGGAAGGAGAGAGCACAATCCCGACGCTAAAAGTATAAATCAGTTACTTTTTATACTTCATGTATTAAAAAGTTTTCGATAATGGAGGCCAGGGAATAGGCAGCCTGGCGTTGGCGGACAGAGTCGGGTGTGTGGAAGGAGGTATCGACATCTACTATTAAAAAAGTTTGCCAAGGTATACTTGTGTTCTTTCCGAAACCTGGATTCTTCGGAAACGGGGGCTTATTGATTTGGCGACTGGGGGACCGACAGTTGGTCATCCTGAAAGCGAATTCAATCGGATCAACATGCCAACTTTCCTCATGGAACTACAGTATCGATCTTTGAATTGTAGAGGCTTCTTCAACACAACATAAAAAACTAGCTCAACTTGAAGATTAGTTAGTTAGTTAGTTTAAAAGGGGTTACAGTACACTGCGACCTCAACGTCTATTGTGGCCCCTTACAGAGCTGTTGTGGCTATACCCTTCACAGCTCACCTTCCAGTTCCAGAGATCTAATGAAATCTAATATCTGTGAAGGCTTCAACGAGCCGAGTTCCTTACTCTTACGAGTTTCTCACCCAAGGCATTTTCACCTTAGGATCGCAATGGCAAAGAATTCCGTGACTAAGTGAATAGGGGTTTCTCCTCCCCACAGAACCTGCACTCGTCAGTGTCCGATAATCCCATCCTCAACGGGTACTTCCTGAGGCGACAGTGTCCCGTGAGAAAGCCAGTGAGGAGGTGCAATTGCTTCTTACCAAGATTCATACATCTTTTGGATCCCGCTGTCTTAAAGTTCCGAAGGAACTTAGTGGAATAATCCATCCCTGGGAGATTCTTCCAGAGCTTTTCCCTCTTGGCTTTTTTCTTCTCCAGAAATTCCTTCTTATAGGTACTTTTATCTTTACTACAGAAGGGTTCTGGGCCAATGGGTGACATTCGTGTGCCCTCTTTGGCAAGTGTATTGGCCTCTTCGTTTCCTTTGATTCCTGAATGGCCGGGAACACAGGTCAAAAAGACCTTATTTTTCTTCTTTACATCATTGAGTTTTTTCCGGCACTCCCAGATCATCTTTGAGTCGATGACGTAGGAGATCAGTGCTTTAATAGCAGCTTGACTATCTGAGTGTATTACTACATCGCACTTTTGATTATTTGTTTCCAGTTTTATATCTAGAAATCTTTCAATAGCTTAGATTTCCGCTTGTTGAAAACACATTAAGGAGTAATAGAATTCTAGATCGTTCTTTACCAGCCACTGCATATTCATTCTTATTTTTTTGTGTAATAAATAAGTAACTTGAATTTTGAGGGATTTTGTTAACCATTACTCTGGTAGAGGCAGTTATTTTACCTTGAATAGGCAGGCATTACTCTACTTAGCGCCCTTAACATTTCTTATTCTCTTCCAACAGATATACACTCCCTTATCCAATGAGTGTGTCCTTGAGACTGGCTTCCTCAAATTCTACGGTTCGGTCTCGAATGACCTTCATTTTCCTCATGTTGAGATTGATTCAAGGATGGATCAAGATTCCTTACATTCGTGACCTTTAGCTGGAATCTTTGATGCAAGGTGTTCCAGAGTTTCTTCTTTTCTCCACACAGAATGTTTACTCTCTGGTATCAGCAAGATCTATTCTCATTTGGCAGTATTTCTAGTTGCCTACCAAACTGGTTTATTAAGGCCAATCTCAACGATAAGCCAAAGACAACTGCATAATCCGTATAGGACCATGCCCGAAAATCTTTCGAATATATCACTGTTCAAATGTACGGTACAATTCTCCCTCTAATACATTAAATTACGTATGTTTCCGATGTGAATTTCCAAACCTGTACCTATAACCAATTCCAACGAAAACAGGTGTTATCTCCAAGGAATCCTCACGAAATAAATCTCATTTACTGTTTTGAACCTGTGCTATCAAATGGAAAGCAGACGCTGGCACTGCAATTCCAAAACACACAAACACACACATCCCTATCCGAAATTATTGCCGCAAACAAATTCCGCCTAGGTGAATTATATCCGAGAACGGCGGATATCATATTTCTTGGCTAAATTGTGAACACTCATCGTATTCCCTCAGAATTCGGTCGTACGGCCGCAAAGCGCATACGAATCACTACGAAACGGGAAGGAATTTCGGCCATTATGGTCCGGCCAAGTCCTCGGTGATGTATGCGAGGCCATTTAACTGAGAGTCCGCCCGATTCCAATGTAAATATTATTGCATTTTTCATTTTCTAGCGGAACCTCGCCGGACGCATATTTCAAGCCACGTCATCTTCCCGCATTTGCATTTCGGTTGTTACGCCACGGTCGAATGCAAATGGAGTCATTCCGTAGATGGTATACGTTGCCCTTTTCGGCGCAGAGATGGCTCTGCTGTAGCAGCGGCACTCGGAGGTTTCTACGAGTTGTAAAGGTTTTCAAATAAGAAGTGTTAAAAATACCATTTCTAAATACATGATCGGATGTTTATCCATACTAATATTATGAATGCGAAAGTAACTCTGTCTGTCTGTCTGTTACTCTTTCACGCCTAAATGATTTTGATGAAATTTGGTATGGTGATAGATGATAACCTAGAAATGGTCATAGGCTATAAATAATCACGCCATCGTTCTTAGGGGGTAGGCAGTAGGCAGATAACTAAATTCAGTTAGTGATTTTTAGTCGTTTTGGTTGGAACTTTTGCTCTTTCACGTCTAAAAGGCTGAACAGATTTCGATGAAATTTGGTAAGGTAATAGATGGTTACCTAAAAACGGATATAAGATCAAAATGATCACGTCATCGTACTAGGGGGTAGGAAGTAGGCCGAAAACTGAATTGAGTTAGTGATTTTTTTATGCTTTTTGCTGGGAGTTTTGCTCTATCATGTCTAAACGGCTGAACGGATTCTGATGAAATTTAGTTAGGTGATAGATAGTAACCTAAAAAAGGATATGGGTTATTAATATTCATGCTATCGTACTTAAGGCGTAGGCAGTAGGCAGAAAACTAATTAAGTTAGTGATTTTTAATCGTTTGTTTCAAAAATTTACCTCATTCACGCCTAAACGTCTGAACGGATGTTTTTTTATAATGACTGAGTGTTACTAAGACTTCAAGTTAGTATTTGATCAATTTTCTAACTTAGAGGGTCGGTAGGCGCCATAATTTAGTACTTCCTACGCAGACGATGTTGCGGATGCCACACTGTCTAACATCGGGGGTTGGCAGGTAGGTAGTTAGTAGTATTTTAAACCGATTTAAATTATTTACTTTTTATATTTACGAAGGAAACATTCGGAGCTATCCATTATGTAGCTTAGGTTGCTTTCGAACAAAATTTGATGTGAAGTTGAGGACTGGAACACGATAGTGGGACATTGTTGCAGGGGGACTTACAGCCGGGAGAAAACAAAAAAATTATGCGGACGAAGTCGCGGGTAAAACCTAGTTTCATTATAAATAAGAAGCTATGCCGTTAATAGTGGAAAATAACATCAGGTAAATGACCACCACGACTACGCTTGCAGAACCATATCCTTTTAATGAAATTATCCATAACCAAATCGCAAAGTGGCTGCCCTATATCCTCGAGAGCCTCACGAATTCCATCTTTGAGGTCTTGAATCGACGCTGGCCTATTGGCGTAGACCTTCTGTTTCTAGTTGCCTTAAAGGCAAAGTGTTAAATCACAAGATTTCAGTGGCCAATTGTGATCACTTCTTCGAGGGATAACACGGTCCTGAATATTTATGCAAAATACGGTGTACTGATGTTTGTGAAATGCCTAATTCCAAAGAACGACGAGGAATGGACAAACCTGGATTTTCTTCAACACTTTCGGCTACAGCATCAATATTCTTGGCTGTTCTTCAGCGACATGCACGGGTTCTAGTCTTCACATCACCTACTTGTCCCAACAGCTCGAATAATTTTACAAATACAAATTTCTTTATTACGTCCCGACAAGGTACTTCACGACGACCCAACAATGTTCGAGTTTTACGAACCGCCTCTGCCAAATTTTCACTATTTTTATAGTGAGTTTTAATAATATTTATGCGTTCTTGAAGCGTGTATCGTTCCATTTTTATATAAATGGCGTAGTTTCTACTTGTCAAATGACAGCTTCAAACGTGACATCTACCGAAATAGCGGACAATTCAAACTAACAACTCTTATTGGAAAACCCTTTAGTATAGAAAGGAATAAATGCTTGAAATTTGAAGAAATAAATTAAGAAAGCCCTGAGCAACTGATTGCGATTGCTAACTTGTGCGACAGAACGACAGGTTAGTTTTCTAGCATTTTTTGCTGCAAAGTTTCACCAGTCACGTCAGCTTCTAAGGGCAAATCTCTAGGATTCCAGAAACACTAAAAGTGAAGGAAGGACATCAGAAATTCGTGATGTAAACTCGATCCTTCGGTTTTTATCGTCACATACCCAATTTAAGCATTTTACGATCCCTTACTGGATTCAGCTCGCTTACACTCGATTAACGTTTTACTGCGTAAGGTCTGATTAAAATCTGAATAGACTTCGGAGGGCAATCCTGTCGCAGGGACTCGTATAAAAAAAAACAATCGAGTGGGAATCCTTTTACAACCGCCGTAAACGGCGATGCGTGTTGCGGCAAATCTCCGGAGGTACATTCAGGTTGACAAATACTAATTGTAATTGAAACAAGGCTTCGGGTTGTGTAGGACGTTTTTTTCGAAAGTTTTTGGTGCGGTCGATTGAGGAGATATGTTCGGCATTCAGGTTATTTTGATGACGCGAAAAAGTATAGTATTCTTCAGCATCAAGTGTATGGTTTATCTAGAAAGTACAAAGACCTATTTATCCTCTCAAAAATTCAAGAAAAGCTTTGAGCAGGAGATGCTATAAGACTATTACCTAAAAATTCTATATGGGATTTGAGATTGATACAAAATATATAAATGCAGAATCTCAGCACAATCAGAATTATATTCTGAAAATTTCTCAAAAAATAAAATATGTAAAAATAAATAATTACAAAAATTGAATTTCTTGATTCTGATGATGCGATCCCCTTGAAATTTTGCATGAACATTCAGTATAGTAGTTTTCATTCTCAATATAAATTTCACTCGAATCGGATATTCTGTTATAGAAATATAAAGATTTTTCTTCAAATATTCCAATTGAATTTTTTATATGGTTCTGTTAACACTATGGCCACAAAATTTCGCATGAAGATTCAGTATATCAATCTTTATTCACAAAAAAAAATTCACTCGAATCGGATATCTTTTAATGGAAATATGAAGTTTTTTTTCAATATTTTCTATGGTTCTGTTCACACTACAGCCACAAAATTTTGCATGAGGCTTGTTATCTGCATTTTGTATTCGGCCGTAACATTTCATTTCGATTGGTTTCGTATTTTCTGAGATATTGAGGAACAAAAATTTTGAATAGCCATATTCTAGGGATTACCCTGTTCGATTTAGCTGGTTAACAAACTTCACCGAGCCATTTGGGACCCAAACTCATCATAAAAATTTCAAGTCTCTAGGACAATCCCTCCGAAAGTTATTGTGCTTACAGATGGCCGGAGGGCCTCACGGACAGTCATCAGGTATTTTAACCCTATCGTTTGAGATCATTTTCGGCTCGAAATTCGAAAATTACACACATTTGTGCACAACGATATAGCACTCGTTTAAGTAGAACGAGCGCTCAAAAAAATGATTTTTTTCTGTGACGGGAAAGAAATGTGACATTTTATATCCATTGGCAGGTCACAAAATATGACTTTTTAAGAAATTACTTTTTCTCCAACCATCAAAAAATGTTGACTTTCTGTACTATTTTCAGGTGCAAAAGTCATAAATTCTCTTACCGTACAAAAATTTGCTCGTTGCTTAGCAACACTTTTAATCCTAGGATTAAAAACGCTACTTTTAATCCTTGGATAGTATATATTATTTTTCCCTGTCAAAAAAATGATTCTCTATGTAGCCTTGAAAAAAGTACCCACTTTTTTCCCGGGGAAAAAAAGTAATTTCGTGAACAGTTATATTTCTTTCACTATAATGGTCGTTTTTCCTGCCACAGAAAAAATAGTGTATTATACACGGAAAAAATATTAGATTTTAGCTCTCGGCTTTTTGTCTTCCTCCGCTTCGCGTCGGGAGACAACATAACCTCGAGGTCAAATCCAATACTTTTTTCCTTTGTATAATTAATAACTATTAAGCATTTGTTGGTGCATGTCAACTGCTTGCATTCAATTTATCTCACAGTTTTTTCAATTCACAAAAAATCTATCCTACATTTAGCTTAACTAGACTGAATTTTCATCTTAAATCAGATGTATACTCCGTTCACGAAAGTTTGAACCGTCGGTTGGCCATGACAGTTAGGCCTATTCCACTGTATATATTAAAATTTTAGGTTATATTGGTTATTTTCTTGTCAAATTGATAAGCAATGTTGTGTCTATATTGCATAGAGTTCTGATAACTCGAAATCTCGTCAGACGTGGCCAGACACATTCGGCAACGTTGACATTATTTAACGTAATGACAGCAAATACTGCCAACTTCAGATAAATAAACAAACGCCTACTATGCGCTCAAACTTCCGTGAACGGACTATAGGTGCTAGAAGGACCTGGCGCATCCGCCATTTTGTAACTTAAACTCTCGATACCACCATGTACAAAAGGAAACATTATTTTCGACAAGCTACATTTACTTGGACTCTGTCAAGAAAAAGAGATGGGGTTGGCACGACGATTTAATTAAGAAAAATCCCTATTTGGTATGAATGCAAGAGAAACTAATACGCAAAGTTCGCTGCCCGATGCTTTGCCCTAGATGTATAAGAAGAATTCTCGATATTTCTCCAGTCGCTACTTGAAAGGTTTGGCTAGCGACTGAAAGGATCGATGAAATGATATCGAAGGAACATTAAAGGAAATTGGTATTTCAGTTTGATGAAATTTTTATTTGCTCGTCATATACCTATTGCAAATACGGATGAATCTTTTTGAGATGAAAAATGGTCGCTTCTGTTCTGCTCCTTAACTTATTTCAGTGTCCATTCACAGTTCAACAATGTTTAATTAATTATTGGATTTTATTTCATTTCATTGAATCGATTCCCCTTCTCTAATAATTTTCAATATGATAATTGTATTCTATGCTATGACTAGCAATATACTAATAATATCATGGGAATAATAATATTTCGGAAATGTGCATTATACCACGAAATATCAAATGCAATGATAATGAGTAATTGAATAAAGCTTATTTTCTATGCCAAATTGAATTACTTTCTCTCCATTATTCAATTTATAACGGATTTTCTCGATGATGCAGTAATTTGTAATTGTACCCCAAAATTCAATATTCCCAATGGTTTTCATGACAAAATATTGAAAATGATTGAGTTTTATAAGTTGTAAAGGGTTTTCCAATAAGAGGTGTTATTTTGAATATCAAGCTATTTCGGCGGATGCCACATTTGCAGCTGTCATTTCTTTTGACATTTGACAAGTAGGAACTACGCTACTAATAAGAATGGAACGATACAAGCTTGAAGAACGCATTGAAATTATTAAAATTCATTATAAAAATGGTGAAAATTTGGCAGAGACCTTCGTTAAACTCGAACATTTTTGGGTCCTCGTGAAGCACCTTGTCGGACCGCAATGAAGAAATTGTTGGAAAAATTCGAGCTGTAGGGACAATTTAGTGACGTGAAGAATAAAACCCGTGCACGCCGCTCAAGAAAATCCGAGAATGTTGCTGCTTTAGGTGTTGAAGAAAACTAGGTTTGTCCACTCCTCGTCGTTTTTTGGAATTCGGCATTTCACAAACGTCATCACACCGTATTTTGCATAAAGATTTGGGTCTTAAGGCTTATAAAGTTCAGTTAACACAAGAACTTTAGCAGACCGATAATCAACAGCGTCGTGTCTTTGCTGATTTCCAGACCGTGTTATCTCTCGAAGAGGTGATCACAATTGGCCAACGAAATCTTGTGATTTAACGCCTTGCCACTTATTCCTTTGAGGCCACGTGAAAGAGAAGGTCTACGTCAATAGCCCAGCTTCGATTCAAGACCTCAAATATGGAATTCGTGAGGCTATCGAAGACATAGGGCAGCCACTTTGTGATTTGGTTACGGATAATTTCATTAAAAGGATATGGTCCTGTAATCGTGGTCGTGGTGGTTATTTGCCTGATGTTATTTTCCACTATTAACGGTATAGCTTCTTCTTTATAATGAAATAAACATCCGAACATTAACACTGAAAATTGCTTTTTTCTTTGAATATAAAAATAACACCTTTAATTGAAAAACCCTTTATTTCAAAAGGTTTTAAGCATCGGTAGAAATGAAAGGGATTGTTTTGTGAGGTAAGGTGGATACGTTTTTGTTATAAAATAGTTTTAAATAGGATATAATACCTATTCAATAACATTGAAATATTTCTTGGGTAGTTAAGAGAATTGGGTCATATTTGACATGGCGATCATAACAATATCTAATCATAAAAAGCATTCAAGTATCCATTTCACCATTTTTCTAGGTAACCACTCACAACAAACGAAATAACAAGGTTATCCCAACGTAATAAAATTTCCCATTTTTCCGCAAACACCAAAACAATAACAGCAAAAAAAATTATTTACAGCACCATAAGTATTTTTTAACAACACGAAAATTGAACAGCCCAACATCAAAATAAATCGAGTTAATCATCATTTTCATCGCCAGTGGTCTTTAAATCGTAAAAAATATCAATCTGAGAACCGGACAGGATGCACATTACTTCACTTCATGATGTTCGGCATGCAAAACTGAAATAAAATTGCACTTTCTGTTCGATAATGCAAACATGCAACCCGATATGTTTGACTTCAACCAAACACGATCGCAGAAATTCCCCCGTTCTCGCGAAATTTAGGATGATTTTAAACAAGTTCTGTATGAAAATAGACGGCATTTTTGATGAATAATGAATTGTTTCAGTTTCGTGCGTCCGTTTGAAGCCTGAAAAAGATAAAGTTACGTCCTTGGTCTTAATTGTCTTCGGTGAAAAACGCGGTTGCACGGAAATGGCTTCCGGAACGAGAAGGAAGATGAAAGATAATTTTTTCGAGTAATTGTAGGGGGTAAGTATAAATTGTAGTGAAGATATTATCGTGACAAATATATTCTTTCTTGTTCGGTATGAATATTCAGAGCAAATATTTATTCTGACATGATGAAAGATGTTCAGTCAAAAATGAATAAAATACAAATTTAAAATTGACACCAAGACAAGAATATATAGACTTTCTTGAAATCAAGATCATCGGAATATACTTAAAAAAGAAATTAGTCAAAGAAAGTAATCTATGAAGAGAAATATTACATGGAAAACAGTTCAGAATCTAGTTACCAGATGTTCATTACTGATACAAACAACGAAAAAATTAGATGACAAGTTCACATAATTTTTTTCCTACGAAGGGGGAGGGCCAGTGGAAAAAAATATCTTCATTTTTTATGTTCTATCTGAATCCGAGAGGATTTCCACATTTTCCGGGACATCCTGTACACACCGATGAAATATGCTGTGAAAAAACTCAACTATTAAAATTATTTGAAAAAAAAATATTAAGAGAATTCTGATTCAGCAGAAAATGCAAAACTATTTATGCATGTAGTATGTAGTTATTGACATTTAATTTCGATTAGAAGGTTCAAAAAGATTCAAATTGAAAAGTTGAATTCATGAATTGAAGTGAAAACGCTGCTGGCACATTATACGTTAGCTGAGTGTGTAATGCAGCCGTTTTCAGACTCATTTCGAAATTGTGTTACAGAATTTTGCCGAGTTATGAGGACCGGGGTAGTATTGATCCGATCATCCCTTAATGTGTTTATAATTTAGGACGCAATTTTTTTTGCTCCCGTTTCGCTTGAATCCATTTGCAAATTGCCGCCTGTTGTGAATATCTTAGTTTTGGTCACTGAAAAGGTTATTTTCTCATTTTTTTTGTCATTTTGTAAGAGGTATGGTGGAGGATGATTCTTTGACTGGTTTGAAAATTATAATTAACTAGCGATCCGCCCGGCTTCCCACGGTACGACATCACATTAGAAACCTGAAAAATGACAGTACTTTTCCACTATTTGATGGATGTTATTATACATATAAACCTTCCTCTTGAATCACTCTACGTATAAAAAAAAACGCATCAAAATCCGTTGCGTAGTTTCAAAGATTTAAGCATACAAAGGGACATAGGGACAGAGAAAGCGACTTTGTTTTATACTATGTAGTGATTTCGTCAAAATTGCAAGTGTTCTTTTTTCGAAAGTCAGATTCAGAAGTAAGTATCTAGATACGATACTTAACCCTCTCGTGACGGGAATCGCTAAAACGCGCAAATCGCTTACTGACTTATACGCGGGAGACGCATATTTTCGAACTCCTCAAAATAGCGTTGAATGGTTACCGTTGTGAAAAAGGTTTCATTGTAGTGAGTTTTTAAACTGTAAGTTGGAGAAATAAGAAAAAACTTAATGAAGCCGATTCAGAAGAATATTGCTCAGTCCCAAAAGACGACAACCGCTAAAAAACGCGGATACTCAGAGGAACTCGAAGGATCTGAAAATCCCCGTATATAAGGCACGACTTCAGAAAATAACCCCGTCTCGAAAGGGTTAAATGATGACTTTTAGAAGGAAAAATCTGGAAACTTGAAAATTTCGATTAGAAGGTTCAAAAAGATTTAAATTGAAAAGTTGAATTCATGAATTGAAGTGAAAAAGTTGCTGGCACATTATACGTTAGCTGAGTGTGTAATGCAGTCGTTTTCAGACTCATTTCGAAATTGTGTTACAGAATTTTGCCGAGTTATGAGGACCGGGGTAGTATCGATCCGATCATCCCTTAATGTGTTTATAACTTAGGACGGACGCACTCTCTGGCAATTTTTTTTGCTCCCGTTTCGCTTGAATTCATTTGCGAATTGCCGCCTGTTGTGAATACATTTGAATATCTCGGTTTTGG